>CM071933.1:24779619-25455452 GCA_016081115.2 Rehmannia glutinosa | reverse complement strand
AATCATGTTTTGATTTAATCAGTAAGTTTCAAAGTCTTGAGAAACTTAAGGCAGCCTCTAACACGCATCTTTTTTCCCCGTGCAGGTCTGTCCCAAAGAAGAATTTCAAAAATGGTAACTGGACTATTAGAGAAGAAAGAAAAGTGATTGTAATGATAGATCACATTCCTACCTTTTCATTTTCTTTGTAGTTGTACCATGCCACCTTTGTCTCATAGAAAAAATTATGATAAATGCATTGGTTCTAATCCCCTACTGTCTACTTACTTGAAATAGAAATATAGGTAGAGTAACATCTGATGTGCTATGTGATATTGGTTGTAATTGCTTGGGAGTAGGTTCAAAGGGAAACTGGGAAGTGTTATCCCCTTTTAATGACAATTAAGGGTTGTCCCCAGGCCACACAGAGGCTTGGCAGTTTTTTCACAGTATTTGTAACCCAAATCTACATGTTTTTTAGTGTCCGAGTTTCGATTAACTGGACCCGGTTACTGTTTAAGCTGCATGGACTGTGGTACTCTTTGCTGTTGGACCATGGCTCTTTATTGAGATTTTTTCTTTTCCTACAAGGGGTTATTGTTTGTAGGAACTTATTTTGAGTTGATTATCACTTCTTTAGAAAGGGAAAATTAAAAAGGGAGGATGGATTAGGTTATTCCAAATTTAACATAGGCAAATTCTCACACGTACATGGTTAAATCCAGGACATGGAATCTTTTGGCATTGGCGTGTGATACGTGTGAGCATATTTATATTGAATGTAAAGGTGTAAAAATCGATAAAAAAGAAAAGAAAAAACAACACAGAAATTGTTAATATTTAGAGTCGTGTGTGTAATAATGGGGGTAAGAATGTATTTTATTTTGATACTAATTATATAATCGTGTTTCTTAGATATGATTAAATTGCACGAAAATTGTTTTATAAGTGTTTTTAAATTGGGTGGCGCTATTTACACCCCAAAAATTGTTAATCACACCCACCTTCATATAATTTCAAAAAATACCATTAGTTAAAAAGACTATGATACCCTTACTTAAATAAATAAGTTCTAATACAATTCATCTTCTTCACACTCACCCACATTATTGTAAAAAGTTGAATATATTTTTTGTAAATCCTAGATTTTCAAACACTCACATTGTTGCAAATATGAACAACAAAAAATTAATTTTGTCGAATAATATAAGTATATCCTTATTTTGCAACTTAAAAGTGTGTTATTTTTTCATTTTTACAGTTGAAAATTTACTGTTGAATAACAAAAGTACGACAACTGAACGATCAGTCGCGATTAAAACTTTTCGTGCCATCGTGCCACTTGGCACGATGGCACGGTCGTAGTTACTTTTCGATCGTGCCTTATAGCACGATCGAGTATACCATCGTGCCACCCATTGTGCCATCCATCGTCTTCTTCCCCAAACTCAGACAAAAACCACGAAAAAAAAGTTATGTAACTCAGAATTCAAACCAAATACAATTACCCAACACTTATACCCAACAATTACCCAAACTAATCCAACTATAAGTGCAAAATTAAAATAAGATATTAATTTAAAATTAAAATAAAATAAAAAATGTGTAATCTAAAAGATATTACATCTTCTTTCGTTCTTAGGAACAAAGAAGATTGGCGGAATTTCTTCCGCCCTTGCCGCCGCGCTTGGGTTTATCATTTTGGGTGTATTTGGGAGGAAAAATAGGAAATGGTAAAATTAGAAAAAAGGGGAGTGTATTTAACAATTAAGCCATATTTTAAAAAGTGGGGGTGGTGTATTTAGAAGATGGGTGTGTTTAGAGGAAAAGGGGGTGCCAATAACGCCACCCTTTTAAATTATTTAACTTAAAGTCTTAAATCTATGGCATAGCTCGAAAGAAATTCGATTATTATATATTATTAGCATTCTTAAATTGTTATTTATATAATATTCAATAATACTTACAAAATCTCAACTTGTATTAATGATTATGAATATTATTTGTTGATGTGCGTTTTGGATCAACAAACAAAATATATAAATATAACAACGTGGAAATTAAAGAACACTTGGAAGATGTTAAAAAGTGGTTGATTCTGCCTTTTATATATCGAAGACCGAGCAAAGCTTGTCCGGCGGTTCGTCTCTCAATTTGAATCTTAGAAGCTTTATAGTATGATTATCTCACCTGTCTTTTTCCTAATAAATGAGATCTATTTATACTAATACAATTAGTGGGCTAATCATCATTGCATCTAGCCTAATAGTGGGATTATTGTGGGACACGTGTCTGTTCCCTGGTGTGCATGAGGCGCATGTTGGTCATGTGTTGAGAGGAACTTGTTGACTTGTCCCATTGAGTGGTTGACTGGTGACATCTTAGTCTGCCACTCTAATGTTGAATCCACTTAGTGGAGATTTGTTGAGTGGAGAACTTGCTTGATCTTGCTTTGTCAGTAGTGGGCGAGCTCGGCTCGTCTTTATGTCATCGGCTTCGATTTGCCGACGTCACTCCTAGTCGGTCCACGTCATCCTGGGGCGGCTTACGTTATCATCGGTTGAATGGACACGTGGACTATTTTTGTCGGCTCGGCTCGGGTATCATCGGTGGCCCCCAAGTTTAATTTCGAGGAGAAGATTCTTGAAACGGATTTAAACTTTAATTGCAAAACCTTAATTGAAAAGAAAAAACCTTAAAAGTCAAGATCTGTTGTGGTATCACATGTCCATCAATGCACAAACGGCGCATTAATGGTGGATCTCATGATGAGCGGACACGTGGCGCCTTTATGTTGGACCACTTTGTGCGGGAAGTGTGGGAATGCGGCGGTTTCGACTTTTTGAATTTGAAAAGACGCGTCTCTTCAATTGGTGCGATACTTACGAGGGAAGTTAACTTTATAAATATGACATTCCTTTTCACTTCCTACTTTCGCAACCATTACCTTGAGCAACATCTCGAGACCGAAGCGGGAGATTTGGTCGCTTTAGAGTGCGGGAGCTCAAGAACACTTAGGTAACCTTCCAATTTTTCCTTTCTTTCTTTTTTCCTTTTCCTTTCCCAAAGAGTATGTCCAATTCCACGATGTGAAAGCCAAAACCGAGACTTTAGTGCGAAGTTGAGATCGAAGATCCGTGCCCGACGAACCTTTGTGCGTTAATCCTTCACCAAAGAGAGAAGTTTCACCAAGGTTCAAACATCATCGACCTTTCTAGCTCAAGCCATACCCCGAGAACCAGGAGGTTCGCTAGAAAAAGAGACGCACGTGATTTTCAACTCTACTCCCGTGATAATATTTCGGGAAGGTATAATGTACAAGCCAGACCTGTCTCGAGAGGAGTCAAGTGAGAAAGTGGGGAGTTCAAATCAGCAAGAAGATCTTCCAGAGGAGTCAAACATGGAGCCTGATGGTCGCGATCGGGAGGAGGTTAGGGTGCCGGAGGGCATAGGTGTAGAAGTCCCCACACTAGGTAGGGAAGATCAAGGTGGCCCGGGGCTAGCCGGACACATAAAATAGGGATCCGAGGCTAGGTGGTGGGCCCCAATTGCGCGTGGTAGAGGGGTGGACCCAGTCTGACCAGAATGATCAGGCCAGCATGATAATGCAACAAGAGCTGGACGGCCTTCACGAGAGGCATATAATCCCGTCGACCGTAAACTTCTGGTTGTCAGATCATGTCGAGGTGCCCGAGCATCCACCGGAGGGGTGTATTGCCGTGTATGCCCACAACCTTATGTATGGGCTGAGATTTCGCTGTCGAGGCTGATTACAAAATGGTTCAGGAAGTGGGACCTTCCTTTATCCCAGGTGCATCCATTGACCTGGGGCCGGATCATCGGGCTAATGGTACTTTCTTATCGGATGGAGTACGAGTGCCCTCATTTCGAGGATCTGAACGAGCTCTTCGTTTGGAAAGCAACTCCAGCAACCCCGGCCCGGGGGCGGCCATTGGGGTGGTATTATGTGCAGACCCGCCCGAGGTATCCGGATGGGCTAGTTCTTGTCCTTCCACAGTCCTTAAAGGAGTGGAAGGAGAAATGGTTTTGGGTCGGTGGTGCGTGGCATGCTCGCCAGGGGGAGGAGAGGTCGGTCCTTCTCCCCGCCCCTTTGATTTCGATATGACTTTCGTAAGTAAATCTCATTTTTTCTTGAACTTCTTGAATTTTTCTTGATCACTAATTCTTTATCTTCTTTTATGCGGGAACCGTCCCCTCTTCAAGTCGTCTTTCAGGGCTTTCGTCAATCGGCTAGAGAATATCCGGCGCCAGGTCGAACAGGAAAATTCATATTTTGGCCCCGGGCGGCATTATCGCAAGGTGGTTTGCGGTAGAGGTTGCCAACCGAGTCAGAGGCAGAGGAAGAGGCCGAGGAAGAGGTGGCCTGGGAAGAGTAGGGCGGGATAAGTCCGCCGCAGGCTGTTAGAGATTTTTTCTAACCGCAAGTCTACGGTGTCAAGTTTTAATATAGTGATATGAGTAGGGTTGTCGTATCCACAGGGAATGCGTGTATAAGTACCAATTATAAATTACCTACGTTATATTTGACAGATCAATAATAGGTGGATGTCTCAATTTATAAATAAAAATAACTAGATATAACTAATCAAAATATAAACATCTAAATCTATGGGAGAATGAATTCTAGAGGTGTGATGAATCTAGTTATCCCTTATGTTGTCAATATGGTTTATCAATCATCAATTATCAATTTATAAGTCAAGATTTCTACAATAATCATTCCTTTTCTCAAGTGTCAATGATTTTAGATTCAATTGGGAAATCAATATCTCTATAAAAATCACCAATCAAAATCTCAATAAAAGCTATGAATCTTGATAAATGACTTCAAAGGATTCACAAATCTCTCAATTCTATGAAATCTAGGTTATGCTATTCCAAGGTCATGTATTCAATTACCTCTCTCAAGTGTCAAATCAAATACACCAAACATTCTAAATTATTGATCAAGTAATTTAGAAGCAATAGATCCAAATAGCACAAATAAATTGATATATCTAGATTGACAAACCACAATCTCAAAACATAAGTTCAAACATAGATTACATCAATCCTCTAGAATTATAGTGTTTAGCTCATGATTAAAGAAAATGAATCCAAGAAAATACAACAATACATCTTACAAGATATGAAGAAAGCAACAAAATAAGAACAAGAGTTGAGGATCTTCTCTATTTCTAGATGATAGAAGCCTCCAATCTTCTTCTCCAAATTCTTCTCAAAGTGCTCAAATCCTTCTTCCTTGTCTTGTAGCTGTTTTTATTATCTTCCAAGGGTTCCAAGATGCCCCAATTTCAAGCCCCAAGGATGGTATTTATAGTACACAAAAGTCCAAGGGGTAGGTGAACATAGGATTTTCCGCCCCCGAGCTGCGGCGCCCAGCAATTACGTGCCATTTATCGCACGGGCGCTGCGGCGCCAGCGCATGGGCTGCGGCGCCAACTCGATATTTTTTTCTGTTCGGGCGCTGCAGCGCGGGTCTTAGCGCTAGCGCCCGGCCGCTGTTCGGATTTCGCTGTGCGCTGCAGCGTCTTTTTGGCGCTGTAGCGCCACCCAAACGTCCGAATTTGGTTTTTCGTCCTTCATCAAAGTTGTAGCCCTATCTCTTAGCTTTCTATAGCCACTTGAATCAACTCAATATCAATTTTGTAGAGAGAGTTATGACCAAAATACGAAACCCTGCCAGTGCTAGAAATTCCAGACGCATTTGGACTTTTCTTCAAATCAATCTCTCGTTGTTTGTTCGTTCGTACTTCTTTTGATACACGATTCATTAATATGACTATAAACTCGATATAATTAGCTCTCAACATGGCTTGAACCCTCAAATGACTCGAAACAATGGAAATTAATGCCTAACCTATGAGATATAACAAAAACGACTCAAAATACTCAAAAACAACACAGAACTCTAGTATCGGAAGCCCAAATCAATGGTATAAAACCAAGTGAACAAATACCCCCAAACTTAGAATATTGCTTGTCCTCAAGCAATTACAACTCTCAAATGAAAAATACAAGACATAACAATACAAACAAACTGCAAAACTTCACAACCAAACTCATTCGCCGATTTCGTTTCACTATCAATCAAGCACGTATTTTCACAATGTGATCATGACGGTGGAATGTTCATGCCAACCCCGTTTTCATTATCCGAGATAGATTCACGTAATCAAATGTTTTCAAGATGATCCACTTTTTGAATATAGAGATGAGATGTTTACTGACTCCATAGCTTGTCTTTCACACTAATCTCCACTAATGTAGGCTAATGTAACACAAAGATCAATAGGACTTTTAAAGCTTGTAATGTGGGCTTAGGGTAAGGTAGGAAAATACACGAATAAGCGGCTCAAATCACCCAAACACACAATTAACACTTCAAATTATCAATAGGCACTACCCTTCACTTTTTTTTTTTTTTTTTTTTTTTTGCATCCCCAATGTTTATGAACTTTCAATCCCGTTGATTTTTTTTTTATTTTATCTTTTTTTTTTTAGGAACCCCAAACTTATTCTTTTGCGTACATGGGGGTTTCGTCTTTTCTTTTCGGGCAACTTCATTCAATTAAATACATACCCTTCTAATCATCCCTTCCTCAACCTTCAACATTTTTCTATATTATGTGTGTATGTATGAGTGATGGGTAATTAGGATTTTCATATTTAGGCTCTGGGTATTCGATTGGTTGCCAAAGAAACGGGTTTATAAGGCTCAAAGGGGGACACTAGGAAAAATATAATGCAAAGGTAGGTATTTTAGGCTCTAGCTTGTTCAAAGATGGCCTAAATCACTTCCTCATGGTTACTTCGCCTAGGATTTCGCCTCGACTAGTGATCAGATAAGTTCTAGCATCCGATGGGATCATAAAGGAACCACTCAATTGCATAAATCATCCCCAAATAAATCATCAGAGTTAAGCATATAGATGGAATTGATGGAAAGGAGATTAAATCACAGTTCAAACACATGCTCTTTTGACTGTTCAAACGAATTTTCAACAAATTCACTTAGTCATCTTTGTTTCACGATTTAACAAACGCCCGACTCAACTCTAGACTCTTTTTTTTTTTTTTTCACTCAAGACCCGACTCGATGAATAAAAGCAGATCGCACCCCCAAACTTAAAACGACATTGTCCCCATGGATGGAGAGGTGGGAAAAAGGACTTTCTGGTAGCCAGGAGCGAAGGCTCCTTAAGTCATGTGATACCACTACGTGTATGAGGTGTCTCGTATAAGCTCAAAATGCATCCTAGCGCACAAGCCCGTGGGCGTTGTATGCTCGAGGTGTGGTCTTGTTCTTTCCATTCGCCTTGGCCCGACCCTTTTTGGCTTCGCATCTTTCAACCTAGCAAGGTAGACAAGAAAACAAAACTCGTGGAACCAAGGAACTTGGTTATGGGTGAGAAATCAAAAATCACAAAGACATACAAAATGCACCCAAGTAGAATATATAGTGCCATGTCAAAAGATAAGCATGGAGATGCAAAATAGCACTAAACAATGTGAAAGCGTCATTGGGGCATTTCATCAAACACCTCATATGCATGAATTTGGGCAAAGATAGTAAATGCAATGGATAACTCAATTCAATCCCAAAATTCAACACCAAACCTAAGTCTAGCATGATCAACCAATCCACAATCCATACATCAACACAATTATCCTAGCACTTCTACAATCCAATCACACCAAAAATCACAAGATGGGGAAAACCATGTGGTGGGTTTTGGAAGTTGCAAACTTACCAAATAATGAGTGAATGGGATGAAGATGGTGTGTGTGGTGTTAAAGTGCTCCGTTGTGACGATGGAGTGAGATATGTGGGATTTGCACAAATAAGAGGGGTGAAATGTGATGCAACTTACTACTAATAATGCAAAAACTTAGAAAAAAACAAAAACAACTACTAAACTAAATTAAAACTAAGAAAGCAATAAAAAGGGGCTTGGGTTGCCTCCCAAGAAGCGCTAAATTTAAAGTCTTTAGCCAGACTTTTGTTTTACTCAACCAGGATCCAAAAATAAGTGTCGGTCATGCCACGCCTTTGTATTTTCCAATAATATAGGCGATCCTTCAGTGTATGAAAGACGTGGATGATTAAGGATCACAATATTGATGGTCTTTTGGAAATCAAATGTGTTCCTAATGATGATAAATGGTTTATCAATCATAGTAAAGATATTTCTATCTTTACTCACATTAAATATCATGAAATCTGTAGAACATGTTAATTGATCACCATTTTCAAACATTGTTCCTTCAAGTGTATGCTTCTTAAAATTTGATACATTTGTATTGAAGCTTACATCTAGAGTGCACATATTTTTGTCAATATGAGGATTTTCAATTGAGTGAGAGATAGAGATACTCCCTGAGTTAATTTGATGTGGCTCCTCCTCTTGTAAGATCGGATTGCACTCTTCAAAAGTCTCCTCCAAATTTTGAAGGACGTCCACCTTTTTCATAATGGGCAATTCATGTTCATGATTTTCTATTTCACAGGTCTAAGAATGATGACGACTCTTCATTATTAAGTTGGTCAATCATTTGTTGGAGTAACTTTGACATAGTTTGACATGTAATCTCAATTTGTTGAATGCTTGCCTCGGTTTGTAGTAATCTATCATCACTTTCGATTTCTTATCTTACACTCTTCGATAAACTCAGCAAGATTCTTTTCCAACTCGGACCGACGTTTTATCTCATCTTGTCGTCTTCTTACCTCACAATCATCCAGAAATTGATAAAGTATTTCTTCCAAGCTAGACAATTGTTCTTGTGGCTGATGAAAGGTTTCATGATTTGCCATATTTTGTGTCCATACATTTTCTTGAGGTGGATAATAAGGAACAAAATGGTTCACACTTTGACTTCCAAAAATCACAGTAGCATCATCGGTTGGCCACGTATATGCATACATTAGAATTCCATCCAACGATGTGCCTAAAAAAATTACACCAAATTAAAACAAGAAAAAAAAAAAAAACAAAAAAAAATAGTCAAATTACAACTAGGCAATCAACCTTGATATCATACAAAACACATTCCCCGGCAACGGCGCCAAAAACTTGTTAGAGATTTTTTCTAACCGCAAGTCTACGGTGTCAAGTTTTAATATAGTGATATGAGTAGGGTTGTCGTATCCACAGGGAATGCGTGTATAAGTACCAATTATAAATTACCTACGTTATATTTGACAGATCAATAATAGGTGGATGTCTCAATTTATAAATAAAAATAACTAGATATAACTAATCAAAATATAAACATCTAAATCTATGGGAGAATGAATTCTAGAGGTGTGATGAATCTAGTTATCCCTTATGTTGTCAATATGGTTTATCAATCATCAATTATCAATTTATAAGTCAAGATTTCTACAATAATCATTCCTTTTCTCAAGTGTCAATGATTTTAGATTCAATTGGGAAATCAATATCTCTATAAAAATCACCAATCAAAATCTCAATAAAAGCTATGAATCTTGATAAATGACTTCAAAGGATTCACAAATCTCTCAATTCTATGAAATCCTAGGTTATGCTATTCCAAGGTCATGTATTCAATTACCTCTCTCAAGTGTCAAATCAAATACACCAAACATTCTAAATTATTGATCAAGTAATTTAGAAGCAATAGATCCAAATAGCACAAATAAATTGATATATCTAGATTGACAAACCACAATCTCAAAACATAAGTTCAAACATAGATTACATCAATCCTCTAGAATTATAGTGTTTAGCTCATGATTAAAGAAAATGAATCCAAGAAAATACAACAATACATCTTACAAGATATGAAGAAAGCAACAAAATAAGAACAAGAGTTGAGGGATCTTCTCTATTTCTAGATGATAGAAGCCTCCAATCTTCTTCTCCAAATTCTTCTCAAAGTGCTCAAATCCTTCTTCCTTGTCTTGTAGCTGTTTTTATTATCTTCCAAGGGTTCCAAGATGCCCCAATTTCAAGCCCCAAGGATGGTATTTATAGTACACAAAAGTCCAAGAAGGGGGTAGGTGAACATAGGATTTTCCGCCCCCGGGCGCTGCGGCGCCCAGCAATTACGTGCCATTTTATCGCACGGGCGCTGCGGCGCCCGCGCATGGGCGCTGCGGCGCCCAACTCGATATTTTTTTTCTGTTCCGGGCGCTGCAGCGCCGGGTCTTGAGCGCTGCAGCGCCCGGCCGCTGTTCGGATTTCCGCTGTGCGCTGCAGCGCGTCTTTTTGGCGCTGTAGCGCCACCCAAACGTCCGAATTTGGTTTTTCGTCCTTCATCAAAGTTGTAGCCCTATCTCTTAGCTTTCTATAGCCACTTGAATCAACTCAATATCAATTTTGTAGAGAGAGTTATGACCAAAATACGAAACCCTGCCAGTGCTAGAAATTCCAGACGCATTTGGACTTTTCTTCAAATCAATCTCTCGTTGTTTGTTCGTTCGTACTTCTTTTGATACACGATTCATTAATATGACTATAAACTCGATATAATTAGCTCTCAACATGGCTTGAACCCTCAAATGACTCGAAACAATGGAAATTAATGCCTAACCTATGAGATATAACAAAAACGACTCAAAATACTCAAAAACAACACAGAACTCTAGTATCGGAAGCCCAAATCAATGGTATAAAACCAAGTGAACACAGGCAGAATGTGGCAGGACTCCAGAGCCGGAACAACGACCAGCTGGGACAGAACAGGTCGGGTCATCCTCGATAAGTCATAATCCCTTGAGGCAAGTACCTTCGATGGCTGAGTGGGCCGAGCAGCCAGAGCAGACTGAGACTCGAGGTGAGTATCTTTTTGGTTTTCTTTGTACTCCGACGTCTTCTTTTTTCCCTTATTTTTATATTTTTTATATTTATTACAGGCCCACCCGGAGTGGACGTTTTTGCTCGCCTCCATCGGGTGAGGTAGGTAGTGCCCGAAGGCCGGGGCTAATGTTGGCTAGCCTGCCGAAACAGAAAGGGAGAGGGGGGCTGGGATCCAGCACGGCAAGCACACAGCTACAAACGATCAGGAGGAAGAGGAGCCTCTCAGGTGGAGGAGGAGGGGAGATGGGATTGAAATAAACAAGCCCTGGCAGACTAAGAGGACCGGGCTGACTCTGCGGGTGTCTCCGATGGATGTTTTCGGATGACCTGGGGCAGGAGGCCCACTTCATTCCTCCGAATCTTGGTCGGGAGGATGTTTGTGAAGGAATGGCCGGTCTGAGGCCCAGATGGTTCATCGAGTTTGCCAAGTGCTCGACGCCAACCGAGGAGCAGGTGGCGGCATTGCCTGAGTCCAGTCAGGTGGCGCGGGATGTGCCAGCCCGAGCTTGGACAACCGGGATCGAAGAATTCTGCAAGGAGACCTATTGGGAGGAGAAGGCACAGTATGCCATGGGGCTGTCTGGCAGGATTATCGGCACCCTTTGGCATATGATTGGCCAAGCCCATGACCTGGAGAGACGCCACGATAATTTGCAGGAGGCTCATGATAGCTTGCGTGGGATTCGGGCATCCTTGGAATCCCGGACTAAAGAGGCTGTGGAGGCGGTAATTAGGGCTGCAAATGAACCAAGCCGCTCGTGAGCTACTCGAAGCTCGATTCGATAAAAGCTCGTTCGAGTTCGTTTAATGAGGCTCGTTAAAATAAACGAACCAAACTCAACTTAGAGATATTCGGTTCGTTAGCTCGTGAACAAGCTCGTTAGTAAGTTCGTGAATAGGCTCGATAGTAAGCTCATATAAATTAAACTAATAATTTGACTTTAATTTTAATTTTTCATATTTTTACTTATGATAATATAAAAAATATTTCAATAAACTTATTTGTTTGAATAAAATTATAAGTTTTAGTAAATTTATTATGCGTTTTAGATATATATAATTTTATTTTGTAATAATTGAAGAATAATTTAATTTATAATTAATATTTACTAAGTTCGTTTAGGCTCGATTAAGCTCGAAAAAGTTCGTGAGCCATCAATATGTTCGATAAATTCAGGCTCGAGTTCGACTCGATAATAAACGAGCCAAACTCAAACACTTAAAATCTCGGCTCGGTTCGATTGCAGCCATAGCGGTAATAAATGAAAAACGGACTGCTTAAGAGGTCATGGCTGATCGGGACCGGGCGCAAAAGGCCAGGGAGGAGCTCTGAATGGAGGTCGAGCAGCTGAGAAAGACGGTGGCCGCGCATCCGGGGGATATGGAGAGGCGAGAGCCCGAGATTCGGAGGGAAATGGAGGAGGCCTTTCGCAAACAATTGGAGGAAGCTAAGGCGGAGGCCGTCCGAGTTTATAAGCGGTCAGGGGAGTATGCCTACATGCTGATCTGTGGGCATGCGACCAACATTGAAGAGATCCTCGGGGATCTTAAGAAGGGGAAGATCGTGGCCGCCCTTGAAAAAGAGCTGGATGAGCTTAATGCGGACTTGGTCGTCCTTCGTCCCCAGCTTTCTATTGTTGTCTCTGAGCAGGGTGTTCCTCCAGCCGATGATGGGGAGGAAGTAGCTTCTAGCGATCTGACCCAGATCCCTGCTCCTGGCGGGACCCAACCTCCTGCTTCGTAGGGTGTATCTTTGTATTTTTCTTTTTGTTTTGGCCTTGGGCCTTTTGATGTAAATGGCCTCAGGCCCCCATGTAAATATTTTTCTATCAATGAAAATTTACTTCTAGTCGCTTCTTTACTTTGTTGTACTTTCTAAATTTTGCCAAGTGTTGGGCTCGGCATGCTTGAATAGTCGTATGTGTGAATGAAATAATAAATTAAATGAATTTCTTCTAAGTGTTGTGCTCGGAATCAGGCCGAGTCTTTGCTTGAGGTGAGCTCGATGATAGGTCAAGTTTTAAAAGCTTTTTGTGACGTGCTCGGGTCTAGGCCGAGACATAGAGCTGTGCTACGCTGGGGCTTGGCCGAGGCGAATAGAACTTTAAGACAAACGACTTTGTTCTCGGAAAACTCGGACTTTATTGATAATATTTTTTCAAATAAAATACATTTCATGGATGATTGAATTTTCCCCCACTCAAATACTCGCGTTCATATGCCCCATTCAACAAGACCTTGCTAATTCTGTGTGGACCTTCCCAGGTCAGCTTCAGTGGGCTAGGCTCGGTCCCGGTGACCTTTTTTAGGACTAGGTCACCGACCAGAAATTTTCTTCCCTTCACTTTCGAGTTGTAGTAGTAGTACCTTTCACTTCTCTGTTTGTATATAACATTCTTCATCTCGGCACTGCATCTCTTTTCTTCTAGCAGATCCAGTTCGGCTCGTAGGGCGTCCTCATTCTTCTCTTCGGAAAAATTTGCAACTCTGAATGTTGGGGCCCCGATTTCTACTGGAATGACGGCTTAGGCTCCGTATGCCAGGGAGAAAGGTGTTTCACCCGTGGCAGTTCGATGTGCTGTTCTGTAAGCCCACAGTACACCGGGTAGCTCCTCGGGCCAATTTTCCTTGGATTCTTCCAGTCTCGCTTATAGTGTGTATTTAAGTATTTTGTTCACTGCCTCGACCTGACCATTAGACTATGGGTGATATGGAGTGGAGAAATGATTCTTGATATGAAAACTTTCGCAAAAAGTTTGAAATCTTCGATTGTCGAACTATTTTCAATTGTCATTACTATCGAGTATGGTATCCCCAATCTACATATTATCGACTTCCATACAAAACGACGATCTTCTCTTTGTCTATCTTTGCCGGGGCTCGCTCGCCCACTTAGTAAAATAATCGACCGCCACTATGGCATACTTCACGCCCCTTTGCGGTGGGAGTGGTCCGATGAGGTCTATTCCCCATTTGGCGAACGACCAAGGACTGAATATGAAAATAAGCTTTTCGGGGTGGTACTTTACTTGTGGTGCGAACCGTTGGCATCTTTCGCACTTTTTGACTAGTGAGATTGCGTCTTTCTTCAAGGGCGACCAAGTAATATCCCCTGTCGAGATCGGTTTATAGGCGAGTGTCTGGCCCCCAGCATGATTCCCACATATTCCTTCATGTACCTCGCGGAGAGCATAGTCGGCATTTGTTTCTGATAAGCACATGAGCAGTGGGACTAAGTACCCGCACTTGTACAGGACTCCGTCCACTATAGTGTACCGAGCAGCCTGAGTTCTTAGTGTTCTGGCCTCGGCCTTGTTTTCTGGTTGGACCCCGTGCTCCAGGTATTAAATAATTGGCGTCATCTATGTCGGCTTGACACCTTCATTGGCATTTATCTTCTTCGTATCCAAGGAAGGCGAAGATAAGTGGGTTACCGTTATGTCTTAGATCAAGTCGGTTCCTGGACTAGATGCTAGTCGTCTAAGGCTTGACTTGCACGTTCGATTCGGGGCACATGTATTATTTTCGCCTTGAAATGGGAGAGTTTAACCTTTGCGAGCTCAAGTACCGTGCTATCTTGGCTCCTTTGCTTCATATTCCCCATTTATTTGATTTACCACCAACTAGGAATCACTATGGACGAGCGACCTCTTGATCTCATTGATGTTGCCATCTACGGCCTACTAGTAGCTTTCATACTGCCTCATTATTGGTCGCCAGGAATTGGAACCGTACGGCCTAGTAGTAGCATTTGTGTTTAAAAATTGATTATCACAATCCCGCCCCCTGCTCAGTCTGTGGTGGAAGAACCATCGATAAACAACTTCCACTCTTGCTCTTCAATGATGTCTAGTTGGATTGACGGAGTGAACTCTGCGATGAAGTCCGCCAGTGCTTGTCCTTTGATTGCCGTCCTTGGCTCGTATGAAATTTCGAACTGGCTGAGCTCCATAGCCCATTTGATCATCCGACCCAAGGTGTCTGGTCGATGCATGACTTATTTCAGAGGATAATTTGTCAACACAATAATTTTGTGTTCCAAAAAATAGGGCCTTAGCTTCCGGGCCGAGATGACCAATGCGTATGCCAGCTTCTCATCGGAAGATATCTTAGTTCGGCGTCATGCAGGGCCTGGCTGATATAATAAACTAGATGCTGAATAGTGTTATCCAATCTAATAAAAACCAAGCTGACAGCATACTCGGAGATTGCGAGGTATAAGTATAGGTCTTCGCCCTGGCTCAGTTTTTGCAGAACAGGGATTGATGCTAAGTGTTGCTTCAATGATTCAAATGCTGCCTGCGTCTGCTCAGTCCATTCGAAATCCTTGTTTTTCTTTATTATCTCGAAGAATGGTTTGCATTTATATGTCGATCTTGAGACAAATCGGCTTAAGGCGGCTAGGCGCCTAGTTAAACTTTGCGTTTTTTTTAACTGAGTTAGAGGGTTCCAGGTCCACTATAGATTTTATTTTGGATTAGCCTCTATCCCCTTTTGGCTGACCATATATCCTAAAAATTACCGAGCCGACCCCGAATGTATATTTTTTTGGGTTTAACAACATCTTGTACTCACGTAAAATTTGGAACATTTCATTAAGATCAGAAAGATGATCGGCAGCGTACAAAGATTTTACTAACATATCATCTACATAGACTTCCATAGTGTGACCTATCAACTTTTCGAACATCTTGTTGACTAACCTTTGATAGGTCGCCCCATCATTCTTCAGGCCGAATGGCATCATTTTATAGAAGTAAACCTCTCGGGCCGAGAAGAAGGAAGTATTTTCTTCATCATCCGAGTATATTCGGATCTGGTTGTAGCCTGAATATGCGTCCATAAAGCTCATCAGTTCGTGGCCTGTTGTGGCGTCGACCATGTAGTCTATGTTTGGAAGGGGATAGCTGTCTTTTGGGCACGCCTTGTTTAAATCTGTAAAATCGACGCAGAGGCGCCACTGCCTGTTGCTCTTCTTGACCAGAACAGGGTTGGCCACCCATCGCGGGTAGAGGGCCTCCCTGATGAATTTGTTGTCCAAAAGCTTGCTGACTTCGGACTCCAATGCGGCTTGTTTGTCCGGGCCTAATTTTCTTTTCTTTTGAACCACAGGCCGGTAGGTGAGGTCAATGCTTAGGCGGTGGCAGGCACGCTTAGGATCGATGTCAGGCATGTCGGCATGAGTCCAGGCGAAGACATCGAGATTGTTGCTCAGAAACTCGATCAGCTCTGATCTGAGCGGCTTTTACAAGTTGTGACCGATCCTGAGCTGACGCTCCCCATTTTGCTTATCGACATCTACTAAGTCGATATCCTCCACTGGCTCTGCATGTTTTCGTTTTTTGCTCTGCCCTTTTTTCTTTTGCAGGGGTAACTCTTCTTCCTCGATCATTGGTTCCTTTCTAGGCCACTTGCCCGGGTCAGTCTCTGTTGGAACAAGTTGATTACCTGGGTCGGTGATCGGCTCGGGTTCATCAGCCGACCCGACGCCTTTCGCTGACTTATTGGATTCTCCTTCAATAACATTAATTTCCACCGGTTTGATTTCCAGCGAAACATTCTCGGGACTCTCTTTGATTTCTCTTGTGAATTGCATCTCCGTCTGGGGACGGGAACTTGATACAGAAATGATACACGGAGGCGGCTACTTTTAAGTGATAAAGCAGTAGTCGTCCAATTATGGCGTTATATTCGGAGTCTGAGTTGATGATTTTGAATGTGGTGATTACGGTTCTCTTGTGCACCCCCTTGCCCATCTGAATGGATAAATCTACCTCATCGAGTGGAATAATTCTTCCTCCTCCAAAACCTAAAATGTTGTCATTGCACGACCTGATGTAACTGTCGTCCACGTTCAACCTTCTGAAGGCTTGGATGTATATGACCGAGGCGTAACTGCCCGAATCAACCAGGATCATGTGCACTGGGATGCCCAGGATTGGTGCCGTAATGATCAAAGGGTCAGAATGAGGGTTCACCAGTTGATCGGCGTCTTGATCGGAGAAGGCGAAGTACCCCGTTGGTCGGCCCTCCCGTATTTCAGCGACCCGGACCAGTTTCTCAGCATTTGCAGCCTTTCTGATTTCGGCTTTTCTTTTTCTAACTGAGCGGTTGTCCTCGACCCTGTTTGTGTTGATCAGTGTCAAGATCTCTTGCCCATTGTTCTCGTTGGGGGGTGGCAGACGAGCTAGATTTGCCACCCACTCCAGATTTGTTCCGGGAGCGAGAGCTGGCGGTGGTGGCAATTCGTGAACATATCTTTTTAACCCTCCCCTCTGCACTATTCGCATGATCTCTCGGATGATATCCCTGCACTCATCGGTCTCGTGTCTGATGGATTTATGATAATAGCTGATAAGTGCATTTTTGTTCACATTTTTTTTAACCTTTTTAGATAATTTCTTTAACTTTTTAGTTCATTAATCAATAAAATCAAGAAAAATCACTTTGGCTTATTTTGAATGATGAAGGTAAAGACTTGAAGCAAATTCGTATGATTTCGTATGAAAATACGAACAAAAACAAAGTCTAAAAAGAAGGCAAGAAGACTCAATCTCGTGCAGAACACACCCCTAGTGTGTTGGGAAACATGGCCATGCTTCAAAAGGAAGAAAACAAGAAAAAACAGAAAAACACACCCAGGCCGTGCTTACAAAGCACGGCCGTGTTTCACGCGCAGAACATCAAAACACGCCCAAACCGTGTTTAAAAGCACACCCTGCCAGAAATTCCTCTTTTTGCGAAGAAAACACGGCCAGGCCGTGTTAATAAACACGGCCGTGTTCGTCAAATTTGACGAACACGGCCGTGTTTTCTCTCCAGCTCAACAATTTTTCTTCTTTTGGCGGAAATAATGGAGACTTTTGCTTTTTGACAACCTTTGAGCAACTTTCACACCTCATCTTGCTGCACCAAAACTCAATTATCTCCTCAATTGTCATGTGGACACAATGATTCAACCAACTCAACCAATGGAAGTGAAGTATTGTCATGTGTATACAATGATTCAACCAACTCAACCATGAATGTGCACACAATGATTCAACTAACAAGCATGGAAATGGAGCATTTGTTAATATGGTATTTCACAAAGATGGTGCCTATAAAAGCCAAGAGTTTGAGTTGGGAAATTATTCATGTAATATTCATTCATATAGAGATTCATTGTGTATTCATCATAGATACTTAGAAAATATTCATTGTGTCCAACATTTTGAGTGGAATTGGGATCAAGAGGTCTTTGAAGAGTAAGCTTGTAGCAACATTGGAGAAGAAGGCTTGGATCAACATCATCTATCAAGGAAGAAGTCATTGAGATTTTGAGAAAGATAAGTACACCATGTCTACAACACTTAAATCTTTTTGTGTAATTTATTCTTTTGTCAAAATCATGAGTAGCTAAACTACTAGTGTTTGAATGTAATGAACTCTAGAATGGATTTGTGATTAAGGTTTGTATGTTTTTAATAAAATTCTCATGTCTTGTGTGATTCACTTATATCATGTTTAATTCATTCAAGTTACTATTTCCGGTATATTAATTTGATATCTATTCCTCATCGGATAATCGAGAGATTTATGGTGGGAAAGAACCTATATAAGTGAAAAGAGTTGCATGCAATCCTATATATAGGATGACATAAATCTTCTGAATTAGGGTCAAACCTAATATGGGAATTCATAAATCGTTATAATGCAATTTTGGGGGTTTTAACTAGAAAGAGATTTCAGTTAATCAACTTGAGATTAGGAGTTTTTCACCTTGAGAAAGGGTTTAACTTAAATCGGGAATTTCTACGGTCCACAAAACATGAGATTTTATTAAAAGAGGTTGGTTTTTGCTTAAGGGCTTATGGTTGTATTTTTATCTTGATTGAATCACAAAAACATTCTAGAGGGATTTACATTCAACACATTTCTATCTCTTGATTTCTCATTCTATAATCTATTTTTATTTGATTTCTTTTTGTAAGTTGCAATTATCTTAAATTCTCTATTTTCCATTTTCCATTTTAACAAACAAAACTCTGAAAATTACTAGATTAGATAACAAAAAGACGGTAATTATTAGTACTTACAATCTTCGTGGGAATGACACTCGGTGACTCAATAATCTATACTACAAAACGATAGGTGCACTTGCCTAGGGTTTTCTAGAGTAGCTTTTGAGCCATCAATAGCGATACTATTGTCGTCTAACTTGGAAGGGTCCATCTTCAAAGGGCTAGCTGGTGGTAGTAGATTCAAATTCTTTATATCATTCCAGATAGCTAATGGAGTGTGAGTCAGAGTACTCCTCATCGCGGCCACTTCAGCGCGAACTTCCTGGTATGATTTGTATCCTGTGGTTGGATTCTCTGCGAAATATTTGAACCCCAACCCGGATCCAGAAGCGGCATCTTTCTTGGCACCCTACGTTTTCTGCTCAGGTTGCTGACTGGCCATTGCCTCCTCGGTGTAGATATGATGCTCAGCGCGGATAAGGAATTCTTGAAATGTGGCCACCCCCGACTCGTGTATGGCATAATTGAAACGAGTCTCAGGTGCGAGCCCGTCCATGGCTGCAATGAGCATCGCGTCGTCCGAGATTGGCTCCATCTCTCAGATTTGCTTGTTGAACCTGGCAATGTAACTCTTCAAGGGCTCATCCTTGCCTTGTTTGATGTTCACCGGGGAGTCTTTCGGTGCTGCAAGGACCTTCGACGTCAAAAAGTGGGTAGTGAAAGTGGGCATCAGATTGCTCTAAGATCGAACAGAGCCCTGGGGAAGGGTCCGGAACCATCGATGGGCTCAGTCGCCCAAAGTCAGAGGAAATGCCCTGCAGAGAATAACATCACTTGGGCTGTATAACTCCATCCACGCCAAGTACTTGTGGATGTGGGTAGTTTGATCAGTTTCTCCATCATAAAGGCCAATCTGGGGGACTTTAAATTTCGCAGGTAGGGGAGTTGAGAAAATGTGTGGAGCGAAAGGCGACATGACAGTCCGGTCTGCCCCTGGGCTAGGTTGGTATTGAGCATCATCAGGTATTTCTTCCAATTCATCCAAACGACGACGGATGCATAATATCTTCGTCTCTCGTTCGTTAAGGGACTGGGGCCTTGAGCTCGGGTGGCCCCTCTGGGTGGTTCTATGTCCTCGGGGAATCGGAGTCTAGAAAGAATGGATTGTACAGACCGTTCTTGGAGTGGGTCCGGCCTCAAACGTCCCGCGAACACTGAGTGGACCCGACGGGGGCACTGAAGCAATGGAGATGATTCAGCCACCCAGTTGTGTTCGCCCGCTCGTCCCACGGTCTTCTTCTATCACGTCTCTCCTCAGGTTGTCTATTTTGAGAATTGACTTACTGGTTGTCATTGTTCAAGGGTGTTGGATCTTGTGGGTTGGAATTTTATTTAGTGGTGGATCGACTCGTGGGGGATCTATTGGTTGGGGAGGTTGTATTTGTGGTGGATTATTTGCGAGGGTTTGGGCTACAAGATGGTTTATTTGTTGGATAAAAGTTAGGTTGTTAAGGAGCTGTGCGAGGGGCAATAATGCCGCGCCCCCGGCCCCAGGCGGGGGTATGGTTTGGCCAGCAACATTTTGGCCATTCTGATTATCCTGGTGTGGATCTCCGGTTCTACGTGGGTTTCTCGAATTCTCACTCATTTTGACAGGGGAATGAAAAAATTACCTCGACTGGAATAAGTTGGATGTCTTGAATAGTTGACTGGACCAAACGGGCCCTCCTTCTAGCGCCAATTTGTTGACTTGCGTCTTGGATCAACAAACAAAATATATAAATATAGCAACGTGGAAATTAAAGAACAGTTGGAAGATGTTAAAAGTGGCTGATTTTGCCTTTTATATATCGAAAACCGAGCTGAGCTTGTCTGGTCGGTTTCGTCTCTCAATTTGAATCTTACAACCTCTATAGTATGATTATCTCACCAGTCTTTTTCCAATAAATGAGATCTATTTATACTAATACAATTAGTGGGCTAATCATCATACATCTAGCCTAATAGTAGGATTGTTGTGGGACACGTGTCTGTTCCTTGTGCATGAGGCGCATGTTGGCCATGTGTTGAGAGGAACTTGTTTACTTGTCACGTTGACTGGTTGACATATGGCATCTTGGTCTGCCACTGGAATGTTGAATCCACTTAGTGGGAGATTTGTTGAGTGGAGCACTTGCTTGATCTTGCTTGTCTGTAGTGGGCCGAGCTCGGCTCGTGCTACGTCATCATCTCGGTTGTTGACATCACTCGGGTCGGTCCACGTCATCTGGGACGGCTTATGTCATCATCGGCTGAATGGCCATGTAGACCTATTTTTGTCCAGCTCGGCTCGGGATATCATCATTACTTAAAACAGAATATTATCGTCAAGTCTTATTCGTAGTACATTTAATAAATGTACCAAAATACTTGCTCAAAAAATCTAAGTATATGGGGCAATTTAGAACGTGTTATGGGAAATCAAAATAAAAATACATAATTTATACGAGCATAACACGGATTATAACTAATGTAGCTGCTACACACAAAGAGAGACCGAGAGAGAGAAAAGAAACTGATTAGGTTGTGTATCAATATCATCATCTGCAGATCTTAGTGAGTTGCTCTCTTAGATCTGCAAGCTACTTTATGCTTATATAATTTAGTATTTTTGGGTAGAGCTGCAAGCTGTTTAGAGCAGCCACTAGAAGGATTTGTTACATGTCAATTTGAGAAAGCTTCCAATCTGACATGCATAGATACATGTTAACATCATTTCTTGTAACCAAACTATAAATGACACTCCAAAATTTTATTTAGCACTAAACCATTGAAAGATAATTAAGCTTTTTTGTAACTAGAAAATGGATTCGATAATTTGTCCAACATTATATAATCAACTAAAGCATAACAAAATAAGAGAAAAATATGTCTTATACAACCAAATGAGTTAAATAGGTTAATCGTATTGACGGGGCCCGACATGACCTAACATACATTTTTCAAAAAATTGACGTTGTACATTTCTCGGTACAGAAAAATATCCCCAGAAATGAAAAACGGGCAAAGTGGATAACTAAACTCAAAAATGACTAAAACATATTTTTTGTTACGGCGGCGTGGCCAAATCCGATGCACTGATTTTTGTAATTCATCCATAACATCATTCATTGAGATTAAGAAAACATGGTTTGTAACAACTCTCTGTCTCTTTATATAGAACGATGAAGTAGCTGTTTTTGTACTGAATTTTGATTGGTTGTCTTTCTTCATGCTATGAGTAGAACTTCTACACCTATCACCTAACTCGCCTGAGGCTCAGATTTTCGAGCAATTTGATAACACCTCAGGACTGAGCAGTGGTACAAGTGGTGGAGGTAAGCTATTTTCTCTTCTGTTTTTCAATTCTTTTGAATATTGACTTTTTTTTTAATCACATTCTCTTCATTTCTTTCTCATACTTACCTGTTCCACTGTTGTAAATGGTTACAGAGATTACAACAAGTTCAAGCACCAAGTTGTGTGTAGAAGGATTTAGACAAGCAGCAATTATAGGAGTCTTGATTTGGGTTCTGCTATTATAAGCAGCATTTATGAAAAGACTCCAACCTACTGTATTGTATCCTTCATTGAATGTTGTGTGTAAAAATAAGGGATAATTATAAAAACTACCCTTGAGTTTTAGCCTAATTACAAAAAACTCCAATTATCTTTCAAAAATTACAAATTCTCTCTTACGGTGTTACAAACACCTTGAGATTTGTATTTATCTAACAATATTCTTCTCATGAGGATGTTATTTGTAATATAGAAACAAATATCAAGGGGTATTTGTAATTTTGAAAGACAATTACTTTTTTCTGCAATCAGGCAAAATATCAGGGGTACTTTTGTAATTATCCCAAAAAATAATGATAATATTATGTATGGTAGGAATAATAAGTAATTGTTAAATGAAATGTGTTTGCGCAAGTTACAATGATAAAAAGTAAAAAGTAAATGGTTTTATATATTCCCACTAGATACAAAAATGCAGATTGCTATGAATGCTAGAATAAGGGGGAAAATAAAAAGAAAATGAGTAAGATAAACAAGGATAGTATTTGGGTGGTAACCCATATGAAGCAGGTATTATATATATTATACCCCACTGCTGAAACGACTGCGGTTGTGATGCATTGGCTACTTTGAAGAACATGTGACATAATATTGCATACAACTGAGGGCTGCTGTTATTGGATTATTACTATACTTTTTTATGCATGTGCTTCAGGCCCAGCTGGTTTTGAGTTTAGAAGTGGCTGTAATGCCTTGACCACGATAGTCATGTTTGGCCTGAAATCTGCTTCATATTGCACACAAAGTGCTGCAACAGCAGCCATCTGAGAAACAGAAAACAAAAAATACTCCAAATTTTAATATGTTTTCTTGCATTAGTGAATATATATAGTAGTAGCTGAACGCGTAAATGACCTTTGCAATAGCCTTTGGTGGATACTCCTCATTTAGCTTGGGATCCACACATTGCTTCACTTTATCTTCACTCAGTCTTGGAGTTGCCTGAAGAAATTGATACATGTAGTATATATTTAAACACCCAGACCCAGACCCATGCACTAGAAATAAACATATATCATCAACATTACCCAGGTCACCAAACTCTGTTGGCCTTTGGGCATGGTGTGGTCTACTGGCTTTCTCCCTGTCAGAAGTTCTAATAGAACAACCCCGAAGCTGTAAACATCACTTTTCTGAGTTATCTGCCCTGTCATGGCGTACCTGATGCATCGCATTAACTTTTAACTCTTAAGAAAATCAAACCTTCTAATGACTGAAAGCTAAAGACTTGAGACACCCTGGTGTTTAAAGATTAGGACAATCAAATCCTAACATCAGAAAAGTTCCGTTTTTACAGAAATTATTAGTAATACATGTATATTATCTACCGGAACATGTCTGTAAATCTAAGGGAGTGTTTGTAAACGCTTCAAAAAAGTGATTATAAGCTTGCGTCTGAAAAAAGAAGTCTTTTTTAGCTTTCAAATGTAAACTTCTTCTTCTGATTTTTTATTCTGCTTTTGGTTTCAGTTTGAAATATGTAAAAGCAATTTTACAACTTATTCACCAAACAAACTCTATTAACTTAATCAACTTTCAGTATCTATTTCCAAACACTACAATCTTATGATCCTCAACTGATTTTCACTTCTATTGCAATAAATCACTTTTTCTTTTAAAAGCATATTTTTTTGCTAACACTCCCTAAAGTGTCAAGGGAACACCAACTCACTCTGGAGCATGGTAGCCAAAAGTTCCGAGGACTCTCGTTGAATGGAGCCGAGCAGCAGTATCTGAAGACTGGTTTGTCAAGCTGAAATCGGCAATTTTGGCCACAAAATCATCAAACAGCAACACATTACTGGATCTGACGTCGCGGTGGACAATCGAAGGATGACATTTTTCATGCAGAAATTCAAGGCCTTTCGCGGCGCCATAAGCAATTTTCACTCTTTGATTCCAGTTAAGAACAGGACCAGGTTCTGCCCCTTGCACTCCTTTCCTACCTGCAAAACAATAACGAAATAATCACTTTCTCTTCACCAAAATGGAAAATCAATAATTTCATTACAGCTAACTTTCACATACCATGTAAGACATCATGTAAAGAACCCTTTGTGGCAAATTCGTATGCCAAAATTCGGTTGTTTTGTTCCAGGCAGTAACCAAGCAACCCAACGAAATGCTCATTCTTAAGCCTTGAAACCATGGATAACTGTACAGACAACATCTATTTAGGTGAAAACTATTCTTACCATAATAAATAGTTCCTCCAAGAGAAAGTAAACCAAAGACTAAAAGAGTGTTTGCAGACACTTAAAAGAAAGTAGTGATTGTCAGCTTTTGACCCAAAAAAAAGAAGTATGTTTTAATTTTTTCAAATGTCAACTTCTGCTTCTAATTCTGCAATATTTAATCTGATCTAAAAGCGGAGAGAGTGGTGCTTTAAGTTTCTGATTTTGCTTCTGGTTTGACTTTGCTTTTACAACTTAATCAAAACTCCCTTTTTAACTTATTCAATTTTTAGCTTATATTTGCAAACACCACCAGCTTCTAATTCTCAACTACTTTTCACTTATATTAAAATAAATCACTTTTCCTAAGAGCATAAGTTCACTCCTTTATAATGCTTCACCTGTGCTGTAAAATCAGAGTCTGGCTCAGGTGAAGAACTGGTATCTAGCTTCTTGATTGCTGCTTGTTGGCCACTGTTCAACTTAGCATAAAACACCCGACCGTAAGAGCCCTCTCCAATCAAAGCTTTTGTTCCAAAATTACCTGTCCGTCTATTCAGGTCATCCAACGACAATGCCGGTATCTCAATTGGCAAAACTTTCTGGGGTGGTCCATTTCTTGCAGCAGAAGTCCTTGGCTCTCCTCTTTCAGTGCCTATAAATTTTGAAAACCAATCACATAATCAAGTGAAGGGATAAGATAACTCGATCCTTCTTCGTATAAGGCGAATCATCTTTAAAAAGTCATTATAATTCAAACTGAAGAACTAACTTATTTTAACTGTACATTATCAACAGCATGATTTGGTGAAGGTAAAAGAAGATTGAAGATTCAGCAACGGAGAAAGATAGTGAGTTATTCTGAATAGGTTAAACTAAGAATTAATAATCAGATTCATCAATTTCACACAATGACAGATAGTTAGCTGGTTAAATTGACTATGAATATTCTTTTCAATAACAAAATGCATAACCAAAAAAAGGAAAAATAGTTGGAGAAAGCCTACACATAATATCAAGGATTACAAAATGCTTAAATACCAACAACAATGAAGTTTTTTTGATCATTTCTTTTTTCAATTTTCCTTTCTTCATTAGAAACCCAGATTAATTACCACCATGTAAAAATGAGAGGAAGAGATAGTATACCTCCACCGGTGCTACCAGCATAAGGGTTACCGGACTTAGGCGGGGCCGTATATTGGTTGGCCGGAGGACCACCACTGTTAGGTTCCTCTTCTGCACCTCCACAACACAACATTTTTGAAGGCACACCAATCTTTAAGGGCGCGGTAATTCAATTAGTCAAACTTTCACCATTTGCAATTGTTTTAGAGGCAATTCCTACAATTTACAATATGCCTTGTGTGAGAGAACTAAAGAGTGAATTATGCATCAACATTGTTCGAATTAAATTAAGGAAATTACAACTTTTTCCCCTTACACAGATGGATCATCAAATTGAGCATGCATGCAATTAGGGTGCGCAAAACGGTGAAATTTTAAAAGAACAACTCAGAAAAACATCGAGATATTACACAATCAAAAGACAGAAACTCATAATCAGATAATGTAACTGGAATATATAACCCAAATTAAATCCCATGAATCAAAAGATAAAAAATTGAACCTGTAAGATGACCAAAAGAAATGGAGAAAGATGAGGAAATGTCTCTAAATTTTGTTTGTAGTTTGGAGGAAAATGCAAAAGGCAAAAGGCATAAGACTCTTTCCGTTCCGTTTCGTTTCGCGGGAAAGTCGCATGCAAAGCCTTTTTAACCGCTAATAATTAACACAAAACCTACGTGCCTGCCTTCATCTTGCACGTCCATTTTACAAATTATTATTCAACAAAAACAAAATCTTTAAAATTGTTATACTACTATATATCTCATGGACGGGGACGGCCCATAATTCACACCATTTATCTCTTGACTTGTTATCATCAATTTGATTCCATTAGCCCTCATCCCATACGAAAACCCAACACGAATCCAACCTCAAGTTACTTAGAGAAACACCAACATGACTAATACGAATCTCGCACAAAGTTATAAATTTCTCTAAAACGCAATTGTTATATTTTTTTACTTAATTTTTGATGTATTTTCAGATATCCGAAATCAACCTGAAACCAAACACCAACTCAACATGATAACCCAAATTGACACCCCTTTATTAGGACACGACGTGAATATGTTTATACGTTCTATGTTTTTTCATTTTTTTCACTTCCAAGTTCCAACTAAGTGCATTTGAATTAAAAAAAATCGCTTGTCATGTTGTTGACTGATTTGGGATAAGAATTTCTCGTATTTTTATAATTTATAATAATAACTTAATTATCATTAATCAAGGATTGTTTCCACCGCCAACATATATAAGGACCAACTCATTAACTTAAAAGTTTAGGACAAATTACCAAAATTACCCATGATATTTACTCACAAAAGAACCACTGATATTCTTTTAAACATACAAATATTCCTTGATATTTGTGTTTTATTTTATAGATTGCACCTACTGAGTGGGTATATGTAAAACAAACACAAACTTTAAGGGGTGTTTGTATTACCTGATCAAGGTGATATTTGTAGTTCTGAAAGAATAATTGAATTTGGTATCAACTTTATTTTTCAGCGGTAGAAGCTTGTACTTGCAGGGCAATTGGCCCAGATTCGATCATATATGAGTATGTATATTCCATGACTACCAACTATCATACCCCCTCCTAAAAAAAAAACTGTTTTTTCTTGTAATTAGTTTAAATTTTAGGGGTAACATTTGGTAATTTATCCTAAAATTTACTGGATTGTCTATTGAGTGATTCATTTCTTAGGTGGAGATTTGTTGAGTGATGCATTAAGTAGCTTAACTGATCAATTCTCTAGCACAATACTAAAATTCGAAATAATTTAGCATTTTCCTTACTAAAATTCAAGAATCAAACATATTTCAGCTCAATCCAAAATCAGATACCTAGAACCACCATATATATATAAGCCATAGCATACCCTGCATATCGACATGCATGGTTTTTAAACTCTACATGTAATAATATACAAGTACAACATCAAACACATTTCGAGAAAAAAAACCATTCTTGCCATCCGAAATTCCATATGCATTTAGTACATGTAAACCTTCATCAGAACCTCCAGGCCAACAAAAACTAAATACCATGTATGCCACAAAATTAAGCATCAAAATGACGGTATCAATATTCTACGGCCATATGAGATTCAAAAGGCGCAGACTATCGAAAAGCTGTACAACCGATCACATAACATACCATCCGTTGACTTACACTTTCCATATTCGGCCCGTAACCCTCAGCTTAAGTTGTTGCCCATCTCCAGCAGAGAAGAAAAGTGCTAAATTTCTTGGAATAACAAGTCCATCTTGACTATCACGAACTTTTCTGTGACTCTCTCGGATGCTTCTTGGAATTCCTTGCCATGCTAATTTACGCCCAAATGCACCGACTTCCAAAGTGTAGTTGAACTTTCTGGCCTCACTGTCCTCGCCCATGAAACGGAGGAAAGCCATATAGACGGGTGCTGTTCCGAGTAAGAAAGCCTCGAAGTGCAAACAGAACTGTTTTCCAAAACAGTTGAAGACCTGCATGGGACATGGTATTTGTAATTTTGAAATATACTTGGGTTATTCTGTAATTAGACCAAACCTCAAGGGCAAATTTTCCCAATTAATCCTAATAAGTGTCAATTCAGGATACCTAATGGGCAACTTTGCATTTATTATGGGTCCCTAGTCAAAAGGATGAACCCCATCCCTGAGGGCCCCCACTGCCCTTGCCCTAGAGCTTCGTGGAGGATGTGAAGCGCGGGTTATGCCTCAACTAGTCAGGGTCCTTGGGCTGCCGAAGACTGAGTCACCACACAAGAAGTTCTCCTCCACCCTGTAAATCGTTACCAGAGGGATTTGAACAACCACACTGTGGGTGCCAGCAAGCAGACATCACGTCACCCAAGTCCTTTACCAGTTGAGTCCCTAGTCGTTAACAAGCAAAGTGTGTTTGATCATTGTTCTCATATCACATTACGAGGAAAAAAAAAGATAACAGAGCTCGTTTACTAGAAATGTACAATCGGCATTTTCAAATTATTAGGAGCATAAACCAACTTACAGTTAGCATCCATGTAGCATTTTCAACTTCATGGGGATTAAACTTGACATATCTATGATTGAATGTGCATCCATCATGCATGTCAACCGAATGATCCTCCTGAAGGTGAGCAACGAGAAACGGAATATCACCAGTTACACAGCACTCGGAACTAGCATACGGACAGCTGTAGGGCCGAAACGAGCAACGTTTTTCATGCTTGGCCTTGCTGTAGTAAGGAAACAAATCGTGACAGCCGAGACTTTGATATCTGCAGGGGAGTTCCAAAGATTCAGCCACTTTCTCCAAAGCTAAGCACCTTATGTTCCCAAGCTCGGAGCGACAAGTTGGGCAGCATTTATGAACTCTTTGGCAGTTCACACACAAGGTGTGGCCATTTGGACACTGCATAATAATAAGGAAATTAAGTAAATAGATTTTCTATCCAAAACATTTATGGCAATGGTAAAAATGGTATGGGCTATACATACACTTTCAAAACTCAGTTTTGCACAAAGAAGCGTATGCAAGAAAAGTAAAAGGTACCAAAAATCATTCCGACTAACTCAGCTGATACGAGATTAAAATCGGATACAGAATATCATTTCCCCAAAATATGCATGAACAATTCAAATACTGAGAAATGTTTGAACAAATTTTTTTTTTTTTTCACTTAATGAAAAATTGAGATGAGATGGCAAAGGAACTCAAAGAGGAAATCACTATGTTTTTTATGATTGAGCAAATAAAATAAGATAAGATTATGTGCCAAAAAAGAAATAAAAATATATCTGAAGCCTGAACGAAGTTGTCAAATTATTTGACTAGCCACAAACAGGAGAGATCTCCGTTGTATGGAAACAGAGATTAAATTTAGCAAGATTACAATTTGTAACCTTAAGAAAATAGAAATAGATAAAAGGAAAAAGAAAAAATCTATGCTATCTCACATCAGCTCACAGACAGTTGCCTAAGAGCTACGAGTCCATCATTAAACAATCTAAACAAAAGCTGGTAATATCAACATATCCAGGCTAGGATAAAGTGTTCGTAAAATAAAGAAGTTTCATGTGCCGATATCTGTCTGGAATACTCGAAATCAATTTCAGCAAAAGAGTTTCGAGTATAAACCTGGTGAATGGGAGGATACATCGAATTTGCACAAGTAGGGCACTGAAGAAGCTCATGAACACCATGAATATCGTGCTTTTCTGTCACAGAAAAACTATTTTTATAGGAATACTACCAATTTCTGCCTTCTTCATTGATTTTTCATAAAATGCATATTTTGAGTTTGATTCGTAAGCCTCTCTGCAAACACCACCTCCTGGAGCCATTTATCGACCTACAAGTTATTTAGCTATCCACTCATACATATAGCCTGCCAGCCAGGATACAAATGAAACCATAAGATGAATAGAGAATAGAATAAATTTGATTTCTAGCTAATTTTTCAATTAGGAATAAACTGTGAGGAAACGGACAGAAACCACAGACGTGAAATCAGTAATTAATTCTGTTAGAACCCTTGGTATGCTATTAATTTATCAGTCCAGCAAACTTAAACACATTTTTTTTTCTTTTTCACTTTCTCAACTTTTGGTAGAGTTTGGTAGATAATAAAACTAACTTAGATCAGATTAGATTCCGCCACCAACCAACCCTCAATACAAAAATCAGAAGAAGATAAAGCTATCCTTTTCAGGAATATAGATTTGTTGCTTTCGTGATATGTAATGACAATAACTCTCGAGGTGAATACCATGACCTGCAAATATACCATATGAAACTATCTTTTTTGCTGCTATAGTTATCAAATTTTCGTTCATTTAAGGATAAAATCTGAACTGCTAGACTTTCCAAGAAATTACAAGTGAAAAATAAAGGTTCCTGCAAAACGTAGGGAATCATAGTCGAGCTACGATTAATCCAATACATATAAATTGATAGCTGAACCACCATTTTCAGGATTATTCCTCTACCATCCCACAACTAATATTTTGTCTTCTCCTACAAATTTAAAGATTGAGAAAATGAATTTTCAATGTGACGTATTTAGTTGTTGATTACCATCAATAATAAAGTGACAAAAGGAATCTTTTCAGAAGAAAAATAAGTCTACATGAAAAGTCACCAATATGATGATAAATATAATTGATATGTATCATCTAGAAAGCAACCCCTTAACTATACTGGCAAAAGCCCAAAGTGCTGAAACAGATTGCAAATACAAGAAACAAGATTAACTAAAAAAGAACAAAAGTTTGGGGTCTTTAGCAACTAAACACTGTTTTTTTCCACTTACAAGCTGAGAATCACTTTTTCTTTTTAGAGTTTGCAAACACTCCCTTAATCATTATGGTTTCCCCCCTAGCATTCTGCTTTATGTTCATTAAGTAAAATATATGACCAAAATAAAACCCTCAATTGCCTCACTCCATTTTCTCAGATTTCTGACTTTATTTTGACAGAAACAACATTTCCCATGTGCAGCAATAGTTGAACCAATTAGAACCCATTAGAGGAGAAAAAGGAACAACAATAAAAACAACTCCATCTCACATTCCCAAAAAGGATATAAATAATAGAAACTAAAATTTCCAACACAGACAAAAACTAGAAAAAAGGGAAAAAGGTCAAAAACAGAGATACCCATATGAGATTTTAATCCACCATGTCCTTCCCAATCATCAATTCAAACAAATAGTTTTTTTTCATCTTTATATCCATATCAAGAACAACACAACCTCGAGCAGATTAAAACAAATAGAAACTGACTCGAGATCTTAAACAGCCAGTGTCCTTTTTTTAAGGATAACCTTTTGCTCAAAATCAAGAAACCACCAATGAAGAATGCTTAAGCTTAAAAAACCAAAGACAGGACAAATATTTTGCAAGAATCAACGTCCATTACCTGGGTTTAAAGAAATTGAAAAATGGCCATGCAGCAAGACGCAATTGTCTTATACTTTGTCTTCTCAATTTACATTTTTCTTTTATCTTTTTTCTCAATGTTAAAAAGAGAAATTTTTGGTTTGGTTATGTGGCCCGGGTAGAAGCGAACGTAGTGTTAATTAGTGCTGATCAATAAAAACCGAAAACCGCAAAAACCGACCGAACCAAACCGCACCACACCGCAATTGCTTAATTATTGGAAAAACCGTGATTAATATTTTTAGTCTAAACCGCACCGTATAAGATGGTGCAATTACAATTTGAAGTCTCAAACCGCACCGACCACACCGCAAGTAGTATACTACATATATATATATATATATATTATTTTCTATATATGTCATTACATTTCTCTAAATCTATAGTATATTTGTGTATAATTATGTATTGTCATATTTAATTATTTTCACTTGTGTATTATAGGTATATTAGTTAATTTACTCAATAGTTTAAATATCAAAGCCTTAATTTCTTGTTATGGATGTAGATTGGAGATTGAAATATTCAAGTTATGGGAGAGCATATTAGTCAATTTATTGTTCGATGAAAACTTTGTAGAGGTGCTTATTTATTTGTAAAAATTAAACTAGGAGCATAAACGGAAATTTAAAGCACCCCTCTCCATACTTTTAGATTAAGCTTTTAGATTGTGACTAAACGAAACAGAACCAGAAGCAAAAGTTGATACTTGAAAATACTAAAAAATGGTTTTTAAGACCAAAAATATAAGAAATACTTTTTTTTAGTGATTGCAAAAACTCCATATTTCTATTAGATTCAACTATTATATGTTATTGAAGTTGTTATAATATTCAGTTTAGGCAATTACAACATATTCTTAACTTTTTAATTATCGAATTGATAAGTTGTTTTTGCTCATTTTGATTGTTCTATATAATATTCACTTATTGTACGTTAAAACCGCAAAACCGACCGAAACCGCCCAAAACCGTTGAAAACCGCATGTTTGTTTTATTCTAAAAAACCGCGACTTGAAATCAAACTTGTGGCCGAACCGTACTTAACAGTTCGGTTTAAAAATATTGAAAAAACCGCCCAAACCGCACCGTGATCACCACTAGTGTTAATTGTTCCTAACCGCACCACGCAACCTTTGAAAGTTGAAATTCAAAACTCTAGACTGTCTAGTCTAGTCCACATTTCCCTTTTCTTTTATCCCCAATATATTATTTCTTTAATGCTAATTTTATATTTTTGATATCTCCTATTCCAGAAGAAATTCCTATGTGGATCAGTGGATGGAAAAAAAAAACCTAGCACTTTTCCTCCTCCCTCTCCCATTACAGCTGCCCCCCCTCTCTCCCCTCCCCCTGTTTTCTATTGGAGGGATACCAAATGGCGGTCCCTTGGGCGTATGAAGGTGGCCGAAATTTTTGGTCCAGGGCGAAAGCGGGTTGGAGTTTCACGGAGGTGTCTCGGAGCGGAGAAGACATGGGCTGCGGCAGTAGATTTGGGAGAGGGAGAGGCAATTTTTTGTTTTTTTCTCTAGTTTGTTAGTAAAGCTATTGTTTTCTTATTTTGTTTGTGTTTTCTTTTCTCGGTTGATTTGCGAAACTCGTAGGCGGATCAGTTTTTCTGTTCTACAGTATGTAGTGGTTGCTCGTGCCCGATTTTAGTTCTTTTCGGTGTGTGTGATCTTCTTTAAGGAGTCCAAGTCTCCGTGGAGTGGTTAGTTTGGGGTGGGTAGTTTTTAGTCCATGTGAATTTGAATTGGTTTTACCAATTCCCGCAACTCTTAGTTAGTCTTGTCGGCTCTTGCTTAGTTGGCTACGATTGTAGTTGTAATTTTAGTTTTTGAGTTGTTATAATAAAATTCTATCGTTCGAAAAAAAAATCAGTGGATGGAGTATTGGAGTGGGGTGGAACCAATATTTTAAATTACGGAAATGTAAAAATATTTAATACGAACAACATATGTAATGTCCAAGAAAAAACACATGGATCGCCGAGGCATAATTTAAATTTAAAAGAAAATTACATTTAAAATGACTAGTTAATTTCTTTCTCTAGACTGCTTTGCTATTTCCATTAGATGAGAAGACAAATATAATTTAGGGGAACTTACATAAAAAATACCCTCATTTTGGTAAACATATCACAAAATACGTTTCTATCACTTTTGTATCTATTTTTTTCTTTTTGTACCTACTTTTTTCTTTTTTTATGCTCATGCATATTTTTTGATTATTTTTATTTTTTTTTCGTATTTTTCGTTCCCGTATTGTTTTATATGTTATATATGTTGTTTCGATGTTGTTTAAATTTGTTTCTTTGTTGTTTCTATGTTGTTTATTTGTTGTTTCGATGTTTCAAAACAACTTTTACCTATTTTTATCTTTTTTTTTTTTGTTCATGTATTATTTTGTACATTGTTTCCATTGTTTCGGTGTTGTTCTATAATATTTTTAATATTTTTCTAATATTGTTTTTGCTGTTTTCATGTAGTATTCAATGTAGAAATACAATTTTTACCTATTTTTAAGCTCTTTTTATTCATGCGGTATTTTTAATATTTTTTACATTGTTTCTATGGTGTTTTTAAACCATTTTTAATGTTTCTTTGTTGTTTCCATTTGTTTTCGATATTTAAATACATTTTTTTAACCTATTTTTAACTCTTTTTGCTCATATGGTGTTTTCTATATTGTTTGTGGTTTATTTCTATATTGCTTCCTGGTTGTTTTCATGTTTTTTATGTTTTCATGCATTGTATCAAAAACTGAATTGTGTTTTTTTATTCATGTTGTTTCTATAATATTTTTAATTTGTTTGGTTTTAATATGTGTTGTTATATGTGTATATTTCTTGATTTTTTATAAGACTTCGAGTATAAAATGGATTATTTAACGAGGGCAAAATTTATATTTTCACTGAAATTTTATTAAAAGAAACATATTTGAAATATGTTAGAAACAATCTTGAAACAAAGCATATAAAAATTCGAAAATTTTTGCGGGAGCGTAAACTTGTGTAAAAAAAAGGGCGGAAGCGTAAATTTGGGTAAAATAGTACCGGTAAACGTAAAAAGCTAATATTAACTTTAAAAAGTGGGGCATTTATGTCAATTGCCCTATAATTTAAATTTTTTTTTTTTTGAGAAAAGACAATTATAATTATATGGCAATCATTTCACAAACAAATCGAAGTGGATGATCTGGAGTAGATAAATGGGGTGTGGATGGGCCCTTGAGCAGACCAGAAGAGACACAAATCCATGAACTGTAATTGGGCTAAATTCCTGGGCCTTGTACAGATAGGATTAGCCCTACACAACAGACTGGATGCGTTTTCAATTACTTATTTACTTTAATGGATTTTCATTTTATGAGATTTTAATTATTATGAGCACAAACCTTGCTCTCTCAAAAATATTTTGTTTTCCCTCTCCTCCCACTATGGAAGGAGGATAAAATAATTTATCCTATTTTTAGGTGTGGCATCCCAAATTGTTATTTTTAATTTTATTTTTTTTATTTTGAAAGAAAATATTTTTATATATAAAAAATGGGACGTTACATATATATAAGACATTTTTTTAAAAGTTTATCTAATAAATTTAAATAGCTTTATAAGCTCTCAAAAATCATATAATATATTTGGCTTAATTGCAAAATAGAACACTAACTATATCCCATTGACAAAGAAAGACGCTAAATTTGCGGACTTTCAATTTAATACAATAACTTTCTAATTTTAGCGAATTGATGACCAATTGAGCCCGACTTACCCAAATTTGGGTTAATTTCTATGTGGGTCTCAATGTTGAGCATGAATTGCCCAAATTTAGGCTAATGATTATGTGCTAAAAATAATTGTTTATGTCACGTAAAACAAGTCTAAAATTATATTTTTAAAATTTACAAAGAAATCTTAAAATCTTAAAAGTAATTTAAAATTTTACAAATTAACAAGTATAGTCTAAATATATGAAAATAAATGTGATAATTATTCTAAGAATTTACAAATTAATAATTAAAATATAAATATACAAAAATAAATCTGGAAAATACAAAAATAAAACCGAAAAAATTATTTAATAAATTTACAACTAAATAAAGTCTAAAATATGAAATAAAATTTAAAAAATAATAATATATCTAAAAATTATTTAATAAATCTAAAAATAAGTAATGAAGTTTAAAAATGTGAAAGTTGTTCAAATAATTTCAAGATTTTATCATTAATTTCTATATATATTAAATATCTTTTTAAATATTTTTCACATCTTAAAACGTCATTTATTTAATTTTAAAATTTGTAAATATTTTTTACAATCTTATTTTTGTATTTTTCATATTTATTTTTGTATATTTCCATTTTAATTGTTACTTTGTAAATTCTAAAATAATTATTGATTTATTTTCATTTATTCAGACATTACTTGTTAATTTGTAAATTTGTTTCAATATTTTTAGATTTATATGAACATTTTAAAATAATTTTTAGACTTATTTTACGTGATATAAGCAATTAATTTTTAACACATAAGTAATTAGCCTAAATTTTGGCAATTCGGGCTCAAGATTGAGGTCCACGTGGCAATTAGCTCGAATTTGGGTAACTCGGGCTTAATTTGTCCTTAATATTCTAAACTTAAAAAGTTATTTTCCTAAATTGAAAGTGTTAGAATATTTGTTAGGATTCTTAATTGTATATTGTGTATATTTTCCATATATAGGTGATTTGATTTTCCTTCTTGTTAGGTAAGTAGATCACGTATTTTTGGTAGCATATCATTCTTGATTTCTTTCTTCTACTATTTATACGGGTGGTGTAATGGTCATTCATAATACAAGAACTTTTCATATATCTCTTTGTTCTCTTCTAACATGGTTTCAGAACAGGTTATATCCTGTCTCTAATTTTTTTTCTCTTTCGTTAACACATAACAGAAAAGAAAAAAAAAACAGAAACAAACCCTAAACCCCCTTTGCCTTAATCTGTTCAGCACCGTCAAACAGACACAAAAAAAAGAAAAAAAAACGGAAATCCCGCTGCCTTACCCTAACCCACCGCGCCGCCGCGTCATCTGAAACAAAAGGGTGAAAACACCGTGGACCCGCCCGCGATCCGCTCCTCTGTTTCGCGCCCATTTGGACCATCGCACCTCCGTCGCGAGAACCACTCCTGTCACGCCGGCACGGCCAACAACTCTTTTTAGTAACTCACACAAACTTGCAGCCATCTGCGCACCTTTCAGATGCGCTACCAACCACTGCATCATCTCCGTCAAGGCCCACAACCGTCACTGGCCGTTCACAACCAGTGACAGCAGCCACACTTCTTCCAATCTTTTTTTTTATTCTTTTGGTGGTACCTTCTGTGCTCTTACTTTGCTTTACATATACTTTTTCACGATAACTATGGCGTCTTTTGACAACAAGCAATCCTTGGGCACAACTGTTAAAATTAAATGGATCCCATTACCTTCTATGGTCTCACGCTTTCCAGCTTTTTCTCGGGTCACAAAATAAATTGGACCATATTTTAATTGAACCTCTTGATTATAAGAATGAAAAATATTCCACTTGGCGACAGGCTGATTTTTCTGTTATGACTTGGCTTCTAAATAGTATGGAAGAGTCAATTAGTGCGAATGTCATGTTCTTAAATTCTTCTAAATCCATGTGGGACACTTTACATGACATGTATTCGCATGAGAAAAATGTTTCCCGTGTTTTTGAATTGTATGAAAAACTATTCTCTCTTCGACAAGATGGTCAGTCTGTGAATCATTACTTTGTTGCACTAAAAGGGGTTGCAGATGAAATTTTGTTGTATCATCCTTTGTCTTGTGATCCACAAACTCGAAAGAATCAGTGGGAAGAGTTCATGGTGGCTAAATTTTTATCGGGTCTCGATTCCTCTCTTCGACCAGTTAGAGATAATTTATTGGCAAGTGATAATGTTCCAACCTTATCCAATGCTTTGTCCCATGTTCTTCGTGTCGCCACGGGCCGTTCTGAATCAGACTCCTCCACGTCGTCTGATAATTCAGCTATGGCCACTCAGGGTCGCGGATCATCCCGCGGTCGACGTGGTGGTCGTGGTCATGGAATAGATTCCACAAAGTGTTCATGATCTTGTATTCATTGTGGTCATTCCAATCATGTATCCGAGAAATGTTGGGCTAAGTTTGGTAAACCAGAATGGGCTAGCACTGCCTCTGCAGAATCTGAGACACACCCTCCTGTTTCTGATATGGTTTCTGTTCCTCGTACTGAGTATGACAAGTTGCTTCATCACTCTATTGACAACTCCTCTGCCATTGTTGCATCTTCCTCTACAGGTGCATTTGTCGTGTCTCACGGTAAGTCTTGGATGTTGGATTCAGGTGCCACTACCCATATTACTGGTAACAAATCCCTTTTCTCCTCTTTTTCTCATTCTTCGTCTCTATCCCCTGTACGTCTTTCCGATGGCACTTATTCTCCCTATCCCTGGGACAGGTGATGTGAACTCAACTACACATATTACTCTGGACAATGTTCTTTTTGCACCTCGTTTTCCTGTTAGCTTATTATCCATTAGTCAACTCACCAAGTCACATAATTGTTCTGTAACCTTCTATCCCTCATATTGTCTCTTTCAGGATCTGCAGACGAGGAGGACAATTGGTGGAGGACATGAACGTGGTGGTCTCTATTACTTGGATACTGTTACACCTGTTGATCCCCGCGCTCTCTCTGCAACTGTTTCTCCCTTTCAGTGGCACTGTCGTCTTAGTCATCCTTCTTTACACACATTACAGCAATTGATTCCTATCAAGTCTACACAATGCGAGTCTTGTGAGTTAGGAAAACATCATCGTACTTCTTTTTCACCTAGAGTCAATAATCGTAGCTCATTTCCTTTTGCTCTTGTTCACTGTGACATTTGGGGTCCTAGTAGAATTGAGTCTCGTGGGGGATTTTCTTATTTTCTTATCCTTGTTGATGATTATTCTAGAATGACATGGTTGTATTTACTTAAGGATAGGACTGAAGTTCCTCATGTACTCACTTCCTTTTATAATGAAATAAAAACTCATTTTTATGTTAATTTGCGTATTCTCCGTACTGATAATGCTCTTGAATTTACTCAGAAAACTATCACTACTTTTTGTGACGTTCATGGAATTGTTCATCAAACCTCTTGTTCCTATACTTCCCAATAAAATGGGGTGGCCGAACGCAAACATCATCACATTTTGGATATTGCACGTACTTTGATGTGTCATATGCATACTCCTAAGTACCTTTGGGGGGATGCCGTTCTCACTGCTTGTTTTCTCATTAATAGAATATCGTCTAGTGTTTTAAATGGGGATATTCCTTTTTCGTGCCTTCATCCTGGGAAACCACTCTTCTCCGTTTCTCCTCGTGTTTTTAGTTGTATTTGCTTTGTTCATAACTTTACCCCTAATACTGATAAACTATCTCCCAGATCTCTCAAATATGTATTTATTGGTTCCTCTCAAACTCAGAAAGGATATCATTGCTTTGATCCTATCACACAACGATGCTACACTTCGGCTGACGTAACCTTCTTTGAGTCACAACTGTACATCTCAAAATCTAGCGAGTCTCTATCCGTCCACATAGACTCTCTTCCCTTACCACTTCCAGCCTCTCTACCTCATAATGATAATATTGTCTCCACTAAACCCGTACAGGTGTATACACGCGTCCTCGCAAAGCCACCACAACAGATGACACCTCTCGTCCTCCCCTTCCTGCAGCTCCTGCTCCTGACACTACATGTCCTTCCCCGTCTGATCTTCCGATTGCCCTCCGAAAAGGTACTCGGTCATGTACCGCACACCCGTTAACTAACCATATATCATTTACTTCTCTTAGCCCTGTTTTTCGCTCCTTTGTTGTTTCTATCTCTTCCACAGTGGTTCCTAAGTCCTATTCTGAGGCACTTCAACTTCCTGTTTGGAAGACAACAATGGATGAGGAGGTATCAACTCTTCTTTCTCGGGTCACATGGGAACTTGTTCCGGCTCTACCTAATACTAATATTGTTGATTTTCGTTGGGTTTACGTTGAAGTATCGTGTTGATGGTGTCATAGATCGGTATAAAGCCCGACTAGTCGCAAAAGGCTTTACCCAAACATATGGTGTTGACTACTTTGAAACTTTTTCACCTGTTGCTCGCCTCAATTCCATTTGGTGTTATTTTCCCTTGCTGTAAATCAACAGTGGCCTATGTATCGACTTGATGTGAAAAATGCCTTCTTGTGTGGTGATCTGAAGGAAACGGTGTTAATGGAGCAAACTCCCGGGTATGTTGTTCAGGGGGAGAAGAAGAATATGGTATGCAGACTTAAGAAGGCAATTTACGGTCTGAAACAAATCCCGAGAGCGTGGTTTGATAAGTTCAATCATATCACGAGTAATGTTGGTTTCAAGCAATGCAAAGCCGACCACTCAGTATTTGTTTGACATCAAAAGGGTGGCATCATCATCGTGATTGTATATGTTGATGATATTCTAGTATCTGGCAGTGATGTTGATGGGATTGAGGCAACTAAGAAATATCTGCGACAACACTTTGTTACTAAGGATATGGGACGCCCTAAATATTTTCTAGGTATTGAAATTGCTCATAGCAAGTTTGGAATATCACTATCTCAAAGAAAGTAACTTTGATTCCTACATCGTTTGTATCTCCGATCAGAGGTAATTACTATCACTATGGGAAAGGATAAGGTGTCCTTCAGAACAGAGCAGATTTTATTCATTCCAGCATTACAAGCAAGTTTTTATACATGGGAGTACATCCAATAGGAAGCTTACACACACATAGACCAGCCACACAACTAAAGACAACAAACCAAAGTGAACTAAGAACATATGTTGTTAACAACAGACATAGAACAACATGAAAGATAACAAAGAAATGCCCTTTATTTGCTCAAAGAAACTGGTTTACTTGGAGCAAAACCTGATGACACCCACATGGACGTTAATTACAACCTTTGGAATGATAATAGTAATTACTTGGAGGATAAAGCTAGGTATAGGTGTCTTGTGAGAAAACTCATCTACTTAACTGTCACTAGACCAGACATTTCATTTGCAGTTGGAGTGGTTAGCCAATTCATGGACAAACCACAACGGATTCATTGGGACACCGCTCTTAGGATATTGAGATATATAAAGAAATTCCCGGGAAAAGGGTTGTTGTTTAAAAAACATGGACACCTGCAAATAGAGGCCTACTCTGATGCTGACTATGTTGGGTCAAAGATTGATAGATGATCCACTTCTGGGTATTGCACTTATGTTGGGGGAAATCTGGTAACACGGCGCAGTAAGAAACAAACAACTGTTGCTCGATCAAGTGCCGAGGCAGAGTACAGGGCCATGGCCCACACTGCAAGTGAGATGCTATGGTTGAGGAATTTGCTCGAAGAATTGGGATTCTCTTATAGTAAGCCGTTGTCTATGTACTGTGATAACCAGGCAGCCATTCACATTGCTAGTAACCCGATTTTTCATGAAAGAACTAAACATATTGAAGTCGATTGTCACTTTGTTCGTGATTGTGTGATGAGCCACAAGATTGTTACTCCGTTTACTACCTCTTCTAAGCAAGTTGCCGATATATTCACGAAGTCATTAGGAGGGAAGCGTTTTGATGAACTATGTGACAAGCTAGGCATGAATGATATATATGCTCCAGCTTGAGGGGGAGTGTTAGAATATTAGAATATTTGTTAGGATTCTTAATTGTATATTGTGTATATTTTCCATATATAGGTGATTTGATTTTCCTTCTTGTTAGGTAAGTAGATCATGTAGTTTTGGTAGCATATCATTCCAGATTTCTTTCTTCTACTATTTATACGGGTGATGTAATGGTCATTCATAATACAAGAACTTTTCCTATATCTCTTTGTTCTCTTCTAACAGAAAGCCCACAAAGTTGATGTCCTTAATTAGAATTATATAAAAAATTATTTTTTCAAAATGTGAGGGTGTACAACATTAATTATTATATTTGCCTTTTTTTTCTTTTTTAAAGGTTAACAACATTTTCGTTTTTGATCCATTTTCGACATACAATATATTAAATTAATTACTTTTTATGATATTCAGTTTGACACGCATATTGCATATATAAAACAAAAACGTAATAAATAAAAATATAAAATATGTTTACGCAGAATTTTATTTTGTTATGGCTTTAAAAATTATGCATCCAGGATATTTGACATCAATTTGTATTCATGTATTTTGGATAATTGTGATATATGTATAGTTGTTATTTGGGCATATCTCATTTCTTCATAAATATATAATTGTATTTAAATCAATTAAATTTAATTAAATTATTTTAATTAAAGAAAATATCTCAAAACATGTATCAAAATATTATATATATGTTATAGTCACTACAACAAAAGGTGCTTATTAGGACACTTTATTTGGGACACTTTTTAATATGTGTCCCGATTATATTTTATTAGGACACTTATTAATTGTGTTCAATATCTCTAAATAACGGGACACTTATTAAATATATTATATATTAAAAAATCTTAATTTTTATGTTTTTAGAAAAAAAAATCTGAATTTTTATATGATTAATATCTAATTAGCGCCAATTGTGAGCGCCACTTTTTTTCCCAATATCTTTCTCTCTCGATATTTTCCAAAATCTTTCGAGAACTATCCACGGGGTTTCGTTTCTCTGAGAAGACCTCGTCTCCATAGAACAACTGAACAAGACAAGAAATTGTAAGTATGTCCTCTAATTATAAACCCTACTTTTTTTCTTCTTCTATTTTTCTGTTTATTTCCTCAATTCCAATTTCATTAACTCTAATTTATCAAGATTCCCCCTTATTTTTCTTATTTATTCTGAGGATTTCGTGTGCAATTTGGCGTTTTTTAATTTAGATTTAGTTATCGAATTGATTATTTATTACATAATCTTTCTAGTATGAGTGCAATTTCTCCCCATCTAAAATATTTGGGATTTATTGTATAGTTATGATGATTTCTTGGGCTTGTTTGGATCATTGGGCTCGATTTCTTGCGCTTGAATTTTTTTGTTGTTTTTTTTTCTTCTTGTTTGGGTCTTTGGCGCCGTAGCTCTCGGCTTTGGAAAAGCTCCGAGTTTGCTTCTTTATGCCGTTTCTGGCCAATTTTTGTCTTTGACTCACCATTGTCGTTCTCTTTTTTTTTTTTCTTTTTTTTTCGGGCAAATTCAAAGACAAAAAAGTTAACGAGAGATGAGCAGATGATCGCTAGGGATTTATTGTATAGTTATATACATTTGCTCGATGGGTACTTTGCCGTTGCTCGTTCCTCGTGTATATTGTTTGATTGCTTAATTACTATTATTCTGATAACTCATTGTTTTCGTAATCCTTTTTAGAAGATTAAAGATGTTATGTTTTTGTCTCTCAATACAATTTTGTGACTTTGTGGGTTTACTTTGTAAATTTTAGATGCTAGTTATCCCTAAAAAATAACAAAGTTCTACTGGTTGTTGTCTTCTACTAGTGCTGCAGTGCATTAGTTCTCAACTGGTACCTATGTCGAAAGTCTTAATTGTGATCACAATTAATAAGTGTCCCAATAAAATATAATCGGGACACATATTAAAAAGTGTCCCAAATAAAGTGTCCTAATAAGCACCTTTTGTTGTAGTGTTATTTGATTCAATTTTAAAATTGATACAATGGAGGGAGACATAAATCATAGAACTATTAGGAAAATGCACATGCCACAGTACGAAATGGATGCTTCACAGATATACAGCTCGTGCATTGCACGAGATTCTCATCTAGTAACCTCCTAAAATAAGATGTTAGGAGTTTATAAGTTTTTTTAGCAAAGGTGGTAAATTCCTTATTTTCTTGTTCAAGATAAGATTTTATTTCAACAACCTCCTTTAATTTTGGTTACTTTAATTACAAAACTGCCATTACTATCATCTTAAAAGCTACACCATATTATTTTATCCAAACACTTCAATAACTTATTCTTAAAATAAGATCTAGTATCTTAGTTGTGATTGGTTGTACTTTCGTTCCTTTTATTTTTATTTTCTGAGAGCATAGTGATGAAAATATATTTGGTAGATGAAAGATAAAACGTAGAGTGTGATTGGTTGTGGGAAAAAAAACAATGATTACAATTGATGTGATTGATTTACTGTTTGAGATTGTGATTGTTTGTGAGTTTTTTTTGTGTGATATTCATTTTTTTCTCTTTTATTTTATTTCTTGATGATTTAGAATTATCTTGGAAGCAAATAAAAGCCATGGGTCCACCCTTTTGTTAATTTATAATAACAAATTTCAATGTACCAAATCCCTTTTATTTTTTATGAACTATAATTTACTACCCATAATTCTTTAACGCGCATAATTATGATCTTTTCTTATACCTGCATACTTTTTCTTTGGGTTTTTTTTTGTTTCTCCAAATTTTATTTATTTTAATTAGATAGTAAATAACCCAATGTTTATTTATAAGTATGGTTATTGATAATTACCACACGTACGGTCAAATATGTTTAATGTAATCTTGATTTCTTTATGTAATATAATATTATATGACCAAAAGATATATTAACCCATCTGAAATCATTCCCTTTAGACATGTATATAAAAAAATGAAAATGAATCAACACAAGTAAAGAATGGGACACAGGTGAAAATAAGCGAGAAAAATATCAGTAAAAGGAATGGGGAGGTAGGAGGCTAATCTACAACAGACATTGTAAAATGTGCAATACTTTTTCAATGAAATGCTTTTTTCATAATCAACTAGTGTACTATTAAATTTTTGAAATTAATGAACAGTAAAAACCAAAAGAAATCTTGAAACAAGTCAACAAACAAGCACATATTCATCTCAAAAATAATATTTGGAGTGAATTCTTTGAGAATTTTCTCACAACCAAGCACAACCTTAAAAGCTCTAAAAATATCTTGAAGATGTATGAGCTTAAAATATATTTTAAGTAAGTTTAGCCAAACACCCTCTTAGTGTTTTAAAAAACAGACAAACAAGCAAATCGGTTCCACGTACTACCAGTTCACGTTCAATTTGTCGGTTCATCCGAGCACAAACTAGTGAACTCAATGTTTTAAAAGCAGGACATGTAAGCAAATCGGTCTCTCTACCAGTTCATGATACAAACGGTTGAACCAAAATTTAATTAATTTTTTTTGCATATTGTTTTTAATAAGCATGTAATATTTTTAAAATAAAAAATTATAAGTCACAGTTAGAAGAATTCTAATATAGCCCAAAATTTAAAAATTCACTTAAATATAACAAAGAATCATATTCCAAATATAATTTGTTATTAAAAATAAAAATAAAAATAAAAAATATATTAAATAAATTAAAAACCAATTCAACCAATTTTTAATTGGTTTTGGCCGGTTTTGACTAGCTGCTAGAAGCTGATTGGACTGATCTGGACACATATTCTTAATTAGTTCCACCGATTGAACCAGTTTGGTCCAATTGTTAAAATATGTCTAGTAATTGTACAAGTTGCTTGAATTGGTGGTAGATCCCATTCCCATGTAAATGAATTACTTAGGAAAATTATTTTTTTTATGAAATTTCTCATTTTCAATATTTTCAGAAATAGCCTACAACATCACTTCCAACTTTCCTTCAAGCCATCACCACATATAGATTAAAATGGACGAATTCAATCTTTATATGCATACACATGTAGTTGAAGTCGTACCATTGAGGAGTGGAGAAATGAGTTTGAGGGCTAAACGTTGGGAGTGTGGAAGTGACATTAGTGAAGGAATTTGAGGACTAAAATTGATGAGAGAGTATATTAAGAAATATGAAGAATTTAATAGGGGCTAAATAGAGCCGGTAATAGTGGGTTCATTAGTGGAAGAACATTAGAAGGAGAACTTTAAAGAAGAATGAAAAGGAGAAATGAGAACAATGAAAGTAATGAGAGAATAACTTCAGCCTTTATATAAGAGAAAATGGGAAGAAATGCCCACATTAGATAAGACAAACTCTTTTTTGACCTAAGAAATAACAAACTATTTTTTCTACCCATTTTTGGTAGTCTTTTACTAATACACCCTCAAAAGAGGATTCATTTAATTCAGATCTCTTCCACCCAACACACTTTATCTTTTCTCACTCTATCTTCTTCCACCTACCACATCTTATTCTCTCTCTATTTCTTTTCTTGCTATTCTCTTCCTGGAAATCAGTCAAAGTGAACAACTTGAGGTAATGTATCTTATTTATAAAATTGTGTATATTATTCATGTTATTATTTATATGATTATATGCACACAACTTGGAAGTTTTTGAAGAATTTCTTGTTCCCACATTACACAGACATAATCTTGCAGAAGATCTATATATCACATTATATAATATAATGTGTTATATAATATGATATATAATAACAAGTTATATAATATAACATGTTATATAATGTGATATATAATAACACGTCACTATATAGTATAACGTTATATATCACGTTAATTTATATAACGTGATATAACAGTAACGTTTTATTATATATCACGTGATATAGTATAATGTGATATATATCACGTTAATTTATATAACGTGATATATTTTGTTACGTTATATAAAATATACGTGTTATATAATATAATGTGATAATATATCACGTTAATTTGTATAACATGACATTGTTAATTTGTATACCGTGATATATAAAACATAACGTGTTAATTTTTTGTGAAAAAAATTGTGATTTATTTATATTTTCCACAGATGAATTCCATATGTATTATTGTTATTTGGGGGACATTGGGATGGTTTGGATTATAAAAATAGTGAAGAAGAAGTTATATGTGCTGAACCCGATAAAATTCATTATAAAGATTTATTGGACGAAATTTATAGAGTTGTTAAAGCTGATAGGACCATATATGACTGTGTGATGTACTCTTTTGTGGATATTGTCGGAAATAAGATTGGAAAGTTAAAGCTGAAAAATGACCATGACATTGATCATGCTTTTGTGAACACCGATTTACCCGTTATTTTTGTTACCGTAAACATAAAAAAAACTGAGACGACCTCAATACGGTCAGCATGTAGTAGCAGTTCAGAAATGCAGCATATACTTACCGCCAGGAAAATTATGAAAGATATCTTGCAAACATCAAAGTTGCTAGTGAGAATGGTGCTTTTAAGAAATTAGAACGTATAAAGGTGGAAAGATGGTCTCAATGTAAGTGTCATGTCCGACGATATAGGTTCATGACATCCAATTCGGCCGAGAGCTTTAATAATGGATTATTATGGGCCAGAAAGTTGCCTATTTGTTCAGTACTTGAGTGCGCTCAAACTATTATGGAAAAATAGTTTTTTGAGTGACACACTGCTGCTAATGAAAGAGGTCAAGAGTTAACACGTGAAGCAACCAAAATATTAAGTAATGTAGTCGAGGCAGGTCATAGGATGGATGTCCAATGTCTTAGCAGTGTGAACAACAAGGTGAAAGATAGGGGTGACAATGAGTGACACGACACGATAGCATGACACGAACACGACACAGTTACAAACACGATTACAGAGATAAAAGGCATGATAAGACACGACACGATATGACACGACACTATAACACGATATGAACACGAATTGAAAATTAAGTTCAAATTAAATTATTGTTGCATTTAAGATCAAATAAAATAGATAACACGAAAACACGATAGTGTGACACGAACACGGTACGATAACACGATTTGTCACCCCTAGTGAAAGATGGAACAAAGAATTATTTGATCAACTTGTCTCAGAGAACGTTCAACTGTCAAGAGTTTGAATATGAGTTGTTGCCTTGCTCACATGCATCTGCAGCAATTAGGAAGGAGAACCTCGATATTTATTCATTTGTTGCACATTAATATAAAACCGAAAACCTTAAACAAATGTGGGCGGGTGAAGTGCTACCATTTTCTGACTCGGGTGAGTGGGTTCTATCTGAAAGTGTGAGAGAATTAGAACGCAATCCCCCGAATGATCCTAAATAAGACGGAAGACCAAGACAAAATAGAGGACAATCTGTTGTTGAGTCATCGAGCAACCGTTCACGTAAGAGTCAAATATGCTCAAGATGTGGGGCTGCTGGCCACAATTGCGTCAAATACAGTATGTCGATTCCGCTCGAAGATAGTAGTACCTCAGTAACACAATCATGTACTTTCCAAAAGGTGCGTAGTAAAAAGAAATGTGGAATATGTCGAGTTGATGATCATACTCGTAAAAAATTTCCCAGATGCCCAGATGATGAAAATTAGGAGAGATGTAGTTGTATCTCTTATTAGAACGTGTTAATTCGATTGTTGTGTTGTAATTTCTATCACATTATTTTCTGTAATAACTGTAAAACATTACAAGTTATGTTTTATAATGTGTAACATTGTCAAACATTATGATACCGAACGTGTAACAACGTTACACATCAAATTATATAACGTGTAAAAATGATACACTTGATATGATAACGTGTGAGATTGTTACACGTATAAAACGTGAAAATTGTTGCATGTTATATATTATAACGTGTAAAAAGCCTACTGTACAGAAAAAAAATACACATTTCAAACAAGTGCTATTTTTAACAAATGATATCAAAACAAGTTCTAAAGTGCTATCAAAACCTCTACAAACAAGTCCAACTATACATAAAAAAACATATTTTCATTCGTATTCATCACATACTACAAGTGTACTACTATTGGTACTATACTTAAATATCAAAAATATAATTTTTTGGCGAATCGGTTCAATTGACTTTTGCACCGCTGCCTTTTGCATTTTTCGAGTGATCAAAGACTCAATCGTAATAATAGCCAATGGCTCACAACTAATGTTGTCTGCTTGATCATAACAGTCCTTTGCAGGGGGTTCGAATAACTCCCACTCAACACGAACAATCTGTCCACGACTATAGAAGCCAACATGCGACATCAATGCAGGGAGGATGAGACGTAGTGTTCATGACGCATCTAATCTCAGATGTGTATCTGAAACATACAGTGTCGTGTAGAATAATTATGTCGTTAAGATGAACCACCCGATAGGCAACAAAATGGCCCTCAAAATTGCAAATTATCAAAATCTGAATTTTTTTGGCTAAGTTAATATAATTAAATGAAAATAAAACACCAAAAATTGAAAAAAGTAATAAGAACAAATTCATTACCTCCTTAACATCTCTCCAGTCCGTAGGATTCCCCCAACCCGGAGTACCGTGATCGATAATATTGACCAAGTTGTCCAATTCATTAGTAGGGATATTCTCCATTTTAAGCGGGTCATATATTGTACCATCGAGATCATTGTCGTGCAACATGGTCTAGATATTATCAATCATAAACTACACAGCAAATTCAGCTATTGGTTAAGGAATCATATATATCCTAAAATTATTTCACTATTTAATTTTACTCACCAAGAGCCATGTATTCACAATTGTGTCTTTTCCTTTCATATCGCGATGAGGAATAATCCCAAGAAAATTGGGGATCTGACTGGAGGATATATAGCCAAGTATGCATTGATATGTTGTAGCAACAAGTCAGTTGGCATACCTTCTTTCTTTAAAAATGCAAAATAGAATCCCAACCAGTCGAAATCCAAAAAATGTCTGAATGGGAGTTTTGTAACTCCTGATATACATCATACTCTCCCTCGCACATTTGTAACTCTGTGATGATCAGTAAAATGATTTTAGCTCTGACATGTCCATTGATAGAAGCTCGGGTAGCCCGATAAGCCTCCCTCATCCATGAAGGTTCAACCTAATACATTTTCAACATAAATTCACTAGATGCAACACAAAAAAGATGAAAAAATAATATTAGAAACTGTCTGGAAACTTTGCCACGTTATAAGATATATCCCATGTTATACGGGTCACATTATATATATGTAACGAGGAATATCTCACGTTATAATATATATAATAAAGTAAATATTATATATATTTTATATATAATAAATAAATATTATATATATTTATATATTTAAATAACGTTATATATATATATATATATAACGTGATATAAATATAACGTGGAATATCTCATGTTATAATATATATTGTATATTTATTCACGTTTTATATTATATGTTCACATGCACATATATTCATGTTATAATATATATATTCACGTTATAAAAGATAATATCACGATATGAGTTATAACGTGCCAATATATGTCACGTTATAACTTATAATGTTCCCATATATGTTACGTTATAACTTATAACGTGACATATCAATACACGTTATAACCATAACGTGACATAAACTATCATGTTATAACGTAATATACCCATAATGTGACACAAACTATCACATTATAATGTGATGGTATGTTTCATAACTATCACGTTATATCTTCCCATTTGCTCTAACGTGAATTTGTGGAAGATGAACAGTTTTCACGTTATAAGTATAACATGAAAACACATTTCACGTTATAGTGAAAACATGTTATCACGTTATATTTATGATTCCACGTATAATGTGATATATGTTGTCACGTTATAACTATAACGATATATGTTTTCACGTTATAGTTATATCGTGAACTGTTCATCTTCCCCAAATTCAATCTCATCATCTTCCCCAATCAAGCTCCAATATAAAAATCAAACCTAGAAAAAAAAACCAATTTCAAATCAAACCTTATTTTTCGAAAATCAAACCTAGAGAAAAATCCTTAAATTAAAGCCCAACAAACGCCCCTAAAATCGAGTTTAGTCTAACCTCTTCGGAATCGGAAATGGGGCCTGTAGGTCCCAAGGGGTGTAAGTGTAAGGTTTAGAAGGGGGGGTTGAATAAACCTTACCAAATTTTCGATTTAGTCCTTTTAAATATTCAGAGTTGATACTACACAGTTGTGTCCTTGGTGGATGTGACCAATTTAGTTAATCAAGTAGAGTTAGTCTCTCAACGGACTCAATCGAGTGTTGATGGAATAACTCGGTTGTTAAGTCTAAATTAACTCAATCGTGGTTTGTTTTATTGGAAGACTTAACACCCTTAAGTTTGGTTAAGCAAGGATTTAGTGCTTGGTTTAGTACTTAGAAATTATCAAGTGGATAGCAAATTTATCGTGAGATATAAGCAATTAAGATGCAGGAATTAAAGTCTTTGAAATGTAAATGACACAATAAATTTTTTTATAGAGGTTCGAAGATGGGGTAATTCTTCTACTCCTCTCTTCTCCAACTCCGGAGGAATCCACTAGGTATTGATCAAGATATACAAAGTGGTAACAGTCCGGATATACAAGTCTTGATCACACACGGTGACTTGATCCTTTGGGACTCGATCCCGAGACGCCTTGATCACTCGGTGGCTTCTCGACGACTCGCCTTCTTCACAGGCAGTGCCTTGCTACATGACTCACTTGCTCAAGCTCTTTGGATTTGATCACGAAGCCCTCCAAAAGCTCAAGACTTGGTTCGACCCTCGAACCTTCCTACAATCCTTCGTGGAATGTAGACCCCTTGATTTTTCAAGTATTTTCCTCTTCAACCGATTGAAGTTATCTTTCCTTCACGGTGAGTGTTGGATTGATGTTCTTCGTAGTGTAGGCTTGAGGATTGAGAATATTTCAGATTTTCTAATAATTGCTTGAACGTTTTTGGTTCTTGTCTCTTAATCACTTGGTCAAGCTCTTTTTCTCAAATAAACTCCTCAGCCTTTTATAGTGATCTTTCAAAAAATTTGCCCGTTGAAGAGATAGGCTTATTTTTGAAAGTCACTTTCAGTCGTTGGCTTGTCTTGTTGCAGTCCTTGGAATTGCCGTTTCTTCGTATGAATTTTTCTTCACCTTTTCAGAGTTCTGACACGGTGTAGTGCTTCCCATTGGTTTATTCCTTTTGCACGCTTCTGGGACTGAGCACTTCGAGAAAGGTAGTATGGAGATATTACTTGTTTAGGTAATTCTCTTGATTTACGTGCAACGATCTTTTTGATTATCTCGACTTGACCGCATTTCCTTGCTTTCCCAGGTGACTTAGAGTCAGCTTCCAATCATTGGATGACTCTTCTGTCACTTCCACTTGAGACTTGGCTTTTCTTGAGTTGACTTGACTGACACTCCACTCAGCTGTATCTCAGTTGCTTCTTCAGTAGAGTTCCCGTCTACCCTTCTTTGCCATACTCGGTTGTCTTGTAGCGGAGTCTTCATTTTAGTCTCCAGTTGTCTTCTTGCATGTTTGGGCATAACTGACTTAGCTCAGCTTGACCAGCCCTATTTATTACAATGCAGTTTACAACAAAAATGGGGTGCCAACTTCCTATTCTAAGTTTTACATGGCATTCATCAGAATCTAAACAATAGATTTCCTAACAATTTCCCCCTTTTTGATGATGCCAAAACTTAAATCATTCAACAATGCAAATAGCAAAGATACATACAGATAGTGTACTCAGATAGAATGTATGCGTAGAATCAATCCTTTTATTGATCATAACATTCTTGTTCTTTTACACAACTGTTTACAAGGTGTATCAGAGCAAACATTTGTCTTCACAGAAAATAAAGAATTTATAGTTTTATTACGAAGACTTACATAGTATGTATTTACATCATAAAATACATGAAGGGTGAACAAAGAACACTTCATCTCCTTCGTTGTCTCCTTCTTTCATCTTGTTCAGCATCTTCTTCTCTTCTTCTCTTTTTCTCATCGTCAGCTGCCTTCTTCTTCTTTTCATATGCCTTCCTGGCAACTTCATCTCTTCTTAATCTTTCTTGTCTTTCCTCCCATAGCTGAGTTTGTCTCTTGTTTTCTTCTTCTATTCTTTTCGCATACTCAGCATTACTTTTAGCCACTTGCAAATTTGCTATTTGGTCAAGACCGGCCCAGTAGATCCCTCCTTTCTTGCCTGGATCTATGTACTCAATGTTTTTGGGTAGAGGCCTAGGTCTGAAACCTCTTCTTCCACCACTACTTCTTCCTCTACCTCTGGGCGTGTATTGTACTGGGGTGTTCTTCTTTCCAGCTGAGTGACCAGCGGAGTGACCAGCAGAGCGATCGCCGGTAGTCTTTGCTGTCGCCTTCTTCACATAACGTGAGACCTTTTTCCCAAGACAAGTCCCAAGCTTGAGCCATAGACATATTTGCAAAGTATCCTTCGGGGATGCGAGCGTTTTAAATTCATCAACGATCGTGGCTCTGTCTCCGACATCCGAGATGGCATAAGTGTCTCTGTCTCTTTGGAATGCCTCCATGTTCTTTCAAGATGTTCATAACTCGGGCATCCATTCTTCCTTCCACTTCCTTCATCCCCGCTTCAATTGTTTTCTCTTTTCACCATAGATATAGCAGAAGAGTGTTGGAGTGGCGAGTCTGAGGAGTTTCTTTGATAATGTCATTTGTGACAAGACTTTGTTGGGGGTTTTGTGCAATCATCAAGGTCACATCTTTCGATCCTTCCCCTCACATGATTTTCCTTTCTTTTGTTTTGCGCTTCCTCAATTTGTCTCTCCCCTTCGCAATTGCATCCTCTTTTTCAATTTCAGATCCCCTTCGCGCTTTTTAGGTATTCCTCTTCCCCTTTTTGGCATCATCAAAGGAGAGAGGAACGCCGGAAACAGACTTGCAAGCGGGAAGTCAAGCCTGGCGATAGCCGAGTTTTTTGTCTCGAGTCTGCTGCGGAGTATGCAAAGACGAAATTCGGATCGAGTGGCGTTGGACTCTGCCTGAGATTAGCTTCATTTTTCAGCCATGAGAAGGCTGAATTTTTTGTCCATATTTGCTTCCGTGACGCTGAATATCACTCTTATTTTGCTCACGCAGCAGCCTTTATCTCGTAGTGTGAGCTTCATGCATGTGCTCAATGTGTTCTCTCAACTTCGTTTTTGCATCGCATTCTCGCTCTCCATACCAGCAGTTTGTTGAACAATGTCCTGAAGTATCTAACTTGTTCCACACGCATTGTTTGTTATTGTTGCCACCATTCCCCGATCCTCACCGTGATGCCTCTCAAGTCGTCAGCAGTAAGATTTGCATCTCTCGTTGTCGATCGCATGTCCATAGAGGCCTGGTGCCTCTCCATTCGCTCAATCTCAAGCCAAATAATGCCTTGAACACTTCGCGGACTTGGTGATTCTTCGTTGCATCCGATGGCCATGCAACATCAAAGTCATAATCACCGAACGATGGTATTTTTGACGAAATGACAGGAGCTGGTCTATGGTAGCGTGCGCGTTCGTTCTCTGACTCTTCATGGAGGTCGGGTACCTCCAGGGAAAAAGGAAAAGATTCTATAAAGGATTCATCACCGCCAACTGGGATTTGTTCGATGATGAGCGGTGCGCGTGAAGTTCTTTTTGGAATCGAACCTGCGACTTGGGGAACTGCGCAGTGGACTGGACTGCTTCACCTGGGGTCTGTTGTGAAGTGGACCCGACTTTGCCGAGCCTCATTGTCTCAACGGCCTTCGTTGGTCTCAGCTGGTTTCTCCAATTGAGTAGTCTGGTCCTCGGCATTATCAGAAGCGTCATCGGACGATGATGAGATTTCCATGGGTGGCTCATCATTAAAATGAAAGGTTTGACGAGTAGTCTTGGGATCAGACTTGCTCGTGCTTGGAACATCCGCGCTGAGTCTTTTGGATCTGTTATGGGGATGACTCGAGCCTTCTTCGTCACCTTCTCGATCCCGGAAAGGTTACATCGGGATTATCCTGGGAATCATGAAGAGCACTTATCTCCTTTTCAGATGGGTCGATGATAGCAGGAGGGATGTTCTCTACTTGACTTCTTTACCCCGGGAAGTCTCAACCTCCGTGGGCCTTCATTACCTCCTCTTGCCTCGATCGCAGCGAGGCTTGGACCTCCTTTTCGGTGTCACTGTCTTAGGGTCTTCTCGTGGTGGCATCCATTGGAGTCTCAACCCCATGGATTGCACTTTCATCGCCCAGTGTTAACTCCCGGGGTTGTTCCTTCCTCGTGCCTCGACCGCATCGCAGGCGTCATTAGCCTTCAGAGGTGACACCTCGGTGAGACAGTCTCCTCAATCGCCCGAGCTTCGTTGATGGCAACTTGCTTTGTTCGTTTGGTGGTTGTACTTTCTCTACTTCGCCTCCCGGATTCGTTGTGGAGTCATCTGCGGCATTCTCCGACCTTGCCGCAGCCGGTGGAGGTTTCCCCCTCGGTTGGCGCACCGGTGAGTGACTTGAATGGGGTCACTCATCTCCGGACTCCGGTTGTTTCTATTGAGTGTTCGTAGTTGGGGCGGTGGTAAGACACCTTCAATAGGGGTTGGCTCGATTGGGGTCCCCACTATCCCAGTTTCATCGCCATTTCCTTATTGCCTTCTTCCGAGTGAGTGGGAAGTGGTGGCAAAGAACAACAACGGTGGCGATTTCTTGAACCACTCCCATTGGATCAATTTCGGTGTGTTCGGAGGACTCTCCTGGTCCCTCCATCAATCTTTGCTCGTGAAGGATTCTCGATTCGCGTGCAATGCTTGCCGCATTTGCAACTCTTCGTGGCGCAAAGACATTCTCCGAATCCTCATCACCGCCGAGAAGACATCAAGGAGAGGATGTGTGTGTTACGTGGTGCCGGAGATAGAGGCGGGATCTTTGGCCTTCTCACGTGCCTCGCCTTCCTCCGCTTGCTTTGCTTTCTCCTTGTCCTTGAATATCGCAGGATGTCGTGCGATTGTCTTCATCTAGTCTTTGGGAGCATAGTGGTTAGTCCAAGGAAGTTTAACAGTTCCTCTTCTTCTTCTATAAACTCGGGCCGTTGGAACTGTTCCCTTGATTTACTCAACTTCCATTTCCTCCACTCACGCAGACGATTTTGGATGTCCGGGTAAGGTGGAGATAGGATCATCACATCACTATCCGCTTTATCGCCTTCTTCTTGTGTTTCAACTTTGTGTGGACTACAAATTTTTGTGTCTTCCGGTTGCCTCTGCGATCGCCTTCGCGAGACTTAGTCTGTTTCATCAATTACATCCGGAGACTCTACTTCTCCAGCAGAGTCTCCGATATCTGCTCCGGTGAGTGGCGACTCGGCCCGGTTTCTCAAGCTCGGAGTGCTTGATGATTCTTCTTCGTCTCCTAGTTTGTACCGAGAGGGATTTCCGGTTCGAGACGGTTTTTTCGAGTCCAGGGCGGCGGGGGCGTCTTTGGTGTCTTTTTCTCGAGGAGCCGCCGTCTTGGCTTATCGTTCTCCTCCTTTTGACGATCGGAGAAGGTATTTGAGAGTCCTTCTCGATCACGCTCGCTTTGGGGCGGGAGACACGGCTGCGGGGGGTGACTCGGCTGCGCAGGGGGGAGCGGAGTTTGACTTTCTTTCTTTGCAGGAGCAACAACCTTCTTAGCGGTGCAGGGCGACTTTCTTCTTTGGTGGGGAGGGAACAACTATATCTTCAGTGGTCGGTGATTCCCCTCACTTGTGTCGCCTCTCTTGGCGTAGGCTCTCTTTCGTGCGCCGAGAGATTTGATCTCGAACATCCACTTGTTAACATGGAACGCCTTTCCATGTCTAAGAGGGACTCCTTTCACCTCCATCATCCGGCCAATCACCGGGCCATATCCTAGGGATCCTCCAAATGTGCCATCTTCCCTGAAGGATTTGTTCCTACATTTCGGCATAGTCTCTTTGTAGACAAACTCAACCAGTTTATTTTCCTTTCTTCAATGATCGCGGCCATTACGATCAACTTTGTTTTGTGAGTTGGTCAAAGCCGCCAAATTTGATGTCAATACATTTGGCAACTATGTCCAACGACTTGTGATAGTCCTCCTTCAAAGAACCTCTTGTTTGTTGTGTAAACTATTTTATCAAAGATAGTCGAGCTTGGCTATTTCCTTCCAAGCAGCAGTCAAGTTTACATCAGCTTCGTTAATTTCTGATGCTCCTTCCGTTGGTAATGAGCAGTGTTCAGCCAAATCCTTGGCAGAGATGGTGAACTCCTTTCCGTGAACGGATGACTTTATTCCTTCATCGTGAATCTCAGCATTCACATAGAATTGTGCGACCTCCTCCACATAGGTCATCGAATATTCCATCGTCAGAAACGATTTCAGCCCGGTCGTTTGGAGTTTCTCAGCTATTTTCTTTATGAGGGCGTCATTGGACCCCTGTTTGACCATGCCCTCGAAATCCACGGTAGACCCGGTGTGGATTTGCTTTCCTAACTTGATAAAATCATAAGTTGGTGCCATTTTTCAGGATTTTATCTAAGAAAACTTAGGGATTGATTTGAAGATAGATAGGGTTTTTGAGAGAATTTGTGCTTCTGAGAGAGAGAGAGAGAGATGAACAGTTTTGATAGTGTGTGAGAGAAACGGGCGAAAATGGTTTAAGTATGGTTTATGAAAGGACGTGCGGGTGGTTTTTGAAATGTGATCAAAATCAACGGCTTAGATTTTGCACGCCTATTTAGCATTTAATGTCTCGTATTTAATGCGGCAGCATTTATATCCAATCATAAGCTTGGTGTGCAGCTTTATGTCCGTACACATCATCATTATCCGACGTCATTCTTAAAAACATTCCCGCTTAGTAAAAACGATTTGCGTTTTTGTCACTTTGCTCATAAGTGACTCAGCTTATCCTTTAGCTGATTTAACTCCTCTTCTCACAGTTCTCTTAGTGACTCAGCTAACAGCTGACTTGGTATAGCTGTCTTTCCAATACAGCTGATTTATTTAGCTGATTTGTGAGTTCAGCTCTTTTCTCTTTTTGTGTTCCATTCCTTTTCTTTGAGTCTTCTCAATGTTAACTCAGCTCAATTAACCCCAACTCATGCTTGAGTTCTTCAAATCTTGACTCACATAATGGTTTTGTGAAGATGTCAGCCAATTGTTTATCAGTTGAGATATATTCCACGATGATGTCCTTCTTTTCAACATGATCTCTTATGAAGTGATATCTGACATCGATATGCTTTGTTCTTGAGTGCAACACAAGATTTTGAGTGATTGCAATTGCACTTGTGTTATCACACATGATTGGAATCTCTTTTTCTTCAACTTCATAGTCTCTCATTTCTTTGTCTCATCCATAGGACTTGGGCAACTGTGCTTGCAGCCTATGTATTCGCTTCAAATTTGTAGAGGTGGCTATTGAATTTTGCTTCTTGCTAAACCAGAAATCACTGTTTCCTAGCATTTGACATGTGCACGAGGTGCTCTTCGTCAACTCGCATCCAAAGATAATCAGTCGAATAGCCAATTAGCTTGAATCCACCTTCCTTTGGATACCATAAGCCAACTTCTTGGCTTCCTTTCAAGTATCTCAAGTATTCTCTTATTTCTTTGTCATATGGCTCTCTTTTGGAGCAGATTGAAATCTTGCACATACACCTACAACAAAGGTGATGTCCGGCTGCTTGTTGTAAGATAGAGCAATGATCCAATAAGTGCTCAGTATCTTGTTTGATCTACGGGCTTACCATCCGCATCCATGTCCATTTTGTCGATGTATTCATTGGTATTTTCACTGAGAAGACTTCTCCTCCATACCAAATTTCTTCATTAAATCTCTGGTGTATTTTGTTTGAATTATAAACGTTCCATCCTTGTTGTTTCACTTGGAGTCCAAGGAAGAATGTCGCTCTTCCATCATGCTCATTTCAAATTTACTTTGCATGAGGTTTGAAAATTTTTCACACTGACTCTTTGTTTGTGGATCCAAAAATGATGTCATCCATATATATTTGAACAAGCAAGATACTCTTTTTATCTTGAATTCGAAAAGTGTTCTATCTACTTTTCCTTTTGTGAATCCATTTTCAGTTAGGAATTGTGACAAGGTGTCATACCATGCTCGGGTGCCTGTTTCAATCCATACGGGGCCTTTTTGAGTTTGTATACCTTATCTCCAAGAGTCTTCTCGCTCAAATCCTGGAGGTTGTTCAACATACACTTCTTCTTCCAATAAACCATTTAGGAATGCACTTTTTACATCCATCGATATACAATGAAATTCTTGTGAGCTGCGCATAGGCAAGAAACATCCTTATAGCTTCCAATCTTGCTACAGGAGCAAATGTTTCATCAAAATCTATTCCTTCTTCTTGGCAATATCCTTTGGCTACTAGTCTTGCTTTGTTTCTTACCACGTAACCTTCCTCGTTCATCTTATTTCGAACACCCATTTGGTGCCAATGACATTTTGATGTGTGGGTCTTTGAACTAATTCCCATACTTTATTTCTTTCAAACCGATTCACTCTTCTTGCATAGCTTGAATCCAATGTGTGTCGTCCAATGCTTGTAACACATCTTTGGGCTCTATTTGCGAGATAAAGCATGTGAACATGGCTTCTTGTTGAGTTCGGATCTTGTTTTGACACCTTCTCTTATATCTCCAATGACAAGTTCGTGGATGGTCTCTCGGCCATCTTACATCAAGGTTGGAGTAAGTTAGTTGGGTTGATCGTCTTGCGGTTTGTGTTCTTTGTGTTCGACTCTCTCGTAATCACTTAGCGCAAATTATCCATTGTTTTTGAGATTCAACTATCTCATCTTCTTTCGAGTTTATAATTCCGGCTTCAAAACTTCCAAAGATAGGGACTCTTCAGTATGGTTGGATGATTGACTTATCGGTGACTCTTCAATGTCTTCTCCATTTACATTTGGCTCATCGAATACCACATGAATGGATTCTTTCGCAACCATAGTCCTTTTGTTGAGTACTCTGTAGGCTTTGCTTTGGTGAGTATCCCGAAGATACCTTCATCGACTTTAGCATCGAAGGCCTTTATATTGTCTTTGCCATTGTTGTGGATGAAGCATCTACATCCAAATATTCTGAAATATGCAACATTTGGTTTTCTTCTAGTCCAAATCTCATAGGAGTCTTTGTCATTTATCTTTTATCATACATCTGTTTTGAGTGTAGCAAGTTGTGTTGATTGCTTGACCCAAAATCTTTTTGGTAACCCGCTTGACTAACATGGTCCTGCCGCTTCTTTGAGAGTTCTTTTCTTCTTTTCGCAACTCCATTCTCTTTGTGGAGTCCTGCTTGACGAGTTCATGACCAATACCATTTTCAATACAATCGAGTTATTATTCCATTGACAAACTCGGTTCCTGCATCTCGATCTTATTTTGATAATGGTTTGGCTCTTCTCATTTTGAATCCTTTTCATCGAGTTGTGGTAGTTTTCAGAGAGTTTCTTTCTTCTTGCACATGAATATTGTCCATGTATATCTTGAGTAGTCATCTACTACCACCAAGGTGTATTTCTTTCCACTTATCTTTGGTTGGTTCCATTGGGCCAAATAGATCCATATGTAGCAGATGCAATACTCTTTGTTGAAGATGGACATGTCTTTTCTTTGAATGAAGATTTGATTTGTTTTCCTTTTCGACATGCATCACATATACTCTCCTTCTTGTATCTCGAGTCCGGAAGTCCTTCCACAAGACTACTTACGCAAGCTTGTTAATCGTTTTGAAATTTAGGTGACTCACTTTTTTGTGCCACACCAACTTGACTTGATTTCACTGTGCTCTTTGCTAATAGACAAATCTTTGTGTGTAGCGGTTGACCAATCTACTACATACATGTTCTTTTGTCCGCATCCTTGCAATACGACTTCATTCGTTTCAAGTATCCTTGATTTGGCATATACCCATGTTAAATCCAACATTATAGCCCTTGTCACGAGTTGACTTATGCTTAGCAAGTTGAAGTTGAGTCCTTCGACATATGCAACATCCGTGATCTCTAATCCATTCCTCTTGATGGATCCAATGCCTCTTATTTCACGGAGCTTCATTTCCTCCAAATATGACTTTTGCTCCTTTAACTTCCTTGAATTTTGACAGATTTTTCTTGTTTCTGTCATGTGTCCGGAACGACCACTATCCATGTACCAGGTTCCTTGGCACTCATTTGTTCCTTGAACCGCAATCAAGGAAATTAAGTTTTAGGTACCCATATTTTATGCGGGTCCTGAGGGGTTAGAGTTGTAAGATGATCCAACCAACTTATAGCCAAATGATTTGACTCTAAGGGGTTGCCATCTATCGAGTGCCATAATCATAATTAATCTTGGCAAATTGCTTGGGGATTTTAGGTTCATACAAATCGTCTCTTTTGTCGTATGCTGTGTATATATTTTAACAATCGCCTTTTTTGGGTAATTGTGGTGTCTCCGAGTGTAGTGTCTAGGTGCATATTTGTCTTTGATGAAAGCTTTTATACTTTTGGAATGGCCTTTCTTGAGTTCTAGGCCTTTGCCATTTGGGCTTATATTCCATAAGTCTATCTTTGATAGTTCACTTCATTCCAATCACTTGGCTTTGATATTTTCTACCATTCCCATCATATGTATTTCTTTTATAGATTTTTTCGGGTTTTTGGTAGCTCGCTTCTTCTTTCTGAGTATTTTTGTTTGGAGTTTCTTTGAGGAACTCGATGAATCTCTTCTCTTTGCCCTTTCAGCCGCACTCAACTCAATTGTTTTCCTTTTCCTTTATAACCAAGGCCAGTTGCTTGTAATTGTGCTTTGGAGTGAATGTGTGTGCAACATTTAGAGTTTTGGATTTTTAGACTCTTCATTGCTTGAAGATCCTTTTTCCAAAATCACTTTTGGAGTTTGACATAGCACAGAGGAATTAAATCCTAAGTATGTCTTGTCTCCACATTCTCTTTGACTCATAATAAGATCATCCAATGATTTAGATGCCTTAGTGAATGAGGCAATAACATTTTTGAGGTCATTCTCCCTCTTCTCTATGGCAAAGCAATTTTGCTTTATTAACTTAGCATTTTCGGCCTTTAAACTATCATTCTCATGCCTATTTGACTTAGAGTACTCGGCTCCTTAGTCGCCTTTGAGTTTTGGCTCTTGAGTAAATTTGTTTTCCTCATTTAATAGTGTGTGTGAGGATTTAATGTGTTCAAAATCTTTCATCATTTTGCCTAATGAATCATAAAGATCGAGTGGGTGATGAAGTGTGTGTGTCATAGTCACTATCACTAGAGTCCGAGTTTGATGAGTTAGAGTGTACCTCATCTTCTTGGTCAGGTTGATCCTGTTCCTTGGCCATTAAGCGGATCGGGCTTCTTCTTCGAGTCACTTGAATAGTCGGCTTCTTCCGCTCTCTCGAATCGGCTATGTCTTTTGACTTGGCTGTTTCAGCAGATCTCGCAGCCAACATTGCCTTTTTCTTTTCTTGTCTTCTTTCTCTCAAGACCTTTCTTTCTTCTTCATTCTGTATTTGTTGACTACAGGATATGAGCGATCAATGGCATAATGACCTGGTTGTCTACGGTTCCAACATAGATATTGAGTCTTTTGATGACTCTTTCCATTCTTGGATTGTCGGCCCTTTGATATTGACTTTACGATGATGATCTGTTCTCTTGGTTGGCCTTTCTTCCCTTGATTTGGGAGCCGAGTGTCTTCGGAAGATTCACCCTTTCCTCTCTTGTAGTTCTTATTGAAGAACTTGTTGAACCTTTTAACCATCGGGCTATTTTTCTTCGGATCAATGACTTCTTTTGACCTCGCTCTCTTCCCATCCTTAACAATTAGAAAGACTATTTTGGGTCTTTGTCTCTTCTCGATCTTTTCTTCTCACTCAAATTCGTAGGCTTTGAGATCCGAGAATAATTCATGATTGGATGTCTTTGATAGGTCCATGGAATGTCTCGGTGCCATGACCTTCATTTCCCATTCAGTTGGGAGACTTTTTAAGATCTTCATACACATTTCCTTCTCGTGTATATTCCTTTCCAAGTGAAGATAGCTCGTTGGTGATTTACGTGAGGAACCGAGCATCCAATTGATCCAGGTTTTCTCCTGCGATCATTTTGAAGTTCTCAAATTTCTGTGACTGACCACCGATAATTTGTTTTCTTTGATTTGCTCACGAGCCTTCACAAATCAATGTTAGCTTGTCCGATTTCTTTAGCCGTTTTGCATGATTTGACTTTATTGAACATGGCTTTGTCCAATGTTTTGTAAAGGATGTCCTTGGCTACATTGTCAAGGTTGTATCTTTTTTCTGTCATCATTTGTCCATTCGGTTCTTGGTTTTTCAACCATGATGTCCGGGGCAACATCCTCTTCTCCTTCTTTGCAACTCTTCTTACAGTTGTGTTCACCTTTAAGATTTGCGGTGGCCCATCCTCTATCACTATCCACATCTCATCATGTAATCTTTGATAGATGAGCCCGCATACGAATTTTCCAATCATCAAATTCTTCAATAGTGAACATAGGGATGCGTGTCAAATTTGCTTCCATGATAATAGCTTTTAATGATAAAAGGAGTTTTGAAAGTTTAAGTACTAAAGCGGACTTTGAAAAGTTTGGAGATCTAGTTCAAGAACGGTCGGTGCGGAAGGCTCAATGAACCAACCGCTCCGATACCACTTGTAGGTCCCAAGGGGTGTAAGTGTAAGGTTTAGAAGGGGGTTGAATAAACCTTACCAAATTTTCGATTTAGTCCTTTTAAATATTGAGTTGATACTACACATTTGTGTTGGTGGATGACCAATTTAGTTAATCAAGAGAGTTAGTCTCTCAACGGACTCAACCGATTTTGTTGATGGAATAACTCACATTGTTAAGTCTAAATTAACTCAATCGTGGTTTGTTTTTTGGAAGACTTAACACCCTTAAGTTTGGTTAAGCAAGGATTTAGTGCTTGGTTTAGTACTTAGAAATTATCAAGTGGATAGCAAATTTATCACAGATATAAGCAATTAAGATGGAGGAATTAAAGTCTTTGAAATGTAAATGACACAATAAATTTTTTTATAGAGGTTCGAAGATGGGGTAATTCTTCTACTCCTCTCTTCTCCAACTCTGGAGGAATCCACTAGGTATTGATCGATATACAAAGTGGTAGCAGTCCGGATACAAGTCTTGATCACACAAAACTGACTTGATCCTTTGGGACTCGATCCGGGAGACGCTTGATCACTCAACTCGGCGGCTTCTCGTGCGACTCGGCTTCTTCACGGGGTATTTGCCTTGCTACTCTGACTCACTTGCTCAAGCTCTTTGGATTTGATCACGAAGCCCTCCAAAAGCTCAAGACTTGGTTCGACCACGAACCTTCCTACAATCCTTCGTGGAATGTAGACCCCTTGATTTTTCAAGTATTTTCCTCTTCAACCGATTGAAGTTATCTTTCCTTCACGGTGAGTGTTGGATTGATGTCCTTCGTAGTGTAGGCTTGAGGATTGAGAATATTTGATTTTCTAATAATTGCTTGAACGTTTTTGGTTCTTGTCTCTTAATCACTTGGTGGGCTCTTTTTCTCAAATAAACTCCTCGCCTTTTATAGTGATCTTTCAAAAAATTTGCCCGTTGAAGAGATAGGCTTATTTTTGAAAGTCACTTTCGATCGTTGGCTTGTCTTGTTGCGATCCTTGGAATTGCCGTTTCCTCGTATGAATTTTTCTTCACCTTTTCGAGTTCGACACGGTGTAGTGCTTCCCATTGGTTTATTCCTTTTGCACGCTTCGGGGTGAGCACTTCGAGAAAGGTAGTATGGAGATATTACTTGTTTAGGTAATTCTCTTGATTTCTGTGCAACGGATCTTTTTTGATTATCTCGACTTGATTGCATTTCCTTGCTTTCCCCAGGTGACTTAGAGTCGACTTCCAATCATGGATGACTCTTCGTCACTTCCACTTGAGACTGGCTTTTCTTGAGTTGACTTGATCGACACTCCACTCACCGTATCTCACCGCTTCTTCAAGATAGAGTTCCCGTCTACCCTTCTTTTGCCATACTCGGTATTTGTCTTGCATGGAGTCTTCATTTTAGTCTCCGGTTGTCTTCTTGCATGTTTGGGCATAGCCGACTTAGCTCGGCTTGATTAATATTTATTTATTACAATGCAGTTTACAACAAAAATGGGGTGCCAACTTCCTATTCTAAGTTTTACATGGCATTCATCAAAATCTAAACAATAAATTTCCTAACAGGGCCAGACCCAGTGGTGGCATCAATGGCGGCATCGGCGGTGGCGGTGGCGGTGGCGGTGGCGAGGGGTGAACCTACGACATCATCGCGATGGGGAGAACAAGCGGGGGGTGAACCTAAGGCATCATCGCAGCGGGGAGAACCTCCGATTGTGGGAACTTCCATCACTACTTTTCTCACAGTATATTTAACTCACAATTTTTCTCACGTTTTGGTAAAGTTAAAAAGTGAAAGTGAAATAGAATGTTTGACTGATTTTGAATGGTTTCAGGGGCGTTTCGGTCATTTTGGGTAGAAAAGTAGTACTTTTGAAAAAATGTGTAGAAAAAAGGTTTAGTTATCCTATGTGGCTACTTTAAAATTTTTCCCTTTATATAACTACATAGAAGTACCATTATATGTCATTCGAAACCATTTAGCTTGCGTCTATTTGCAATAGAAATACCATTATATGTCGTGTATTGTCTTTGATAGTAACAAACAAAAGTGCATTTACGGGACGTTTTGTTGGCTTTTAAATGGAGAAAGTAGAATTTAGAGTTTTTCGGTTAAAATTTTGTCTAAAAATACTATCGAGCTGTGAAGTGTTATAGGAAATATAAGGTCATGTATGGTTATGTTTTCATGGTCTATTTCCACTTTATAGTATTGAAAATTGAATTTTGAGAATTTATTGATTTTCGTGTGAAAAATGAAATTATGTTTGGATGAATGAGTGAAAATGAGTTTTATGTAGGTTTAAAAATGAGATTATGTTTGGTTTAGTAGTTTTGAAGTAGTATTTTATGTATACAATAATTTAAAAAGTTGATAATGCTGGGGGGTCCACTTTCAATATTTTAATATAATATTATATTTGTAAAAAGGATGAACTCCATCCCCGAGGGGAGGAGGTGAAACGCGGGATATGCCTTCACGAGTCAGGGTCCTGAGCTGTTTTACACTGAGTCACCCGTAAAGAAATTTTCCTCCATCCTATTACCAGGGTGATCCGAACCTCCACATTGCGGGTGCCAGTGAAACGAACATTACATCACCCAGGTCCTTTACTAGTTGAGCTATATCCCGGGAGGGAATATTACATTTGTAAGATTGTAGGTGGTTAAGACTCACTAGATAAATACAATTAAAAATAGTAATATTTTAAGTAAATGGAGTTGTTAGTGGTGGATCCCACATGTATAGAGTTGAAAATTGAAATTATAGGTTTGCGATGTTGTTTTATATGAAAAATAAAAAGTGGAAATGATGATTTACATTGGAAAATTTATAAACAAACATAATTGGGTTAGTCTCCTGTCAGACTGTCTAACGGATCTAATTTGTTAGACAGATTAAAAAACCTGGCCCGCGGTCAATCCGACTATTTACCCGCACAACCACTACACCAAAACAATAACACCCGCTGGCCGCGGCTAATAATTTTTAGGAGAGTACTAATACATTTTGAGATGACTACTAATACTTTTCAAGAGAAATACTAAAATATTTTTAATCAAAAAACCTAATAGTTTCCAATATGATTATTAATACGTTTTAACGGAAATACTAAAAAATTCGGGTTGATTTGGATTCGTCTAACGGAAAAATCCGTAAAACGGTCTAACCCAAGTGTTTTCCTGAACAAATAACGTCTCAGTGACAAGATAAATTACCCTTACGTCTGAAAAATAAACTAAAAAAAAATAAAATTTACATAGTGAATTACCATTTGTGCTACTTTTTTATTTTTAGTATGTATAATCATAATTTCAACTTACCATATAATTGAGTTTCATAAATCCAACATACCTGAATTTACCAGAGTCGCTTCCAAGTTCCAACTTCTAAATGGCAATTCGCAAAAACTTTTTTTCCAAAGAAAAAAAAGTTGTTTGACAAACGTTTACAACAAAATTATTTGAAGATCCGTTATGGTTTATTGAACAATTGAATTAGATTGGATGTAAACCTACTCAACTTCTTGTGCATTTCCATCAAAAATAATTTTCGTTTCCCCGCCCAATATTAAAACTCAAAACACTAACACCAAAATACACAACCACTCAGACCATCGCCTCTGCGGCTCCGCCACCCTCGCCTCCGCCTCCGACACCACCATGGAAGATGCTGACCAAAGAGTCGTAGATCTAGTCAAAGAACTAGTGCACCGCTTACTCTACACCTCCCCACACTCCAACCCTCAAAACCCTAACGCCACCTCCTATACTCAGCAAGAGTACAACCAAGCCCTGAAATACTCCCTCCGGATACTCTCCAGTCGCATGACCCCATCCATTGCCGCAGACGACTCCGCTATGGCGGAATCTATCAAGCGACGTCTCGCCACCGCTGGTAAGTCCTCCGAAGCCCTAACTTTTGCCGATCTTTATGCTAAATTTTCGCTCAAAAATGGATCCGGAAGCGTGAAGAATAAGTGGGCTGTGCTCTACTTGCTGAAGACTATATCCGATGATCGGAAAGTAAGGAAAAACCAATTAACCAGTATAATTACTAATGGGTTTTTGGATTCTGCCGTGGCCGGAGGGTTACCCACTTTGTTTGAAAGCGATGAGCTGAGTGGTAGTTCTGGCGGATTTGGGAAATTGAGTAAGACTATGAGTGTTGGAGGGTTTCCCAATGGTTTTGATGATTTCAGGGGTTCGTCTGTAAATGTTAGGAATTTGAGGGTTTTGAATAACTTGGAGAATTTGGAAAAGAATCGAGGTGACAGGAATTTAGGTGCTGATTTGAATAATTTTAGTGGTGTGAGTGAAAATATGAAGAAATTGAAGGCTTTAGGGGATAACTCTACGGGTTTGAGGGCAAGGGAGCATGTGGAAAAACGATATAATGGAGGCATATTGATGGTGTCGAAGGACCCTGCGAATATTCGTGATATGGCATATAGGGAGTTTGTGGACTTGATAAAGGAAGAAAGTGAGGTCTCAGAAGTAGTTTTGGTGAGAGATGTGTTGTATGCATGTCAAGGTATTGATGGAAAGTATGTCAAGTTTGATGAGAAGGCAGATGCCTATGTGCTTCCAGAGTTGATTAAGGTGCCAAGGGCTACTAGGATAATGGTACGAAAGCTCTCTGAACTTGGCTGGCTGTTTAGGAAAGTGAAGGGGTATATAACAGAAAGTATGGATCGATTTCCAGCTGAGGATGTTGGGACTGTTGGGCAAGCATTTTGTGCTGCATTACAAGATGAATTATCGCAGTATTATAAGTTATTGGCTGTGCTCGAAGCACAATCAATGAATCCGATTCCATTAGTTTCACAAGATGCAAGCTCAGGGAACTATCTTTCATTGAGGAGACTGTCAGTTTGGTTTTCTGAACCCATCGTGAAGATGAGGCTTATGGCTGTTTTAGTTGATAGCTGTAAGGTGTTAAAAGGTGGAGCCATGGCTGGGGCAATTCATATGCATGCTCAACATGGTGATCCGCTTGTGAATGATTTTATGAAGAGGCTACTTCGTCGGGTGTGTTCCCCGCTTTTTGAAATGGTGAGGAGTTGGGTTTTGGAAGGAGAGCTTGAGGATATTTTTGCCGAGTTCTTTGTCTTAAGTCAACCAGTGAAAGCAGAGTCTCTTTGAGGGAAGGTTATCGTCTCCATGCAGCAATGCTTCCTACTTTCATCTCTCCATCTCTCGCTCAGTGCATCTTAAGGACTGGGAAGTCAATTAATTTCCTTCGAGTTTGTTGTGAGGATCAAGGTTGGGCTGAGGCTGCAACAGAAGCAGCAGCTGCCGCTGGGACCAGTACTAGGAGAGGTGGTCTTGGATATGGTGAGACTGATGCACTTGAATCTTTGGTTACAAAAGCGGCGATAAGGATAGATAAGCATTTGTTGGATGTAATGTATAAACAGTACAAGTTCAAGGAACACTGCCTTGCGATCAAGAGATATTTACTTCTTGGGCAAGGTGATTTTTGTACAGTACCTAATGGATATTGTTGGCCCAGAGCTGTCTGAGGCTGCCAACACCATAAGTTCATTCAAGCTTGCTGGATTATTGGAAAGTGCAATTCGATCATCAAATGCACAGTACGATGATCCTGATATACTTGATAGGTTAAGGGTGAAAATGATGCCACATAACACGGGGGATAGAGGCTGGGATGTGTTCTCATTGGAATACGATGCAAGAGTTCCATTAAATACTGTATTTACAGAATCTGTTATGTCTAGGTACCTGAGAGTCTTTAATTTTTTGTGGAAGCTTAGGAGGGTAGAGCATGCACTGATTGGTGTTTGGAAAACTATGAAACCGAACTGTGTCACTTCTCGGTTGTTTGCTAAGTTGCCACATGTTGTTAAGTTGCAGCTGATATTGACATCGAGGAAGTGCCAAGTTCTCTGGGATGAGATGAATCATTTTGTTTCAAATCTGCAGTACTACATAATGTTTGAAGTGTTGGAGGTGTCATGGTCTAATCTCTCAAAGGAATTGGAAATAGCTAAAGATCTTGATGACCTACTCGGAGCACATGATAAGTATCTATATTCAATTGTTGAAAAGTCTCTCCTCGGGGAACGGTCCCAAAATCTTCATAAGATACTGTTTACTTTATTTGATCTCATATTGCGCTTCCGAAGTCATGCAGATCGACTATATGAAGGCATAAATGAATTGCAGTCAAGGTATTGACTTTTTTTCTCTATCTGTTTCCCTACGAAACTATTGATCACCAAATAACAGATTCTCTTAGTTGATTTGATTATTTTGTAATAAAATTGCAGAACCACGGATGCTTCTTCTCGAGATAAAGACAGATTGCAGAGGCCATCAAACAACAGATCTTTAGAACCTGGGCCATGGCTTGGTGAAGGCAGGAAAGACCTAACAAGACGTGCTGGAGAGTTTCTTCGTAATATGGGACAAGATATAGATGCAATTGCAAAGGAATATTCATCTGTTTTTGAGGGTTTCATTTCTCAATTGCCCATACAACAACATGTTGATTTGAAGTTCCTTATGTTCCGATTAGACTTCACTGAGTTTTACAGCCAGTTGAGACCCAGCACAGGCGGGAAGCTTTTGTTGTAGTACTTGTAGCATGTTTCAGTCTGTGCTGCACTCTTGTGAACCAATACGGTCTTGTGCTAGCTGACATTGGCTTGCTTGTATAGTGTTGTCTTTAGGTGTGTATCATATATCTTCATATTTACTACCCCCAACAGTTTTTTGCATTTATGTTTATGATTGTTGACCTGTATCTTTCCTTCTTTGTCAGGAAGGCTTTTTCACTTTTGCAAATGCACCCTGCTTGGGTAAAATGAGGAAGCTGAAGGTATGATGCTATTGCCAAGTTACTGTGGTTGTAATTTAGTCCACGTGTATTATATTGGGTTGTCTTGTTGTGTTGGTTTTTCTTATGGTTCTACGAGCGTTGATTTTATAATGGTAGAGGAAAAGTAGTAATTGGTGATTGCTTTGTTCATTCCTGTATTTTCCAATATTTGTCACAAGCATTGTTACTATGCATTCTTGTATTGGCTTACTGATAAGAGATGAGTGATTTCATTTGTATGTTTGTATCAGATGCCCCTTTGCCTTTGTTTAACAACTTTCATCCTGATGGAAAGTTTCCATTCTCTTGAAATTTAAAGTGGAATTAATGTTCCATGGGATCATAGTGTATTTGAGTTATTCTTGCTTTATCTATAGAGATTCTAACTATAGTTTCGTTGTGTGACTTTTCCATTAATCATATCAGAAAATCTTTCTCTAGTGTTTACTTCTTAAAGGTGTTGGATACATGCACCGTATCATTTTATTTAATGTAAGGTTGGAAATCATGTCGTGGGGCATACATTCCGTTGATGTTTAAAACTTACGTGCTTAAAAGTTAGAAGCTTGTGTTCACCCAGCTGTGAGTGACTACTGGGAAAAGGATATTTGTTTTTACTCAGCAATTGGGAAGCTCTAGCGTAGAGTATTTGCTGTATCTAATAAAATCGCATTTTGAATCCATCTTGAAATGGGGGGTTGTACTCTAAAGCTGCGAATGCATCAATGGGGGTGTTTTGCAATCACATGTTTGTTTAGTGATTGAGGGTGATTGGGGGAAGTTTCTTGGGGAAGAGAGGTTTAATGTGATGTATTAGGAAATGTGTGTATTAGTATAAAAATGCATTGGAAAACGTATGTATGTTTGGTTGGTGATTAAGGGAAGAAATTGGGAAGACAATGCTTTTTGGGGAAGCTAAACAAAATGCTTTTTGGGGAAGCTAAACAAGCATACAAGCAATGTTGTTTGGCTTAAAAAAAGCACTTTATAGTTTTTATATCATGGATCTTTTATTTAATTCTCAAGTACTTTGTGCTACAACGGTTCTGAAGTAAAGTTATTAGCAAACACATTTTATCTTTCTTCCCTCACCTCCCCCACGTGAACGAGGAAATGTTGACGCAAAAATATTATTCTTGCTTATATGATTTGAAGGATCATGCTTATTCTTTCCTGGAAAAATGGTATAAAGGTTCCTAAGAAAGGACTTCAAGTCATCATATGCAACAATTGATGGAAAATATTGTTTGTCATTCCAGGCTTATCTTGAATGTATTCCTTGGTCCTATGCTTTTTTTTTTTTTTTTTTGGTGAGAGTGGATATATGGTTTTCCCTACTATATGATAAATTATGTTAATGGCCTCATTCAACATCATCAAACATGGATGAAGGGAATTCATAAAACTTGGCATGAATGGGTTGGCAGCTAAGGCAATTTCAGTTGTAATATACATTAAAGTCTAGTAAAAATCTTTTTGACCAAACTTTCGTATTTGTACCAAGAAAATGCAAAATTTAGGTAATCTAATCACTTCGTTACAAAAGTAAGAAATCCTTGTGACACCTGTAAATTCACATTAGATCATTTTGAAGGTTCAGAGAGAACTTGTATTATGAAATAATTTGACATCTTGTAATAATTTTAGTAACTTAACAAAATGATTTCATCCAGTGTATTAACAATTTAACACCGACAATAATATTTCTTTTTATATGTTGTATTAACAAATAAACAATGCTTTCAAAAGTAAGCATAGAGAAACTGAATCAAGCATTCTCAGTTTCTCAGGTTTAAAGAAATACAGAGTAACATAATTACAGTTGTCATGTGGTTAACTGGTTATCACAAAATCACCCGAGTATCAATCAACAACCACTGAATGGATATTACAAAAAGTAACCTCTTTTTCATTCATCTTTCTATACATCTAAGGCTGTGTTCACGTTTATGGGGGCCGGAGAGTGTTTTTAGGCGCACTTATCCAAGGAGAACCATCTATCGCAAATCTCCATAATGCGTTAACATCCTCAGGTGAAGCATATAATATACCAACTCTTGGACCAACAAGTATCTTTTCCGGCTGTGGTCCATCTAAGAGTTCCAAACCACCTACGCCACGCTCTCAAAGTCAATCATGTAAATTTATACACAATGTTTTAGTTCGTTATACAATTATAGATAGCTTACCAGGAGTGAAAAGAGGATGGTTAGACCACTCTGTTGAAATTCCCAACGCTTGACCAACCTAGTTAAAAAAAGAAGCGAGAAATGTGAGTAAAATCATGGGATTTGCAAATGCAAAACAGCAAAAGTATGAAATGATAAATTCTGCTCTTTTATTTTCCAAATGAATCGAGCAAAATCCCGACTTTATTTCCTGTCCATGCCACAAATGCATCCTAACAGAATTAATAACTAGCAAAGCTTGAATAGTTGACTCTGTGCTTCCTGCACTTATAAAAGAGGCCTTTCCCTGGCTTGCATGAAATGCACATATTATTGATCAGCCCACAGCTAAGATAAAAAGAGAACAAATTTTCACTTTAATATTGTATGAGGAAACTTAGTAACCCATAGGACCAGGAAGGATGTACTTGAATCATAATTACTTCATGCAGTTATTTAGAGAAAATGGAATTTGTTTTAGCAATTTCCACTGTATTGATGCCTACACAACCGGAACTCGATGAATCCAATTCTAAAACTGTTGGACATTATATTTTGGGATAATTACAAAAACTACCCCTGAGGCTTGGGTTAATTACAAAGAAACCAATAAGTTTTTTAAAATTACCAAAAAACCCCTTGAGGCTTGATTATGTATTACACTTTACCCCATTCATAAGCAAAAACATTTCAAACACCCCCTTAACATTTGTAAAAACATTACAGTTATCCCCTTACATTTAGCACAGAAACAAACCTCAAGGTTTTGTTTGTAATTTTCAAATATATCTGGGTCAGGGGTAGTCTTGTAATAATCCCTTATATTTTTCCACATCAACATGCAGGTAATACATATGTGAAGAAAAAGATGAAACTTTACCTTTCCAGGCCCTGTAAGAAGAACAGGCTTCTCAGATTTTAAACCCCGGCGCTGCTGAATGGTTTCCAGTCCTAAAAATAGCATTAGCACAAAACTGTAACTATGTAACATAGGAGATAAAATTCTAAAGGATCACTTCACACATAAGAAACCTTTGTGTTAACAAACATTTTTCTTTTGTTGTTGATCTGAGATATCATACATTCATACTTATGATATATGATCTCGAATGGTACAACTTAAATAATAATCAAACATGTTATCAGTTTTATATCAGCGGTCACTGCAAGTTATATTATAGGACACAATCAAATTTAACATAGTAATAAATTTCTCCAAAGACTAGAAACTTAATGTTGCATAGATAAAATCGTTAAGTTTAATACTATGAAATGTTCCTATCGATACTTATCTCAATTGTTTCTTCCCTTACAAAGTAGTGATCCGGTGTTACTACAACATAAACTTCATTTAGTAAACTTACCACTGACAGGAGCACAGGCACGAATGAGGACAGCTGCACCAATTCCTTCCTTGTCCGCCACCACATTAAGCATTGTATGAAGACCATAACAAAGATAAACGTACGCATGCCCCCCAGCTCCAAACTGTAAGCAGTTATTTACAAGATAGATAGATTTGCATGGAACCATACCATATATATCGCAACAACCACATGCATACAGCATGATGTAAGTGATTTTATAATCATATTATATTAAAGACTGATCTCTTTATGTTCAACTTTACTGCTCACGCCTACTCTTCCAGTATTTAAGACGCATCACCTGTAACTCAACCTCAATTTGTTTTTGCAACATATCATAAAACCATCGTACACATGGCACGAAATACACAATGAGGCTTTCTTTAAAGTCCATGTCGTAAATTAAGAAGACATCATGGCCACTCCCAGTATGAAGCAAGCTCCATATGGGTATACATTTATGGCTTAACTAATGCATGGTGGTGATAGAATTACTCGATTCCTCAAATTCTCAAACCATTGTGCCGGCATTAGGCCTTTATGGAGGAGACATTGGCCATTAATACTTTTTCATCTTGTATCCTAAAATCTGCTATTTGCATTTCTGCCCCCTTCCCATCAACCCTAGTCAATCAATTAAAACATAACATACTTTGCAAATTACAAGTAAACATATAATTATGTTATAATTTAACTATAATTAGCTGACAATGCAGCAGTCCTGTTTTATAGCTCTTCAATTTCGTTACAGCAGCGCATGTTCGATAAGGTAAGTGTATAAGGCACAAATTATATATAAAAGGGGAAGTGCATATCTCACCACAGGGGCAGTCCTTGCAGTAATCCCAAATCGACCGTGGCAAGCTGAGTCATTTGGCCTATAAGCTTCAACCTTTTTTGAACACATCCAAACACAAACACATACAACACAGAGACTATCAATCCCAAGTCAATTGAACCTGCCACATACATATATATATATATGTATAAACAAGCTAAATAAAGCAATGGATTGAGTGAGGCGAGATGTTTACCTCAGTAATCTGAAGAATGACATCATCTTTCTTGAGATGCTTTCCCAGCAAACGTGGGGCAAGATCGAGGGCATCAATTTGGTAGAAATCAGGACTCAAGATTGAAATTTTTTCCAAGAAATTTGACGAAATGGGTGTTGTGGGCAGTATCCCATCGTTTTCTTGAAAATGGGAATTGGGTTTTGCCCTCGACTTTCGTTTAGGGGCGACTACAATGGTTGTGGAGGTGGTAGATTTCTTTATGGTTTTTGTTGGGTTTCTGATTTTGATTGCTTTTTCGGGGTGTTGGGTTCGCTTCTTGTTCATCTGGATGTGTGAAGAAAAAGAACAGAAATTAAGTTTGGGGTGGAATGAAGAGAGTTCTGATCTTAATTGAGAGCATATGAAACGTTGCAATAGTGGTCTTATGGTTTTTGTTTTGTTAGTTGTGCACATTATTGTGTTCTCGCTATTTTGAATTTTTACCCTTTTTTAGGTCAATTTTTACTTCTATTTATTTTCTAATTTAAAGAGGCAAATTTGATGGAGCAAGGAATGAATGAAAAATTTGACAAGCTTGTGGTATAGGGTAAACGTCTTATGAGTCCCCTCAACTCGTAAGAAGGATTCAACCCAATGCTCAAAATGGATCCACCCTAATATCGGTGGCATTCTTGTAATTATTTGGAGTTGTGCGGTGGTATTTTTGTAATATAAGGAGGTGAAACAAATAAACAACATCTTATTGAAGTCAACATCGTAGCGATGGTAAACGTATCACTTTTTATTATAAAAGTATTATTTTTTACTATGAAAAATATACATTTTCAAAGGAACAAAACTTTTACTATGAAAAATGGTCATTTAATTGCAACGTTATATACGTTTTCAAAAGTATCACTTTTATTAATAAAAGTATAACTTTTACTCTAAAAAATATATGTTTTTAAAGTAACAAAATTACATTAGTAGGTTTCCTTGATATAATATCACTTTAGATTCGAAAAGTATCATTTTTTATTAACAAAGTATCGTTTTCACTCGAAAAGTAGATGTTTTCAAAGTAACAAAAATGATTATTTAGTTGCAAAGTTGTATACAACCTTGTTCAAAAGTATTACTGCTAAGTGATCAAGTCCAAAGGTTTGAAGGAGACTGAAGTAATAGGACAACTGTCATGTGAAGAAGTTGAGTCGGGAAACGGATTGTGTGATCAAAGGCGATTTGGACTTATAAGCGTTGTAACCAAGATCAAGTTACTTAGTGGATTCCTCCAGGAGTTGGAGAAAAATGGATTAGAGGAATTACCCAATCCTCAAACCATTATAAACTGCTTGTGTCTTATTTACTTTACAGCACATTTATTTCTTGCATTTATTTTATATCTGCTGCTAAAGTTAAACTTGCTAAAGTCTGCTGATAATAATTATTGCTAAAACAAGTGTTGAAAAACGTGCCTAAAATTACAAAGGTGAAAAGTCTTCCGCTGACAAAACTAGATCAACTGTAATTCTAAGTGTTAGATGAAAGCAGCTAAGTTATACTATCAACAGCACAGTCGAGTTTGTTGAGTGGGTAACTTTGTTGTGTAAGCCAACCTAGTTGTCCCTCAAGGACTTAGCTGATTTGAGTTAACTCTGGAAATATTTAAAATGGACTAAATCTAAAAGTTGGTAAGGTTTATTCAACCACCCTTTCTAAACCTTACACATCACGCATTGGGACCTACAAAGATCTCCTAAGGGTAGTATCAATATTACTTTGTGAAGCTTAGTTTTTAAAAACAGATATAGGAACATGATCATGTGTAGAATCTGTTGAAATAGGTTGGAATATGGTATTGGTCTCAGTAATAGGTACTGCAACTGTATCATTATATCTCAAAGAGTTGCTTATGAACATTGCAGACTCTATGGAAAAATTATTGAATAAAGGGACAAAATTAGTAAACTGATTTTGTTGTAAAGTGTGAAAGGGAAAAATATTTTCACAAAACTCAATATCTGTTGAAATAAAAACCTTTTGAGTATCCAAGTTAAAGAGTTTATAACCCATTGTTCTAACTGGATAACCAATGAAAACACATTTTGAAGCTCTAGGAAGGTATTTATGTCTTTGTCTTGTTAAGGTGGAAGCATAAGCAAGACAACCGAAAAATCTAAAATGGGAATAATCAGGAGGTTTGTTAAAAAGCTTTTCAAATGGGGACTTGTTGTCTAAAACTGGAGTTGGAATTTTGTTTATGATATGTACTCAAGTAAGAACACAGTGATCCCAAAAAGAAAGTGGAACTTTGGAGTGAAACGTAATAGCTTTAGCAATTCGTAATAAATGTTGATGTTTTCTTTCCACTAAACCATTTTGTTGTGGTGTATCTACACAACTTGTTTGATGAATTATACCTTTGGAAGCATAAAAATCATTGAGAAAAAATTCAGATCCATTATCATATCTCAATACCTTTATTTTTTGTTAAACTGAGTAATAAATCATGTTATAAAAAGTGTCTAAGCAGGCTTGAGTGCCTGACTTTTGTTTTAACATGTATATCCAGGTACATCTTGAGTGGACATCCACCAAAATAAGAAAATATTTAGAATTATTTTGAGAAACAATAGAAAATGGACCCTAAATATCACAATGTATCAAATCAAATATGTCACTAGAACTAGTAACACTTTCAGTAAAAGGCAATATCTTTTGTTTAGCTAAATGACAAATATCACAAGAATCAAATTTTGGACATTTATTAGAAATGTGAGGAAGTAAGGCTAAAGTTTTTGCAGAAATGTGGTCTAATCTCGAATGCCAAAGTACGAGAGATTGAATCGAAATAAATGAAGAAGCGGGAGAAATGTGAAGATGATATAAGCCACCTTGTACCTCAAGAGAACCAATCATCTTCGGCTTTTCATATACTGCAAAAGACAATGTGAAGATAGGAAATGCAATGCACAATTTGAATGTTTAGCCAATTGTGACACGGAGATAAGGTTAAAAGAAAAAAATGGCACACACATAACCTTGTGCGAGTAAGAGTATCATAAATTCTAACATCACCAACATAAGTTGCTAAACTTGTATGGCCATTAGGCAAATGAATAGGAATAGAAACCAAAGCAAATGAGTATTAGTATAAAAGGATTTATCACAAATCATGTGATCGATTTTGATATCAAGAATCCATCTGCAAGAATTAGAAGTAGTTAAATTACAATGATGCATTATACCTTAAAATAGAAGTTGCCCAGAGTGAGGAGCCCCGAGTCACCCTTAGTTGTTTGACCCTTTGCATATGCTAGAAATTATTGAACCATATCTTGATAGAAGGGGATGATCAATGCTATGGAGAAGTGATGACAACATTAACATTGACAGAATCTTTTGCATTTTTAGGACCCTTCAGACCTTTCCATCATGGGGGATATATTAGTCCAAGTGGCTACGATAATCTAGAGGGGGGGGTGAATAGATTATGCCGATTTTTCACAAATCTCCCTCTTTTTCGAATGAACACGTAATTGACAAGAATGTAAATGCGGAAATTAAACAACACTCGATGATTTAGAGTAGTTCAACCCACCTAGGGCCTAATCTACTACCACCCCGGTATATCCGAAGTGGATTTCAAAAAGAAAAAAAAGATTTTATTAATTACCACAATTAATACAACACCACCTTTGAAGATTACCACAATCTTCTTACAACACCTTCAAGGAGATTACCACAATCTTCCTTCAACACCTATGAAGAGTACCACACTCTTCAACACCTAAGATCACCCATGTGTGTTCTTACCACAAGAACACTAACAAGGATATCTTGTTTTGGATGATAGAAAAATTCAAGATTACAACTCAATAATTGAAGTATACAAACTTTGAGTGCAAGTGTAATCAAGAAGGAAAAACCTAGACCTCAAGATAGTACAAGTGCAAGAACTAGGCTATTACAACAAGAGTAAAAAAATGAAAGCTTGAGAATTTGCAGATTTCTTGTTGTGTATTTTGCTTGTATGTGTTGTGTATTTGTGTCTTCAAATCGTCCTCTATTTATAGGAGAGTCTTCAAGATTGGATCTCCAACATAGGCTCCTCATTCTTCACTTTTGTCTACAAAAAGAGGATCACAAGATGTAGAAATATTGTACAAAAATCAAAAGTAAATCTTGCTGTCAAAAATTTCAAACAACATAACTTTGCTGTCACAAAATACATAGGGCGACCGGTTGCCCTGTTTAAGATTTCGAACGTTTGAAAAAGATAGTGCGATCCAGTGCTGGTCGAATGGGGGTCGGCCAGGTCGGTCGATCGGGGTGCGACCATCGCCAGGGTGCGGCCAAGTCGGCCCCCTTTGGACCGGTCCCCCTCTTCATTTTTTTGATTCAGTACGTTCTGTTTCAAGTTTTCTTTCTTCAGGTACAAGTCGACGCTTTGGGCGACCGGTCGACCTCTAATCTTGAAATATTATCCGATTTTTATCAAAAATAAACTTCAAGAAATACTCCAAAAAATTAGTAAAAATATTTTAAATCACTTGGGAGTATTTGGACAACATTTATAAACATTGTTTTGGTGTAAAAACAAATTAACATAAAAACATTAAATATGTTGTCCAATATTTTATCGAATAATAAACTCTAAGAAATACTCCAAAAATTAGTAAAAACATCTTAAAACATTTAGGAGTATTTTGAACAACATACATAAACATAGTTTTGGTATAAAAAACCCATTTAAACATAATCTTTAAAATCTTGATAAAAACATTTATCAAACAAACTCCCCCTTTTTGATGATTACAAACCAAAACAATTTTAGGAAGTAGATTTTAAAACAAAACAAATTTTTCGGTCTAAAACATCAATCCATTATAAGCAAGATTCATCATAAGTACAAACACACAAGAATAGGAGCAAAAATTTTTCAAAATCATTTTTGCACAAGCTCCCCCTATCAATATGCATATCAAGAACAAGTATAAAAGCAACCAACTAAAAGCTAAAAGCTTAGCTTTTACAACTTAAGCTTGAATTTCATGAGGTTATAAGCTCCCCCTGTCATAAAACATCATAAGTCAAGCATAAAAATCCATAATACATCACATGGACTAAGTATTGTTCACAGCTTATGGCTTTAAAGAGCCCTAGCTTATAGCTTTTCTTGCAAGATTATTTTCGCTTCTTTGAGCATATGAGCGTTTTTCCTGTTTCTCCCCATTTGGAATCATCAATAATAATGTTAGCATGATAAAAACATCATATAATTATATCAAAGTGCGCAATTTAAACGATTTATCGAGCATATTGAGCATTTAAGCTTAAATTCCGAATAAAAGGGAAAAAATTGCTCATTTGATTTGTAAAAGCTCATTTGATTGATAAAACATGATCTCTATAAACTTATAAAACTTTTCAAATCAAGAGAATCATGTAAGTGATGAATTTTTCATTGAAACATTTTGTCGAACACTTGGCGTGCGTCGAATAAAACAAGAGAAATATAACGCCTTTGTGATTCGTTTAAGCCAAAAGTTTTCATCACCAATTGCAATACAACAATATTCATTCATCACCAATCATCATATACAACATACTAATACAAGAATTTCATCAAAATAGCAAGATACAAGTACATTCTCAAGGGTTCAACCCAATTGAGATAAAAAAAGAGAAATTCTTACCATTTAATCGGTAAAGATGAGCAATGATGATGATAATTGAGCCTTATGAAGTTCAAAATGTAAAATGTATGCAATAAAACAAATTTGAAGTGAAATTTGTGTATAATTGGCGAAGGGGACGAAAAATGGCAAAAATGGGTTAAAATGACTAAGGCAGGAGACATAACGGTTTTAATCCAAAATGTGCTAAGGGCGACCGGTCGTGGTTGAGGGCGACCGGTCGACGTTGAGGGCGACCGGTTGCCCTCAACCCAATCAGCCCGCCAATTGATCTTGAGATGGTACAAAAGATATCTCAATTTTTCGTTTAGAAACACAATCCCTTAGAAAATGATGTCGAATCTCAATATGTTTAGTACGGTTATGATGAACAGGGTTTTGAGCAATATTTATAGCGGATATATTATCACAAAAGATAGGAACACTTTCAAAAGAACATTTGTAATCCGCTAAGGTTTGTTTCATCCAAAGAAGTTGTGTACAACAAAATGCCGCGGAAATATATTCGGCTTCGGCCGTTGAAAGTGAAACACAATTTTGTTTCTTTGAAAACCAAGAAACTAGGCAATCGCCTAAAAATTGACATGATCCGGAAGTACTTTTACGATCATCAATATTTTCTGAATAATCCGAATCACTATAACCTTTAAGAGAAAAATTATCATTCTTTGTATAAAATAAACCATATTGAATAGTGCCTTTCAAATATCTAAAAATTCTTTTAACGGCACTCATATGAGATTCTTTGGGATTGCTTTGAAAACGAGCATATAGGCATACAACATGAAGAATATCCGATCTACTTGCGGTTAAATAAAGTAAACTACCAATCATACCCTTTTTCATCTTTGTCAATCTTGACGTTTGTTGCCATTGGGGTAGAGACGGTTCTTCCTTCTTCAATTCCGAACTTCTTCAAAAGTTCTTTTGTATACTTGGATTGTGAAATGTATATTCCTTCTTGGCATTGCTTAATTTGAAATCCAAGGAAGAAGTTGAGCTCTCCCATCATGCTCATTTCAAATTCACCTTGCATTAACTTAGAAAATTTCTTGCACAAGGATTCATTAGTAGCACCAAAAATAATATCATCAACATAAATTTGCACTAATAAGCAATCTTGCCCTTTTTCAAAAACAAAGAGAGTAGTATCAACTTTACCTCTTGTAAAACCATTTTGCAAAAGAAAAGAGCTAAGTCTATCATACCATGCACGGGGTGCTTGTTTTAAACCATATAAGGCCTTTTTAAGTTTATAAACATCATTAGGCCTAGAAAAATTTTCAAACCCTGGAGGTTGTTTTACATAGACTTCTTCTTGAATAATACCATTTAGAAAAGCGGATTTAACATCCATTTGATAAAGCTTGAAATTTTTAAAGCAAGAATAGGCAAGTAAAATACGAATAGCTTCTAAACGTGCTACGGGTGCAAATGTTTCATCATAATCAATACCTTCTTCTTGACAATAACCTTGAGCTACTAACCTTGCTTTGTTTCGAACAATATTGCCTTGGTCATCGAGCTTGTTCCGAAGTACCCATTTTGTACCAATAATGGTTTGAGATGGAGGACAAGATACTAATTCCCATACATCATTTCTTTCAAATTGATTCAACTCCTCTTGCATTTCTAAAAACCAATCCTCATCTTCAATGGCTTCCTTAACATTTTTAGGCTCTTTTTGAGATATAAGAGCTTTCTCGGCAAATTTTCCTCGAGTCATTACTTTATCAAGGGGATCACCAATAATAAGATCTTTTGGGTGATCTCCCTTAAATTTCAATGCTATGGGAAGATTCGAAGTATCACCTTTATCTTCTTGAGGAACATTTGAGCTTGAAGGTTGATCATTTTGAGTATCATCTTGAACAATGGGTTCAACAATATCCTCTTCATCACTTTCATCATTGGGTATCCTTTCAACACCCGAAGCTTCATTGAATTTGACATGGATGGATTCTTCAACAACTCCACTTGTTTTATTGTAAACCCGATAAGCTTTGCTCTTAGTTGAATACCCCATAAATATTCCTTCATCGGCCTTAGGATCAAGTTTGTCCAATTGATCCTTAGTATTCAAAATAAAACATTTACATCCAAATATTTTGAAATAACTAATATTTGGAGTTCTTCCTTTCCAAAGCTCATATGGAGTTTTATTCATTTTAGGACGAATATAAACTCGATTAATGACATAGCAAGCGGTACTTACGGCTTCGACCCAAAAATATTTTGGAAGTGAAAAATTCATTGAGCATGGACCGACTCATTTCTTGAAGTGTCCGATTCTTCCTTTCGGCTACTCCATTTTGTTGAGGTGTCCTTGGAGCCGAAAAATTGTGACTATATCCTTTGGTTTCACAAAAGACTCTAAATTCTCCATCAAATTCTCCACCTCGATCACTTCGAATAGACTTAATAGTATCTTCCTTTTCATTCTCAATAAGTCTACACAACTTAACAAACTCATTAACGGCATCGCTTTTATTTGCAAGAAATAGAGCCCAAGTATATCTAGAAAAATCATCAACTATAACAAAAGTGTAATGTTTCCACTTAGACTTGCCGTACCAATATCCCCATACAAATCAAGATGAAGCATTTGTAGGGGTTTGGTAGTGGAAATTTCATTTTTGGGCTTAAAACTATTCTTAACTAATTTGTTCTTTTGACAAGTGTCACATAAGCCAAGATTTTCAAAATTCAATTTGGGTAGTCCTTTTACATGTTGGTTTTTGTAAATAGTTTGCAAATTTTTGTATCCAACATGTCAAGTCGCCTATGCCATAAACTAGTTAAATCATTATTGACGACAAGACAAGAAACATTTTGACTAACCAAATCACTTGTACAAATTTTGTAAAGATTGCATTTTCTAATTGCTTCACAAATAATTTTATCATTTTTGGAAATAAGGCATTTTTCTTTATTAAAGACAATATTATAATTTGAATCACAAAGTTGGCTAACACTTATCAAATTGAACTTAAGCCCTTCTACTAAAAGAACATTACTAAGAGAGAAAGAAGAGTTACCAATTTCTCCATTTCCAAGAATTTTTCCTTTGCCATTGTCGAACATGACCATACCCTCTTCTTGGAGCTTGATGTTGGTAAAAAGTTCTCTCTTTCCGGTCATATGGCGTGAACATCCGCTGTCCACGAGCCATTTTGAATCTTCCATTGTTGTTATAGCCCCTATAACCTACAAAGGAATTATTTTTAGGTACCCTATAATTTTGGGGTCCATAGGGGTTAGCCTTGAGACCTTTGGGTCTCCAATAATAGCTAAAATTATTCTTCAATTTACAATTGCTAGCATAGTGTCCATTCTTACCACAATAAAAACAAGTAATAATACGAGGACTACTAGCACGTACAAAGGTTGGACCTTGGTCTTTTTTCTTAAAAGCATTTTAAAAAGGTTTGTAACCAAGTCCTAATTTAGAATGCTCACCTCTTTGTGCATCTAAAATTTTTGTGACTTTATCCGTACTTAAATTGAATCGATGCACATCCTTTTTCAAATTTTCAATATCATTTGTGAGCGTTTGTTTTTCGGTTTCAAGAGTACGGACTATAGTAAGAGTAATAGCATGAGCCTTATCAAGAGAATCATAAGAAGTAAATAATTTATCCTTTTCTAATTTAAGCTCTTTATGCTCCTTTTTTAAAGTCTTGTATTTAACAATCAAATTTTGAAACTCATTTTGTAATTCATCAAAATAATATTGTAAATCATCAACTAGGGAAGAAGATGAAGCATTAGAGCGTACCTCAGTATTTTCAACGTCTATGGCCATAAGACCATGTTTGGATTCTCCTTCCTCGTCGGTTGTTTCAAGTAATTCATCCCAAGTTTTGATATCCGCATTTAACGCCTTCTTTTTCGGAAAAGGCTTTTTCTTCTTTTGTTCCTCTTTCGCTAATTTCGGGCAATCGGCTATGTAGTGCCCGGATTTTCCGCATTTGAAACAAGAATTGTCTCTAGGTTTTCTTGCTTTATTTTTGTTTACAAATTTTGCAAATTTTCTAATAAGAGCCGCCGTTTCTTCATCATCCTCACCACTAGCATAATAAACATTATTAGAAGAAGACGCTAAGCCTTTAATAATATTTTGCGTACCCGGTTTAGAGGTGGATGGTTGAGAATTTTTCCTCTCCTTGAGATATACTTCATAAATGAGGAGGTTCCCAATGAGCTCATCAAACTTGAGTGTCTCAAGATTTTGAGCTTCCGTGATTGCCGTCACCTTTTCGGACCATGAGCCGGGAAGGGCGTTTAATACCTTGGTCACCTTGTCTTCTTCGGAGATGACCTTTCCAAGAGCCACAAGAGGATTGACAATGTTGTCAAGCCTTTCCACCATTTTTGATATGCTTTCACCATCATGCATATTGAAATTTTCAAAGTCTTTCACAAGCATTGTTTTTCTTGCTTGCTTCACTTTCTTTGTGCCCTCATAGATGATTTCTAATTTTTCCCAAACTTCATGTGCCGACCTTATGCCTCTTATACGATTATACTCGGTGGCGGTAAGAGAGCAATGCAAAATATTTAAAGCCTTACCGTTTAGAGAGAAGGCATTCTTGTCATTTTCATCGAACTCCTTGAAAGGTTTAGGAGTCGTGGTGCCGTCCTCCAATTTCTTGGTTGGTTGATCAACTCGTTCAATGACTACATTCCAAATGTCAAACCCGCATCCTTATAGAAAGCACTCCATACGGTCTTTCCAAAATGAGTAGTTGTTGACGTCGAATAGTGGTGGCTTGTTGGTGGAGGCGCCGGTGGTGAGGTAGCTTTCGTTCGTAGCCATTGATCTTTCCTCTTTACTCGGAACGAGCTAGCCAAAGAGTTTGGCTTTGATACCACTTGTTAGTCTAAGTGGCTACGATAATCTAGAGGGGGGGTGAATAGATTATGCCGATTTTTCACAAATCTCCCTCTTTTTCGAATGAACACGTAATTGACAAGAATGTAAATGCGGAAATTAAACAACACTCGATGATTTAGAGTAGTTCAACCCACCTAGGGCCTAATCTACTACCACCCCGGTATATCCGAAGTGGATTTGAAAAAGAAAAAAAGATTTCATTACCACAATTAATACAACACCACCTTTGAAGATTACTACAATCTTCTTACAACATCTTCAAGCACATTACCACAATCTTCCTTCAACACCTATGAAGAGTACCACACTCTTCAACACCAAAGATCACCCAAGTGTGTTCTTACCACAAGAACACTAACAAGGATATCTTGTTTTGGATGATAGAAAAATTCAATATTACAACTCAATAATTGAAGTATACAAACTTTGAGTGCAAGTGTAATCAAGAAGGAAAAGCCTAGACCTCAAGATAGTGCAAGTGCAAGAACTAGGCTATTACAACAAGAGTAAAAAAATGAAAGCTTGAGAATTTGCAGATTTCTTGTTGTGTATTTTGCTTGTATGTGTTGTGTATTTGTGTCTTCAAATCATCCTCTATTTATAGGAGAGTCTTGAAGATTGGATCTCCTACATAGGCTCCTCCTTCTTCACTTTTGTCTACAAAAAGAGGATCACAAGATGTAGAAATATTGTACAAAAATCAAAAGTAAATCTTGCTGTCAAAAATTTCAAACAACATAACTTTGCTGTCACAAAATAACATAGGGCGACCGGTTGCCTTGTTTAGATTTCGAACATTTGAAAAAGATAGTGCGATCCAGGTACAAGTCGAAGGGGGGTCGACCGGTCGACTGGGGGGTGCGACCGGTCGCCCTAGGGTGCAACCGGTCGGCCCCCTACTGGACCGGTCCCCTCTTTATTTTTTTGATTCAATACGTTCTGTTTCAAGTTTTCTTTCTTCAGGTACAGGTCGACGCTTTGGGCGACCGGTCGACCTCTAATCTTGAAATGTTGTCCGATTTTTATCAAAAATAAACTTCAAGAAATACTCCAAAAAATTAGTAAAAACATTTTAAATCACTTGGGAGTATTTGGACAACATTTATAAACATTGTTTTGGTGTAAAAACAAATTAACATAAAAACATTAAATATGTTGTCCAATATTTTATCGAATAATAAACTCTAAGAAATACTCCAAAAATTAGTAAAAATATCTTAAAACATTTAGGAGTATTTTGAACAACATACATAAACATAGTTTTGGTATAAAACCCATTTAAACATAATCATCAAAATCTTGATAAAAACATTTATCTAACAGGATAGCCAATGAGTTGGAAACATTTTGTCCATTGTATGCCCAGTGAAACCACAATGAGAACACCTCGTTTTTTTTTTATCTTTATTATATGCGAATCTGGAATTACTGGAAGGTTTGACAAGCATAACCATAGACTCCAAAGGATTGACAGATGAAGAAGTATTCAAACCCCGTTGTGCCTCTTTTTGAAGTAAAAGAGAATAGACCTTTGCAAGGGAAGGTAGTGGAGATGTCAGGAGTAATTGGCTCTTTATTGGAGCAAAAGATTCATGTAATCCGACCAAGAATTTTATAACAGAATCTAACTGTTGACTAGCAGCCATTAAAGAAGAAATGTTGCAAGTACAAAGGCCACAAGAACATTTTGTAAAAGGTCTAAAGCTGATATACTCATCCCAAAGACCATTGAACTGATTGAAATAGGCTGTGATGGAGTTATTTCCCTGAGATATGGAATTGAGTGATCTTTCAAGATGAAAGACCCTAGAGCCATTACTACGAACATAGTGAATCTTCGGCTCTTCCCAAACCTCTTGAGCAGAACTGAAATACAATAAACTTTGTCGTATATCTTTAGAGATGGAATTCAGAATCCAGGATAGGACCAAATTATTGGCCCACAAGCATGCAAAACTGGAGAGGACGGAGATGGCATAGGTAGAAAACTGTCAATAAAACCGGATTTATTTTTGACATTCAATGCCATAGAAACCGAACGTCCCCAAGAAACATAATTTTCTCTGGTGAATGGCTCATAAACTTTGACCGCTCCCGAATTATTGCTTGGATGAAGAAAATATGGAGATGTGAAGTCGTCTGCTGGATTGGTAGCCATATAAGCTATAAAGAATCTTGAAAGGATTATCAAGAATGAGGATCAAAGAGATATAATCTGAATATCAAGAAACAAAACATAAATTTTCAGCAGAATCTTGATGAATTAAACAGATACCATGTTGAAAGCTCAACTCTAGTAATTGAAAAAGAAGAATGGAAAACTTGTATAAAATTGAATTGAAAGTTTCAGTGTACAATCATCAGAATTTATACAAAAGAGAAGAAGAAACTGCCTTCTAGGCTGTTCATTGAGAGCTTTGATCAAACGATTGGCAGACTAATTTATCTAACAAACTTAACTAACTTGATATAAGCTAACTTGACTTAGCTGTGATTGTAGTTGATTCTTGACAGCATACAATTAAGATTCCATTATAGCGGGTCTGCAAGGTTGAAACTGATGGGTCGCGGGTCCAATCCGTGGTGGGACGGGTGGGTCCCGGGTTTGGCCAAATCTGTCCCACACCCGCCCCGTTGCCATCCCTAGCCATAGCCGCACCTCCCCAGCATCTCTTAATTGTACTATAAAAGTTTGGGCTAATTAAAATTACAAAAGTCCTCTTAAATTTGATTACATCTTATATTTACCCCTTCTATAAGTTAAAAATATTCCAAAAATCCTCCGACATTTATCCAAGTATTACAACTACCTCGTAAAATTTAAAACAAAATCAAACATTGTTTTTTTTTAAAAAAAAACCGAAAACTTTTGAATTTTTTATAATTAGCCCAAACGTTAAGTTTTTTTTAATTATCTCTAAAAGTAATATAGTTATGCAGCAAATAAAAAATGAAAGATTTAGTTAGGAAATAGTCAATTAGCAAATAAGATTAGTGAATTATAGTTAGCCAGTAGTCTATAAGTTTTGTATTTCACTATTTCTACTAACTCTCTAGGATTATTATCCAAATATATTCATTCTTGAGTTTGTAAGACCGTCATACGAATCCAATCCATAAGATGAATCCTACAACCTGCCCGCCCGCCAGGATCCGGTACCCAGATCTTCTGGTAATTGAAAAAAAAAAGGAAAATGGATGTAACAGCGCCCAACCCCGGATCCAGAATCCAAACACGATGCAACTACTCTCTTCTTCTCTCTCTTTCTCTCTCTCTTGCTTATCTGCGCGTTGCTCTCTCTCTCTCTCTCTATATATATATATATATATCATGCGCATATCGTAGCTTCTCTCCTTTGCGTATTTCTCTCATCTCACCTTCTCCCCCAATCTGAGTCGCAACAGTGCTCCCCCAATCTGAATCGCAACTGTGTGCATCTCTACCATGTGCAATCTCCACTGATGCCATCATCAATTTTCTTCTATTTTCCCTTTATATTTGTACATCTTAGATTTTGTTCAGTTAATTGGAATAAATCTGGTATGGTGTTTCAAGGAAATTGTCGATGGAATGTCCACGACGAGGTGACCATGGTTGGGGGGTTTATGCTTAATGATTAGTTGAAGAAACACAAATCAGAAAACACTACGAAACTTGATCGATACTTTTCAAGAAATATTAATAATTTTTTGGGGAAAACTAGTACTTTTAGGAAAACTATTGTTACCAGTTTTGTGATTTTTAAAACATATACTTTTTAGAGTAAAGGTAATACTTTTGTTAATAAAAAGTGATACTATTAAACAAGATTTTATGTAACTATGCAAGTAAACAATCAATTTTGTTACTTTAAAAAACATATACTTTTCAGAATAAAAATGATACTTATTCGAGTCTAAAGCAATATTATGGCAGTGGAACTACGAATTTAATTTTGTTACATTGGAAACATAGACTTTTTGAAAGTTAAAATGATATGTTTTTAATAAAAGCCCTCCAATAGCTTCAAAGCACCGGTTCGAACTGGAACCTCACTACTTCTCCTTCTACCTTGGAGAGTAGACCCCTTTGTTCTTTAAAACAACTGCCCTCTTCAACTGATGAAGTAATCTTTCCTTCACTGAGTGTGTTGGATTGAATTCCTTCAAAATTAGGCTTGAGGATTTCTTTGATAAGCTTGAGAGAATTTGCAGGTTATTGCTTGCTTGTATGCTTGATAGTCAGTAAAATTCGTAACCTTCTCTCACTTGCTTTCTCAGCCTTTTATAGTGCATATTTGAAATCATGTCCGCTGAAGAGATAGACATACATTTCAAATCATACTCGTAGGTTGTTAACTTGTATTGTCTTGCAGCATTGATGTAGGATCGTACCATGAATTAAATGCTCTGCATCTTTTCCTTGATCTTTGCAGGTTTTCAGGTACATCTCATTGGTTCCTTGCTTTTTGTACTCTTTCAGCAAAATAACTTTATTGCTAGCAGCCTGACACATGCATATTTCCAGCAAAACCTTGACTTGTCTTGACAACAGATCTTTTTCAGCTTTCTTCAAGTCTTGTCTGCTGCATACCCCTTTGACATTTGATTCCAATCATTTTGGAATGACTTAGCTGTCAGTTAGCTGACTGAGACAATTTTTCTGTCACTTGACCTAGTCATCACTTCTCTTCACACAACTGGGTCTTCTCTTCGATCTTCAGTCGAGTCTTTTAAACTTCAACTTAGCTGACTCCAACTCAGCTTATATAACCATATCCATTACAAGTTGAATAACATAGAACATGGAGTGCCCAATTCCTAATCTAAGTTTTACATGGTATCATCAAAATCTAGACATAAAATTTTCCAACAATTTCCCCCTTTTTGATGATGCCAAAACTTAAATAAATACATCAAAGTAAATAGTGCAGTAACAAATAATGGATGTGTAGAATATGTCAATTTTAATTTGAACATATCATTCTTGTACTTTACAAACACACTTTACAAAGCTTTTACAAAATATAACCTATACAATGTATCAGAGCTATACATATCTATACTATGTATCAGAGCTTTAGAATGTTACAACAGGTATCAGAGCAAGTACTTACAATTGTGCATTTACAGTTATGTAAAATACAATGAAGGGGTTCAGCCGTCTTCAACGCCTTGGCTGCTTCCTTTTTCTCTCTTCATCCTCAGCTCTCCTTCTGTCGTCTTCAGCTGTTCTCCGCTTTCTATCTTCTTCCTCCCTCTTCTTCTTCTCATAGGCTCTCTTAGCTAAAAGGACTTCTCTCCTCTGCCTTTCTTCCCATTCGCGATTCAGCCTTTTGTTTTCTTCTTCTTGCCTCCTTCTACTTTCTTCATTCTTCCTTTCCACCCCTATATTTGAAAGCTAATCCAACCCAGCCCAATATATTAATCCCTTTTTCTATGGATCAACATACCGAACATCCTTAGGTTTTGGCTGTGATGGAGTACCTCTGCCTTTTCCACCACTGCCAAACCTTCCCATTCCTTGCTGCGACTCAGCTTCTCAGCCTTCTCCTCTTGGAGTGTACTATACGGGTGCTTTGGTAGTCGACTGACTACTCGAACTCTACTGCCTATTAGTTGATTTGCACAAGTCGAGTCCTTTCTCCCAATACAGATCCCACGCCTGGGGTAGAGTCATGTTCTTGAAATATCGTTCTGCAGTTAGAGTTTGAAATTTCTCTAAGGACCTGGCTCAGATCCTGCATCAGGCAATGTAAGCTCACGAGGGGGTCTCACAGCTGGGGAATCCTTTAACAGTCCAGCTTGGGGGCCTTCATACTTTGCTTTCAGGTCCTCAATTCTCCCAGTATGTTTTTTAGCTACCTTCTCAAATTCAGCTTCAATGGCTTGTCTTGACTTCTTGTATGCCAAATCAGCTTTCTCTTCGATGGATAGATTTTGAGGTAGTTGGCTGTCACTTCACTTTGCTTAGGGGTCTTCACAAGCATAATTTTCAGAGGCAGCTTCTTCATATCACTGCCTTCCCCCTTACTACTTGCTTCCCTCTTATTTCCACTTCATTCCTTATAACTCCCTTGCATTCTACTTTTATCTTCCCCCTTTTCGACATTATCACCAAGGGGTAGAGGCAGTTGAGGGAACAGTCCTCCAAGGAGTAGATCAATCTTGCTATTGGTCATGTCCTGTTTGTCATGACTCTTGGAGTATGTTGCTCAAATTCGGATCGCGAGCTTCGTCCTCACCGCCATCGCCTTCATCTCTGTGTGGAGCACCATGATCTCCGTACGCATGTTGGCCTCTGTTTTCTGAAGTTCTGCCTTGTGTTGTGCTTTAAGCAGCTCCATGTCACTTTTGTGAGACTGATCCATCCTGAAGATATGGTCCCTTTGATGCTGCTGAAATTTAGCATTTTCGGAGCTCCAGATCACCATTTTTGCAAAGAGAGATTTAAAGTATGTGACCTGCTCATGCCTGTAAGTCCAAGTGGATACGATAATCTAGAGGGGGTGAAAAGATCATGCCCATTTTCTCAATTATGCCCTCTTTTTCGAATCAAACAAGCCAAGACAAGAATGGAAGTGCGGGAAGTAAACAACACGCGTCAATTTATAGAGGTTCAACCTACCTAGGGCTTAATCCTCTACCACCCCAGTATCTCGGGATGGATTTCAAAAAGAAAAAAGATTTTATTAATTACCACAATTAATACAACATCACCTTACAACACCTCTTTGGAGATTACCACAATCCACCTTGAAGATTACCACAATCTTTACGGCACCTTTTGAAGATTACCACAATCTTCCACCTTGAAGAACACCAAATTATTCAACACCTCAAAGAGCACCAAAATCTTTAATAAGAAGATTACCACAATCTTCTAACACCTAACACTTAGATCACCCAAGTGTGTTCTTACCACAAGAACACTCACAAGGATATCTTGTGTTGAATGATGACCACAAATTCAAGATTACAACTCGATAATGAATAATACAATTTTGAGTGCAAGTGTAATCAAGAATTAAGCCTAGACCTCAAGATGTGAAAGTGTAAGACCTTAGGCTATTACAACAAGAATATTGAAAATGAAAGAACAAGTATTTGCTTGAGTGTATCTTGTCGTGTTGTATATCAATTAGTTGTCTTGTTGCTCCAAAACTTCCTCTATTTATAGGAGATGATTGATCATGGATAGGCTCCTCTTGGGGATTGAAAATCTACAGAAAAATACAATTAAAATCAAGAATATAGCTGTTAGAGATCAATCCCACAAATTAAGGAAAATGTGTCTGCTGTCAACGACTATAATTTTGCTGTTAAAACAGTAGGGCGACCGATCGCGTAGAAATAGACGTTGAAAAGAGAAACTGTAAAATTGCACAGGGCAACCGGTCGACTAGGGGTCCGACCGGTCGACCCATGTGCAGACCGGTCCCCCTCATTATTTTGCAATACAGAGAGAAAGATACAGCTCCAGCTACCGGTCGACCTCCTTCACAAATCATCCATCCCGTTTCTGTTTCAAAACACAACCCAGGCACAGGTTACCCTATAGGGCGACCGGTCCAACACGAGATAGAAGTTTTGTCCAATTTTTATTGAAAATAAACTTCAAGAAATACTCCGTAAAAATAGTAAAAATATTTTAGATCGATCGGGAGTATTTGGACAACATTTAAAAACATTGTTTTGGTGTAAAAACACTTTAAAACAAAATCATCAAAATCATGATAAAAATATTTATCTAACAAACTCCCCCTTTTTGATGATTATAAACCAAAAATAATTTGAGGGAATTTTAAGAGGTCGATTTTGAAAACAAAACAAATTTTCCGGTCAAAAAAATAACTAGCCGTTTGGAGCAACAAATTTTCATAATATAGCCTCAAGAAAGGGAGTAAAGATTTTCAAGAAACATTTTGCAAAAGCTCCCCCTATCAACATGCACATCAAGATAAGTAAAGAAGCAACCATACAAAAGCCAAAAGCTCAGCTTTTTACAATGTAGCCAAGAATATCATGAGCTTAGAAGCTCCCCCTGTCAAAAACAATCATTAATCAAGTGTCACAAGTCCATGATACATCCAATGGACTAGTTATTATCCACAACTTTTGGCTTTAAAGAGCCATATCTTATAGCTTCTTTCATGAGCTTATTTTAGCTTCTTTGAGCTAATGACCTTATTTCTTGTTTCTTCCCCTTTGGAATCATTAAAAAGAATGTTAGCACGATAAAAACATCATATTATCATATCAAAGTGCGCATTTGGACCGATTTATCGAGCTTTTCGAATAATGGAGCTTAAATTTCAAATAAAAAGGGAAAAATCTATCATTTGATTTGCAAAAGCTCATATGAATAGTAAAACATGATCTCTACAAATATATAAGACTTTTAAAAACGAAAGAGTCATGTAATTGAAGAAATTTTCTTTGAAACATTTTATCAAACACTTGGTGGGCATCAAATAATAAAGAAGATGTATATAGCTCTTGTAAATGTAATAATGCCCAAAACAATCAACAAATGTATACAATAATCATATGCTCATCAACATTAATACAATTTTCTTTAGGGTTCAACCCAATTAAGATATAGAATTTAATCTATCAAACTAAGAAGATAATCAATATAAGAAAGGCATTACAAATGCCACCAAGCAAAAATTAAAGAAGCACTTTTACCATCAAGTACTTCATCAACATCATACCATTTTAGGCATTATAACCAACCTAAACATCAATTTTACACCAATGCCAACATGCACAAAAAATAAGAAGTATTTTTACCATCAAATACTCCAACACATCATTTTGGCAAACATAGTTATTAGCAATCACTTTGCTAAAGCTCTTCTCCTTTGAAATCAACAAGCAAATGTCATTAGCATGAGAGAGGAAGTATCAAAATAGTGAATTAAAAATAAAAGGGATGAAAGTATCAAGAGCATGAATAAAAATAAAGAAAGCGATAAAAGCATCATTCTTCATCCGAAGAAAAACAAGCGTTGGGGAGGAGGTCTTTGATGAACTTCTTCAACTTTCCAACCGAATTTTTGAGCTTGGAGTTTTCTTGCCTTAACTCCTCGTGACTAGTTCTAAGAGCCTCATAGTTGAGCCTTTGCTCGTCGAGTTGGGCTTGATAGTATTCTCAGGAAGTTTGGGCACCGGTATTACCCTCCGGATTGCCTTGACCTTCTCCCGAAGCCAATCTTTCGGCTTCCTCGTCATCAAAGATATCATTAGGATTATGGGATGATGAACCTTGGTGTCTTTCTCTTGTTGTCTTTGTAGGGCGAATTGACATATTTTTACGCATTCGGACCGTTTGTTGTATATTATCATTATCAAAATCATCTTGAATAACCTCTGAATTAAATTCCGATGACGGTAAACCTGAATGCAAGAGAAGCTTGCAAATCCAATTCCCCATAGCAAATTTCTTGTTCCCCAGCGTGATAGACTCAATGACGCATTGAATTAAAATTGCACCAAAATTAAGAAATTCCTTTTTTGCAATTTTGTATGTCAAGATGAAATCCATATTGCTCGGCAATTTCACAGAATTTCCACAAATGCAATATGCTACAATTGTAGAAATAATGCGATGCTCAAGAGTCATAGACAATAACGTATAATTCGGCCACACACCCAAATAAGTCTTAATGGTCTCCAAAGAGACACCAAACATTTCATCATTCCTATGAGTGCAACCAAAGTAGTCCCAACCTCCTTCCCTAACGTGCAACAACCGACAAATATCATTGGGAGTCCACCTAAAGTGACGCCCCTTAACAAAGGAATTCATAGCCACGGGCTTTCCTTGAACATCATATTCAATCCATAGATTAGAATATGATTGAATCTGTGCCCTTATGTGAAACAGAACAGATTCTTAAGGTGTTGGATGTTAATGTTGTAACACTGAACCAACCAACACAAGTACACAACGGAATAAAAATAACACGGAGATTTTTAATGTGCTTAGATTCCTCAATCTTAATGCACGAGGCCACGCCCAGAGAAGAAACAATCCAATATTAGAGAACAAAGAGTTATTACAAATACGACTGGATTTACGAAAAGCATAAAGAATCCCTCTTTATCTAATACACCAACACTCGTATAAAACTAATATTCAAATCGATTCTTCAGAACACTCAACCTTGTTGGAATCCCTCCAACTTCAAATCCCTTGAACGGTTGAGTCGATCCACCCCGTAGATCTTCACCTTCTTCTCCTAAAGAATAAGAGTATGTAGTAAAATGATTTCTTGAAGAAGTGCAAAATAAAGCTTTGAATATGCTTTTCTCGATAGCTTCTCCAAGGTCTGACTTCTCTTCTTTATAACCATCAAGAAGAAATCCTATCCCTGATTTCAAGATGGACGATTTCTTGCTAAAGGAAGGAAATCAGAAAACCAAATCATTTCCTTGTGGGTAAGAATCAATTACACAAGGAAAGTGATTTAAAAGGAATAATTGGCAATTTAAAAAGATGTTGAATCAATTAAGATAAACATTATCAATAATATCAACAACATTCACAATACAAAGAACTTGCCAAAAAACACACCACAGAATCTGGCATAAAATCCGCCCAGATTATGTGAGCTAGTGTTGCATTACCAGTGTTACAACACTAGAACATGCACTGTTCTAAACGGACCAAATTTGCCAACTTCAATAACACTAACAATCTCCCCCTTTGGCACTTTTGGTCAAAACAACACTTAACAGGATATATATAGGATATGACAAGAGAAGTCAATAACAGAAACCTGCAAGTTAGCACAATTTAGAAAAGCATGCAAACAGTTCAAATACATCCAACACTTTGTCCAAAATACTAGTTTAACAGAATTAGTTTAACCCAGTTTATCATTTGAACAAGAAACAAACAATAACATTCAGAGATGCTGCAATATCAATCAGAGCCACTATCCTCCTTCGACTCCCCCTCAGAGTCAGCTTCATCTTCAGATGGATATTGAGACTCCCCCTCCGGAAAGATCTTTTTCAAAGACTAGACTCCCCTCAAAATGTGTTTCTTCAAAGACAATGGAAAAGATCGCCAAGTCATCAAGATCATCATTAACATGACCACTGTTGGGAAATTTATTGTTTAGATTTTGATGAATGCCATGTAAAACATAGAATAGGAAGTTGGCACCCCAATTTTTGTTGTAAACTGCATTGTAATAAATAGGGCTGGTCAAGCTGAGTTAAGTCACTATGCCCAAACATGCAAGAAGACAATCGGAGACTAGAAGGAAGACTCATTGCAAGACATTTGAGTATGGCAAAGAAGAGAAGACGGAACTCGATTGAAGGAACAACTAAGATGCGGTGAGAGGAGTATCGGTCAAGTCAACTCAAGATAAGCCAAGTCTCAAGTTGAAGTGACGAAGAAGAGTCATCCATGATTGGAAGCGACTCTAAGTCACCTGGGGAAAGCAAGGAAATGCGGTCAAGTCGAGATAATCGAAAAAGATCCGTTGCACGTAAATCAAGAGAATTACTTAAACAAGTAATATCTCCATGCTACCTTTCTCGAAGTGTTTCCGGAAGCGTGCAAAAGGAATAAACCAATGGGAAGCACTACACCGTGTCGAACTCAAAAGTCAAGAACAATTCATACGAGGAAATGGCAATTCCAAGGATCGCAACAAGACAAGCCAACGACCACAAGTGACTTTCAAAAATAAGCCTATCTTTCGGGCGATTTTTGAAAGATCACTATAAAAGGCGAGGAATAACTCGAGAAAAAGTTACGAAGGTTACCTTGACCATCCGAGAATTGAATACAAGCAAGAAAGAAACATTTTGTAACTCGAAATATTCTCAAGTTATTAAACGCTCAATCCTCAAGCCTACATTACGAAGAACATCAATCCAACACTCACCTGTGAAGGAAAGATAACTTCAATCGGTTGAAGAGGAAATTATCAAGAAGAATAAAGGGGTCTACATTCCACGAAGGATTGTAGGAAGGTTCAAGGTTGAACCAAGTCTTGAGCTTTTGGAGGGCTTCATGATTAAATCCAAAGAGCTTGAGCAAGTGGTCATGTAGTAGCAAGGCAAAGCGCCCCTGTGAAGAAGCCGAGTCGCACGAGAAGACGGTGAGTGATCAAGGCATCTCGGATCGAGTCCCAAAGGATCAAGTCATTTGTGTGATCAAGACTTGTATCCGGGATATTTACCACTTTATCTACCGATCAATACCTAGTGGATTCCTCCGGGGAGTTGGAGAAGAGAGGAGTAGAAGAATTGCCCCATCTTCGAACCTCTATAAAAACTTATCGTGTCATTTACATTTCAAAGACTTTAAATTCTCGCATCTTATTTGCTTAACTTTCTTTGATAAATTTGCTATCTACTTGATAATTTCTAAGTACTAAATCAAGCTTTAAATCTCGCTTAACCATAATTAAGGGTGTTAAGTCTTCAATGAAAACAAACCACAGTTGAGCTAATTCGGTCTTAACAAATTTGAGTTATTCTATCAACATCTCTCAATCGAGTCTGTTGAGTGGCTAACTCTTGATTAACTAAATTGGTCATCCACCAAGGACACAACTGTGTAGTATCAACTCGATATTTAAAAAGGACTAAATCGAAAAGTTGGTAAGGTTTATTCAACCCCCTTCTAAACCTTACACTCACACCCCTTGGGACCTACAAGTGGTATCGGAGCGGTTGGTTCATTGAGCCTTCCGCATTGGTTCTTGAACTAGATCTCCAAACTTTTCAAAGTCTCGCTTTAGTACTTAAATTTTCAAAACTCCTTTTATCATTAAAATTTATTATCATGGAAGCAAATTTGACACGCATCCCTATGTTCACAATTGAAGAATTTGATGATTGGAAAATTTGTATGCGAGCTCATCTATCGGCATTACATGATGAGATGTGGATAGTGATAGAGGATGGGCCACTGCAAATCTTAAAAGTGAACACGGTGTTGTAAGAAGAGCTGCGGTGAAGGTGAAGAGGATGTTGCCCCTAGACCCGGCTATGGTTGAAAAACCAAGAACCGAATGGACAAATGATGACGAGAAAAAGATACAACCTGGACAATGTAGCAAGGACATCCTTTACAAAACCTTGGACAAAGCCATGTTCAATAAAGTCAAATCATGCAAAAAGGCTAAAGAAATCGGGACAAACTAACATTGATTTGTGAAGGCTCGTGAGCAAATCAAGGAAAATAAATTATCGTGGTCGTACAAAAATTTGAGAATTTCAAAATGATCGTAAGAGAAAACCTGGATCAACTGGATGCTCGATTCACGTAAATCACCAACGAGCTATCTCGCACTTGGAAAGGAATATACAGAAGGAAATGTGTATGAAGATCCTAAAAAGTCTCCGGTGAATGGGAAATGAAGGTCATGGCATCGAGACATTCCATGGACCTATCGAAGACCTCCAACCATGAACTATTCTCGGATCTCAAAGCCTACGAATTTGAGCCGAGAAGAAAAGATCGAGGAAGAGACAATTTTGTACCCAAAACAATGCTCTAATTGTTAAGGATGGAAAGAGAGCCGAGGTCAAAGAAGTCATTGATCCGGAAGAAATAGCCACGATGGTTAAAAGGTTCAACAAGTTCTTCAATAAGAACTACAAGAGAGGCAAGGGCGAATCTTCCGAAGACACTCGGCTCCTCCAAGTCAAGGGAAGATAGGCCAACCAAGAGAACAGAGATCATCAAAAAGTCTGAATATCAAAGGGCCGACAATCCAAGAATGGAAAGAGTCGATCAAAAGGTTGAATATCTATCTTTGAACCGTAGGCAACCAGGTCACTATGCCATTGATCGCCCATATCCTCGTAGTCAACAAATACAGGAATGAAGAAGAAAGAAAGGTCTTGAGAGAAAGAAGACAAGAAAAGAGAAAGGCAATGTTGGCTGCAGAGAATCCGAGTCAAAAGACATACCGAGTCGAGAGTAGTGAAGCCGACTACTCAAGTGACTCGAAGAAGAAGCCCCGATCCGTTTGATGGCCAAGGAACAAGATCAACGACGACCAAGAAGATGAGGTACACTCTAACTCATCAAACTCGATTCTAGTGATAGTGATCGTGACACACACACTTCATCACCCACCGATCTTTATGATTCATTAGGCAAATTGATGAAAGATTTTGAACACATTAAATCCTCACACACACTACTAAATGAGGAAAATAACCTACTCAAGAGCAAAACTCACGGTGACTAAGGAGCCGAGTACTCTAAGTCAAACAACCGATGAGAATAAAAGTTTAAAAAGGCCGAAAATGCCAAGCTAATAGCGAGAAATAGCCGCCATAGAAAAGAGGGAGAATGACCTCAAAAATGTGATTGCCTCATTCACTAAGGCATCTAAATCATTGGATGATCTTATTATGAGTCAAAGAGAATGTGGAGACAAGACAGGGCTTAGGATTTAATTCCTCTGTGCTATTTCAAACTCCAAAAGTAATTTTGGAAAAAGGATCTTCAAGCAATGAAGAGTCTAAAAATCCAAAACTCCAAATGGTGCACACACATTCACTCCAAAGCACAATTACAAGCAAACCGGCCTTGGTTATAAAGGAAAAGGAAAAATGACCCGAGTTGAGTGCGCTGAAAGGACAACGGTGAGAAGAGATTGATCGAGTTCTCAAAGCCAAACTCCAAAAGAAAATACTTTGTAAAGAAGAAACAGAGCTACCAAAAACCCTTAAAATCTATAAAAGAAATATATATGATGGGAATGGTAGAAAATATCCAAGCCAAGCTGATTGGAATGATGTGAACTATCAAAGATAGACTTATGGAATATAATCCCAAATGGCAAAGGCCTAGAACTCAAAGAAAGGCCATTCCAAAAGGATAAGAGCTTTCATCAAAGACACATATGCATCTAGGCACTACACTCGGAGACACCACAATTACCCAAAGAAGGCGATTGCTAAAACACATACACATGCATACGGACAAAAGAGACAAATTTGTATGAACCTAGAATCCCCAAGCAATTTGCCAAGATTAATTATGATTATGGCATCGGTAGATGGCAACCCCTTAGAGTCAAATCATTTGGCTATAAGTTGGTTGGATCATCTTACAATTCTAACCCCTCGGGACCCGGACAAGTATGGGTACCTAAAACTTAATTTCCTTGATTGCGAGTTCAAGGAGCAGTGAGTGCCAAGGAACTGTTACATGGGACGGTGGTTGTTCCGGACATATGACAGAAACAAGAAAAATCTGTCAAAATTCAAGGAAGTTAAAGGAGCAAAAGTCATATTTGGAGGAAATGAAGCTCCGGGTGAAATAAGAGGCATTGGATCCATCAAGAGGAATGGATTAGAAATCACAGATGTTGCATATGTTGAAGGACTCAACTTCAACTTGTTAAGCATCGATCAACTCGTGTGACAAGGGCTATAATGTTGGATTTAACATGGTATATGCCAAATCAAAGATCTTGAATCGAATGAAGTTGTGTTGCAAGGATACTGAGACAAAAGAACATGTATATAGTAGATTGGTCAACCGCTACATCCAAAGATTTTTGTCTATTAGCAAAGAGCACAAATTTGAATCAAGTTGTTTGTGGCACAAAAAGCCGAGTCACCTAAACTTCAAAACGATTAACAAGCTTGCGTAGTAATCTTGTGGAAGGACTTCGGACTCGATATACAAGAAGGAGAGTATATGTGACGCATGTCGAAGGGAAAATAGATCAAATCATCATTCAAAGAAAAGACCGCATCTTCATCTTCAACAAGAATATTACATCCGCTACATATGGATCTATTTGGCCCGGTGGAACCAGCTAGCATAAGTGGAAAGAAATACACCTTGGTGGTAGTAGATGACTACTCAAGATATAACCCCTCAGGACCCAGACAAGTATGGGTACCTAAAACTTAATTTCCTTGATTGCAGGTTCAAGGAGGAAGTGAAAGTGCCAAGGAACCTGGTACATGGATAGTGGTTATTCCGGACATATGACAGAAACAAGAAAAATGTCAAAATTCAAGGAAGTTAAAGGAGCAAAAGTCATATTTGGAGGAAATGAAGCTCCAGGTGAAATAAGAGGCATTGGATCCATCAAGAGGAATGGATTAGAAATCACAGATGTTGCATATGTTGAAGGACTCAACTTCAACTTGCTAAGCATCAGTCAACTCTGTGACAAGGGCTATAATGTTGGATTTAACATGGTATATGCCAAATCAAGGATACTGAATCGAATGAAGTTGTGTTGCAAGGATACAGACAAAAGAACATGTATGTAGTAGATTGGTCAACCGCTACATCCAGCACCTGTCTATTAGCAAAGAGCACAAGTTGAATCAAGTCAAGCCGTGGCACAAAAAGCCGAGTCACCTAAACTTCAAAACGATTAACAAGCTTGCCGAAGTAATCTTGTGGAAGGACTTCCGGACTCGATTATACAAGAAGGAGAGTATATGTGACGCATGTCAGAAGGGAAAACAGATCAAATCATCATTCAAAGAAAAAGACCGCCCATCTTCAACAAGAATATTACATCCGCTACATATGGATCTATTTGGCCCAGTGGAACCAGCTAGCATAAGTGGAAAGAAATACACCTTGGTGGTAGTAGATGACTACTCAAGATATACATGGAAATGGGAGCCCTCACAACACGATCAACATATTTACCAATGTGAGTAACAGAACCAAGGAGATCTATGTTCCCAAGGAGCGGAAGAATACCAAAGTTAGCATGATCATCCATTTTGATAGGCCTTTCACATAGGATTTCATATTTGAACAACACTCTCCCAAAGATTTTTATTCTCGTAGAGTAAAAGGCGAAAAATCGACCTATCTTTGGCCTCTAATTGAGTCGAGGGTTCACGATCGACTCTCGAGAACGGTGTGTGAACCTGGTGTTGCATCACCGACATTGGCACCTTTATTAGTGTCCATTCGGCATCATCGTCTGGTTCCAAGTCCGACTGGCTGCTTTCACTATCGGACGAAGAGGTATCCTCAGAGGGTTCAATAGCACTAGTACAAAGAGGGAGGTTTACTAGAGGGTCTTCCCGTGGAGTTTCATCTTCCAAATCAGTGAATACCATCTATCGAATGATTCACTTGGAAGGTTTCAGAGTTGTGGTTGCCCGTTTTCTTGCCACAAAAGCTTCCTCCTTGTCTCCCTGGTCAATAGGCACATCATTTTTCCTTTTTCGAAAGACGTTCGCAAAGCATTAATCAGCGGGTTTCACGCGTGATGAGGGAGGAGACAACCTGGATGGTTGATTGACATTACCCATAGATGAGGTATCTAGTTCTCTTGTCTCCGGGTTTGAGTAAGCAACAAGGCCAGAGAAATTAGGGTTTGTGTCAGCCGGTGGTGGGTTGTTTAAATCCACACCCAGGAGATGTCCTGGAGTGGTCGGCACACCAGAAGTGGCACCACCAACGGGAATATCTGCTTCCACGCGAACAGGGTTTCAGAACTGGGGTTTCCCCTGTTTCTTCTTCTGCTTGCAACTTCCCTTAATTACCTGAGTATCTGTTCTCTTGTGCGAACCATTGGATGAGAATATGTAAACAAAACTGAGCAAACACAAGATACTCTGAAGATTTGGGTTAGAGAGAGACCAGAGCAAAAAAAAATCGAAGACAGGAAGGAGGAATCGCAAGGGATTTCCAAGTACAAGATGAATGAGAGTGTATAAGAAGGGGAGAGATATAACTTCCTTGTGTAGGAGAGATACTGATGTCGCTCAAAAAGGAAGTTTCCAAAAAAATTCTCAACTGCAATTTTGAAATTCAAAATATTTTTGGAAAAGTCCCATAAGTCAAGAATGCAATATTCCAAAAATAAACACAGATGATCAATACCTTTTATAATCAGAGACAAAATTTAAGGAATAAATCATTTCCAAAAATGATACACCTCATCGAATCAAGAGAGAAAATATTTTCCACAAGCCCAAAAATGATCCTGAGGGATGTCTAGAATGATGAGTTTATTTCTGACAGGAATAAAAAGCCTCACGCGTTTCGGTGCGGTAACCCAGTGTTGTACCACCTTTTTCACGAACACCACCATACAAAGTCAATGGATCAAAATCCTTTTCCCATTTAATAAATCTTTTGAGTGAAAGGAATCAGTAGAAGAACTATTAGCCAGTCGGTAGCTTTCGTTCCAAAAACATGGGTAGCTCTTTCTCAGAAGATCATAACAAGATTCAAGCATATAAAAAAACATAGAATAGTTCACAACTGAATAGCTTTCACACACAATGTAAGGGCAGTTTTTTCCGTCAAAGGCCCAAAAATAAAAACATCTTTCACATGGGAAAAATCATTCTGTTTGCAATTTGATCCACAATTGTTTTTAGGCAAAAAATTCATCAAAGGAGTACTCAATAGGATTACAACAATAAAACAGAAAGGCCAATGTAATGATCTTAAAAATGCAAAATGTCTAATGCACAAGAATTAAGATCAAAAAAGAGGTTGCAACACATCAAGAAAGAGAAATGATGCACATGGTGTTGCAACACTGAAACCCACACTGCTCAGAGAGTACAGACACCCAGAGACTGTTTCAAGTAATTAAACCTTTGAAAGTCTAGGGCTTTGGTGAAAATATCAGCAATTTGATTCTCAGTAGTGACAAAATCAATGGTAACGATTTTATTCTCAACCAAGTCTCTAATGAAATGGTGTCGAATGTCGATGTGTTTAGTTCTAGAGTGCTGCACTGGGTTTTTAGAAATGTTTAGGGCACTCGAATTATCGCAATAAGCAGTAAGAATTTTCTCTTCAACCCCATAATCAGCCAGCATCTGTCTCATCCATAACATTTGGGAGCAACAACTTCCCAATGCAATATACTCAGATTCAGCAGTGGACAGTGAAATACAATTATGTTTCTTACTGTACCAGGAAACCAGATTGTTCCCAAGGTAGAAATACCCTCCAGTGGTGCTTTTTCTATCATCGACATCTCCTTCCCAATCAGCATCACTAAAACCAGCCAAATTAGTGTTAGTATCAAAAGAGTACAAGATACCAAGATCAACAGTCCCATTAATATAATGAATGATTCTTTTCACAGCTTTCAAATGAGATTCTTTGGGACATGACTGATATCTAGCACACACACAGACACTATAGCTAATATCAGGTCTACTAGCAGTGAGATACAAAAGACTCCCTATCATACTTTTGTAGAGAGTAGGATCAACAGGAGTACCATTTTCATCTTTGGACAATTTATCATTAGTGCCCATGGGAGTTTTCATGTGCTTTTTATTGTCCAGCCCAAATCTTTTAACAAGGTTCTTGGCATACTTGTTCTGAGTGATAAATATACCTTTGTCAAACTGTTTAACTTGAAGCCCAAGAAAATAATTCAACTCTCCTACCATGCTCATTTCAAACTCAGAAGACATGTAGCCAACAAACTCATCAAGTTTTTGTTTAGAGGTTGAACCAAACACTATGTCATCAACATAAATTTGAGCAATGGTGATACCATTCTTAAATTTTTGGATGAATAGAGTTTTGTCAACACTTCCCCTTTTATAGCCTTTATCACACAGAAAGGTAGTCAACCTTTCATACCAAGCCCAAGGAGCTTGCTTCAACCCATATAGGGTCTTTTTAAGTTTAAAAACATGGTTGGGAAAATGGGGATTTTCAAAACCTTTGGGCTATTCAACAAACACTTCCTCATTCAAAAACCCATTTAGGAAGGCACTTTTGACATCCATCTGAAACAATTTGATTTTAAGGACACAAGCAAAAGCAAGCAAGAGTCTTATGGACTCAAGTCTGGCCACCGGGGCAAAAGTTTCATCAAAGTCCACTCCTTCCACCTGAGTGTAGCCTTGAGCCACTAGCCTAACCTTGTTTCTAGTTATGTTACCAAGTTCATCAGTTTTGTTTTTGAAAATCCACTTGGTTCCTATAACATTAGAGTGTTCAGGCCTAGGAACAAGATCTCACACATTGTTTCTTTCAAATTGTTCCAGTTCCAATTGCATAGCATTCACCCAATACTCATCAACACGTGCTTCTTTAACCTTTTTGGGTTCAATGAAAGAAGTAAAACAGACAAATCTTACCATTTCCCTGTAATTTACCTTCTCTTTACCTCTTGTCTTTATGCCCTCTGACACTTTCCCAATCACTTGATCCATGGGGTGTTTTTTCTTTATTATGCTTGGCGGTTCTTTTCTGACTTGATCGAAAATGTCGAACTCAGTGGCTTCATTTGCTTCTGACTCAGTATTAGCATCAGCATCAGCATCAACATTAGGTGCATGACCAGGTGTTGTAACATCACTGGTTTCACTTTCAGCATCCCTGTTGGACTCAGCTTCTCCTGCTCATTCTTCATCTTTGTCTTTCGAAGTTTCTGCAAAATCTTTAGTATCGTCCACTACAACATTTATAGATTCAATGATAGTACGAGTTCTCATGTTGTAGACTCTATAGGCTCTACTATTTACAGAATATCCAAGAAAAATTCCCATATCACTTTTCGAATCAAACTTACCCAGATGTTGTCTGTCATTTAGAATATAACAAACACATCCAAACACATGAAAGTAACCGATATTGGGCTTTTTACCTTTCCAAATCTCATAGGGTGTCATATTAGTACCAGGATGTAAATGAACCCTATTAATGATGTAACACGCAGTGCTCACAGCTTCAGCCCACATTTTAGGAGAAATTCTCTTCGAGTTAATCATAACACGTGCCATCTCTTGGAGAGTCCTATTTTTTCTTTCAACAACTCCGTTTTGCTGAGGGGTAATGGGAGCAGAAAATTCATGAAAGATTCCAAGTTTTTCACAAAAGTTAGAGAAATTAGCATTTTGAAATTCTCTACCGTGATCACCTCTGATTCTTTCAATATTAGACCCCTTTTCATTTTTCAGTCTAAGCACCAATTTTTTGAAAACAGTGAAGGTGTCAGATTTTTCTCTAATAAAGTCAACCCAAGTAAACCTGGAGAAATCATCAACACACACAAACACATATTTCTTACCCCCTATGCTTTCGACTTGCATTGGTCCCATAAGGTCCATATGCATAACTTCCAGACAGTGTGAAGTGCTGAGGTGTTGCAACACCCTATGTGTTTCCCTCTTCTATTTTCCCAATTGACACGGACCACAGACACCAGAATGACCTTTATCAAGTTTAGGAACTCCTAACACAGCCCCTATTTTAATAAGATTCAACATACCACGAAAATTCAAGTGTCCTAGTTTTTGGTGCCACAATTCAGTGTTATTCAGAAGAGATTTATTACACACAAGAGAAGTGTTGAAACACTGAACATGTTCTTCTATCAGATAACATTTATCAGAGGATCTATTACCTTTCAAAATGCATTTATTAGTTTTGTCAAACACAACACATGCATTCTTATCAAATTTCACCAGCAAATCATCATCGCAAAGCTGACTGATACTAATAAGATTGGCTTTTAGTCCCTCAACATACAAAACATTTTTTAGAGAGGGAAGACCTGACACATTCAAGGTCCCTTTTCCCAAAACTTTGCCTTTAGCAGCATCACCAAAAGTAACCAATCCATTCTCATGTTTTTCAAAGTCAGTCAGTTTTTCCAACTCTCCAGTCATATGATGAGAGCAACCACTGTCAAAGTACCATGATTCAGTCACATCGGCTTTCAAAGCAGTGTGGAAAACATAGCAAGAGAATTCATCCTTCCTCACCCAGATTTTCTTGGGTTTGTTTGATAAATTGATTTTAAAAAGAGGAGTGTTTCTTTCCGATGTTGGAACATCGAGTTTGCACTCGCCTTGCCTATAGTGTTTCTGAAGACGATAACACTTAGGTCTTATATGGCCAGGACGGTTGCAATAGTGACATATAGGAACAAAAGCATTGCTTCTTTTTCCATTATGACTGAATGATGTTCCTTCTTTAACAAAAACAATTTTAGAGTTTTTATCCTTTTTAACATAGTTTTTGTTAGTATTGAAACCAAAACCAATACCTGCATGGTCTTGCTAGTTTTTTCCTTGAGAGAGGATTTCATCTAATCTTCCCCTGCCTGCATTCAACTTTTTTACAGAAGCAGCCATCTCACTGAGGTCTTTATTTACTTTGTCAAGTTCTTCTTTTCTTTCAGTTGCCAGTCTTTTGAACTTTATAGCATCACACTTGAGTGCCTCTTTTTCAGCAGTAAGAGACACTACCTTGTTTTCCAGAGTCTCATTGGTCTTGCTGACTATTAGGCATTTTTCAAGAAACTTTTGGTAGACCCTTCTAAGTTCTTCTTCATCTACTTCGGATTCATCCTCAGAACTTCCATTATCTGACTCGTTTTCCTCTGCAGGTAGTACAGAAGTTAGGCACGTTTCAGAAAAAGGAAAGTTAGAGTTATACTGTTTGGTGTAATAACACCAGAAGTAGCACTGGGGTGCGTTTGTTTACAACCAACCTCTTCCTTTGTAACAGTGAAGGCAACTTGATTGCTTACATCCTCTTCTTATTCTTCATCTGGTTCATCATCGCTCCATGATGTGGTGAATGATTTACCATTTTTCTTCTTCAGGGTATTTGCACATTCAGCTTGAATATGTCCAAAGCCTCCACATTCCCTGCATTTTATGCCTTTCCCACCGTCATTTTACTTTCTCTGAGGTCCAGAATTCTTTCCGGTTCTGGGGAAATTCCCTCCCTTGTTTGCCTGTTTAAAAAGTTTGCTGAAATTCTTGGTAAGTAATGCAAATGATTCTTGAATCTCTTTTCCTGCTTCAAGAGTCAATTCATCTGATGTTTCAGCCTGAAAAGCAATCTCCCTGCTTTTTTCTTTCTTATAGCTTGCTTCCTTTAGTTTCTCCTTTCTTGTTTCTTCAAGATTCATTTCAAAGGTTTGAAGGGACCCTATTAGCTCATCAAGTTTCATCTCTGACAGAACCTTTGATTCTTCTATATCAGTTGCTTTGTAGGCAAACCTTTCAGGAAGAGACCTTAAAACTTTCTTGACAAGCTTAAAATTAGAGTATTTTTTCCCTAAGGCATAGGACTCATTTGAAATATCACAGAGTTTAGAATTAAAATCACTTATTGTTTCATTTTCACTCATGCGAAGATTCTCAAATTTAGAAGTAAGCATTTGTAGTTTAGACATTCTTACAGCTTCAGTTCCTTCGTAGGCAACTTGCAGGATGTCCCATGCTTCCTTTGAGGTTTCACAGGTAGAGATCAGTTTGAACTGATTTTCATCCACAACACTGAAGATTGCATTGAGTGCTTTTGAGTTTGAATTTGCTAATTGATCCTCAGCAGTTGTCCATTCAGTTTCTTTCTTCGGAACATCCTTACCATCAACAAGGTGGGTAGGAGGTGTCCAACCGGTTAGGATGGATTTCCATGCACGTTCATCCATAGATTTGATGAAGGCTCTCATCTTTGCTTTCCAGTAGGAAAAATTTGTTCCAATGAGAAAAGGCGGTCGCGAAATCGAGTTTTCCTCACGATAGCTGTCCATGTTAGTACAAATAAAAATAACAGGATCACACTAATAAGGATTAGTGGAAGGCTCTTGATGCCAATTGATAGAATCTGTGCCCTTACTTATGTGAAACAGAACAGATTCTTAAGGTGTTGGATGTTAATGTTGTAACACTGAACCAACCAACACAAGTACACAGTGGAATAAAAATAACACGGAGATTTTTAACGTGCTTAGATTCCTCAATCTTAATGCACGAGGCCACGCCCAGAGAAGAAACAATCCAATATTAGAGAACAAAGAGTTATTACCAATACGACTGGATTTACGAAAAGCATAAAGAATCCCTCTTTATCTAATACACCAACACTCGTATAAAACTAATATTCAAATCGATTCTTCAGAACACTCAACCTTGTTGGAATCCCTCCAACTTCAAATCCCTTGAACGGTTGAGTCGATCCACACCGTAGATCTTCACCTTCTTCTCCCGAAGAATAAGAGTATGTAGTAAAATGATTTCTTGAAGAAGTGCAAAATAAAGCTTTGAATATGCTTTTCTCGATAGCTTCTCCAAGGTCTGACTTCCCTTCTTTATAGCCATCAAGAAGAAATCCTATCCCTGATTTCAAGATGGACGATTTCTTGCTAAAGGAAGGAAATCAGAAAACCAAATCATTTCCTTGTGGGTAAGAATCAATTACACAAGGAAAGTGATTTAAAAGGAATAATTGGCAATTTAAAAAGATGCTGAATCAATTAGGATAAACATTATCAACAATATCAGCAACATTCACAATACAAAGAACTTGCCAAAAAACACACCACAGAATCTGGCATAAAATCCGCCCAGATTCTGTGAGCTAGTGTTGCATTACCAGTGTTACAACACTAGAACATGCACTGTGCTAAACGGACCAAATTTGCCAACTTCAATAACACTAACAGAATAGAAATGCAATATCAAATCATCATCATAAAAAATAAACGGATGTTCCCATAAATACGACCACCCTTGATGATCAAAAAATCCTTTAATAGAAGGAAATTCACCCGAAAAGGTGCCAAACCGACACGTCTTAGTTCGGCCAACCGATTTATTGCTCAAGTCCAAATTATCATAATAATACTCCGCATACTTATTGATAAAATTCGACAAATTAGCGGGACGAGGAGCTTGAGAAAATAAGGATTTCTTACTTTTGGCCTAACGGGCATTGTCGAGTGAGATAGTGCCACGGAGCTCGGCAATTTAGGCCCGGGTGAGTTGTGGATTTTGATTCTCACCGTGTTCTTGAGCCATATTCCTTTGGGTAGCTCTAATTTCGCGTTGCTCGGCCTCTTCTTGGCGATTATTCGAAGTTCTCTCTTCGACTTTTCTACGCTTCGGGTTTGGATTACGACCGATAGAATCTCTTGGAGGAGCCATAAATGTGAAATCCTTGTAGAATGGAAGAGATTAGCACAAACAATTTGAAGATTTGGTGAAGAAATGATAATTTTAGAAGGAAAGGGGTGTTTTTCGCTGCTCAAGGGTTTTGAAAGGTTTGAGTTCTGTTTTGGACAGAAAGAGCAGACTCGATTTTAATACAGAAAATCAGCAGGGTGACCGGTCAGGGTAGTGTTCGACTGGTCGCTATACAGGGCGACCGATCGATCCCCTTATTTGACCAGTTCTCTGACTGTAATTTTCCAAAGTATGCAAAATTTGATTTTTTACCCCAAAAAATTTAGAAACGTGCAAAATGCAAACATATACTTTAATCAAAGTGCACGAGCCCAAAAGTTTATCAAAATAAAATATAGTAAAAAATAAGACTCGGATAAAACAAGGTTTATTGAATAGTGCCTTTCAAAAATCGAAAAATCCTTTTAATGGCACTTATATTAGATATTTAGAAATAACTTTGGAAAGCAAACACAAAGGCAAACGGTAAAAGAATATCGAGCAATAAGAATAATACAAGTGAACGTACCTCGATAGTTTATGAAACTCTTGACGAATTATGAGTAGATAACCATTGATGAAGATATATATATCCTACACAATTCTTAAACAAATCTTGCACAAAACATAGTTATAAAAGTGTAGGCTAAAGAAAAGAGATGTCACAAGTATGCTTATGCTATAAAAATCCATAAGAGATAATAAATCACATTAGTCTAAGTAAATGCACAAGAGTTTTAAAAACAACATACAAGGTCTCCTTTAAAAAAAATATTTATTGAAGACCTTATTTAAAAAAATATTTGAAAACTCATTTTTACATTTAAGGTATAAATAAAAACATTCATGATAACAAAACAAAGTGCACATTAAATAGGGAAATACGGTTTACCAATTTCGCCATTTTCATGGGTTGTGTCTTTCCCATTGTTGATGATGTCTTTTTCTTGGAAAATCATTTTGTTGATGATGACTTCTCCAATTTTGCCAATTCCAATGATTGTGTCCTTTCCATTGTTGAAAGTATCTCATTCTTGGAAATTCATTGTGATGATGTCTTCTCCTTTGATCAAATGATACGGCCATTTGACGTCTTCTTGGCGGTATGACTTTTTTTTGATTATTTTTCCGACGGGTACCTAATATGACATTGTTTTGTGGTACCCTCAAATGTTTGGGTCCTTCGGGATTAGCTTTGAGACTTTTAGGTCTCCAATAATAATTAGAGCTATTTCTAACCCGATAAGTATTTGTCGTATGACCTTTTTTACCGTAATAAAAACAAGTAATAATTTTAGAAACATAATGACCAACATGCATAGAGACTTGGTTCTTTTTCTTATGATTTACAACATTAGGCTTATAACCAAGTCCTAGTTTTAAATGATCACAACGATGTACATCAAGTATTTTGGTCATTTTATTGGTGCTCAAATTAAACTTGGTTAAGTCATTTTTCATACAATTGATATCCTTCACAAGAGATTCATTATCCTTTTCAAGGTTTCTAACCTTATCAAGTGTGGTAGTGTGAACACATGAAAGTGATTCATAATAAGTAAATAAGTTATCCTTATCATTTTTCAAAACATTGAATTCCTTTTTCAAATTTTTGTATTTAACGAGCAAGCTTTGAAATTCATTTTGTAGCTCATCAAAATCATTTTGCAAATCACTATAATCATTTTGTAATTCATTATCACAAGAAGTAGAAGGTTTAAAACTTACCTCGTTTTCTTCTTCGATGCCCATAAGACATTGTTCGACTTCTTCATCATCGAAAGTTGTAAGAAGGTCATCCCATGTTGTCGGATTTGATATGTGGCTAATTGAGAAGTAGATGCTTTTGAATAACTCCTTTCATTTGCATATACTTCATAGATAGCTTCTAGTTTTCTCCATACTTCATGTGCCGATCGAATTTCTAGAATATGATCATATTCCGAAAAGGTTATTGAATAATAGAGAATATTAAGAGCTTTACCGTTTAAGGAGAGGATTTTCTTCTCTTCATCATTGAGCTCCTTGAGGACTTTGTAGGTGTGAGGTGCGTCTATCATCAGGATGGATTCTCCATTAATGACCGTGTTCCAAATATCGAACCCGCAACTTTGTAAATAGCATTCCATTCTTTTCTTCCAAAAAGCATAATTTTTGGAGTCGAATAGTGGTGGCTTGTTGATGGCTCAAAAGCTACTCTAGAAAACCATAGGCAAGTGCACCTATCGTTTTGTAGTATAGATTATTGAGTAACGAGTGTCATTCCCACGAGGATTGTAAGTACTAATAATTACCGTCTTTTTGTTATTTAATCTAGCAATTTTCAGAGTTTTGTTTGTTTAATGAAAATGAAAAATAGAGAATTTTAAAATAATTGCAACTTACAAAAGATCAAATAAAAATAGATTGTAGAATTAAGAAATCAAGAGCTAGAAATGTGTTTGAATGTAAATCCCTCTATAATGTTTTTGTGATTTAACAAGATAAAAATACAACCATAATCCCTTAAGCAAAAACCAACATCTTTTAGTAAAATCTCATGTTTCATGGACCGTAGAAATTCCCGATTTAAGTTAAACCCTCTATCTAGCGCGAATAACTTCTAATCTCAAGTTGATTAATTGAAATCTCTTTCTAGTTAAAACCCCAAGACAAAGATTATAACGATTTGTGAATTCCCATATTAGGTTTGACCCTAATCCAGAAGATTTATGTCGTCCTATATCTAGGATTGCATGCAACTCTTTTCACTTATATAGGTTCTATTTCACCATGAATCTCTCGATTTCCCGGATGAAAAATAAACTTCAAATCAATATTGCGCATATACCAATTTGAATGAATAAAGCATAATATAAGTGAATCACACAAAACATGAAGATTTTATTAAAAACATGCAAACCTTAATCACAAATTCATCCTAGAGTTCATTACATTCAAACACTAGAAATTTAGCTACACATGGCTTTGTCAAAAGAGTATACTACACAAGAAGATATGAATAAAATGAACATGGTGTACTTAGCTCTTATTCAAGACCAATACAAGACTTCCTCCTTGGTTGATTGCAATGATGTTGAGCTCCAAGCCTTCTCCTCTATTGCTCTTCAACTTCCAACTCTACCTCTATTTTATCCTCTCAATGTATTTTGCTTTGAAACTTAGAATATACAATGAATATACAATGAATCTCTCTATCAATGAATACTACATGAAATTATATCCCTTTCCAACTCAAACTCTTGGCTTTTATAGGCACCATCTTTGTGAAAGAACACATCAATAATGCTAACAAATGCTCCACTTCCATGGTTGTTGGTTGAATCATTGTGTGCACATTCATTGTTGAGTTGGTTGAATCAATGTGTCCACATGACAATTGAGGGAATAATATAGCTTGGTGCATCAAAATGAGGTGTAAAAGTTGCTCAAAGGTTGTCAAAAAGCACAAAGGGAAAGTCTCCATAATTTCCGCCAAAGAAAAACCAGTCTGGACGAAAAAGCACGCCCGTGCTTTCAAAGCACGGCCCGGCCGTGTTCGCGGATTTTCCCGAACACGGCCGTGTTTGGTACGTCGGGGTCGAAAAATTGCTCGTTTTTTGACTTTTAAAAAGCACGGCCGTGCTTAAAAACACACCCTGTCCGTGTTTGACTGAAAAGGCCCGAAATGACGCGTTTAGCTTGGGATTTTGAGTGTTTTTGCATCCAGAAACCCCCGGGTATGTTTTGACATGAAACCATGGCCCAAAATTCACCAAAAACAGCTCCAAATCATCAATCTACACCAATAAAAGCACCTCAGAGTAATGTGAACCATGTACAATCAAAAATTTATGAAACTAACAATAAAATAACTCAAATCATACTTAAATATACACATAGAACATGCATAAAAAGACCCTTATCAAACCACCTCCAACTTTGAACTTTGCTTGTCCTCAAGCAAAACATTAAATCAATAAGAATGGTTCAATAAATTACAACACACAAGGATTTTTTTTTTTCAACACATTGAACACAAGCAGTCAAGTTCTTAGCCTTCTCAACCCGAATTAACCATTCAGTAAAAACACAATTTTGCAAAACGATCGACTGTCAAGAAAGACTGTAACATCAGCAGGCATTATTCAAACTTGAAATCATCACTCCACAAATATTGATAGTTATGAATAACTTCAATTCAATAATGTCATGAAAATACAAGAATTCAATGGATCATTGTAGTTAGCCTACTAGTCATATAACCAAGCTTCTTGAACTTTTATTGGAATGAGAATTCAAGGAATATACATTCTCCCTTTTGATTTTTTTTTTTTTTTTGTGGTAGGTCCTTTCGAGGCATTCTTCCACTAGGTTTATGTTTTGAATTTTCGTTCAAACACTCCTAGGGTGGTTTCCCATACTCATATTTGTGTCGCCGTTTTACGTAAAAGACAAACATATGGCTCATGAATGCTCCTAGTTACTAAGCAACAACAAATAGAGGAGTATAACCTCGATTGGATTCCCTTTTTTTTTCTTTTTTTTCATTTGTTTTTTTTTCACAAGCTTGGTATAACAACTAGTTAACCACCACTAAATCATGAATTCTCAAACGTTCATAACACTAAGCTTTGTCGTAAATGCCTTAACAAATCAAGTATTATGGAGTTGGAAATCTCGTCAAAATTTAGCACACATCTACATCAATCTATTCTAGACAATCAATTGCTTCACATTAAAAACATAAATCAAAAAGTTAATTTTGGTGTAATTGGGCTAAGTTATTGACTAGCAAACACTCAATTTGTTAGAAAAAAAAAATTACCTCTTTTCGACAAACTAAAAATAAAAGCAAGCACACACAAACTAAGAATGTAATTGCACCCACCTCCAACTTTAAAGGTTCACATTGTCCTCAATGTGAAAGAAAGAGATGAATGAACACAAACAAAACACTCAAAAATCAACCACACTAGAAGAAAATAAAAGAGGTAGAAAAGAAAAATACGACCTTACTAGAAGAGTGAAATCAGTAATTGAGCGACATTGGGGTTGTTTAGACGGGATCTTCATCGGCATCTTCATACCTAATCAAGGATACACAACTCGAATACCGTGAAATCATCAAATATAATTTTTTTTTTTGAGTTTTTTTTTTTTTTGAGTTTTTTTAATAATTAAAACACGGCCGTGCTTGACAACCACGACCAGGGCGTGTTCGGTACGAATTTTTTTCGATAAAAAAAAATTTTTTTAATTTTTTTTTTTTGAAAAACACGGCCGTGCTCGGTACACATTTTTTCGATAAAATTTTTTTTTTTTTTTTTTTTTTTTTTTTTGAAAAACACGGCCGTGCTTGAAAAGCACGGCCTGGGCGTGTTCGGTACGCATTTTTCCTACAAAACTTTGGATTTTTTTTTTTTGAACACGGCCAGGGTGTGTTCGTGAATTGGGTGACGAACACGGCCGTGCTTTTTAAGCACGGCCAGACCGTGTTTTTTTTTTTTTTTATTTTTTTTTAATTTTTTTTCAATCCCCAAACAATAAAAAAAATTAAGTAAAAGAAAATGCACACAAGATGCCGGGTTGCCTCCCGGTTAGCGCTTCTTTAAAGTCGTATAGCTGGACCGTTTACCCAAATGTGGAGATTAGTCGGGTGGAGCTTTGGACTTATGAAAATCCCTTACGTATTTAGTAGTATTACCTCCAACTTTATGCTTCAAAATGTGCTCTTTGAACTTTCCGGTCCCCTTTTCGGGCATAAGCTTCCAACATGGACTTTGAACAACACTTTTCTCCAAGAGATTTTTAGATTTCTCATCGTGCAACGAAATTGAATCGGCAAAAGAACAAGTAGTATCCTTTTCAATATCAACATGAATTTTAAAAATTACTTGTTCATCCCCACCCTCAAAGTTAATTTTCCTCATGCACATCAATGATTGATTTTGCCGTAGCCAAGAAAAAAACGCCCAAGAATTAGAGGAACTTCAATATCATCATGCATGTCAAGAATAACAAAATCAACTGGGAATATGAATTTATCGATCTTGACTAAAACATCATTAATAATACCTCTAGGATGTTTAATCGATTTATCGGCTAAGTGTATGTCCATCCTAGTAGGTTTCAGTTCACTTAATCCCATATGCTTGAATGTTTCATAAGACATCACATTGATACTAGCTCCTAAGTCGGCTAGTGCTCTATCAACAGTAAACCATCAATTGTACAAGGGATAATAAAACTTCCGGATCATTACATTTTTGTGGTAGATTATTGGAAGGACATTTATCATTCAATTGCACATTTGATAGTTCGTTAAGCTTATTTTCATTAGAAATGATGTCATTTAGATCCTTAGCATGCTTTGAAAGAGGTTGAACAAATGGAATATTAGTATGTAGTTGCTTGAATGACTCAAGGTACTTACCAAATTTGTCCTCCCTTCTATCTTCTTCGGTTAGACTCGGTAAGGGATCTTGGGCTTGTATTCGGCGACCTCCTTTTTCATGAGCTTTTCTTTGGGTATGTCATCCTCCACGTATTTGCGCATGGCGGTATTGGCATAATCATGATCATGTGGAAAAGCGATGGTGATTGCCTTTACATGCTCCCTGGGTTTGGCTCGATACCCGGTAAACTACCTTGTGGCCTTTCGAAATCATCTTCGCAATCGCCTATTTGGTTTTCAGTTATGGATAGATGTCTCTTGATTTCTCAAGGATGTTTCCACCGCACTGGAATCGGGTATCTGTTGATTGCACAAATTTTGTTATAAGATCTTCCAAGTTAGGCTTACCTTGATTTGGTGAAATCGGGAGACGTGTGTAGATCGGGATTGGGATTAGGTCGTGGTTGGCCTTGGTTTCCCCAACCGAAATTAGGATGTTGTCGCCACCAGGATTGTATGTATTGTTGTAAGGATTACTTGGGTAATTTCGCCTTGATTCCCAACATAATTAGCTTTGTTCGGCGTGAGGTATTGTGTGTGGGCGATCCGATGTTTATGCAATCCTCCGCAAGTTTCACAAGATAAAACATGCGGTGGTGGTGGTTTAGGAGCCGCTAGATCGTCGATCTTTTGGGTCAAAGCTTCGACTTGTGCGCTAGTGTAACCACCGCATCTCGCATTATAAACACCCACTTTCATTACGGTTAGGTTTACCTCGTGCGGATTGCCATTGATAGCCATTCATGGCCATCCCTTCTATGAGATCTTGGGCGGCCGGGTGTTTTATTATTCAATGTTCCCCCGCCGCATCAATCATTTGCCTCGTCGATGAGAGTAGCCCGTTGTAAAACGTTTGGACTTGCATCCAAATAGGGAGGCCATGATGTGGGCATTTTCGCAGCAATTCTTTGAATCTCTCCCAAGTGTCGTACAAGGTCTCGTCGTCTTCTTGAGTGAATGAAGAGATTTCATTCCTCAATCGTGCAGTTTTGGCCGGTGGAAAATATTTCAAAAGAAACTTTTCGGCCATGATGCTCCATGTTGTGATTGTTCCCTTTGGCAAAGTATTTAGCCATTGTTTAGCCCGTCCCCGAAGAGTAAATGGGAATAGGCGCAAACGGATGGCATCGTCAGAGACTCCATTTATTTTGAAGGTATCACAAATTTCGAGGAAATTTGCGATATGATTGTTCGGATCTTCGTCTGGTAGGCCATCAAATTGAACAAATTGTTGCACCATTTGAATGACATTCGGTTTGATTTCGAAATTATTGGCTGCAACAGTGGGCCTCACGATACTAGACGATGTGCCGTCCATGGATGGTTTGGCATAATCGTACATAGTTCTTTGTTCATCCGCCATGCTGAAATCTTTGCTTTCGTTAAAATCTTCTTCGTGGTCTGTATTAGTACTTTCCTCTGTGTTGCTACCGGCGGTGTCGCGCTTCCAAATTCGGCGACGAGTAGGCATACACTGCGGTAAACAAAGAGGATAAGTATAAACCAAGACTTATAAAGATAGATAAAAAGAAAGATAATGGTAAAATAATAAAAAAATAAAAAAAATGATTAAATTAACAAAAATAAAGCGTTCTTAATATTACAATCCCCGGCAACGGCGCCAAAAACTTGATGGCTCAAAAGCTACTCTAGAAAACCATAGGCAAGTGCACCTATCGTTTTGTAGTATAGATTATTGAGTAACGAGTGTCATTCCCACGAGGATTGTAAGTACTAATAATTACCGTCTTTTTGTTATTTAATCTAGCAATTTTCAGAGTTTTGTTTGTTTAATGAAAATGAAAAATAGAGAATTTTAAAATAATTGCAACTTACAAAAGATCAAATAAAAATAGATTGTAGAATTAAGAAATCAAGAGCTAGAAATGTATTTGAATGTAAATCCCTCTATAATGTTTTTGTGATTTAACAAGATAAAAATACAACCATAATCCCTTAAGCAAAAACCAACATCTTTTAGTAAAATCTCATGTTTCATGGACCGTAGAAATTCGATTTAAGTTAAACCTCTATCGAGCGAATAACTTCTAATCTCAAGTTGATTAACTGAAATCTCTTTCTAGTTAAAACCCCCAAGACAACATTATAACGATTTGTGAATTCCCATATTAGGTTTGACCCTAATCCAGAAGATTTATGTCGTCCTATATCTAGGATTGCATGCAACTCTTTTCACTTATATAGGTTCTATTTCACCATGAATCTCTCGATTTCCCGGATGAAAAATAAACTTCAAAGCAATATTGCGCATATACCAATTTGAATGAATAAAGCATAATATAAGTGAATCACACAAAACATGAAGATTTTATTAAAAACATACAAACCTTAATCACAAATTCATCCTAGAGTTCATTACATTCAAACACTATAAATTTAGCTACACATGGCTTTGTCAAAAGAGTATACTACACAAGAAGATATGAATAAAATGAACATGGTGTACTTAGCTCTTATTCAAGACCAATACAAGACTTCCTCCTTGGTTGATTGCAATGATGTTGAGCTCCAAGCCTTCTCCTCTATTGCTCTTCAACTTCCAACTCTACCTCTATTTTATCCTCTCAATGTATTTTGCTTTGAAACTTAGAATATACAATGAATATACAATGAATCTCTCTATCAATGAATACTACATGAAATTATATCCCTTTCCAACTCAAACTCTTGGCTTTTATAGGCACCATCTTTGTGAAAGAACACATCAATAATGCTAACAAATGCTCCACTTCCATGGTTGTTGGTTGAATCATTGTGTGCACATTCATTGTTGAGTTGGTTGAATCAATGTGTCCACATGACAATTGAGGGAATAATATAGCTTGGTGCATCAAAATGAGGTGTAAAAGTTGCTCAAAGGTTGTCAAAAAGCACAAAGGGAAAGTCTCCATAATTTCCGCCAAAGAAAAACCAGTCTGGACGAAAAAGCACGCCCGTGCTTTCAAAGCACGGCCAGGCCGTGTTCGCGGATTTTCCCGAACACGGCCGTGTTTGGTACGTCGGGGTCGAAAAATTGCTCGTTTTTTGACTTTTAAAAAGCACGGCCGTGCTTAAAAACACACCCTGCCCGTGTTTAACTAAAAAGGCCCCGAAATGACGCGTTTAGCTTGGGATTTTGAGTGTTTTTGCATCCAGAAACCCCCGGGTATGTTTTGACATGAAACCATGGCCCAAAATTCACCAAAAACAGCTTCAAATCATCAATCTACACCAATAAAAGCACCTCAGAGTAATGTGAACCATGTACAATCAAAAATTTATGAAACTAACAATAAAATAACTCAAATCATACTTAAATATACACATAGAACATGCATAAAAAGACCCTTATCACTTGTTGGTGGAGGCGCCGATAAGGTAGACTTCATTCGTAGCCAATGATCGTTCCTCTTTACTCGCGATGTGGAACGAGCTTGCCAAAGAGTTTAGCTCTGATACTACTTGTAAGTCCAAGTGGCTACGATAATCTAGAGGGGGGTGAATAGATTATGCCCATTTTCTCAATTATGCCCTCTTTTTCGAATCAAAGAAGCCAAGACAAGAATGGAAGTGCGGGAAGTAAACAACACACGTTGATTTATAGAGGTTCAACCCACCTAGGGCCTAATCCTCTACCACCCCAGTATCTCCGAGATGGATTTCAAAAAGAAAAAAAAATTTATTAATTACCACAATTAATACAACATCACTTTACAACACCTCTTTGGAGATTACCACAATCTCCCTTGAAGATTACCACAATCTTCTACGGCACCTTGTGAAGATTACCACATTCTTCCACCTTGAAGAACACCAAATTCTTCAACACCTCAAAGAGCACCAAACTCTTTAATAAGAAGATTACCACAATCTTCTAACACCTAACACCTAGATCACCCAAGTGTGTTCTTACCACAAGAACACTCACAAGGATATCTTGTGTTGAATGATGACCATAAATTCAACATTACAACTCGATAATGAATAATACAATTTTGAGTGCAAGTGTAATCAAGAATTAAGCCTAGACCTCAAGATGTGAAAGTGTAAGACCTTAGGCTATTACAACAAGAATATTAAAAATGAAAGAACAAGTATTTGCTTGAGTGTATCTTGTTGTGTTGTATATCAATTAGTTGTCTTGTTGCTCCCAAACTTCCTCTATTTATAGGAGATGATTGATCATGGATAGGCTCCTCTTGGGGATTGAAAATCTACAGAAAAATACAATTAAAATCAAGAATATAGCTATTAGAGATCAATCCCACAAATTAAGGAAAATGTGTCTGCAGTCAACGGCTAAAATTTTGTTGTCAAAACAGTAGGGCGACCGATCGCGTAGATATAGACGTTGAAAAGAGAAACTGAAAAATTGCAAAGGGTGACCGGTCGACTAGGGGTCCGACCGGTCGACCCATGTGCAGACCGGTCCCTCTCATTATTTTTTGCAATACAGAGAGAAAGATACAACCAGCTACCGGTCGACCTGAGGTCGACTGGGTCGACCGGTTGACACCTCCTTCAGAAAATCATCCATCCTGTTTCTGTTTCAAAACATAACTCAGGCACAGGTTACCCTATAGGGCGACCAGTCCAACACGAGACAGAAGTGTTGTCCAATTTTTATTGAAAATAAACTTCAAGAAATACTCCGTAAAAATAGTAAAAATATTTTAGATCGATCGGGAGTATTTGGACAATATTTAAAACATTGTTTTGGTGTAAAAATACTTTAAAACAAAATCATCAAAATCATGATAAAAACATTTATATAACAATGCCTGAGTGCTTTAGTTTGCCCAATCCATTCCCTGATTCTTAAAATGGTTCTTCGGATGTCTCCTGTGATGTTTGCATCTCTATTATCAAGTCGTTGGTTGAGTGTTGCGAATCCATGATCCATATTTTCAATTTCAGTACAAATGGCCTTGAAGGCTCTGCGAAAGTCGGCTGCATCAGCGAACTACTCTTCTGGCCACACAACATCAAAGTTAAACCCAATCTGTACTATTATCATATCAACAGGAATCCCAAGATCTTCAGCAGGGACTTGGACGGTGTACTTCGCACTTTCAGCAGCTGACTCTGCTTCCAAGGGTACATGAGCCTCGAAAGGAAAGTAGTCAGCAAATAGATCCTTTGGAAAAATAGGAATTTCCACATCATCAACCTGTGGAGCCTTTCCCTTATCCTTCAAAATTTCTTTAGCTCTATGTACCTCGGCTGTCTCAGCGTCATCGGCATCTTGTGCAGTTGTGCTGGCCTGCGGAGCTGACTGACCCTCAGTTGTCCTAACATCTTCATTGGTATAAGTGGTATTATCCTATTGAGTAGTCTATTCCTCGGCTGACTTATCAGCGTCAAGGGAAGGTGATGGCACCATGGGAGGTGGTCCATCAACTAGTGTAAAATTTATCGGAGTAGCTTTGTCACTTGCTTGCCTCCGTTTTGCCAATGTCTCCTCAGCAACTTTGTCCTCAGATGATTTTGCAATAGGGTTGGACTCAGCTTCGTCGTCGGTTCCCAAGAATTCAACATCGACATTCTCTTGAGAATCATGAAGAACACTAATTTCCTCTTCTTCAATGAATTCTTCCTAAGGGGCTAACACTTGTTCTTCGACCTTTTTACCTAGGGAAGTCTCAACCTCCTCCGGGCCTTCATTACCCTCAGGAGTCTCAACCACTGATGGGCTTTAGCTATCCCTTTTGCTGTCTCAACTGCAGCAGGGTCTTCAACATAAATCCCTTCAGCAGATAGAACCGCTTTGTAGTCTTCAGTGGCATCCATCGTAGTCTCAACTCCCGTGGCCTCAATACCATCCTTTGTCTTGGCTGCATCAACAACTTCATTGGCTTGTATGGCAGCTGAAGTTTCAGCTGAGACAGTCGAAACCGTCTGAGCCTCACTAACCTCAGTCTGTTGTACATTAGTTGTCTCACTTTCGCCTCCAAACTTCTCTTTTGTTTGGTCTCCCATAGCCTCCTCCGACCCGGCTGTGGTGGTTTGAGTTTCCTCTTCAGCTGGCGCACCAGCTGAGTCTCGAGTAGTGAGGTCACCCGAAACCTGAAACACGACTGTGTTTCTTTTTGAGTTATCAGCCGTTTGGGCAGGTGTCTCAACACTTTCTTTAGGGAGTGGCTTGGCTAAGGTGCCCTTTTCTTCACCATCCTTAGCTTCATCGCCATTCTTCCTGGTAGTTTCATCCTCGGAGTGCATAGGAGATGTGTTGGCATCAATTGTTCTCACCACCTCCATGATATCTGGACTAGGAGTAATCATTACAGAAGCAGACTCTCTTGGGCCCTTATGCAATCTTTGCTCATGTAACTCTTTGGATTCTTTTTAGTGCTTGCTGCAGCTAAGCTTTCTCTACTGGATTAACCGATTCTATCTCATCGTTGTTGATGCTCGTAGGCACAAAGGCGCTTTCAGGCGCTCCTTCAAAGGGGCAGGGTTGAGGTTCATTTGCTTCCTCAATTGCCTTAGCCTTTGCTCTTCGCTTCTCCTCGTCCTTTTTGTCAAAGAGGATGGATATGCAGAAATCTGAGTACAGTGCAGAACGGACTGGAATGTTCCTGAGGAAACTTAGGGGTTCCTCTTCTTCTTCTATGAGCTCTGGATATTCGAATTGATCTCTGGCATAACTCAGCTTCCAGTTCCTCCATACTTTCAACCTTTCATGTACATCCGGGTACACAGGAGATAGTATGACCATATCATCATCCCCATCTTCGACGTTGGGCATGAGAGGAGCCTTTTCCTCCTTAACAATTCTAGCATCAGTTTGAGGGGAATCAACAACCAACTCCTCAGGCAGGTCAGCTGTCTGAATTTCTTTTTCTTCAGTTGTTTCACGTACAACTGTCTCATCCATAATCTGCTGATCCCTATCAGCAGACTCTTCTACATTGGTTTCCTCACCACCTTTTGTTTCCTTAGACTGATGCTCCTCAGCTTCAGCAGTCTCTTTCACAGCTTCAGTGCCAGACTCGACTGGCATTTCCAAGGATGATTGATTTACCTATCGCCTTCTTTTGGTCTTAACCAAAGGAACTTCGGGTTCCACATCCTCAGGTTCCTCAAATGTAAAAGCTGATTCACCCATCTTCAGCTTTTTCGATGCAGCTGTCTTCCTAGGCGCATCTGTCTTGTTGTGCGCTTCCTCCTTACGACTGGAGAAGGTACAAGGGAATCCTTCTCAGTCTCAACTACTGGGGAAGGTGTTGGGTCTTCGACGGCTGCGGGGGCAGGGACATGCTTTACTGCAACAGCTCTTTTCTTTTTCTGCACAAGCTTTGGAGAAGGAGCCTTGGCAGTTGCAGCAGTGTCATCGGGGACAGGATTAGTTGACTCACCTTCACTGGTGTTAGCTCTACGTGCATAGGCTTGCCTTTGTGCAGCTGAGAGGTTCGTCTTGAACATTCTCTTGTTGACGTGGAAGGGTTTTCCATGCCTGAGGGGAATTCCCTTCATCTCCATTAGATGGCCAATCACAAGGCCATATGCCAGCGAACTTCCAAAAAGACCAGCATCATTAATGGTCTTATTGATCACATTCTGGCAGATTCAGCTGAAGATGAACTTAGCCCAGTTCACCTTCTTCTCTTCTAGAATTGCAGTCATGACAGTCAGCTACGTCCTAGACAGCTGATTGAAGCTGCCAAACTTCATATCCACACACTTGGACACCACATCCATCAGCTTGTGGTAGTCATCTTTGATCAACGACTTCTTGGCTACGTAAACAACCTTAGCAGTAGACTCTAGCTTGGCGATCTTCTTCCACGCCGCAGCCAGGTTGATATCTTTTTCAGTGACTTCCTTCAACCCAGATGAAGGAAGATGGTAGTACTTAGCCAAATCCGCAGCAGTAATCTTCATCTCGGTGCTATGGACAGAATACCTGATTTCTCCATCGTGAACCTCGGTGTTCATATAGAACATGGTTACATCTTCAAGGTAAGTGTGCGAAAATTCCATTGTGAGAAATCCCTTAAGGCTAGAGTGCTCCAGTTTTTCAGTAATCTTCTTGGCAAGGGCTTTGTCAACCCCTTGCTTCACTCTTTCTTCAAAATCCACGATCGAACCCGAGTGGATCTTCTTAGCCATCTTCACGAAGTCGAAACTTGAAGCTATTTCAGGAAATGAACCTTGAAAACTCGAACTTTGAACGTTGTACGAACTTGGGCTTTTGCTTGTTTGCAGAGAAAAACTTTGCGTTATCTTTGAGAGAGATGAGTGTAAAGTAAGGAGAGAGAAATTTGATTTTGGATATATAAGGTATGTGAGGAGACGGTTCTCAGAATTTAAAATTTTTGATCAAGATCAACGATTGAGATTAAAAGCTTGAAACTGCATTAAATTCCCCGCATTAAATGTAGCAACATTTATATCCAATCATAGGCTAAACGGTACAGGTTTTACACTGACACCATAATTACTGCAGATGTCATGCCCAAAAAATTCCCGCTCGCAGAAAATGACTGTGTTTTGTCACTTATCTTATAAATGACTCAGCTATCTTCCTAAAGATACTTAACTCTGCTTCTCTCTTCTCATACTGATCACTTAGCTGTCAACTAACTCGATACAGCTGACTAGTTGTCTTGATTGCTTCACTTGGCTGAAACATAAAACTTTGCTGATTTTCAATTCTCTCTTCTTTGACTCTGTTGATTGAGTCTTTTGAGCCTCCTAACTCAGCTCAATCAATCCTAGCTCATTTTTAAGCTCTTCAAACCTTGATTCACATAATGGCTTACTAAATATGTCAGCTAACTGTTTATTAGTTGATATGTATTCCAAAGTGATATCTTTCTTCTCAACATGATCTCTTATGAAATGATATCTGACATCAATGTGATTGGTTCTGATATCAATGTGCTTGGTTCTTGAATGTAATAAAAGAGTTTGAGTTATTGCAATATCACTTATGTTATCACACATAATTGGAATCTCCTTTTCTTCTATGTCATAATCTCTCAGTTGTTGTCTCATCCATAATACTTGGGCACAACAGCTGCCTGCATCTATGTACTCTGCTTCAACTGTGGATGTAGCTATTGAATTTTGTTTCTTGCTGAACCAAGAAACTAATCTGTTTCCTAGTATTTGACAGGTACCTGATGTACTTTTCCTGTCTACTCTGCATCCAACATAATTTGAGTCTGAGTAACCTACTAGCTTGAATCCTCCATCCTTTGGATACCATAAGCCAACTTCTTGGCATCCCTTCAAATACCTTAGGATTCTCTTGGTTGTAGTCATGTGACTCTCTTTTGGTGCAGATTGAAATCTAGCACACACCTACATCAAAGGTGATGTCTGGCCTACTTGCTGTCAAATAAAGCAATGATCCAATAAGGGCTCTATATCTGGTTTGATCTACAGCTTTGCCATCTGCATCCATACCCATCTTGACTGATGTATTCATGGGAATTTTCACTGATGACTTCCCTTCCATACAAAATTTCTTCATTAAATCTCTAGTATATTTGGTTTGACTTATGAAGGTTCCATCCTTTATTTGCTTGACTTGTAAACCTAGAAAGAAAGTCAGCCATCCCATCATGCTCATTTCAAACTTCCCTTGCACAAGGTTTGAAAACTTGTCACACATCTCTTTATTTGTGGATCCACAGATAATGTCGTCCACATAAATTTGAACAAGCAGTATACTCTCTCCATCTTGAATTCTGAAGAGTGTTCTATCAACATTGCCTTTGGTGAATCCATTATCAATGGCGAGACAATGTGTCATACCAGGCTCTTGGTGTTTGTTTTAATCCATACAGAGCTTTCTTGAGCTTGTAGACTTTATCTCCAATAGTTTTCTACTCAAAACCTGGAGGTTGCTCCACATAGACTTCTTCTTCCAAAAGCCTATTTAAAAATGCACTCTTCACATCCATTTGATACGCAGTGAAGTTCTTATGTGTAGCATAAGCAAGAAACATCCTAATTAATTCCAATCTAGCAACATGAGCAAAGGTTTAATCAAAATCTATGCCTTCCTCTTGGCAATACACTTTGGCTACCAATCTTGCTTTGTTTCTTACAACAGATCCCTCCTTATTCATCTTGTTTCTAAATACCCACTTAGTACCAATAACATTTTGGTGGGTAGGCCTTTGAACCAATTCCCAAACTTTGTTTCTTTCAAACTAATTCAGCTCTTCGCATAGCTTGAATCCAATGTGTGTCATCCAATGTTTGTGACAAATCTTTAGACTCTATTTGGGAAATATGAAACAAGTAAACATAGCTTCATGTTGAGCTTTGGATCTGGTTCTTACTCCATCTCTAACATTTCCAATGATTAACTCAGGTGGATGGTCTCTCGGCCCATCTCACATCATCAGTTGAAGTAAGTCTGCTGGGTCCAGTCGTCTCTCAGCTAAGTTGTCTTGAACAACTTCCTCGTCATCATTCAGCTGCAGACCTTCTAGCTGTCTCTGAGATTCAACTATCTCATCTTCATTAGGATTGAGTGCTCTTACATCTGCTTCAACATAGGGACTCTTCAACATAGGTCTTCTCCATTAATATTGGGTTCATCAAAAACCACATGGATAGACTCTTCTATGACCATAGTCCTTTTTTTCAGCACTCTATAAGCTTTACTCACAACTGAGTATCCCAAAAAGATACCTTCATCAGTTTTAGCATCAAAAGCTTTTAGGTTGTCCTTTGCATTGTTGTGGATGAAGCACTTACATCCAAAGATTCGAAAATATCCAACTTTTGGCTTTCTCCCTGTCCAAATTTCATAGGGAGTTTTAGACAATTGCCTGTTAATCATACACCTATTCTGAGTGTAGCAAGCAGTGTTGATGGCTTCAGCCCAAAATCTCTTAGGCAAACCAGCTTCAGCTAACATAGTTCTTGCAACTTCATCGATAGTTTTGTTCCTTCTTTCAACTACTCCATTCTGCTGTGGAGTTCTTGCAGCTGACAACTCATGAGCGATACCATTTTCAACACAATACTGAGTTATAATCCGATTAACAAACTCAGTTCCCCTGTCAGACCTTATCTTTATAATAGTTTGACTCTTCTCAATTTGAACTCTTCTCATCAGCTGAGGCAATCTTTGCAAGGTTTCCTTCTTTTTACACATAATGATTGTCCATGTGTATCTTGAATAATCATCCACCACCACTAAGGTGTATTTCTTTCCATTGGTACTAACTGGTTCAACAGGACCAAATAAATCCATGTGCAATAGATGCAATATCCTGTTTGAAGAAGGACTTGGCTTATCCTTGAAAGATGATTTAATTTGCTTTCCCATCTGGCATGCATCACAAATGCTTTCCTTCTTGTATACTGAGTCAGACAATTCTTCCACAAGATGACTCATTGCAAGCTTGTTGATTGTCTTGAAATTCAAGTGACTCAGCTTCTTATGCCACAACCAACTTGATTCGGTTGTACTCGTTGCTAGCAGACATGTGCTTGGTGTAGCAGTTGACCAATCCACTATATACATGTTTTTCTGCCTTGATCCTTGAAACATAATTTCGTTTGATTCAACATTCTTGATCTGGCATACACCCATGTTGAATCCAACATAATAGACTTTGTCACAGAGTTGACTGATGCTCAACAGATTGAAGTTGAGGCCTTCAACATATGTAACATCTGTGATTTCTAATCCATTTTCCCTAATGGATCTTGTGCCTTTGATTTCTCCTGGAGCTGTATTTCCTCCAAATATGACTTTAGCACCTTTAATTTCCTTGAATTTTGACAGATTTTTCTTGTTCCCCATCATATGTCTGGAACATCCACTATCTATGTACCAGGTTCCTTGGCACTCAGTTGTTCCCTGAACCTGCAATCAAGAAAATTAGTTTTTAGGTACCCATACTTGCTTGGGCCGTGAGGGGTTAGTGCTATAAGGTGTTCCAACCAACCTATAGCCAGATGATCTGACTCTAAGAAGTTGCCATTTGTCAGTTCCATTATCATAATGCACATTAGCAAATTGCTTTAGGATCATACATATGTCTCGTTTGTCTGTATGCCTGTGTGTGTGTTTAAGTATTTGCTTTCTTGGGGTAATAATGGAATTTCTGTGCATGTTGGGTTTTGTGTCTAGGTGCATAAGTGTGCTGATTATAGCTCTTTTGCCTTGGAAATGACCTATGATGAGTTTGAGGTCTTTGCCACTTTGGATTGTATCCCATGGGTCTTGGCTGATATCTCATTTGATTATTCCAATCAGCTTGGCTTAGGTAATTTCGGCCATTCCCATCATGTGATTTTCTTTGCTGAAATCTCTAGGATTTTTGGTAGCTCTGTTTAGTTTTTACAGAGTATTTCCTGTTTGGAGTCTACTGATGAAATTTTCTGAATTTAGTTTCAGTTGTCCTATCCGCGTACTCAACTGGCTTCTTGCCTTTTCCCTTGTATCCAAGGCCAATATAATTGTGATTGTGTTTCTGAGTGGGTGTTGGTGCAACATATGATGCTTTGGATTTTTGGATTCCCTCATTGCTTGAGGACCCTTTTTCCATAACCACTCTTGGGACTTGGGCATGCACAAAGGAATTAAAACCACTTTCGTTTTGAATCATTATAAGTTCAGTCAATGATTTGGATGCCTTAATGAATGATCAATCATATTTTTAAGATCTTTTTCCCTCTTTTCTATAGCAGCTAAGTCTGCTTGGATCTTGGCAATTTCAGCCTTCAGCTTAGTGTTCTCATCAGCTATGTGACTTAGAGTACTCAGCTCTTTAGTCAGCTGTGAGATTTGGCATTTAAGCTGGTTGTTTTCCTCATTTAGCAGTGTGTGAGAGGTTTTTATGTGCTCAAAATCTTTTATCATTTTGCCAATTGAATCATAAAGATCTGTGGGAGAAGAGGTGTTTGTGTCACTATCACTATCACTTGAATCATAATGAGATGAGTTAGAGTGTACCTCATCTTCTTGATCTTTGGAGTCTTGTTCTTTGGCCATGAGACATATCAAAGCCTCTTCCTCTGTGTCACTTGAGTAGTCTGCTTCACTACTATTTGAGTCTGCTGGTTCCTTGCACTTGGTTGTTTCAGCAGTCTCAGCAGCCAACATGACTTTCTTCATTTCTTGTCTTCTTTCCCTGAAGACTTTTCTGTCATCTTCATTTATGTATTTGTTGACTAGTGGATAAGGACAGTCAACATCAAAGTGTCCTGGCTGCCTGCAATTCCAACACAGGTTCTCAGCCCTCTGCAAGTCAGCTTAATCAGTCCTCTGATTATCAACTCTCTTGGGCGGTCTGTCCTCCCTTGCTTTGAAGGGTGCTGAGTGTCTTCTTGAAGATTCACCTTTGTTTCTTTTATAGTTCTTATTGAAGAACTTGTTGAATCTTTTTACCATCAGGGCAATTTCTTCTTGGTCTATTGCCTCCCTGGATTCAACTCTCTTAGCTTCACAAGCCATGAGTGCAACTGTCTTGGGTACAACTGTCTCCTCTTATTCTTTTCTTCTCAGCTCAAACTCATATGCTTTATGATCATAGAATAACTCATGGTTTGATGTCTTGGTGAAATCTATGGAATGTCTCCAGGCCATGACTTTCATTTCCCACTCAGCTGGGAGAGACCTTAGGATCTTCATACACATTTCTTTCTGTGCGTACTCCTTCCCTAGAGCTGAAAGCTCATTGGTGATCTCTGTGAATCTGGCATCCAGCTGTTCCAGACTTTCACCTGCAATCATTTTGAAATTTTCAAATTTTTGGACTGCAACAGTTAATTTATTTTCTTTGATTTGATCAGACCCTTCACAAATCAAAGTAAGTTTTTCCAAAATCTCTTGGCTGTTTTACAAGATTTGACTTTATTAAACATAACCTTAACAAGAGTTTTATAAAGTATGTCCTTGGCAACATTGTCAAGGTTGTATCCTTTTCGACCATCGTTGGTCCATTCACAATGAGGTTTTTCCACCATAGCAGGTCTGGGCTCTGGTAGTGCAACATCATCTCCTTCAGCAGCAGTTGCCCTTCTCACAGCAGTGTTGACCTTTAGGATTTGTAGTGGTCCATCTTCAATCACTAGCCACATCTCATCATGCAGAGATGATAGATGAGCCTGCATACGAATTTTCCAATCATCAAACTCTTCCACAGTAAACATTAGAATGCGAGTTAGATTTGCTTCCATGATAATAACTTTGCTTTTGAAATGAAAGATTTAAAAACTTAAGTGTTGATTCTTTGAAAAAGAATGAGATCTAGTCCAGTAACTAGTGCGGAAGGCTCAATGAACCAACTGCTCTAATACCACTTGTAGGTCTCAAGGGGTGATGTATAAGGTTTAGAAGGGGGGAGGGTTGAATAAACCTTACCAACTTTTCGATTTAGTCTTTTTATAATATTTTCAGAGATAACTCAAACCAACTAAGTCTTTGAGGGACAGCTAGGTTGGCTTATACAACAAAGTTACCCACTCAACAAACTCGACTGTGCTGTTGATAGTATAACTTAGATGCTTTGAGCTAACACTTAGAATTACAGTTGATCTGGTTTTGTCAGCGGAAGACTTTTCACCCTTGTAATTTTAAGCACGTTTTTCAACATTTGTTTTAGCAATAATTATTATCAGTAGACTTTAGCAAGTTTAACTTTAGCAGCAGATATAAAATAAATGCAAGAAATAAATGTGTTGTAAAGTAAATAAGACACAAGCAGTTTATAATGGTTTGAGGATTGGGTAATTACTCTAATCCAATTTTCTCCAACTCCTGGAGGAATCCACTAAGTAACTTGATCTTGGTTACAAAGCAGTTATAAGTCCGAGTCAGCTTTGATCACCCAGCCTGCTGCTCCTGGGACTCAGCTTTTTCACAAGACAACTGTCTTGTTACTTCAACCTCCTTCAAACCTTTGGACTTGATCACTTAGCCTTCCAACAGGTTCGAAGCACAGGTTTGAACTGGAACCTCACTACTTCTCCTTCAACCTTGGAGAGTAGACCCTTTTGTTCTTTAAAAAAACTTTCCTCTTCTACTAATGAAGTAATCTTTCATTCACTGAGTGTGTTGGATTGAGTTCCTTCGAAATTAGGCTTGAGGATTTCTTTGATAAGCTTGAGAGAATTTGTAGGTTATTGCTTGCTTGTATGCTTGATAGTCTGTAAAATTCGTAACCTTCTCTCACTAGCTTTCTCAGCCTTTTATAGTGCCCATTTGAAATTATGTCCGTTGAAGAGATCGACATACATTTCAAATCACACTCGTAGGTTGTTGGCTTGTCTTGTCTTGCAGTATTGATTTAGGATCGTACCATGAATTAAATGCTCGCATCCTTTCCTTGATCTCTCGCAGGTCTTGTGCACATCTCATTGGTTCCTTGTTTTTGAAAACTCTTTCAAATTGTTTCTTCAAACAAAAATCTTATGATGTACATCTCATTGGTTCCTTGACTTTTTTGACTTTTCGACTTTCTTGAAAAAGCTAAAAATAGCTTTATTCTTTGACTTGCAACCAAATGACACTCAAGACACATACTTATTTCTTAGCAAAACCTTGACTTGTCTTGACAATAGATCTCTCTTCTTAGATATGACTTTCTTCAAGTCTTCCATTACAAGTTGGATTACATAGAAAATGGGATGCCAACTTCCTAATCTAAGTTTTACATGGTATCATCAAAATCTAAATATAAATTTTTGCATAAACTTTTTAACATTCGATTCCAATCATTTTGGAATGACTTAGTTCTTCAAACAAATTCTGTTAGTCGGTAACAAATTGAAATGGGTCTATAAAGTAAAATATAAATAAGATGGCACTATTTCAAACAAACTGACTTTGTTTTAAACTTGATTCTTCATAAATCTTAGCATTCTTCTTCACTTCTCTTCTTTATGTTTAAAACACTTCTGAAAATTTGTGACATTTTTGATAAATCTTGGGTCTTCTCTTCGATCTTATAATATTTTAATTGATGGCACTTTTGAAAGACTTAAATCTTGTAATCTTCAACTCTAAAGAACATGGCGACTCAACTTTTCCTTCAAAGCAAAATTATTTTATACAACACTATCCATTACAAGTTGGATTACATAGAAAATGGGATGCCAAATATCTAATCTAAGTTTTACATGGTATCATCAAAATCTAAATATAAATTTTCCCAACAATCTTGTTGAAATGGATAAACATCACAACAAAGAGCCATCCCTCACTATTTGCAAGTGTATGATTGTGCTCTTCTTGCCTCTTTGAAAACAAATCACTTGAACCTCAAATTGTTTCTTCAAACAAACAATATAATATATGATGCTTTATCTACTATTTTTTTTAACCTGGATCCATTTCTCAAATAGTTGAGCTTAAGACCTATACTTGCTTTTAAATTAATGGAATAAGTAAATCTACCGAATGGAAAGATGTTATGTAAGCGTAGAAATTCATGCCTTGAAAAGAATAACACATGGATCTAATTTTGCAAGATTTTGAATTACCTCCTAACAAACATTGTATTAGTTGGAAATGGGTCTATAAAGTAAAATATAAATAAGATGGCACTATTGAAAGATATAAAGCTAGACTTGCAACCAAATGTTACACTCATTAGAACATTTTGGTTTAGATTATCTTTGAAACTTTTTTTCTGAAATTTGCCTATATAAAAAAAATTTCTGGATACTTTGTATATTTGAACCCAAACCTTGATTCTTGCTTTGGAAGCTATGCAAAAAGATTAGCATTTACATCAATTAGATATGAATAATTCATTTTTGCATGGTGATTTGCATGAATAGGTTTATATGAAGCCTCCTCGTTGAAGAGTTATGGTGATCCAAATGATAGAAGATTTTTGTAATTAGTGAAGTGTGTGAAAGAAAACTTTATGGTTTAAAACAAACTTCTAGGAAATTATTTTAAAACTCACCTGAAATTTAAAGAATTGTGTGCTTGCTTATGGTTTTAGATTTTTGATGATTTAATCTTGATATTAATGACTTAAGAAGATTTTTTAAATGTTGAAGAGGAAGACACTTCTTTCTATATAAAAACACATTTGTATTCCGGGATTATGATCCACCGGAGGTGGCGGTGTCGAGCAATTGCGGTTGATTGGAATTGGGATAAGAATGATGAATAATGACCGATTTGACATAAAATTGATGTGACATGAATAGTAACGTAAATAGTGATGGGATGTGACATATAACTATATCGACAGTTATTTAACGATTAAATCAATAAGTTCGGGTTTAGTGAATAAGAACATTTTTTAACGTCAAGTTGTGTGTATATGTTATATGTTGATGATATTTAGTGAATGATTTTCATCATATTTTTTAATCAAGATTTTAAAGATAAGATTTAAGTTAATAATATTGAAGAATTATTTGATTTAGGTGATTAATTCAAGATATCAAGTCTCATCTTCAAGCTCTTTCTGCGATTAATTTATGCAATAATTGACTTTAGGAACTTTTAGATTTTACCATAAAAGATCTTGGTACTCTCAAATATATTTTGGGCATTCTATTAAATTGAAATAGGAACCTCAAAGGGTATTATACTATATTTGTCAACTCTTTATAATTGCTAAAATGTAAGCTATTTAGTATGCTCTTAACATACTTCGGTGTCGAAGAAAGGCGGAGGTTATCTTGGTTGTAAGCGGGTGGGGCTGACCCGGTCTATGGACTCTAAATTGGACATCAAAATAACATATATGATCTCCTTTATTTTAGTGTCACAACTCAGATCCTTCAAAGAGCCGAGGCGTAGGGGTTTGGCATTAAAAAGATATTTAAAATATTTGAAATTTGTGTTTTGAGTAAACAAATTATTGTGATGTAACATGAATTTATATCCACTCTTTACAAGACTTGAGATCTTAAGTTTATTTAATAAGCCCACATTTCCATATTTAAATTATTATTGTTTATTTCCGCAAACTATTTATAAATACTCAAGTGTTTTATGTTCCTAATAAATGGGTTACTACTTTACATCTTGCAACAACTCACAAAAGACTCACAAAATATATATCAAATCCAATCCTGGAAAAGACTTGTTTTATTCCTCATCTTCCCAACCACAACTAAAAGGTTTTTATGATTCCGATTGGGTAAGATGTATTGACACAAAGAGGAGTGTAAGTGGATTTACCATATATCTAGGTGATTCTCTCATTTCCTGGAAAGCAAATAAACAAGCCAATCTATTTATAAATTAGCAAGTCATCGTGTAATCGAAATGGGCCGAGTACAAGGCTATTGCATTTATCACATGTGAATTACAATGGTTATCCTACCTTCTTCAGACATACAGATTCCTCCATATATACCAGCTCTTGTGTATACTTATAACAAGTTAGCTTATTGCATTTATGAAAATGCTTGTCATCATGAGAGGACAAAGCATATCCAAATTGATTGTCACTTTGTGAGAGAGAAGATTCAATCTGGTCTTATCAAGCTTGTTCACATTCATTCCAATCCACAAATAGCAGACATTATGATAAAGCTTTTGCCTCCTAATCTATTCCAATATTTACTCTCAAGTTGGGCATTATTGATATTCATGCTCCACTTGTGGGAGTGTAAAGAATCAACTACAGTCCCAACTAAATCAAGTTAGTTTATATCAAGTTAGTTAAGTTTGTTCGATAGATTAGTTTGCCAACTAAATCAAGTTAGTTTATATCTCGTGAGCTCTGGATTGCATAGTTAAAGAAGAGCTTAAAGGATTTGATATGGACTACCTATACCAACAAATGCATCTTCTTTTCTGGTGCCCATTACATAGAAACCCTGAGGTTAAGCGTGCTTGACCTGGAGTAGACATGGGATGGGTGACCCCCTGAAAAATTTTCCAGGGTGCGCGTGAGTGGGGACAAAGCGCGCTAGAAAAGACTCGTGTGGGTTTGTGGAGACAGTCGTCAATCCGAGTAGTGGTAGAGGTCCAACATGAACAACCTAGATGAACAAGGCAGTTAGTTCTTCTCTTTTGTATAAATTCTGATGATTGTACACTGAAACTTTCAATTCAATTTTATACAAGTTCTTCATTATTCTTTCCTCAATTACTAGAGTTAAGCTTTGAACATTTGCTGCCAGTATAATTTAATCAGGCCCTTTATAAAGTTCTTTTAATTCAAAATGTCTAAACGTTCTAAATTACTTTATATTTAAATTATCAATTCATTCACTGTTGATGGCGCCCCCATTACGCCTGAATAATTGAGATAATTTTTTTCAATTATCTGAATCTCCAAACATGAATATTTTTAAGACTGAAATGTTTCTATAAATTTCATTACTCCATTGCTTGAAAAATCCACAAATAATTTCAGTGACATCACTGTAGTATCGGGCGTGGAGAAAAATCCGAGGATTTGACAAAAAACTAAGGGCGCGATTGGATATACTTTCATTTTGAAAATTTTCATTTTGCTAGAGAATAGTGGTAAAAAATATTTTAGAAGAAAAAAGATGAATTTTGAGATTGTGATTGGATGTGAGATGGAAAAGTAATGATGAAAGTTGATTTGATTTAAGAATAGTAAAATAATGATTGGTAGTTAGAAATGTGTGAGTGAATGAATAGTGAAATTTGTGGGAGAATGTGTAATAATGATTAGTTTTTTGTGAAAAAATGTGTAGATGTGATTGGTGATAGAAAAAATAAGAAAAAGTGAAAGTGAGATAATAGTATATTTTCTGAAAATTTTCATAAACAATCATATGTTTGGTGTAAAAAATTTCTCTAGCGGAACGAAAATGAATTTTGTTTCTTATCCAATCGCGGCCTAAGGTTTTCAGAATACTTACATTGGTGCACTGAGACGCCGGCCTGACGGAGGGAGGTGAATGGGCATCGGAGGGAGTAGTCAGTTGAAAAAGGGGGGAAACTAAAGGCGCGATTGGATATGCTTTCATTTTGAAAATTTTCATTTTGCTAGAGAATAGTGGTGAAAAATATTTTGGAAAAAAAAAGTTGAATTTTGAGAGTGTGATTGGATGTGAGATGAAAATGTAATGATGTGAGTTGATTTGATTTAAAAATAATAAAATAATGATTGAATGTGATTGGTAGTTAGAAATGTGTGAGTAGATGAATAGTGAAATTTGTGGGAGAATGTGTAATAATGATTAGTTTTTTGTGAAAAAATGTGTAGATGTGATTGATAAGAGAAAAAGTGAAAGTGAGATAATAGTATTTTTTCTGAAAATTTTCATAAACAATCGCATGTTTGGTCTAAAAAAATTCTCCAGCGGAACAAAAATGGATTCTCATTGACATCCAATCGCGGCCTAATTGCCCAAGCCCCAGAGTCAACAAAGACGACGCATAGTCATTTTTCAATACCTAAATTGCTTCTGAATCCTGATCCCTTATGTATGTTAATGTGTTTGTATAAAAAAATAAGGGAAAAATTTTAAAGTACTCACTATGGATAGTGGGTACTCATTTTTACCCACTAACATGACAAAACTCTTTTCTATCCAAATTGACAAAATTGCCCCAGCTTTTAAGTTGGATTTTTTGAATTTTGAAACTGAAGTCATTATTATACCAATTAAAAACCGTATGGAAACCGTATACAAATATTTACATATCCTCCCTCATGTTCAAAATAGATATGGTGTTAGAAATCTATGAAGTTTAGTTGATAATTTTCGAAATCTATTTGTGAATGTTCGAATATATGTATAAAATACTTGATAATATGAAATATTTGAGTTTAGTTGTTAGAAAATTCGAAATAGATGAAGTATTTTTGGGTTAGTGTTCGAAAATGGGGTATTTTTTAACGGCTATGGCACGATTAGATGAGGAAGGCGAAGAGGCACGATATATATCGTGTCGCAGGTTAATGGGCACGATATCGCATCGCAAGGTTATTTTGGCACGATATATATCGTGTCGCATAGGATTCAGTTAGTGGGCGCGATATCGCGTCGCAAGAGTTATTTTGGCACAATATACATCGTGCCCGGGGGTTAATTGGGCACGATATCGTCGCGCGGGGTTAATTGGCAAGATATCGTGCCGTAGGGTTATTTTGGCACGATATATATCGTGCCACAGAGTTAATTAGGCACGATATATATCGTGCCGTAGGGATGAGTCAACTCAGGGACCGTAACCGGGTTAGACACGGTAGATTCTTGCAGCAACAGGCTTTGGGGGTTGTTGATTTTTAAAATCGGCACCTACGATTCTTATCTTGTTGGGTATATATTTATATTTTCATCATTCTTTTCTTTAAATTATGTATAAATGTATATATGTGTGTTTGTTTGTTGTGTGATTGTGCGTGTATTTTATGATTTTTTTTTCTTTTCTTCGAAACAAATAAATGGCTTAAATATGTGAATTGCTGATTTTTTTTTTAATTCGTAATGAATTCATTGGCCCTTTCTTAAAATTGATTTACAAGGTCAAAATCTTGGCTTCCTGATTACAAAAGCATATCTAAAATTTAATTCAAGGGTATTGTGATAAAAGAACCCCAAAAGTGGGTATAAAACTATGTTTTTTTTTTCTTAAATGTCAAAAAAGTCTCTCTCCTATCCAAGTGGGTAAATTCCACCATTTGCTCAAAAAATAATATTAAACTTGACTAACATGTATACGGTGCCGGTCTATAAGGACACATTACCTACTCCGGACCCAACGTTTTTTTTTTAAAACGGATCCACAACCCGCCCCGAAACCTATTTGATCAGGTTTGGATTCGTCCGTGCGGAACTAATTTAATGTGAAGTTGGATTTTGACCCATTCTATTATCATCCTTACCAAGCCGGCCATAATGGTTAGTCAATATAACTCAGCGGACCATGAATCTGCACCAAACGGGTCACAACTCACTCTTCTTCTTCTTCTTTTTTCCAAGACAACTCACTCTTCTAGACCCTTCCAACCTTCCAATAAACAAAGTTCCCAACGAATATGGAAGGTTTTTCATGAGTGAAGTCTAGACCCTTCTCTTTTTCGAACTATCCAGATCTTCATCTTCGTATAATTCCTCTGCCTCCACACACACACACACAGAAACCAGCACACGCACGCAACCCACAAGCTCACATCAACTATGGCGAAATTGGGCGAAGGCGACAAACGCTGGATCGTGGAAGACCGTCCCGACGGCACCAACGTCCACAATTGGCACTGGGCCGAAACAGATTGCCTCGACTGGTCGAAAAAGTTCCTCAATAACCTTCTCTCCAACAAGACCCTTCTCTCCGGCGAGGGAAATTTCTACATCAAGACCAAGAAAATTGAGAAACTCGAGGGAGAAGCATACGTTAACATTCGCAAGGGGAAAATAATACCTGGGTATGAGTTAAACTTGGTTCTTTCTTACGAGGCCGAGGCCAAAGATTCTGATGGAAATTCGGTGATTTTGAGCACCGAAGGTTCAGTCGAAGTGCCGTATATTTCCGATGAGAACGCCGGCGAGGATCCCGAGATTAGAATTACTATAAAAGATGATGGCCCAATTGGAAGAAGGTTGAAAGAAGCATTTATTGCCAAGGGGAAGCCTTTAGTGTTTGAGAAAATTAGGGAATTTGTTGATGCAATGGCGAAAGGGGACCTGCTAAGGACGATTTGGAAGTTAAAAAAGTTAGTGCGAAGAAACCAGCTTCTGGTTCTGCTGCTGCGAGTAATAATAATGCGGCTAATAATTCTGGTTCGAGTGCAAAGGAGAGTAAGAAGAAAGTGGAGAAGAGAAAGGAGGGTTTTAAGACGATAACAATGAGCGAGAAGTTTAGTTGTCGAGCGAGGGATTTATATGAGATTTTAATGGATGAAAATAGGTGGAAGGGGTTTACACAGAGTAATGCAAGGATAAACAAGGAGGTGGGAGGAGAGTTCAGTATTTTTGATGGGTCCGTGACAGGGAAAAATGTTGAGTTGCAGGAAGGAAAGTTGATTGTTCAGCAATGGAGATTTGGTAGCTGGCCTGATGGTGTTGTGTCCACGGTATGTATAGTTTTTATTAATTCTTTAGCTTTTACATGCTTAAATATTCTGTTGGAAATGTGAATGATTGTCCTTTTTAAGGAGACAATGTGATTTATATGCATCATTATTAAGTTTGCGTGTTTGAGTTGTTGAGAATGCTAGTTTGGTTTAGTTGAATGGAAACAATATAAGATATGATACATTCGGTGTACTGAGAAAATTTGGATGCATTTTTGGTGTATTGCGGATATCACTTTAGTTTTGACATGCTTAAATATTCAGTTGAAATGTGACGATTACCTTTTATTAAGGGAGTGTTTGCAATTTATAAAAAAAAGGTTCAAATGCCAACTTTCTGATATTACTTCATTTAATTGAATCTAGATTCTGAAAGCAGGGAGACGAGTATTTTAGATTTCTGATACTACTTCTCGTTTGATTTTTACAAACAAATAAACACTTTTACAATTTTTTTGCCAAACACTCTTTAACTTCTGGATCTCAACTTTAGGTTCTATTTGCAAATACTACCAACTTCTAATTCTCAACCACTTTTACTTGTGCTACTATAAATCACTTCTTTTAAAAGTAGGAGTTTTTGCAAACACTCCCTAAGCAATGTAAATTAGATGCATTTGCGCATTATGGTTGTGAGTTTTGTTGAGAATGCAAGTTTAGTTCAGTTGAATGGATAACAATGTAAGATATGGTTCATTGGGTGTACTTAGAAAATTGGATGCCTTTGATATGTTGTGGACATCGCTTTGGCTTGTTAAGTCAATATTTCCTTGTGCTTCAATAAGAAAGTGCTCTGAATCATGATTCTTGGAAAATTGTGGGATGATGGAAACTCATCCTGTCGTAAACTATTTCATGCCAATCTGCCCATTGGGGTAAATATGTGACATTTTTTTACATTTCGATTTGTTTAATAGATGTTAGTGCATGTGAGACATTGTTGGCTTCCTATTTGTATTTGCATCAACAAATGACAATAGACAGGTTAAGAATAGCTAACAATATTTTCAGTTGCTTGCATTTTGTGAATCTGTTATGGGTATTTAGCGGGATGGTCATATGATCCTTTGAAATTTATTGGTTCTAGATGTTCAACTTTACAAGTTTTGCAAGGTTTAATTAAGCAATTTGCTGACGAGAAATAATAATTGTGTAGGTGCGGCTTACTTTTGATGAGCCTGAATCTGGGGTTACGGTGGTCAAGCTCACTCACACTGATGTACCAGAGGAAGACAGGTTAGTTTCTTTTGATTGATATTTTTCCCCTCTTAAGTTTTGTTAATTTTTTTTTAGAGCACTTAAGTTTTGTTAATTTATAGGCAACCAAAATTGTGTTTTTTGATGTAAATTATTGCAACAATGCAGGTATGGTAATGCAACTGTGGTCGAAAACACGGAGAGGGGATGGCGAGATCTCATATTCCACAAAATACGGGCAGTTTTTGGTTTTGGAATATGACTTTATCTAACATGTAGAACTTTGTTATGTTGCACTTTACTACACAAATCACACATTTAATTCAAGAATTTGGTCACCAGCCCCCAAGTTTTGTGGGAGCTGTTAAATTAATGGCTGATTGGTAAAATTTCAGCAAGAGTCATTTGTCATCTACTATCTATTTTATGTTTGAACTTTATATATGGTTGGAACTGAATTAAATGTTTATTGAGTTCAACCCTTTTTTTTTCATGGCTTATTTCAGAGTGGTCTTGTTGTAGTTTTACTGAGATATTAGGATTTAGAATTGTTGTGCTCTTTTTTATTGTGTTTCTACCTAGTTAATATCTGTTGCTGATTAATAATTGTTGTTGAGGTTTTTCAATTAAAATTGAAATTGAAGTTAGTTGGAGTATGTGATGAGAAAGTGCTGTAACTTAATATATATCAATTATCTATCAGTTCATTCCACATTACTCGACTGATGGCTACTGGATTATTATAGTTTAAAAGGGCGTTTTCCCCCGGTATCTATTAATGTCTTGGGTGGAAATATGTAGCATGGCAATATAAGGGTTTCTAATATGAAGACTGAGGAGTTTCTGGAGGATGTATATTTTGTGGTGGATTTGGAGAACATGAGAATGAAATTCTGCACGGTGAAAAACAATGAGATACGTTTAAGAAATATTTTCAATTTTAGATGTTTTGTCTATTTTGTGTTACTGCGTATTATTTCAACCAGGATGATATTTTTTTAATTGTAGATATTTAGTTAGACAGCAAGAGAAAATGAAGCATAGTTAGAAGTGTGTATGATTCAGGACTAGTTTGTTTCTCTACATGCAACCAAGTATTACCCAAATTAGGGCTAATTTTTAAATCACGAATATTGTTTATTAGTGGTTAGTGGTTAATGCACCTGAGTCCAAGATAGTGGTTGAGTGGTTAAGACTGTGCAGACAAAGCAGTTTGGGGTTCGTTTCTTAATTCTTATCATTCATTCTCTTCCAAACTATGTATTCAAATCCTATTTTTCATGAGAATATGTACTTAAAAAAATATGTACTCTGTAACTATTAGTGATTTATTTAAAAATTTCTTATTAGAAAGATCTTTTTGATATTTAGTTATATCTTCCTTTATTGTTATGTAATAGTATATATACTTAATACATATGTGTAATTGTGTATATATCAATTTGTAATAAAATATTATTATGAACTTTTATATTTAAATGATTCTAATTGACATTTATTTTGTAATTTGATATTAAATGTATCTTCAACGTTTATGTTCAAGTGTACCTATTGGTAAAAACTCGTGTAAGACGGTCGCAGATTGTGACGGTAATACTATTAGTATTAAAGTAATACTTTGTTGGAGAAAATTGCAATATTAGTCCCATAAGATATAAGTGATTGCAATTTTGGTCCCATAGTCCCACTAGAATGGTTTTGTTGCAAAATTAATCCCACCGTTAATTTTGCGGTTAATTTCTTTGCAATTTCGGTCCCATCTTAATTTTCTTTGCATTTGGGACTAAAATTGCAATTATTCATATTCTAGGGGACCAAAAATACAATTATCCCAAATAAAAAAAAACATTAAAAATATATAAATCTAAACTAATTTATCTCCTTTGTAGTCATTTGAGTTTTTATTTAACTTCAAAACCATCATCTAGTAAAAAATCTTAAATAACTAAGGTAAAATCTTAATGAATTCAAATAACTATTTTCTTTATTAATTGAGAAAATTTGTACAATTAATCATGTAATAGATAGGTGGTTGCCAAAAAACATCGCAAAATGCATGCTTTGCAAATTAGTTCTGTAATTATAATAAAACACAATTTTAGTTGTAATCTTATCAAAAATACTTGTCGCTCATGTGATTGATATCCATCGAAATTCTAAATTTTTAGCAAAATACTTAATTTATGGCGAAACTAGGAACAAAGTGAATTTTATATTGTTAGGAGACTATTTTGCTTTGCACGACCTTTCTACAACCTCATTTTGTCACAAAAATAATTACAATTTCATCCATTATTTGTTTTGTGAATTTTTTTTAATGTATGTATGAGGCACACCAAATAAGATTAAATATATGTGAATGAATCTGATTAATCATACTTGCTAGATACACAGGCGGGTCTAGTTCTTTTATAATCTTAACGGGTCAAGTCTCGATTTGAGCAAGCATCAAAATCAATATCTTCTAACAACGCTCTCCTTTAAGCATGCATGTGTATTTTTTTTTTAAGATTTTAAGCTCAATGAAAAATATAGTACAAATATATTTAGTAATAATATAATTTTTTTTTATAAAATTGTACATTTACTACCATTCGGAAGATCAAATGCCAATGGAGTACTATAAAAATAATTTTAGATTATTATTGGACTATTTTGCATTAAAAATTTTTTGGGACCAAACTTAAAAATAATGGGACTAAAAATTGCATTGTCCAACTCTTTTGGGACCATTATTGCAATGTTTGTCCACAACTTAAAGCCTGAAGACGCTCTTCGTTAGTTTTTTTTTACGGTCGTGGTGCCAAAAATGCAACTTTAAATTCTTATGGGACTATATTTGTGTAAAAACAAAACTTTGGGACCAAAAATGCAAACTATAGGACTAAAATCGCAACGTCCCAAATCTTGTGGGACTAATATTGTAATTTTCTCATTTTGATGCAAAAAGTGCTTGTCTGAATACACGTAAAAGTATCACTTAATTTCAGTGTATTTAGACAATGTATTACTTTTAACACTAAAAGTATCACATTTTATACTAAAAGTATCACTGTTTACCCTAAAAATGCAATCCGTCGTACCGTACGGTCTTACAAGAGACCTACTCATCATATTTTATAATTTATTATAAAAAAATTATTATTGAGTAGATCACTTACTAACTCTCGCGGGGAAACCCCATGTACTTAGCAGGCACACGCCTTAACCACTCGGCCAAAGCGACAGTATATGCCCTTGCTTCTGACTTTATCTCTCATAAATATAATGTATCATGTGTCCACTCTCTGACAACACCTAAATAATTTCAATCTGAATCTCATACTCTACAGTGTGTGTAGAAATGCGTAACACTTGAGGATTGAGAAATGAGTTTCCTGCAGTTTTGCCAAAATGACTTGTATTTACATGCTTCTCCCTGCCACATTTACATATATTTTCATAATTATGTTGGCAAAAGCCAAGCTACAACGAAAAACACTGTAGAAAAACGTTTTTATTTTCTTCTCTTTCATTTTTTTTTTTTGGGTTCTTTTCTCGATTCAACCATAATTTATACAAACTTCTGGATCATTGCTCTCACTTCTTCAATAACAAGCCATGCTTTGTGCCCTCCAATCACTTCTTCTTTCATTTCTCCATCTTTCCATATCTGCCATCCAATGTAACCACACTAAACTATCAAGCTTAATTTTCCACACTTTTAGGATCGAATTCCATAACAACTCATCAGAAGATTGTCTAACCTGAATTGTTGGCATTTTCTTCACAAGGATCACAATGAAAATTCAATTTTGTTAGAAGGTTAGTCAAAATATGCAATTTAAATAATTAGATAAAGGGAATTAAAATTTATTAGAAATGTGTTCACATACGGAGATGTTTCCACGCTTTACCAATGCTTGAGGCACGTTGTTGACATCTACGTAGTAAAATTTCAGCCTGTTATATCAAACAAATAAAGTTTACATACAATAATTAGATCTAATAACCGGCATGTTAAGATATTATGAGAAACAGAGTAATGGGTGAACGTAATCTTAAATGGATCCAAAGAGCAAACTTATGCATGTTGGGACTTCGTGAAAATTAACTAGCAATCTTGCTGTGGTAATAAGTTATGTTATTAGCACAATGTGGATTAAAATCATGGGCAAAATTGTTAAATTGGTCCTTTAACTTAGGGGTGTCAAAATTGGACATGTTCATTTTTTATTATCTAATTTAGTCCTGTAGTATAAAAATTGTTTAATTTTAGTCTTATTTTCACCCAACGCTCAAAATCTACCGGAAACTGGCACACGACTCACATGTGAGGCCCAAATTTGTTATCTTTTTTTTTGAGAGGGCCCAAATTTGTTATCTAATTATATATTAGGCGATCAAAAAAATGGGTTGATGTGGATGTTTATGCTATTATGGGTGCCAAGTCACCCAAAAATCACCAGAAATAAAAATAAAAAACCAAATTTGAGCCTCACATAAGAGCCTTGTGCCAATTTTTCGGTGGATTTTTTAATATTATGGAGAAAATATGACAAAAATTGAGCAATTGTAACTAAATTAAATTTTTGAAACAAAGGGGACCAAATTTGACACCCCTCCTAAGTTATGCCAAAATCATGTGCAAAATAGAACTCACTTGGTATCAAACTCAGCAGCCAATTTCTCCAATTTCGGCTTCAGAAAGATGCATTTTCTGCACCAGGCAGCCATCCTGTCCAAATTTAGAAAATAATTAGTTAACAAAAACCTAATATTATTGTAACCTTAGCATTCTTAGATTAATGTCATTTGAATTAATTACAAGAAAATTGATAAATGATATATTTCAGTCGGCATAATTTGTCGTAAAATTTAGAACTATAATTTCCAAAAATCTTAACTTAACAAGCCAAAAGGAGAACACAGTAGCATATCAATTTAAGAATGAAAAAAATGATGAGCCAAATAAATAAATAAATTGCAAGAAATAAGGATAAGCAAACCTATGCATTCTTAAAATCACCAAAGAATGTGTATGTGTGTGATATTTTTCCATCAAGAATAAAAACTAGACATGATCATTTATTTTATTGAATTTTGTGTTGGTTTTAAATTGCTTTTCTTGAAAAATTGTGTAAGTTTCAAAACCTTATCTTGGTGGATTAAACTTGAATATGCATTATGAAATGTGGGCCAATAAGGAGCAGTCAATCATTGCGGGGAAAAGGGATGGATGACGAAGCACAATCTGTGACATTTTCTTGGGATTGGCATTGACACTGTGTTTTCTCAAGTTTTTTTAATAAAATTTAAAAAGGGAAGTTCTAAATGAACATATTATATTATTATAAAGGATGAACCCGTCCGATGGCTAATTTCTGACGATTTTTTGTAGATAAAAATCCTCAACTCAAAAAGCTTCGTGGAGACTACACTTTTGCGAGTTAAATAAAATGAATATATTTTATTGAATTTTGATTGGTTTTAAATTGCTTTTCTTGAAAAATTGTGTAAGTTTCAAAACCTTATCTTGGTGGATTAAATTGAATATGCATTATGAAATGTGGGCCAATAAGGAGCACAATCATTGCGGGGAAAAATGGATCCTCCATCTGTGACATTTTCTTGGGATTGGCATTGACACTGTGTTTTCTCAAGTTTTTTGGGGATTAAATGAACATATTATATTATTATAAAGGATGAATCCGTCGGTGCCAAGAAACCGTGGAAAGCGTACATCATATCAAACAAATTTTTACCGCAAGTAAAGTCACATCATTCAAACAATTTTTTATGGTTTTCTAGGGCAATATAATATATTGTTATGGTTTGCCATAAATGGATTGTTTTTAATTAATATTTGAAAACATTTGCGTAATGAAATTACTTTAGAACCCTTAAATTATTTTGGCTCTAAACAATACGCGCATAGTACCACCTTTTTTTTTTCCTCTTCCTATGTTCATTATCTCTGTTAATAATTAATACCGTTCAAAGCCATAGACAAAAGTGTTAATATTCTATAACTTACACTTTTTTTAATGATCTATTTTATAACTTTGTGCTTTAAATAAATTAAGTAATGTCCAAACATAATATTGATAATACAAGCTTGTTAATCAAACACATTATGAATAGATCATTTTTCATGCTCTTTCCATGTTCAGAACAAGAATCACATCTGATAAAAAAATCCATACAAGTGGAACACAAAAATAAAAATAAAAAGCCAGAAATAATATTACTGGTACATAAGATAGCAAAAATTTATGCAGTTGAAGTTAACAACCATCTCAGTTGTCAATTCTTAGCCATCCAATCACGTTTTGAAGTCGATTCTTGCTATTTATCTATATCTGGTTTCAAATAAAACCTCATTCATATTCATCCATTTTTTTACTCAAATTGTGATTGATATTTTATAGTAGAATCGTTTAGACTATTTCATGCATATAAACACGAAATATTAAGAGACAGAACGAAGCACACACCCCATAACCTCAAAAACCCATCAATAAGATTGCACACCCTTAATCTTAGCAAATCGATATACCACAAAACTAACATAAGTACTTAATATAACTATCTTGCATTTGTAAGCAGATTTCAAGATTATTACAAAAAGAAATCTGATAAATTCTTTAATGCCCAAAACCTTGGGAAATCATATTTCTCACGAAACAAAAAATAATTCATTGACATGAATTTAATATACTTACATTGATCCATGTTACAATTGTCTTTCAACTTGCTGTAGAGATTTTTCGTCTTTCTTCTTTCTTGCCTTTACCATTATTTTCTTCTTGATGGTTAGAAGAACACAAAATACACGGTTTCCCCTGTTCTGTACGTATTCTCTTTTTTAAGAGAGAGAGAGCGGTTATTTTCTTTTATCAGTTACTAGGTAGAGGAAGGAAATTTATTTTATTAACTCCCAACTTTAACTTCTATTAACCCTATTGACTATCAAATAAGGTCTTTAATCTTAAAACTTAAACAATTAACTATGAGCCATATTTAATTCATATGGGCCATATAATGGAATAAAAAATCCAATATTTCGCCCACTTGGCCCATATGATGGCTTAAGGATTTAACAATAACTTTAAGTGCACAAAACATATTAAATTCACCATAATGTCCAATAGACTTGTCCTTAATTAAGTTAAAACTGATTGGATCATGGCGGTTTCACATCATTTATTCAACACGATTCCTTCCATGTATCACAACATCAGTCCAACTTAATATTATCCCTAATGAGGTAAATCGTAAGCCTCAACCATACAGTCTTAAACAAAGATCCATCCTGTTATTACAACAAAATAATAATTTATATAAACAGAAACACAACTATAAATGAGTTCAGAGTGTCATAACATAAGGAGCAAATAACTGTTATGTATATATACACATACACTACTATTATGCTAACAAGGACTTGTCTACAATACCCATCCTTTCGACATGGCCAAAAAATGTCTTAGGTGGTAATTTCTTAGTTAACGGATCCACTACCATTAGATCAGTGCTAATATGCTCAATAGACACTCTATGTTTCTGCACTTATTCTTTAACAGCCAAGTACTTTAACTCCATGTGTTTAGCCCCTTTAGAGTACTTGTCGTTCTTTGAGAAGAAGACAACTGCGAAATTATCACAATAAATTCAGTGTCTGGCTATACTATAAACAACCCAAGTCCCGAGACAAAGTTCTGCAACCACAATCTATGAAAAGTGGCCCCAAAGCATGCCACAAATTCAGCTTCCATAGTGGATAACAATGACAGACTTTTTTCCACTCCTCCATGATATTGCTCCTCCATCTAAAAGGAACAAATAACCGAATGTAGACTTTCTCGTGTCAACACACCTGACATAAGCTGAATCTGAATAACCTATTACTTCGAGATGATTAGACCTCTTGTATATGAGCATGTGTTCTGGGCCTTGTAACTACAGGAGAACTTTCTTTGCAGTCTTCCAGTGGTCCATACCGAGTTTACTTTTATATCGGCCTAACATTCGAACAGCAAAACTGATATCCGACCGAGTACAAGTTTGAGCATACATCAAACTCCCAAGTACTGAAGCATAAGGAATTGAATTCATTTCTTTTTGTTCCAAATCATTCTTGGAACATTGCATTTGACTGAGTTTGTCCCCTTTCTATATTAGAACTATCCCCGTATAACATTTTTCCATTATGAATCTCTCTAAAATTTTATTGATATAAGCTTTCTGAGATAATCCCAATATTTCTTGTGATCTGTCACGGAATATATCTATTCATATGATGTCTCACCTAAATCTTTCATTTCAAAATTCTTAGAGAAAAACTTCTTTACATCAAGTAACAATCAAACATCATTAGTAGCAACTAAAATGTCATCAACATATATCGCCCATAAGGGTGATGCGAGTTCAATACCGCTTTCACAAATATTGGTGAAAGGTCCTTGGACAAGCCTTTCACAAGAAATCATTTTGCGAACTCGGCTGCACCACGATCAGAAATGAGTGATTTTCATTTGGATATGCCCACTTCCAATTGGGAGAGGTCTTGCAGCATCGGTAGCATATGTCGGAGGTTTGGAAGAAAGTATGAACGAGGTTTGCCCCTTATTGGGGAACCTTCTAATCCCGATTCTACCTTTGGAGCTATCTGAAAAGGTCATTTTCAAGTTTCGTTTTCTTACTGATTTCGGCTCGCTACCTATAGAGCCTGGTGTCTTGATAGAGCAGCATCATTACCAGATCGTTTTATGTAAGGGGAATTGGCTTGAAGAGAAAGAATCTTAAGCCGGACATAGATTGAGGGAAGGGCCATTTTGACTGGAGCCATGGACCAAAGTGAGTCTTTTTGCTCTTTCTTCTAGGTATCTAGCTACGTCAGAATCTTTCACTGCATCTCCTGCTTGCTTACCTGACGCTTGAAAGGATCACTACTAGTTGAATAAAAGGATTACCCCCGTCTATCCTTCCTAATTCCCCGATAGACCATATTATGAGGCTACCCGTGGGCGCTTTTCTAAGGTTTGTATAGGGCTATAAGTAGGCTGTTTGCTATTGCTATAAGGGATGCTCGCCTCTCTCTAAACTATCGAAGATGACTGACATTTGAAATCATTGAAATTCCCCTACCCCCCCTATCTTTTTGCAAAAAGCCGCTCCACGGTCAGTCTATTTCGCTTCTATAGTTCTCAATCTAGCACTGGCGAAATCTGTTTCGCAAAACGGGCAATTTTTCAGAGGTAATTTCATTCTAAAATGAAAGAACGGAAGATGGTCAAAACGGATGAAGGGTCTCTACTACAAAAAAGTCTGTCATGGTTGGAATCAAAGAATCTTTCTGCTTGCTGAGCTTCTTCATGACCAAGAAAACTTTTAGATTTTCTACAAGAGATGAATTGATGTATTTATTGAATCTGTCGGGACTGACGGGGCTCGAACCCGCAGCTTTTGCCTTGACAGGGTGGTGCTGGCAAGAACGAGTTCGATATCCCTTTGATGAGAATAAGACAGACTGGTGATGATCTGGATTGGTTTGAGCGGAGGATATGTCCTAGGCTGCCTGATTCTTAACAGGTTAAGGCGCCATACGAGAGAATCGCCTGGGCCACTTCTTTTATGTTACGAGGGTCTCCTTTCCTAGGCAACCGGTTTATCAAAAACACAGAAGTGCAAATAGCTTCTGCCCAAAAATCTTTTTACTTTCTATCTTATTAGTCAAGCGCGCTAGTTGCAATCAAACTAAAGTAGCTGTTCCCAAAGAGTCTTTCAGAAGATGTGGCACAATTTGTTTTGTTAGAAAAGTCCTTGTTTCATTCAGTTAGTGTTATGACATCTCCCGTAATATGCTTCGGGAGCATTGTATAGTGCACCGTCCGGATTGGGTGGGAATTGCAGAGCCGAAGGTACGTCTTTCTACGATCCTTAACTCTTTTTGGACTTCCTTAGGCTTGGTTTTTATGGCCGAAAATGTTAGGAGCCGTGGTCTTCCTAATAGAAGGACTTTTCGCTCAAACAATGTTGGTGTGGAGGGTGGAGATCGAAGGTATTTGGCCCCCAAAAGGGATTGGGGTTTTAGATCCTTTTCTTTCGTGCTTGCTTATGGCAGGCCCTCCTCTCGAAAACGAAGATTTGAAGTGGTCTATAATTTACTGAGTACTCGGTATAACTCACGAGAAAGCATCCGAGAAGATTCCACTTTCTTCTTGGACCATCGGCTAAGCCCCATGTTTTCTAATGGAGTTTCTAAGAGGCCCGGGGTGAACTCCTTTATTCCAAAAGATTTGTCAAGTCCGGGAATCTTTTTTAGCTTTTTACTGCTTTCTCTTTTCTCCAGCACTCTCGGACTGATCATCTTGCTGCAAGAAAGCAAGCTTAGGAATGTAAGACTAATACTATAAACTTGCTCCCACTGACTTTCATGTGGATATACCGATCAACGGTATTCTCTGTAAAACCATAATATGTGATAGTATCATTAAACTTAAGATACAATTGCCGAGAGGCTTGTTTCAGTCCATATATTGATTTCTTTAATTTACACACCAAATTTTCCTTTCCTGTGGTTATAAACCATTCCGACTGATCCATATACACTTCTTCCTCCAAACCACCATTCAGAAAAATGGTTTTAACATCAATTTGGTGAAGCTCTAAACCATAATGAGCCACCAAGGCCATAATAATTCTTAAAAGTCCTTCTTTGACATGAGAGAGAATGTCTCTTTATAGTCAATGCCATCTTTATGAGTATAATCTTTAGCAACGAGTCTGGCCTTATACCTTTCAATGTTTTCATTTCGAAAACCCATTTACGACCGACTCGTTTAGAAATTTTAGGCAACTAAATTAAGTGCCATACTCTATTGTCATACATTGATTTAAGCTCTTCTTTCATGGAATCATACCACTTTTCAGAATTGTTACTATTCATTGCTTGTCTGAATGAGACCGGATCCTCATCAATGCTTAAGTCATATTCTTGCTCAAGAGTATACACCACATAGTCATCAGAAATAACATGTCTTTTCTGCCTTACAAACCGTCTTAAAGCTATTTCCTCTTGTGGTTCATTAATCTCCTACTCAACTGTGATCGGTTCATCTATCACATTTTCATTCAGTGGGTTTTGAATATTGACTTGTTGTTCCAGTATGTTGTGTGGTGACGATACAACAACAAGAAAAATAACTTTAGAAGAAACATCAGGTGAAGGAGTTTCAACCCGAATTTCCTGAAGTTCTACTTTTTGTGAGTTCTGTAACGCCCTAGAATTTCTGTTATAAAATAAACAAGCATGCACCTAATTTAACAATGAAAAGGACACGAATAATTTAAAAATAAAGATAAACTAATTCAATTGCAGCGAAAATAATGTATTTCATAAACGAAAATTTGATCATCGTCTAATTTTATCAGTTACTAATAAACTTGAAATAAAACTAATAATAAATATTTTGAAAGAAATCAAATAGTTCGACATAATTTTTTTTTCTAAATAAACACTTATAAAAACCCATATGCCTTGTCATATCCACCGCTCTTAGCCAGCGCCATCTTCTTCACCTGAAAAGTTGGTTATATATGGGGTGAGCGACACAACTCAGTGGAGCAAAAGTTGTTCAAGCTAAATACACATATATCTCACAACAACATGCAAATACGATCCAATAGAACATAGCATAGATTCTTTGAAAACCCATAGACATAGACATAGATTGCACTGCAGGGGTTCCACCTGAGGGACATCGACCCCAGACCTCTTGAGTCCCTAACTTATGGGTGTCTAAAGCAACCGCACTACACAATCATGCAAAATAATCTAAGTATTTAACAAGGACAATAGAGTTTAGAAAATAAACCCCACCTTGAATGCAACTTTGAAAAATAAGTAGAATTTAAAAGTGTTGGATGCAAGCATGCCTAATCCTCGCTCGATAAATCGCCTAACAGTAAAAACTTAATACTAGTCAAAATCTCGAATAATTCTAAACTTAAACTTAGAAATAATAATCTAAAAATCCTAATTTAGGGGCTTTTTATGGAATATGAAATTAAATTGAAGGCTAAATTGGATTGTTGGCTAATTTAAAATTTGATGATAAAACTGGGAGTCGAAGGTTGCATTAAGAAGATTAAAATCTAGAAAAGGTAATCTAGTAATTTCTGGTAAAAGGACAATTCCAACATTAACATCCCTAAATTCCCAAATCATAGCAATCTTCCCTATTTCCTTTTCCCCATCTCCGTCGTCCCACCTTTCTTCTCCCTATTTTCATTTTTTCCCCTTATTTCTCTTCTTCCCTATTCGGTCAACAGCAACCCACCCAACTCTCTCTCTTTCCCTTCTCTTTCTCTTTTATTTCTTTTTCTTTTTCTTTTCCTCCCTCAATCTCTTTTTCCTCTCTGCTTCGTCAACCTCCGTCCTCCCCAATTTTTTTTCTTTTTCTTTTTCTTTTTCTTTCCTTTCTTTCTTCTTCTGTTTTCAGTAACATCGTCCTTCCCCTAAACTCCTTTCTTTTCTTTTGTCTTCCTACTTCCTTAATTCCCATCAACAACAACGGCAACCTGGGCAGCACAGCGAGGTTGCACCGCGAGCAAGTTCGAGTGGAACAAGGTTAGTATCGGGTTGTTCGGGAGCGGTGAGGTGGTGGTAGGTTTCGATTTTGGGTGTTGGGTTGGGGTTCTTCGACGGTGGTTTTGGGGATTTTCCGGCAAGTCCGATTTTTTTTTGGTTTCGAGCCGTGAGTTATCACTCTGTTTTTTTTTGAAATGGGCTTGGACAGATTTTGGGGGCTCGTGGTGTTCGAATGTTCTGGCGGGCTTTATGGTGGCTGTGGTTTGGATGGAATTTAACGTGAGAACAAAAGTATGAAGGTCACATTTTCTTTGAAAATCTGAGAACGGTGAAGACTAAATTAGGGTTACAAGCTCTATATTAATAAGCTTGTGTTGAAAAGTCATTTACAGTAGGACTCTACTAATCTGGTAAGAAGATAAGCTGAAATCTTTTGTTATCCGGATAAGAGATGCAAATGGAGTTTTAATTATCAATACCAACTCAACTATTCCTAACTTTATTGCCATTAGTTCCTCTGCTCAACTTTGAGTCAAATTATCTCCATCCAATTATCCAATTTGGCATGCTCAATTCCATTCTCGACTCTTTGGTTATGATCTCCTTGGTTTTCTTGATGGCCCCAAGACTTGTCCAGCAAAACACATAACATAAAACAATAACCTTGTGCCCAATCCGACCTTTATGCTTTGGAAATGTCTAGATCAACTCCTTCTTAGAAGGGGGTTGAATAGATTTTCTCAACTTTCCGATTTATGCCCCCTTTTTCGAATATGTGAAAAGCTCTTCAAGAATGAGATATATAGAAGAAGAATGAACACAATAATTTAAAGAAGTTTAACTCACCTAGAGCCTAATCCACTACCACATGGTATGTCCAAGTTCATTTTGAAAAAAAAAGTTTATTAATTGATACCAAACAATTACAACATCCCCTTGAAGAACACCAAAATCTTATTACACCAACACCTTTGAAGAGTACCAAACTCTTCAACACCTAAAGAATCAACCAAGTGTGTTATTGCCAAATGAATACTCAACAAATATGTCTTGTTTTAGATGATTTTGCAAGTACAATCAAGATTACACTTTGAATTAAATATTACAATTCAAAAGTGAAAGTGCAATCAATAAAGAAAGCCTAGTAAGCAAGATGTTAGAAAAATAGTGCTTAGGCTAATACAACAAAAATGCTGAAAATGAAGAATAATAGATTTTGCTGAAATTTCCTTGTTGTGTTGTAGAGTAATGTGTTGTATTTGATCCTCCAATGCTTCATCTATTTATAGAAGAACTCCAAGATATAGTCTTCAAGATAGGCTCATCCTAGTTAACTTTTGTCTACAAAAGAAAGATCAAAACAACTTTAAGAATTGGTTAATAAATAAAAAGCCATAATTTCCTGAGAAGTGTTTCTGCAACGGATAGAATTTGCTATCAAAAGACTATAGCGACTGGTTGCTGTGTTGAAAAATTTGAATTTTTAAACCGTTGAATCAAGTATTGACACATGATGGCATAGAGGGCGGCCGATCACTATGTACGGAACCAGTCGCTGCCTATGGCTGCCGAATGCTATGGACAGTGATTGTTCGCTCGAGAAATAGAAAAGAACAGACATAAAACATAAACTTAAGGCACCAGTCGCCCTCTATTGCGACCGGTCGCCCTTCTTAAGAATTTTTCTCTGGTCTATTTTAGTTTTAAAACATTCAGATATGGGTCTCAATATGTTCCTACCATAAGATATCTTTCACAGCAGAATCGACAGAGTCAATAATAAAATTATCAGGCAAAGCACAAGTAAGTCCACGAGCTATATCAAAAATTGAAAACGTCACAGTTTTTCCCAAGACATTCATACTTAGTTTTCTATTTTTTACATCAATCAAGGTGTTGGTAGTGGCCATGAATGGCCTACCCAACAAAATAGTATGATCCTTAATATTACCTTTATTATTTCCCATATCCAAGACAACAAAATCAATGAGAATTTTAAGACCACCTACTTGGACCAAAATAATTTCAACAATACTTTTAGAATACATAAGTGACCCATCAGCAAGTTGCAAATATAATCTGGTGGACCTCAATTTCCCTGGATCTTGTTGCTTCGGGAGTGGATTTCGGGATGGGTTAGGAGATTTGTAAGGATTGTCAGTTTTGTGTAAGGACGATCTCTTACTTGTCTCCTCATTCGTGTTTTCTTCACTTGCATCATCCTTTTCAATTTTAGCAATATCAATTTCAAGATCAGTGACGGCTTGAGCTTGCGCTGGTTGACTAGGCAATGTGTCCTTTTTGACAAGATGTTGAGTTATTTCACCAACTTGTGTAGTCAATTGGCCGACTTGAGTCTCAATTCGCTTAAGAGAGGCCTTCAAGGATTCAAAATGTTTGTTATTCCACTCTTGTGTTTGCTGACTAACTTGAATAAAATAATTCAAGCTCTCTTCTAATGTAAGCCGTGATTGTCTTTCTTGATTGGTCGTCATTCCTGATGCTTTTATAAAGAACATTAGGAAAATAGATCAAACGCACCTGACGAATAAACCTAAAATAGAAACAAACAAAAAGAATCCTAATCTAGAAACATGGAAAATAAACACAATAATTATTACGCGGAAAGCCTTCCCCGGCAACGACACCAAAAATTTGTTCTACCACTAAACACCTAAAATAAATCTAGCAATCCTCGCAAGATAACGAGATCAATTGTAGAGTAGCAAGTTAACCACAAGTCGCCTCTCAAGGAATACTTAACCGACAAATAATTATTATGCAACACAAAAAACAGAAAATAAATCCTAAACACTCTAACCAAATATGTGATTTTAATAAACTAAAGAAAAGCAAATAAAAAGACAAATTAAAAATAAACATGATTAAACTCAAAGAAAAACGATATGGAAGAAAGTCTAGGATTTCAGAATCATCTCTTCAAAATTGCAAGCAGAATATCAACTAATTGATCATGCAGTTAACAAATATAACAAACATATAAAAACTAGGCCTAGATCTGATAACTCACGTATTAATAGATTAGGGCTATCCCAACATAATTTTCTATTTTCATTAAGCCAAGTCAGATAATACATTTCTGATTTATATCTAACCCCCTGAATAAATTTAGTCTAAGAATAATATCTTATCTCGAATCATTTCCTGAAAACAATCAAAAATTGATTAGACAATCAATTATCAAATAAAGCAATTCATTCAGGAAAACAAACCAATTAGTCAGCATTCATGCTTGTTTATTTGAATCAAATCGTCCTAATCCTTGAACAAAGAAATTAGTCATGCTTGGGGTGGGATCATAATCTCAATTGAAGGGAAGATTAAAACAATCATAAGTATTATCATGCAATAATAATAATCACCCAACAATTGAAATCAGAAAAAGAGATGTAGAAATGTTATGCTTTGATTCAGCCGCAAAAATAACTTTAATGGGAATAACCCAAGCAATCCCAATATTGAATGGAAAAGAAAGTAATAAAAACTAGGGTTTAAAAATGCTAAGAAGTAAAAGTGTTCGAAAATATGGGCTCCCTAAGTCCTATTTATAAGCCTACAATCCAAAACAAGGTGGAAGATCCAAAAATCGGAAGAAAAATGCAATTTTCATGTTCAGTAAGTCAACGTGCACGTCCGCGTACGGTGCCACATGACCGCGCACGTGCAAAGGCTGCTCTGCCAGCCGTGCGCGAACGCACACCTCTTGTGTGCGCCCGCGCCCTCCAAACTTCAGAATTTGCTCTCATTGTCTTCTTATGAATTGTAGCTTTATCTCTTAACTTTACATAACCACTTAAATGACCTCAATATCAATTTCTAGAGTGAGTTATGGCCAAAATACTAAAATGTATCATTTCCAAAATCTCATCACTTGATTTCCACTTTCACATGATTTTAACCCATCCAAACATCTTCATTTGCATTTAGTAGCATAAATAGACATTGTAGAACTTTGTCTTAGTCTTCCAATGGTATATGAATCATATCAATTGGACGTCGGATGCGAACGTTACGTCCAAAATACGACAACTGTCGCAGTTGCGCGAAATGACTTTTTAACGTTTCTTGCTCCAAAACTTGTTTTTTCCACCAAAACCTAGAAAATCAATAAAATAACACAACATAACACTAAAACATGCAAATGCAAATAAAACACGCCAAAAATATGTATAAATCATCACACAAAATACATATAAAAACATGCAAAATAACTCCCCCACACTTAGCCTTTTGCTTGTCCTCAAGCAAATAATTGTGCCTTTAGACCCAACAAAAAACATCAAGTATAATTTAAAATTCAACTAATCAATAACACCAAGTTCTATCCACCTCGGATCCAATATTAATTGATCCTCAACCTCCACAATAGACTCACCCGACTAAGGTTAAAAAAAATTAACAAAGGTGTTTGGCCATCCTCGCTAAGTTTTAAATCCGTTTTATAAGTTGCAACCCCCTTACATACAACAAACCATACAATCGCTACCCACGGAATTATTATTTTTTTTCTTTCTTTTTTTCTTTTTCTTTTTTTTTTCTTTTTTTTTCGCGAGAACTTTCGAGATGTCTTCCACTAGGTGTAAACTTTGGATTTTATCCAAAGGCTCCTAGGGTGGTTTACCATACTCATGTTTGTGCTTGCGTTTTACGTAAATGACAAACATGAGACTCATGAATGCTCCTAGTTACTAAGCAGCAACAAACATAGGAGTATAACCTCAATTGCTCATTTTTTTGAGTTTTTTTTTGGCAAGCTAGCAATCTTATGTAAACAATAATTAAAATAAAGGTTCACCTTAATTCACATCAACGAAACATCACAATTCAAGCCCCACAACCTTGGCTATCATTTAACCCTCGCCGAACTTGTCTACTAAAAAGGCCAATTCACAATTCTAGCCAAATCCTACGTATCAAGTTCGTGGTGTAATTTCATAATAAAAAATTAAATTTTAGCACATATTTATAGCCAATTCACAACACAATTATAAGGCTTGTAACAATTATAAGGCTAGCTAACCACATGCAACCATAACACACATATAATGACAATCCCTCCCCCACACTTAAATCAAGCAATGACCTCATTGCGTAAAGAAAATAAAATAGAAGGAAAGAGAGACGTCCCTAGAAAGTGCTATAATCGGCAAACAATTAAAGCAATCACATGAACCGTCAATCTTGCAAAAGCCATGTGAAGGGAAAATAAAATACCACACATAAACTAAAAAATGAAAAATCAAACTAACATGCACAAAAAAAAACACCACATGCAAACTCATACAAAGGAAAAATGCTTGGGTTGCCTCCCAAAAAATGCTATTTTAACGTCATCATCTTGACAATATCAATTAAGAAAATCATGGCGAGTCATCGAGCAAGACCTTTTTCACTACCTTGGAATTTTTATCCGGCTGAATTTCATTATGTTCCTACAATAAGATATCTTTCACAGCAGAATCGATAGAGTCAACAATAAAATTATCAGGTAAAGCACAAGCAGGACCACGAGCTATATCAAAAATTGAAAATGTCACAATTTTTCCCAAGACATTCATACTTACTTTTCTATTTTTTACATCAATCAAGGTGTTGGTGGTGGACATAAACGGTCTATCCAATAAAATAGTATGATCCTTAATATTACCTTTATTCTTCCTCATATCCAAGACAACAAAATCAATGAGAATTTTAAGACCAACTACTTGGACCAAAATATTTTCAACAATACCTTTAGGATACCTAAGTGACCCACCAACAACTTCCAAACATAATTTGGTGGACCTCAATTTCATTGGATCTTGTTGCTTTGGGAGTGGATTTGGGGATGGATTAGGAGATTTGTAAGGATTGTCAGTTTTATGTAAGGACGATCCATTACTTGTCTCCTCATTCGTGCTTTCTTCACTTGCATCATCCTTCTTTTTAATTTTAGCAATACCAATTTCAAGATCAGTGACGGCTTGAACTTGTGCTAGTTGATTAGGCAATGTGTCCTCTTTGACACGATGTTTGAACTATTTCACCAACTTGCGTAGTCAATTGGCCGACTTGAGTCTCAATTTGCTTAACAGAGGCCTCCAAGGATTCAAACCGTCTGTTATTCCACTCTTGTGTTTGCTGACTAACTTGAATAAAAGAATTCAAGCTTTCTTCTAATGTAAGCCATGATTGTCTTTCTTGATTGGTCGCCATTCCTAATGCTTATGTAAACAACACCAGGAAAATAGATCAAACGCACCTGACGAATAAACCTAAAATAGAAACAAACAAAAAGAATCATAATCTAGAAACACGAAAAATAAACACAATAATTATCATGCAGAAAGCCTTCCCCGGCAACAACGCCAAAATTTTGTTCGACCGCTAATTACCTAAAATAAATCTAGCAATCCTCGCAAGAGAACGAGATCAATTGTATGGTAGCAAGTTAACCACAAGTCGTCTCTCAAGGAAGACTTAGTCGACAAATAATTATTATGCAACACAAATAACAAAAAATAAATCCTAAAACCTCTAACCAAATTTGTGATTTTAATAAACTAAAAAAAAAACAAATAAAAAGACAAGTTAAAACTAAACATGATTAAACTCGAAGAAAAATGATATGGATGAAAGTCTAGGATTTTGGAATCATCTCATCAAACTTGCAAGCAGGATATCAACTAATTGATCATACGGTTAACAAATATAACAAAATGTAAAAACTAAGCCTAGATCTGATAACTCACGTATTCACAGATTATGGCTATCCCAACAAAATTTGCTATTTTCATTACGCCAAGTTAGATAATACAGTTCTGATTCATTTCTAACCCCTTGAATAAATTTAGTCCAGGAATAATATCTTCTCTCGATCTCAATCATTCCCTCAAAACAATCAAAAGTTGATCAGACAATCAATTATCAAATAAAGCAATTCATTCAGGAAAGCAAACCAACTAGTCAGTACTCATGCTTGCTTGTTTGAATCAAATCATCATAATCCTAGAACAAAGAAATTAGTGTTAGATAAATATTTTTATCATAATTTTGATGATTTCATATTATTGTGTTTTACACCAAAACAATGTCTCCAAATATTTTCCAAATACTTCAAATCGATTTAAATGATTTTTACTAATTTTTTGGAGTATTTCTTGAAGTTTATTTTTGACAAAAATCAGACAACACTTCTGTTTCGAGGCCAACCGGTTGCCCTAGAGAGCAACCCGTGCCTGAAGAAAGAACATAACTTTTGAGAATTTGAAACATAACTTTCTGTTTCACAAAAATAAAGAGGTGGACCGGTCCACATAAAGGTCGACCGATCGAAGGCAAGGTCGATCGGTCCAACAACTATTGGACCGGTCCAAGTGCTTGTTTTTCATGAGTTTTTCATCTTTAAATGTATTTTTCATATTAGAGATCAACCGGTCGACCTAAGATTTTATCAGCAAATTACCCATTGCACAACAAACAACTTTTCATGAAATTGTGGGATTGATTTCTAACAGCTATATTCTCCATTTAATGTGCAATTTTTTTACAGATTTTAATCTCTAAAGAGGAGCCTATTGCTGGGATTCAAATCTAAGAGCTCTCCTATAAATACTTGAAAGTTTTAAGAATCAACACTACAAGACAACACAACAAGAAATATCTCTGCAAATATTTTGTTCTTCACTTTCAACATTCTTGTTGTATTAGTCTAAGCTTATCACTTTCACATCTTGCTTATTAGGCTTTCCTTCACTACACTTGCACTTTTGAGTTGTAATATTTCATATAAAGTGTAATCTTGATTGTATTTGTAACATCATCCAAAACAAGAAATCATTGTTAGTGTTCTTTTGGCAAGAACACGTTTGGTTGATTTGATTGAAAAGTTTGGTGCTTTTCGTGTTGAAGAGTTTGGTGCTCTTTGAGGTGTTGAAGAGTTTGGTGCTCTTTCATTTGGAAGTGTTTGGTGCTCTTCGAGGTGAAGAAGAGTTTGGTGTTCTTCGAGTTGGAAGATTATGGTGATCTTCATAGGTGTTGTTGTAAGAAGAGTTTGGTTCTCCTCAAGGTAAAGGTTGTAATAGTTTGGTATCTATTAATAAACTTTTTACTTTTTTGAAATCCATTCCGGACATACCGGGTGGTAGAAGACCAGGCCCTAGGTGGGTTGAACTTCTATAAATCATTGATTGTTGTTTATATTTTCGCACTTTTATTTTGGTCAACATCTTCATATTCGAAAAAGAGGGCGTAAATCAAAATATTGGGATAATTTATTCACCGCCCTCTAGATTAACGTAGCCACTTGGACTAACAAGTGGTATCAGAGCCCAACTCTTTGGCAAGCTCATTTTCTATTACGAGTAAGAGGAAAGATCCATGGCTATGAACGACAACTATCTTCCAATCGTTGCTTCATTCAATAGGCCACCTCTTTTCGACTCCAATAATTATGCTTTTTGGAAAGATAGAATGGAGTGCTTCTTACAAGGTTGCAGGTTCGGTATTTGGAACACGATTGTAAATGGAGTATCCATCTCAATGAAGAAAAAGGAAGACGGAACTAAAAATTCCTAAAGCTATCAAGGAGTTCGATGATGAAGACAAGAAAATATTCTCCTTAAACGATAAAGCTCTTAACATTCTTCATTGTTCTCTTACTGCTATGGAATATAATTTTATTAGAGGAATACGACCCGCTCATGATGTATGAGAAAAATTAGAAGTTATCTATGAAGGCACAAAGAAAGTGAAATAAGCTCGAAAGACCATATTGGTCAAAGAGTTCAAAATGTTTACTATAAATGTTGGAGAAAATATTTCCAAAATGGTTAAAAGGCTTGATAACATTGTAAATCCTCTAGTTGCACTTGGGAAAATTATTTCCGAAGAGGATAAGGTCACAAAATTATTAAATGCTCTTCCCACCTCTTGGTCCGAAAAGGTTACCGCTATTACGGAAGCTCAATTCTTATCTACATCAAATTGGTCAGGTTTGAATTGGTTGACGGAAACACAATCGAAGTATGTTCATCAACTTTTATTACTCTCATAGACTCGATATTCTTCATGTCGTATGCCTATGTGCTCGATTTCAAAGCAATTCCTCTCATATGAGTGTCGTTAAAAGAATTTTTCGATATTTCAAAAGCAATATTTCATATGGCTTGTTTTATCCTAAGAACGGAATTTTTTCTCTTAAAGGATATAGTGATTCGGACTATGCGGGAAATACTGATGATTGCAAAAGTACCTCCGGATCATGTCAATTTTTAGGCGATTGCCTCGTATCTTGGTTTTCAAAGAAACAAAATTTGTGTATCCTTATCTACGGCCAAAGCCGAATATATTTCCATGGCTTTTTGTTGTACTCAACTTCTTTATATGAAACAAACCTTAGCGGATTACAAATGTTCTTTCGAAAATATTCCTATTTTTTGTGACAATACATCCGGTATAAACATTGCTCAAATTCCGGTTCATCATAACCGAACAAAACATATTGAGGTTCAACACCATTTTCTAAGGGATTACGTTTCTAAACGAAAAATTGAGATGTGCTTTGTTCCGTCTCAAGATCAACTCGCGGATTTTTTCACAAAACATTTAGTCGTCGAGTCTTTTACATCTTCGAGCTCGTTTAGGCATAATGCATATCGAATAAGGTTTATGATTGCATTTTGTTCGTTTTTAAAATTTAGGCGTGAAAAATTGCATTTTTAACTCAAAATTCGGACAGAAACTGGACCATAATATAGGTACCAGTCAGACCTATATGGTTGACCGGTCGGCCAAGACCTAGACCGGTCAGACTAATGGTCAACAAGTCGACCATGGGCTTTCAGAAGTTAAATTGATTCTATCCAATCATTTCGTCATTTCGTCCTATTTCGTATATTTTTACACCCCTTCGCCCATTTCACACACAATTCACTCAGAATAATTTTCTCTTGCAAATTATACTATATTGGACTTCTATTATGTATATTTCTTCAATATTATCCATCTTCTCCGATCAATTGATAAGTTTAATTCTCTTTTTATTCTCAATTGGGTTGAACCCTTAAGAATGTGGCTATACTTGATGAATTTGTGTAATTCTTATATGATTGTGATGGGAATTATATATGTTGATGGATTGTCATTGTAGAACTAGGATTGGTGTTGATTTTTTTGGGCATGATCACATTTACAAATGTTATATACAACTTCGACTTTATCCTATGCATGCCAAGTGTTCGATAAAATGTCTCAGTGAATATTTCATCTTTTACATGAATCTCTTGATTTCAAATGTCTTATATGTTTATAGATATCACGTTTTATCCACCAAATGAGATTTTACAAACTTTCTTCTCAAAATTCCCCTTACAATTTGGAATTTTTAAGCTTTGTTTTCAAAAGCATGATAATTCAATTCGATGCGCACTTCGATATGTATTTATGATGTTTTTATCGTACTAACAGTCTTTTCGATGATTCCAAAGGGGGAGAAAAATGAAATAAGCTCATAAGCTTATGTTAAGATCAAAGAAGCTAGAAAAAGCTCACGAAAAAAGCTATAAGCTGTGGATGAAAAAGCCATAAGTTGTGGATGAAAATTAGTTCAATGGATGTATAATGGAATTTTAATTGTGACTAATGAATTCTTTTTGATTGGGGGAGCTTTTAAGCTCTTGTACTTCAAGTTATAATTGTAAAAACTGAGCTTTCAGCTTTATTTGTTTACTTCTATGCCTATTTTTGTTTAGCATGTTGATAGAGGGAGCTTTTATAAAATGTTTTGAAAATTTTTGCTCCTATCCTTATGATTCTTAATCATGAAAAGTGTCGCCTAAAATGGATAGTTGTTTTTGACCGGAAAACTTATTTCTTTTATAAAAATCGACCTCCAAAAATTGTTTTGGTTTGTAATCATCAAAAAGAGGGAGTTTGTTAGATAAATGTTTTTATCATAATTTGATGATTTCATATTATAGTGTTTTACACCAAAATAATGTACCCAAATGTTGTCCAAATACTTCAAATCGATTTAAATAATTTTTGCTAATTTTTTTGAGTATTTCTTAAAGTTTTTTTTTTTGATAAAAATCAGACAACACTTCTGTTTCGAGGCCAACCGGTCGCCCTAGAAGGCAACCCGTGCCTGAAGAAAGAAAACTACAACAAAAACGGGATAGGACAAAACAATAGGGAGACCGACCGGTCGACCTCGGTGCCTGAAAGTTACAATTTGAGAACATAACTTTCTGTTTCACAAAAATAAAGAGGTGGACCGGTCCACATAGGGGTCGACCGGTCGAAGGCAAGGTCGACCGGTCCAACCCCTATTGGACCGGTCCAAGTGCTGTTTTTCGTGGGTTTTTTATTTTGAAATGCATTTTTTAATATTAGAGGTCAACCGGTCGACCTAAGTTTTTATCAGTAAACTATCCATTGCATAGCAGACAACTTTTCATGAAATTATGGGATTGATTTCTAACAGCTATATTCTCCATTTAATGTGCAATTTTTTTACAGATTTCAATCTTCAAGAAGGAGCCTATTGCTGAGATTTAAATCCAAGAGCTCTCCTATAAATACTTGAAAGCTTGAAAATCAACACTACAAGTCAACACAATACAACACAACAATAAATATCTTTGCAAATGTTTTGTTCTTCACTTTCAACATTCTTGTTATATTAGCCTAAGCTTATCACTTTCACATCTTGCTTACTAGGCTTTCTTTCTTGATTACACTTGCACTTTTTAGTTGTAATATTTCATTTAAAGTGTAATCTTGATTGTATTTGTAACATCATCCAAAACAAGAAATCCTTGTTACTGTTCTTTTGGCAAGAACACGTTTGGTTGATTTGATTGAAAAGCTTGGTGCTTTTCATATTGAAGAGTTTGGTGCTCTTCGAGGTGTTGAAGATTTTGGTGCTCTTCGAGTTTCAAGAGTTTGGTGCTCTTTGAGGTGAAGAAGAGTTTGGTGCTCATTGAGTTGGAAGATTGTGGTGATCTTCATAGGTGTTGTTGTAAGAAGAGTTTGGTGTTCTTCAAGGTAAATGTTGTAATAGTTTGGTATCTATTAATAAATTTTTTCCTTTTTCGAAATCCATTCCGGACATACCAGGTGGTAGAATATTAGGCCCTAGGTGGGTTGAACTTCTATAAATCATTGTGTTGTTTACATTTTTGCACTTTTATTTTGGTCATCATCTTCATATTCGAAAAAGACGGCGTAAACCAAAAAATCGGGATAATCTAATCACACCCCCTCTAGATTATCGTAGCCACTTGGACTAACAATTAGTTGATCCTTGGGAGTGGGATCATAATCTCAATTGAAGGGAAGAAAACAATCATAAACATTATCATGCAACAATAATAATCACCCAACAATTGAAATCAGACAAAAGAGATGAAAAAATATTACGCTTTGATTAAGCTACAAAAATAACTTCAATGGAAAGAACCCAAGCAATCCCAATGTTGAATGGAAGAGAAAATAACAAAAACTAGGGTTTAAAAGTGCTAAGAAGTAAACGTGTTCGAAAATATGGGCTCCTGTGATTTTCATGTTTAAAAGTGTCCTATTTATAAGCCTAGAGTCCTAAACAAGGTGGAAGAGCCAAAAATCAGAAGAAAATTGCGATTTTCGTGTTCAGTAAGTCACATGCACGGTGCTGCGCGACCGCGCGCGCGTGCACAGGTTTCGCTACCTGCTGCCAGCCATGCGCGGACGCACACCTCTTGTGCGCACTCGCGCGCCCTCCAAACTTCAAAATTTTCTCTCGGTGTCTCCTTATGAACTATAGCTATATCTCTTAACTTTCCATATCCACTTGAATGACCTCAATATCAATTTTCTAGAGAGAGTTCTCGCCAAAATACTAAAATGTGTTATTTTCAAAATCTCATCACTTGATTTCAACTTTCACATGATTTTAACCCATCCAAATGTCTTCATTTGCATTTAGTAGCACAAAATAGACATTGTAGAACTTTGTTTTAGATTTCCAATGGTATATGAATCATGTCAATTGGACTTCGGATGCGAACTTTACGTCCAAACTACAACAACTGCTGCAGTTGCGCGAAATGACTTTTTAACGTTTCTTGCTCCAAAACTTTGTTTCCCACCAAAACCTAGAAAATCAATAAAATAACACAACATAACACTAAAACATGCAAATACAAATAAAACACGCCAAAAATATGTATAAATCGTCACACAAAACACACATAAAACATGCAAAACAAGGACAAATGGTTTTCAGACAATTTTAACACTTAGAGCGACCGGTCGTTAGAGGGGGCGAGCAGTGCCTAAATATATCGACTGATCTCCCTCGACAACGACATGTCCCTGTTTCAGTGCAATCCCTCTGTCTAATATTGATGTTTTGAAAATGTGATTTTTCACCCCAAATTATTAAAATGCACAAAATGCAAACATATACCTTATTCAATATATATTACGCTCAAATGAGCTTGAATCGAGTTAAAAGACTCGGTGGTTAACAATTTTGTAAAAAATATCCGCGAGTTGATCTTGAGACGGAACAAAACACGTCTCAATTTTTCTTTTAGAAACACAATACATTAAAAAGTGATGGCGAACCTCAATATGTTTGGTTCAATTGTGACGAACTGGGTTTTGAGAAATATTGATAACATAAGTATTTGTCACAAAATATAGGAAAGTTTTCAAAAGAAAATTTGTAATCCGCTAAAGTTTGTTTCATCCAAAGTAACTGTGTACAACAAAAAGCCGTGGAAATGTTTTCGGCTTCTGTCGTTGATAAAGATAGACGATTTTATTTCTTTGAAAACTATGAAACTAGGCAATCGCCTAATAAATGACATGAACTGGATGTACGCTTGTGATCATCAATATTGCCAGCATAATCTGAGTCACTATATCCTTTTAAAGAAAATTTTTTCATTCTTTGGATAAAACAAGCCATAAGAAATAGTGCCTTTCAAATATCGAAAAATACGTTCGGGGGCACTTAAATGAGATCCTTTGGGATTGCTTTGAAATCAAGCACATAGGCATACGACATAATGAATATCGAGTGTACTTGTGGTTAAGTAAAGTAAACTACCAATCATACCTCGATACTTGGATTCATCAACCGATTTATCTTTTTCCTTCTTGTGAAGCTTGATTTTTGTTACCATTGGATTTGCAATGGTTCTTCCTTTTTCATCCCGGACTTCTTTAGAAGTTCTTTAGTATACTTTAATTGTGATATATAAATACCTTCATGACTTTGTTTGATTTGGAGTCCAAGGAAGAAATTGAGTTCTCCCATCATACTCATCTCAAATTCACGTTGCATTAACTTAGAAGATTTCTTGCATAAAGATTCATTAGTAGCACCAAAAATGATATCGTCAACATAAATTTTAATTAAGAGGCTATCTTGACATTTTTCAAAAACAAAGAGAGTAGTATCAACTTTACTCCTTGTAAAACCATTTTCTAAAAGAAAAGAACTTAGTCTATCATACCAAGCATGGGGTGCTTGTTTTAAACCATATAAAGCCTTTTTAAGTTTATTAACATCATTTGGTCTAAAAAATTTCAAATCCCGGAGGTTGTTTAAATAGATTTTTTTTTGAATAAAGCCATTTAGAAAGGTGGATTTAACATCAATCTGGTAAAGTTTGAAGTTTTTGAAACAAAAATATAAAAGCAAGATACGGATAGCCTCTAAACGTGCTACGGGTGCAAAAGTTTCATCATAATCAATACCTTCTTCCTGACAATAACATTGAGCTACTAACCTTGCTTTATTTCGAATGATATTGCCTTGATCATCGAGTTTGTTCCGGAATATTAATTTTTTTCCGATGATAGTTTGAGATGGAGGATAAGGCACAAGTTCCCAAACATCATTCCATTCAAATTGATTTAGCTCTTCTTGCATCTCTAGAAACCAATCTTCATCTTCAAATGACTTCCTTAGCATTCTTCGACTCTTTTTGAGATATAAGAGCTTTTTCGGAAAATTTTCTTCTTGTCATTACCTCGTCAAGTGGATTCCCAATTATAAGATCTTTTGGATGATCTTCTTTGAATTTTAGAGCCACAAGAAGATCCGATGTATGACCTTTGTCCTCTCGTTGAACATTTGAGGTAGAAGGTTGATCATCATGAGTGTAGTATGGAACAATTGGTCCAACTTCATCTTTTTCATCACTATCATTATTTAGGATTCTTTCAACACCGGAAGCTTCACTGAATTTGACATAAATAGATTCTTCAACCATCAAGCTTGCCTTGTTATATACTCGGTATCCTTTGCTATTAGTCGAGTACCCCATAAAATTTTCTTCATCGGCCTTAGGATCAAGTTTCTCCAATTGATCCTTGGTGTTCAAGATAAAACACTTGCAACCAAATATTTTGAAATAGCTAATATTTGGTGTTCTTCATTTCCAAAGCTCATATGGAGTTTTATTCAACTTTGGATGAAGATATACTCGATTTATAACATAGCAAGCGGTGTTTACGACTTCGGCCCAAAAATATTTTGGAAGAGAAAATTCATTGAGCATAGACCGACACATTTCTTGTAAAGTCCAATTTTTCCTTTCGGCTACACCATTTTGTTGAGGAGTTCTCGGAGTCGAAAAATTATGTGCATATCCCTTGGTTTCACATAAGACTCTAAATTCACCATAAAATTCACCTCATTGATCACTCCTTATAGATTTAATAGTATATTCTTTTTCATTCTTTATAAGACTATACAACTTGGCAACTCATTAGCAGCATCACTTTTATGTGCAAGAAAAATAGCTCAAGTATATCTAGAAAAATCATCAACTATAAAGAAAGAGAAATGTTTTCCACTTAGACAAGCCATGCCAATATCCCTGTACAAATCTAAATGAAGAAGTTGTAGAGGCTTGGCTGTGGATATTTCATTGTTGGGCTTAAAACTACTTTTAACTAATTTGTTCTTTTGACAAGTGTCACATAAGCCAATGTTTTCAAAGTTCAATTTGGGTAGTTCTTTGACATTTTGGTTTTTACAAATACTTTGTAAATTTTTGTATCCAACATGTCCAAGTCGCCTATGCCATAAACTAGTTAAATCATTGCTAGCGACAATACAAGAAATATTTTGACTAACCAAATCACTTGTACAAATTTTGTTAAGATTATCTTTTCTACTAGCTTCACAAATAGTTTTACCATTTTTCAGAATAAGGCATTTTTCTTTATTGAAAGAACATCATAATTTAAATCACAAAGTTGGCTCAAGCTTATCAAATTAAACATAACCCCATCTACTAATAATACATCATTAAGAGAGAAAGAAGAATTACCAACGTCTCCATTGCCAAGGATTTTGCCTTTGCTATTCCCGAACATGACCATTCCTTCTTCTTGAAGCTTGATGTTGATAAAAAGTTGTTCTTTTATGGTCATATGGAACGAACATCCGTTGTTCATGAGTCATTTGCATGGAATCCTCTTTGATTGAGAATGCCCCAAGTACCTACAATTAAATTATTTTTAGCCACCCTAGAGTGTTGGGGTCCATGGGGGTTAGCATTGAGACGTTTGAGTGTCCAAAAATGACTATTACTATTTCTAATTTTACAAGTGCTAGCAAGATGTCCATTTTTACCACAATAAAAATAAGTATCGTTTTAGGACTACTAGCACATATAAATGTTGGAGCTTGGTTCTTTTTCTTGAAATAGGTGTGAAAAGGTTTATAACCAAGTCCTAGTTTTGATTGCTCATTTCTTTGTGAACCAAGAATTTTTGTAACCTTATTGGTACTCAAGTTAAAATGTTGTACATCCTTTTTCAAATTTTCTATCTCTTTTGTGAGAAATTGTTTTTCAGAATCACGACTCTTAACTTTAGCAAGAGTAATAATATGAGCATGGTCAAGAGATTCATAAGAAACAAATAACTTATATTTCTCTAATTTTAAATCTTTAAAATCCTTCTTCAAACTCTTATATTTGCAAATCATATCTATAAACTCATTTTGTAAATCGTCATAATCTCCTTGAAGTTCATCGATAAAAGAAGAAGAAGAATAATTAGAGCGTACCTCATTATTTTCAACATCTATGGCCATAAGTCCTTGTTCGGTTTCCCCCTCATTATCGGATGTTGCAAAAAGTTCATCCCATGTTTTGACATCCACATTCAAAGCCTTCTTTTTTGGGAAGAAGTTTTCTTTTTTTGTTCTGCCTATGCCATCTTAGGACAATCGGCTCTAAAGTGCTCGGGTTTTTCACATTTAAAGCACGAATTATCTCTTGTCTTTCTTGCCTTATTTTTATTGACAAATTTGGCAAAATTTTGTACAAAGGCGGTCGTTTCCTCATCATCCTCATCACTAGCACAATAAGAACTATCTGAACTTGAGGCAAGGCCTTCAGGTGTAGATTGCATACCCGATTGAGAGGTGGATGGTTTGGGGTTCTTTCTTTCTTTGAGATAGACTTTATATATGAGTAGATTTCCAAAATAAGCTCATCAAATTTGAGAGTTTCGAGATTTTGAGCTTCGGTAATAGTCGTCACCTTTATGGGCCAAGAACCGAGAAGAGTGTTAAATACTTTGGTTACCTTGTGTTCTTCAGAGATGAATTTTTCGAGTGCCAATAGAGAATTTGACGATGTTGTCGAGCCTTTCCACTATTTTCAAAATTCTTTTACCTTCGAACATTATGAAGTTTTCGAAGTCTTTAAACAAAATGATTTTTCTAGCTTGTTTAACCTTCTTAGTTCCTTCATAAATGGTTTTGAGTTTTTCCCATACTTCATGTGTGGACCTTATTCTTCTAATACGATTATACTCGGTGGTGGTAAGTGAACAATGCAAAATATTCAAAGCCTTACCGTTTAGAAAGAAAGAATTCTTGTCACTTTCATCGAACTCTTTAAAACTTTTGGGAGCTATAGTTCCATCCTCCAATTTCTTGGCTCTAATACCACTTGTTAGTCCAAGTGGCTACGAAAATCTAAGGGGAGTGAATAGATTTTCTCAATTTTACGATTTATGCCCTCTTTCTCGAATATGTGAAAAACTCTTCAAGAATGAGATAGATAGAAGAAGAATGAACACAATGATTTAAAGTGGTTTAACTCACCTAGATCCAAATTCACTACCACCCAGTATGTCTGAGTGGATTTCAAAAAGAAAAAGTTTATTAATTGATACCAAACAATTACAACTTCCCCTTGAAGAGGACCAAACTTTTCTTACACCAAAACCTTTGAAGAGCACCAAACTCTTCTTATAACCTTGAAGAGTATCAAACTCTTCAACACCTACAGAATCAACCAAGTGTGTGCTTGCCAAAAAATACTCAACAAGTATGTCTTGTTTTGGATGATTTTACAAGTACAATTAAGATTACACTTTGAATGAAATATTACAACTCAAAAGTGCAGTGTAATCAACAAAGAAAGTATAATAAGCAAAATTTCAAAGTGTAGTGCTTAGGCTAATACAACAAGAATGTTGAAAATGAAGAATAATAGATTTTTCTGAATTTTCTTATTGTGTTGTAGAGTAATGTGTTGTATTTGATCCTCCAATGCTTCATCTATTTATAGAAGAACTCCAAGATGTAGTCTTCAACATAGGCTCCTCCTAATTAACTTTTGTTTGTAAAAGAAAGATAAAAAAAACTCCAAGAAACGGTTGATAAATGAAAAGTCATAATTTCCTGAGAAGTGTTTCTGCAACGGATAGAATTTGCTGTCAGAAGACTATAGCGATCAATCGCTATGTTAAAAACTTCGATTTTTTAAACTGTTGAATAAAGTTTCGACACATGATGGCATAGAGGGGACCAGTCGCTGTCTATGGCAATTGGTTGCTATGGATAGTGAATGTTCACTCTAGAAATAGAGAAGAACACACAGGAAACACAAACTTCAGGCACCGGATGGCGACCGGTTGCCCTCCTTAAGGATTTTTCCCTGTTCTATTTCAAGTTTTAAAACATTTCGGTTTGGGTCTCTCTACTACGGCGACCGGTTGACCTCTTTACAGAGAAGTTGTCCGATTTTTTTTCAAAAATAAAGTTCAAAAAGTACTTCAAAAACCTAGTAAAACTCAATTAAAGTGTTTTGAAGTATTTGGACAACATTTAGAAACAATGTTTTGGTATAAATCATATTTATATGAAACATCAAAATATAAAAAAAGCATTGATCTAACGCTAATTGCCTCGGCACCTACTTCACACAAAGCTTAGGGACAAGCTGCTTGTCTATATGCAAATTGTTACTGATCACGTATCATGCATCTTAAGGAATGTGTCCACCTTTTATCCAAAGACACAAAAATAGTCTCTCAATATCTCCAATCAACTAAAGGCATTTCTGATGACCTTGATCTCATTGGTACTCCCCTTTCTAGAGATGATCTCATTTTTTATTCCCTTAATGGTTTAGGCCCAGAATTCAAAGAAATCATTGCTGCCATTTGTGCCCGTGAGAATCTCATTTCATTTGAAGAACTTCATGACAAGCTCATTGAGCATGAGACTATGCTCTCTCGAAATGAAAGTAAACCTTAACCCTCGCCAGTTACTGTCAAACTCACACGTAGTGGTACCCCTCGAACCAATCGACCTTTTGTTATCTAAATTAGCACCCACAATCATCACATCATACTCCTTCTAATACTTGTGGATCTTCTTCAACCAGAATCAAAATTCTAAAATTCATAATTTGCCTCTTATTTGTCAGTATTGTAATAGGTGTGGTCATATTGCACGCTATTGTCGAATTCCCAAGTCTGAGTTGCAAAATTCAACCCCACCACCAGTGGCAAATCACATAGCCATGATAAATAGCAACCCAAACTAGCTTGTGAACTCTGTTGCAAGCCATCATGTCACCAATGATCTACACAATCTCTCTATGCATGACAACTATAATGGTGGTGATGATGATCTTATTGGCGGTGGTTCCAGTTTAGCTATCACTCATACATGTCTGACTCACATCTCTCATAATGCCAATAAGTTTTCATTATCGAATGTTCTATGTGTACCATCTACTCAAAAAAATCCAATTTTTGTTTCAAAGTTTTATGACACCAATAATACATCTATTGAATTTTTCCGATATTTCTTTGTTGTTAAGGATCTAACCACAGGGGCACATCTTCTGCAAGGCTCGAATAGAGATGGTGTGTATGAGTGGCCACATCTTGGATCTCATAATCAACCGCGTGCATTATTTGGTGTGAAAACCTCTCTTAAAAGATGGCATGATCGTCTTGGCCATCCATCTGCCAAAACTCTTCACCATGTTATTGGTCAATGTCTTTACATGTGTCATCTTCTAAGTCATCAATTTCTAATTACAGTTCTTGTTTAAGTAATAAAAGTCGCAAGCTTCCATTTCGAATGTCATCTTTAGTTAGTATACAAAGTATACACGGCTCTATCCTATCCATTTGAAATCCAAAGTCACAATTGTTTTTATAAACATTAAGACACTGGTGGAAAATTATTTTTGAACTAAGATGAGAACATTATACTCAGACATGGGAGGAGAATATCAAAAATTAAAATAACTTCTACTTCACATGGTATCCAACATCTCACCACTCCCCCATACACCCCCAACACAATGGGTCTGCCGAAAGGCGTCATATAGTTGAAACTAACCTTACACTTCTCCGTCAAGCATCTCTTCCACAATCAAATTGGTCATTTTCCTTCCAAACAACCACCGACCTTATCAATCGTCTTCCTACACAATTTTTAGAAAATAAGTCACCTTTTGAGGTACTTTTCCAGTGTGCTCCCAACTATTCTAAGCTTAGAATCTTTGGGTGTCTATGTTACCCTTGTATTCAACCGCACCACTCACAAACTTGAACTGCAATCAACTTCATGCGTCATGTTAGGATACTCCTCCACACAAAGTGCATAATGGTGTCTTGATGTGTCCACTAACAAAATATATATCTCACGTCATATCAAGTTCATTGAGTCAGCCTTTCATTTTGCTTCAAAGCCCCAAACAACCAGTTCTGTCTCAGACCAAAGCTCGTGGTGGTCTTGTTCATCGTCCTTAGCTTCTCTTGAAAATCCCCATTTTCTCATCCCATCGAGGTCCCATTCTTTGATCTCACCAGCTCTACAAGAGATTCAAGCACCGATCATTGCTGCACCATCCATTTTCACTCATACCTCTGATTGAAATCGGCTCAAAGCAGAGATGTGTCCTCACCACCTTTAAAATGATCCTCCATCCAACAGAACTTATCCCATGGCCACAAGATCTCAAAATAATATTTCCAAGACTAACCAAATTGACACCACAACCAAACATAGAATCTCCAATTCTCTTGAACCTACATGCGTCTAAACCGCTCTCTGTGATCCTCTTTGGCGAAATGCTATGGTTGAGGAGCTTAATAATCTAACCAAAAATGGTACTCGGGAACTTGTTTCTCATCACTCTTGCCAAAATATTATTGGATGCAAATGGGTGTTTCGCGTCAAAAGAAATACCGATGGATCTATAGCTAGATATAAACCTCAATTAGTCGCAAACGAATTTCATCAGAGGCCTGGGGTGGATTACCACAAAACTTTCAGTCTCGTTGTAAAGCTCACTACAATTAGATTGGTTCTTTTTCTTGTAGTGAACAATAATTGGCATGTTCGACAAATGGATGTCAATAATGTCTTTCTGCATGGGACACTCATTAAGGAAGTTTACATGATTCAACCACCGGTATTTATTGATCAAACACTACCTAATCATATTTTTTGCCTACATAAGCCATTTATAGGCTTAAAGAGGCACCACGTGCATGGTACAATGATTTGAAGAATTCCTAATCTCTTTTGGTTTCTCAAACTTAAAGTCAGACAGCTCATTGTTTATATATAATCTTCACAACAATATGATATATTTTCTTGTCTATGTTGATCAGTTGCTTGTTACAGGGAACAACTCAATGCTACTAAATCTTTCTCAGATGAATTATCTAAAAGGTTCTCTTTCAAAGATCTTGGTCCTTTGCATTATTTCCTTGGTGTTGATGTGGTATCAACAAAGGTTGGATATTTTCTCAGCCAACACAAATATATTAGGGACCTTCTTGTAAAAACAAAGATGGACGGTGCTAAGGATACTCTAACTCCATTGTCCACAACTGAATGTCTTACTCTTCATGATGGTTCAACAGCTGCTAATGCCACAGAGTATAGACAGGTGATTGGCTCCTTGCAATATCTCTTTTTAACATGAACCCACATATCTTTTCTGTGAATAAGTTAACACAGTTCATGCATGCTTTATCTCAAAATCATTGGACTGCAGTGAAACTGTTACTTCGATATCTCAAACACATTATAAATCATGGTTTGCATCTTTGACGTTATCAATCTCTTGCTCTACATGCATTTTCTGATGCTCATTGGGCTGGCAATCACCATGATCGTACATCTACATCAGCTTATCATGTTTATTTGGGGGGGGGGGCAATTTAGTTTCATGGTCATCAAAGAAATAGAAGTCGGTTGCACGGTCCCATATGGAGGCTGAATATTGATCAGTTGCATCCACCGCCTCTGAAATTTTGTGGGTACTCTCGCTTCTTCAAGAACTTGGAGTTAAAGCTTCCCCACCCACTATCTACTGCGACAACAAGGGAGCTACTATTCTATGTGAAAACCTGATCTTCCATTCAATAATGAAACATATTGCTATAGACTTCCACTTTGTACGAGACAAACTTGCATCTGGAATTCTTCAACTATCACATATCTCAAGTCATGATCAATTAGCTGATCTTTTGACCAAACCACTTCCACGACGCCATGAACACCTTCGTTACAAGATCGGTGTCTCCGATGGATCCTCCATCTTGCAGGGGCATGTTAGAGAAAATTATGGAAATGACTAGTTTCCCAATTTTTGGAGATTACATTTTCACCACATTGATTCGTGGCATAGTATCAGCCATTTAATTTGTGGAAGTTACATTCTGACCACATTGATTTTTACCTTATATTTAGGATATGATTATGACTAATTTTCAGCATATTAATTATATTTATTACTGTACGTTATTCTCTAATTATTCTTGTATATTCTTGTATAGTGTATATATATGGCAAATTGCCAATGATAATAAAATGAACCATTTTTTACCAATCATTATTCTCTTACACCAACAACGAACATACTGTTGAAATTGGTTTTAGAAATTAAGTGCTGACCCGATTTTGACCAATTAATTAAGTGGGTTCAATTATTTGTTGTATGAAATAAATGAGATATAAGTAATCTACACCGCGGGTAGATGAGTTTAGCGTTTTGAATTTCTTGAAATCAATGTCGGGTGAATGAGAAATAAATAACCACTTGAAATGCCTTTTATATAGAATATAAAAGGGTGGGAATATGGAAAGTCATATCCCACATAGGAAACATATTAAATGTTTGACTAGATTATAAAGAGCTTCACTACTAATAAGGAGTAATCATGTGGAGCTCCTTATGGTACACCCTAGTGGACCAAGTCAATTTTGACTAGCCTTTAGCTAGCTCAAATAGCACAGAGGACGGTGCGAAGCACCGTCCGAGCTGGGCCCGGGCCCGTGCACGTCGCACATAGTCGCATTGGGCGCTTTAGAGGCGCACTTTGCACTTTGCACGTACGAATCGTCGCAAGGAGCTTTGAGGAGCCTTAAAGTTTTGAAAACTCAAACAGTGTTTGGTCCAGTGGCTCGGTGACATGGCAGGGTGGCAGTGATTTGGCATAGTAGTCCAGGGGCGACACGTGGCAAGCTAACGCTGATTGGACATGTCTGTCCGCTGATGGGACGCTATGACTGGATACGACTATCCAGTGTGAAGGATTGTATGCCAAAGGGTATGTTCCTTCAGTTGGATGCGATCTAGACCATCAGATCGCAGCTGTTGATCACAGGGCACGATCTGACGGAACGATCGATCCGAACCTGGGGTTGCACCCAGTCTGAAGAGGCAGCATAAGCTCTATAAATAGCAGTTCCCATAATTCATTTCATTACTTCAGAAAATTTTGAATTTCTTGCTTCATATTCATTCTGCATAAGTCAATAAAAGAGAGTTCAAAAACATCACAGTGTTCGCTGTACTTGTGATTTGTAGTGCAACTATCGCAAGTTATTTGTCGTTGTATCTTGGGAGACAATTGCCGCATTCCGTACGCACCTTGAGTAGAGCAATCTTGTCTTAAAGAGAAAAAGTCCAACTCTTGCCTTGACATTTTGTTTTCGTACCGAAACTCTGCTCATATTTCTGTAGCCATTCGATATACACCAACCCAGTTTTTCCAACATTTTAAGACAAGATTTTTCTGTGTATCAAATGGCTTCAACATCATCAGTTCCAGCACCATCCTTTCCAATAGTAGCACAGGGAGAGAAACCAGAGAAGTTCGGTGGTTCAGATTTCAAAAGATGGCAATAGAAGATGTTGTTCTATCTTATTACTTTGAACCTTGCTCGTTTCCTGATGGAGAACTCTCCAACTGTGGGGGAAGAGGATATTGATAAAGAGAAGAGAATGGCGTTGGAGTCAAAGCGACTTCCTATGCAAGAACTACATTCTCAATGGACTGGACAACACATTGTATAATGTGTACTGTTCGGTAAAGACTGCTAAGGAGTTGTGGATCTCCTTAGAAAAAAAGTATAAAACGGAAGATGTCTGCACAAAGAAATTTGTTGTTGGCAAATTCTTTGATTTTAAGATGGTTGACACCAAGATGGTGATCAGCCAGGTCCAAGAGATTCAGCTCATTCAGCGCGATATAATTGCATAAGGAATGGTGTTGAGTGAATCATTTCAAGTAGTTGCTATTATAGATAAGCTACCGCCTCTGTTGAAGGATTTTGAAAAATACCTGAAATATAAGCAGAAGGGGATGGGGCTTGAAGACTTAATTGTCAGATTGTGAATTGAAGAAGACAATCGCAAATCCGAAATTAGGCGAGCTTCCATTGAGGCAAAGGCAAACATGGTAGAGAGAGCCTAATGCTAGCAAGAAGAAAAAGCACCCAGGGAATGGTCAGAAACAGTGGAAGGCTAAAAAGTTCAAAGGGAACTGCTTCAACTGTGGCAAGCCGAACCACAAGGCTAAAGATTGTCATCTTCCTAAGAAAGGCAATCGGAACCAGGTGCTTGTGACCGAGGAGAAAACAATACCAATTGATATGTTCGAGCTTGATCTCTCGACTATTGTGTTTGAAGCCAACAAGTGCTACATGGTGGATAACCCAAGATAATGGTGGGTGGACACAGGTGCTGCACGCCACATATGCTCCGACAAAGACATATTTCTAACATATAATCCTATCAATGGAAGAAAGTTATACATGGGAAATCATGTAACTTCTGAAATTGTTGGTTGATGTGTGTAAAATAAACGTGCATTTTAGGGCTTAAATTGATATATAATTGATGCATTTGCACACATATTTACTATGTTTTTACTTGGATTCCTTTAAAGGACATGATACTGCGTATTCTGTTAATTCTTGCAGGAAACAGAGCTTAAAATGAAGAAATGTCAGTAGGGATGCCCGGATAAGATTGCCGAATGCAAAAGAGAAGATCAAAATGATGGAAAAAGGGAACAAAACCAAGTCACATGGCCGGACCGTGTAGCCTCACACGACTGTGTGGACCGGTGGTGTGAAAATCACACGGTTATGTGAAGAAAGGAAGAAAACAGAGGACGGAGCAGGTCCACACGGCCGTGTGGACACGGAAACCAGCCGCACAACCTACCCGTGCGACCAACCTGCCCATGCGACAAAGGGCTGAGCCCAAAGCCACACGCCCGTGTGGACCCACATGGCCTGACCGTGTAGGAGTCTATTTTAGTGCGTTTTTTAGAGTTTGCTTCCCGTTCCAACTCTGCAAGTGATCTCTCCAAGCATCTATAAAAGGGGATTAAGTCTTGCACAAAAAATCATCACTCTCTACATATAAAACACATCAAATAACATAGGAACAAAGGAAAAGCTTCTGAGAGTAAAAGGCTAGGTCGCGAAGAACACCACAAGGCTTTCGCATCTAGGGAGCAAAGGAGCTTCGAGGGCTTGGAAGGGGAATCCATCCTGACAAGAAGGGGTTTTCTTTCTATGTCTAAGTACTCTTATTTGTGCTTATATGATGTCATAATATTGATTCGGATTTGTCTATAAGTTTGTAATCAATGTTTGGCATATTTTTCAGATCTTAGGGGCATAATCAAAACTGTGGATTTATATTTAATATGATTACTTGTTTTCTTAATTGCTTCATGTTTTCTATTTTATGAATTTGAGTTCTTATTTTTAATTACTTTTTATTTGGCCAATAAATTGCATGTCGGATTTGTTATTACAGAATTTCAGACGATGAGTTTTAACAAAAACAGAAATCGAATTCAGACATGAAACATATGTGATAGGCGAGTTTGTTGGGAATCATTCAATTCACAAATCTTTTTGGAGTTAATAAGAATTGTAACGTTCTGACCAGACTATAATTGTTATTAATCAACTGTTTACGCACCACCTGACCATTGGAGTAAATGATACTAGGAATTTGAACCCATAGAATCACATGAATTGGTTTTTAAAACTTTATTCGCATTTAATATTGAAGAAGCATGTTGAGATTATGTGCCTAAGATTGCTCCTAAGATGTTGAAAGTACTTGTGGGGTTCACAAATTTATTTTATTTACTTTTTCTTTATTTTTGATTTTCGTAGATTAAATATACTTGATTTTCGGTCACTTCAATAAATTTAGAATACGATGTTATTATAGCCTAAGTGTTTCGAGCTTGAATCCCTGAGGAATATGACATTGCTTGCCATTATTCTATAAACTACACTGTACACTTACAGTTGTATGAACCAAAATAATTTTTGGCAAATAAGTTTTTGGCGCTGTTGCCGGGGATTGATTAGATTCAACTTAGATATAGCAATAAGTAGTCCAATCTTAATTGAAGCATATTTTTGTAAATATTTTTTTTCCCTTTTTTTGATTTTTTTGATTTTATTTTTGATTTTTTTTCTTTTGGTTCGATTGTAACATTGTTTTTGTTTAATGCAGATAATGCATGGTCACGCGTTCCAGATCAACCCAGCCAAATCCCATTGATTTGGAAATCGAAAAGACAGCTAAGCAACTAAGGAAAAAAGGCAAAGCAATGGCGGATGGGACTAATCCGAATGCAGTGGAAAACAGAAACAATGAGAAGCGCCCACCAGGGGCCGGCGTCCAGGACAGAATTGTGGAAAGGCCCGCGAGAAGGGCAATTAGGGACTACTTTCAGCCGGGGGTAAGCCAAACTTATGGGGGTGTGGCCCGTCTGCCGATCAATGCAAACAATTTTGAACTAAATCCGACATTGATCCAGATGGTTTCACAAAACTAGTTTGGGGGTAGAGCCGTTGAGGATCCAAACGCGCATCTGGCGCACTTTCTAGAAATTTGCGATACTGTTAAGATGGATGGTGTTTCTGAGGATATCATTCGATGCCGCCTTTTCGCATTCTCTCTGCACGATAAGGCTAAGGGATGGTTATGCTCTTTAACACCACTAGCCACAAATTGGGCAGAACTAAGTCAGCGGTTTCTAGCTAAATACTTTCCCCCCAGCAAGATGCTGCAGTTGAAATCTAAAATCGCCCAGTTTAGGCAATTAGATGCTGATCCGCTATATGAAGCATGTGATAGATTCCGAGATTGCTAAGGAAGTGCCCTCAACATGGATATCCTGACTACCAACATGTTCAGTACTTCTATAATGGTTTGCGTGGTAACACAAGAACAATTATAGATGATGCATATGGAGGTGCACTACTAGGGAAATATCCTGAGGAGGCACTAGAGTTACTAGAGGAGATGGCGAACAACAGTTACAAATGGCCATCCGAAAGGTCGACTGTCCGACGAGTGGCAGAAATTCAGGATGAGAAAGTTGCCATTCTCACAAAATAGGTATCGTACTGAATATGAAACTGGAGGCGATGCAGCAAATGACTCCAAGAGATCCTACTATTGTTGAAGAGGAAGCAAACTTTGTGGGCCAACAAATAAACTTCAACAATAATTACAGAAATAATCAGATACCCAACTACTATCATTCAAGGTTGCGAAACCAAGAAAATTTCTCTTATGCAAACAATAAAAATGTTTTGCAGCCACCGCAGGGATATAACATGAGTAATCAAGGAAAAGCGGAGTCCAATGAAAAGAAAGCATCTGTTGAAGAGATGCTATCCTCGTTTATCGGAGAAACAAGGGCGATACTGAACAAAGATGAAGCCAAGATAGACATGATAGAAGAACATGCCACTCAGCTAAACACAAACGTAAACGCAAGACTGAAATCTCTGGAAACACAAGTAGCCCAGATCGAAACTGCTGTGGGAGGCAAACACCAGAAAGTCAAATTCCCAAGCGATACTAAGTTAAATCCATGGGAGCAATGCAATGTCATTCATCTGATGGATGGCATTGAGGGTCCACAGGTTTCAAATGACATAGTTTAGCAATAGTGATTAGAAATCTGAAGTCTGGCTGAAGACGTTAAACTTAGCGCTGTATGGGAGGCAACCCAATTTATTTCCTATTTTCCGTACATTATTTTATCGCCTTCAATTTTAATTTTTATTTTTAGTTATAATTTTTATTTATTAATTTAATTTTTAGTTTTGTTTAGTTCTCTTGAGTTGTTGTGTAGGAGGCGTCACGGCAAACTCCCGGTAAAAACAAAATACGGAACCAACTCAACACAGGCGTGTACTATCACACGACCTGGCCGTGCGAGAGGGCATATTGCCCAGCACCACACGGCCGGGCCATGTGACCATCACACGACCGCGTGGTTAAGGTCTAGCATATCAAACGCAGCAGGCAGCACATGTAGGGCCACACGGCCAGACCGTGTGATCCCACACAGCCGTGTGGCCCCAAAAAAACATAAAATGGGCAGATTCCATCCTACCCCTATTTTAACCCCAAAACCCCACTTTTTCTCACACTTTCTCATACACAAACCCTAACCCATGAAAATTCTCTCCCCAAATACTCAAACCACTCTCCAAATCTCTATAAATACACCTCCAGCCTCAAACCAAAATCACAAATCCTTCACTTTCTCAAGAAACCCACCACCACATACATTCAAATTTTCAACTTCTCCAAGCTCTACACAAGTTTGGGGGTACTTAAAGAATTCCCAAATTTCAGATTTTAACTCCTCAAACCTTGAATTCATGGTTTCTAGGGATGAATGAGGAACTAGGAGGAATACGAAAGAAGGAGGGAGCCGACCCCGGAGCCCGAACCCAAGCCTCAACTGATTTTCGACCCCGAGGAGCCCGAAGCTTCCAACGTCAATTTTCCAAATGAAACCCACCGAGCTAGATGGATGATACTCTACTTTCATCCATGGATTAATACAAGATATCCCGATGAACCTACTCTTACGAATTTGGGTTTGTTGGAAGATTTTAGAGCTTTATGTGGGAGAATTGATTGGCATGATTTTCTTAATGGGCATTGGGCTACTTACTCTTCTATTACTCTTTACTTCTTAAGTAGCTTTGAACTGGTAGTGCGAAAAAGAAATTTGATGGGGGTTAGATTTCGATTGGGGAATGAGCAACTATCAATTGAGGATGTTAGGAAATTTATTTTGTAGATTTTGATGATACCATGTAAAACTTAAACTAGAAAGTTGGCACCCCATTTTCCTTGTAATTTATATTGTAATAGATAGGGCTGAAAAAGCTGAGTCAAGTCAGCTATGCCTAGAAATAAAAGAAGTCAACTGAAGACTGAAGTGAAGACTCCACTGCAAGACAACTGAGTATGGAAAAGAAGAAAAGTCAAGAACTCGACTTAAGGTGTATCAGCTGTGAATCAGCTGTGTGAAGAGTCAGTCAAGTCAACTCAAGAAGCCAAGTCTCAAATTAAAGTGACAGATGAGTCATCCAAAGATTGGAAGCTAACTCAAGTCAAATCAAGTCAAGACAACTGAATGAGATCCGTTGATGAAAGTCAAGAATGTTACTCAGAATTGTAACATGTTAAAGTTGTTAGAGATAAAGTGTTAGTTCCAGTTGTGTGCAAAAGGAACAAACCAATAGGAAGCACTGCGCCAAGTGTCAGATACGTTGCAATGCTGTAAGACATTAAATACGAGGAAATGTCAACATCAAGGACTGCAACAAGACAAGCCAACGATCACAAGTAACTTTTGAAATTATCCTATCTCTTCAACTGGAAAAATTTGAAAAAGTTCACTATAAAAGGCTGATGAAATTCATTGAGAAAAGGTTACCTTGACTACCTGAACCACGAACAAGCAAGCATTATTCAAGCTATTAATGAAATATTCTCAAGTATATTCAAGCAAATCCTCAATCCTGAAACTCGAAAGAAATCGATCCAACACAAGCTGTGAAGGAAAGACAACTTCAAATCTGTTGAGGAGGAAACTTTTGAAGAATCAAAAGGGACTCTCCAAGGAGGATTCTAGGAAGGTTCAAGGTCGAACCAGTATCAAGTTATTGGAGGGCTTCGTGATCAAATCCAAGAGCTCGAGAAAGTGAGCTGAAATAGCAAGGCAGCTGCCCCGTGAAGAAGCTGAGTCGCAAGAGAAGCCAGCTGTGTGACCAAGGCTGTTTCTAGACTATTCACCACATTGTAAACTGATCTGTTACATGGTAGATTCCTCCAGGAGTTGGAGAAGAGAGGATTAGAAGAATTACCCATTCTTCGAACCTCTATAAAAATTAACTGTGTCATTTATTTTTCAGCACATTTATATTTCTGCATACTTACATCATATCTGCTGATAAACTCATATTTGCAATCCAACTGATTAATAACCAAGTGCTAAAATCAAGTATTAAAACAAGCTTAAAACAATTCAAAGGGTGTTAAGTTTTCCACTGATAAAACCAACACAACCAAGTTAAAGTTCAGGTTAAACAACCGAGTTATTCTATCAACAACTCTGTCGAGTCTGTTGAGTGGCTAACTTAGCTGAATAACCAACTTAGCTGTCACTCAAGGACACAACTGTTTAAGTTTAACTCTGTTATAATTTTAAAAGGACTAAAATCGAAAAGTTAGTAAGATTTATTCAACCCCCCCTTCTAAACCTTACTCACACCCCTTGGGACCTACAAGTGGTATCAAAGCGGTTGGTTCATTAAGTCTTCCGCACTGGTTACTGAACTAGATCTTTATCTTTTCAAAAAGGTTTTAAACACTTGCATTTTCAAAATCTTTCATTTTTAGCAAAGTTATTATCATGGAAGTAAATTTGACACGCATTTCGATGTTCACTATTGAAGAATTTGATGATTGGAAAATTCGTATGCAGGCTCATCTATCTACTCTACACGATGAAATGTGGCTTGTGATAGAGGATGGGCCACTGCAAATATTGAAAGTGAACATGGCTACAATAAGAGCAGCTGCAGCTGAAGGAGAGGAAGCTGCTGCTGAAGCAAGACCAACTATGATTGAAAAACCAAGGACTGAGTGGACAAATGAAGATAGGAAGAGATACAACTTGGACAATGTGGCCAAGGACATACTCTACGAGACTTTGGACAAAGCGAGGTTCAATAAAGTCAAATCTTGCAAATCTGCAAAAGAAATCTGGAACAAATTGACTTTAATTTGTGAAGGATCAGAACAAAATAAAGAATATAATTTGTCTGTTGCTGTTCAAAAATTTGAAAATTTCAAAATGTTTTGCAGTGAAACCATGGATCGCCTAGATGCCGATTTCGAGATTAAATGAGCTTTCAGCTCTTGGGAAGGAATAGACACAAAAGGACATGTGTATGAAGATACTAAGAAATTTGAATGGGAAATGAAGACTATGGCTCTGAGACATTCCATGGACCTCTCAAGAACATCCAACCATGAGCTATTCTCAGACCTCAAAGCCTATGAGTTTGAGCTGAGAAGAAAAGAGCAAGAGGAGACATCTGTACCCAAGACAGTTGCACTGGTTGTCAAGGATGGAAAGAGAGCTGAACCAAAGGAAGCCATAGACCAGGAGGAAATTGCCCTAATGGTTAAAAGATTCAATAAGTTCTTCAATAAGAACTATAAAAGAAACAAGGGTGAAACCTCCAGGAGATATTCAGCTCCCTCTAAATCAAGGGAAGATAGGCCACCCAAGAGAGCTGAGCATCAAAGGGTAGAATATCAGAGAGCTGATCAAAGAGTTGAGAACCTGTGTTGGAACTGCAGACATCCAGAACATTTTGCAGTTGATTGTTCCTATCCACCAGTCAACAAATATAGGAATGAAGAAGAAAGAAAAGTCTTCAGAGAAAGAGGGCAAGAAAAGAAGAAAGCCATGTTGGCTGCTGAGACAGCTAAGTCTAAAGAAGCCGCAGACTCAGAGAGTAGTGAAGCTGACTAATCAAGTGACTCTGAAGAAGAGGCCATGATCTGTCTTATGGCTAAAGAACAAGATCAACCAGACCAAGTGATAGTGATTCTAATACACACACTTCATTACCCACTGATCTTTATGATTCATTAGGCAAAATGATGAAAGATTTTGAGCATATTAAATCCTCACACATACTTCTAAATGAGGAAAACAACCAGCTCAAAAGCCAAAACTCACAGCTGACTAAGGAGCTGAGTACTCTAAGTCACATAGCTGATGAGAACACAAAGCTGAAGGCTGAGAATGCCAAAATAATAGCAGAGATAGCTGCCATAGAAAAGAGGGAAAAAGACCTCAAAAATGTGATTGCCTCATTTACAAGGGCATCCAAATCATTGGATGATCTTATCATGAGTCAAAAAGAATGTGGAGATAAGACAGGCATAGGATTTAATTCCTTTGTGCAGTCCAAACTCAAGAGTGATTTTGGAAAAAGGATCTTCAAGCAATGAAGCATCTCAAAAATCCAAAACACCAAATGTTGCACCCACATTCACTCCTAAGCACAATCACAAACAAACTGGCCTTGGATATAAAGGGAAAGGAAAACGACCCGATTGAGTATCTTTGAGAGGACAAGCGAGAAGAAATCCCAGAGTTCCTCAAAGCAAACTCCAAACAGAAAATACTCGTGAAAAGCAAACAGAGCTACGAGAAACCCCGAGTAAATTTCATCAGAGAAATACATATGATGGGAATGGTAGAAACTATCCAAACCAAGCTGATTGGAACAATGTGAAATATCAGCAAAGACCAATGGAATACAATCCTAAATGGCAAAGACCTAAACCTCAGCAAAGGTCACTCCAAAGGGAAAAGAGCTATTATCAGCACACATATGGACCCAGACACTACACTCAGAAACATCACAACTATCCCAAGAAAGCAATTGCTAAAATACACACACAGGCATACAGACAAAAGAGACAGCTGTATGAACCTAAAACCCCCAAGCAATTTGCTAATGTGCACTATGATTATGGCACTGATAGATGGCAACCTCTTAGAGTCAAGTCCTTTGGCTATAAGTTGGTTGGAACATCTTATAGCACTAACCCCTCAGGACCCAGGCAAGTATGGGTACCTAAAACCTAATTTCCTTGATTGCAGGTTCAAGGAACAGCTGAGTGCCAAGGAACCTGGTACATGGATAGTGGTTGTTCAAGACATATGACATGAAACAAGAAAAATCTGTCAAGATTCAAGGAGATTAGAGGTGCAAAAGTCATATTTGGAGGAAATGAAGCTCCAGGGGAAATCAAAGGCACAGGATCTATCAAGAAGAATCGATTGGGGATGTTGCTTATGTTGAAGGCCTCAACTTTGAGTTAAGCATTAGTCAACTGTGGCTACAATGTTGGATTCAATATGGGAGTGTGCCGGATCAAATATTTTGAATCAAATGAAATAGTGCTGCAAGTATCAAGACAGAAGAATATGTATATGGTAGATTAGTCTACTGCTACACCAAGCACTTGTCTGTTAGCAAAGAGCACAGCCAAATCGAGTTACATGTGGCACAAGAAGCTGAGTCATCTAAATTTCAAGACAATCAACAAGCTTACAAGAAGTCATATTATAGAAGGATTGCCAGACTCAGTGTACAAGAAAGAAAGTGTATGTGACACATGCTAGATGGGAAAGCAAATAAAATCTTCATTCAAGGACAAGCCAAGTCCTTCTTCAACAAGGATATTACATCTGTTACATATGGATCTATTTGGTCCGAGTTGAGCTTGAACCAAACCAAAGATAAGTGGAAAGAAATACACCTTAGTGGTGGTAGATGATTATTCAAGATATACATGGACAATCTTCATGTGCAAAAAGAAGGAAAATTTGCAGAAGTTACCTCAGCTGATGAAAAGAGTTCAAAATGAAAAGACCCAAACCATTATAAATATAAGGTTTGATAGAGGAACTGAGTTTGTCAATGGGATAATTACTCAGTATTGTGTTGAAAATGGTATTGCTCATGAGTTATCTGCAGCAAGAACTCCACAACAGAATGGAGTAGCTGAAAGAAGGAACAAAACTCTCAAGGAAGCTGCAAGGACCATGTTAGCTAAAGATGGATTGCCTAAGAGATTTGGGCTGAAGCCATTAACACATCATGCTATACTCAAAATAGATGCATGATAAACAGGCAATTAACCAAAAATCCCTATGAGATTTGGACAAGGAGAAAGACAAGTGTTGGGTACTTCAGGATATTTGGTTGCAAATGCTTCATCCATAACAATGGCAAGGATAATTTGAAGGCTTTTGATGCTAAAGATGATAAAGGTATATTTTTGGGATACTCAGTTGAGAGCAAAGCCTATAGAGTGCTGACCAAGAGGACTATGGTCACAAAAGAGTCTATCCATGTGGTTTTTGATGAACCCAATGTGAATGGAGAAGACATTGAAGAGTTAGCTGATAAGTTGAATCAACCAACTATACAAAAGAGTCCTTATGTTGAAGCTGAAGTAAGAGCAATCAACCCCGATGAAGATGAAATAGCTGAATCTTAAAGACAGCTGGAAAATCTACAGCTGAATGAAGATGAAAGAGTTGGTCAAGACAACTTAGCTGCGAGATGGTTGAATCCAGTAGACTTGCTCCAACCTGATGTGAGATGGCTGAGAGACCATCCACCAGAGTTAGTTATTGGAGATGTAAGAGATGGCATAAGAACCAGATCCAGAGCACAACATGAAGCAATGTTCACTTGTTTTATTTCTCAGATAGAGCCAAAAGAAGCTGTGAGTGTTGAAAGTGAGTTCTTGATCTCATTGATAGCCTGAGAAGTTTTATTATTGATATTTGTTTGTTCATTCATAAATGCTTGCAAAGTCTCCTCAAGGGATTTTACATGTGGGACTGGATATGAAGGAAAGTTTGGTGGTTTTTGTGAATTTATCGGTTGAGCTTGATTATTATCACGCCAACTGAAATTAGGATGATTTCTCCATTGTGGATTGTAAGTTTCAGAATATGGAGATTGAAAAGGTTTTCTAAATCCATTCATGACATTTGCTTCAACAGGAATGTGATGACAATCATTAGTTGAGTGTTCTTTAAGTCCACAAATTTCACAAACTTTTTTATCTTGCAAAGATTTAACTTCTTTTACTTTTTTAACTTCCATGTCATCGATTCTTTTAGCCAAAAGTGCAAGCCTAGCACTTAAACTATCTTCTTGAGTAAGATTGAGTTTTCCTTTATTTTCATCAACACTATGCCAAGATTCAGAATTTTATGCCAAATAGTCAAGATATTCTAGCGCTTCATCGGGTTCTTTATCAAGAAATTGACCGTTACACATTGATTCAATAAATTGCTTAGTTTCAGGATTTAAACCTTCATAAAAGAAACTGATTATACGCCAATTTTCAAAACCATGATGTGGGCAGGAATTCAACAACTCTTTAAACTTTTCCCAACATTCAAAGAAAACATCTTTAGGATTTTGAGAAAAATTCTGAATTTGTCTTTTCAAAGAATTTATTTTATGCGTTGGAAAGAATTTTTTCAGAAATTCAGTTTGCATTTCTTGCCATGTACCAATTGATCTAGGTTTTAACGAGCTAAGCCAAGTTTTTGCTTTATCTTTTAAAGAAAAAGGAAATAATTTGAGCTTAACAATTTCAATCGTGCAATTTTGATCATCAAATGTGGCACATACTTCTTCAAATTCCTTTAAATGTAAATATAGACTTTCAGAATCCATACCATGAAAATTAGGAAGTAAAGGTATCATGCCTGGCTTAAATCTAAAGTTGTTTGCATTTAGTGGAAAAATGAAACAAGAAGGAGTAGAATTTCGAGGAGGTTGCAAATAATAACGCATATTATGCACTTCTTGATTTTCCACTCTTTCCATCTCATTTTGAACAATTACTTCTTCAGCCATAATTGGTGTGTGTGGAGGTGAATCAAAATTGTTTATCAAATTTTCTGAATTATATCTAATTAAACGGCGAGAATTTGGACTACGACACCATGTAAGCATATAAACACACAATATATACAGTGATATATATAGAAACCTGGAAACCTACCTTGCCTTCCCCGACAACGGGGCCAAAAACTTGCTACAACTTTAAGGTTGCAAACCCAAGTGCAGGTTGTCTCAAGTAATAAATTTCTCGTGAGTCCGAGGTCGATCCACAGGGAAGATTATGTAAGTTTGCAGAGAATATTTTTCTTTGAGAAATAAATAGATGTATTTTACACTAGTAAGAAATATTTTTTTACGATAAATTTGAATAATAAAATTGTTGAGGATAGAGATCCACTCTTGATTTTGGATAAATGAATGATTATATTTTCTTACCTCTTTAATTACTACTATTGGAATTCATACACAACGAAGGTTCCAATACAAAGATATTCTAAATATAAATCATGTAATAAGGTGAACATGTTTTATTACCAATTATAATTTATCTTATAACGCCAATACTTGCTTATGGACTCAAGTATTCATGCATTCTTTTGTCTACAACAAATTAAGGTATCCACGTTAGTAGTCGGTTGAAGTAAAACCAGACATTTAACTAAATGGAACCAAGTATTTATTGTGCCAATAGAATGCATAAATCAAGAATACCACAAAACAAGAAGGGTATAATCTAAAAGATAAATTGATGATCAAAACAATAAAATTTAGTGTAAAGCTACAATTATTCCTTCTCCTCCATCAAGAGTTTCACTCTATTCCTCAACAAAATAAACTTAGAAAGTCATAAATTATGTAGAGAAAATAAGATATTGCATGAAAACTAAAGAAAGCATTTTTTATGAAATACTAGAAAATCTACTATAATATAAGAAAACAACAATGAAACTCTCTTTGAAACTCTAACTTTCTATACAAAATTGTGTGTTTAGCAAGTGTAAATGACCTCTATTTATAGGCAACACAATAATTCTTATTGGAATTATTTTATTTTTTTATTTTCAAGATAATTGATAAAATGCTGAAAATTTGAAACCAACTCCATTATTTCATTTGTCTGGTCTTTTTGGAAAGGATTCTTGCTGATTCATCTTGATTCTCTTTGAAAAACTAATTCCCAAATGTCTTGGCTTCATTCTCCCACTGATTGGAATGAAATCCAAGCATTATTGGCCAAGATATGATGTAATAATTGTGGAGTGGTTGGCCTGCGGGATCATGACTGCAACATCTTGTTGCATTTTGTCAAAATCCTTGCCAACTTAATTTGACTTGGGAGTCTTAATAAAAGTTGTAGCCAAATGCGTTGGGAAGATACAGTAAAAATTTCAGCACCATTGAACATGTGGTCTTCGAGTTATGCCCAAAATACTGACCTTGGTCCAGTCTTGACAGCAAATGGGTCTCTTGAAACATGAAATGTTGATGAACTTTTGATCCAAGAAAATATCATCCCAAACTTTGATTTAGACTTTAATATCTCTGAATATTTGTTAAAGAATAGATTGTGAACCCATATCTTCAAGAATCATCCCTAAATCATGCCGGAATCGAAAGTTATGCGCATTGATCCGAACTTGCATAAAAAATGCTTCCTACTACAATTTTGTATTGATTTCCTATTTTATTTATAACACATAATAATACTATAAATTTATATTATTACTAATATTAATAAGGTAAAATATTATTACAAACTGAAAGTAATTGTATATTTTTTAACGTTTATCACACCCCCCAACCAACTTATTACTAGTCCCTAGTAATTAAAGCGCACAAAATACAAAAGAAATTTTTATGAACATGGCATTATATTATTTCTTTAACAAAAACTTGTGAAAATGTCTAACAATCACAAAGTTTATTGTCAATTATCATAGATGCTATCAAGAATAAATATAATTTTTTATATATATTTTTTATAGAGAAGAATTATTGTATATATATGCACAAAACCACCATTGCATTCCGCAAACCAGGATACATAAACTTCAAATTTAATCATGAAAAAGCCTCAACTCCGTATCCTCACGGGTTAGTATTTATCATTTAAACTGGTAAGGTGTTCACTCATGGAGTTGGAAAACAGTTAAACTCTCAAGGAAATGGCCAATAAAATTTAGGACAAGCATTCAAACCAAAATTGAGCATAAGATAGGTAGTTATAAAATTTGAAATACCTAAATTTGAAATACCCAAAATATGTTTCGAAATTTCATTGGTTTAGAATGGTAAACAAAGTTTTTTTTTTTAATAAGTTGGGAGTACTGATTGGAATGAGGGGATAGATTTCAAAGAAGCTAAAAAATATCGGGTTCGAACCTCAGTCAATACTTATATAAAGGGCGAGTAATACCACTTGAGCTATAAGGTAGTGGTAATGGCAAACAAAGTAATAATATGCATTTTTTTCTTTTTTTTTTCTCTTTTTTTCTTTTTTTTATCCATTTTTTTCTTTTTTTCTTTTTTTTATCCATTTTTTTTATTTTATTTTTCATTTTTCACTTTTTTTTTTCATCTGTAAAACATGACTTTACATGATAATATATAATTGAGAAATACTCATCACAAATTTTGTAATGGAGTATTGTAATAGAAATTGAAAATGCAGATATTAACCAAATCATTTCCCCACATGGTAGGTAGACATATTTAAGTATTTCAGATCACAACATAACCATTTCAAATGACCAATTAAAGTTCAGAATGCTTGTTTTCTTAAACTCACCACTTATTTACAAAAGATATGTGAATATTGAAAATAAAACACTTTATCATGATCAAACTTTCAGTTATATGTATCACAATCAATCTCTCCACAAAGCCTAGAATGTGCATAAAGCAATTTCTTCTCTTTTTTTTTGTTTTTATTTAATCAAGATAGCATCATTGAATTCAACAATAAAGCTATTTTCATGCTTGATAATTCACAATTTTTTTTAAACCAAATACAACATGCCATGTTTTTTTTTTAAAGAAAAGAACACAACAACATCATAATAGAGATGCGTCTCAAGAACATCAAAATGACATTCTTTACTCTGCCATCAGTGTTTTTTTTAAATAAAATCACTCATTGCAAACTAGAAAAAAACATTACCAAAAATAATATCAATTATCCCTTCCCCCCAACTTATCTAAAAGATTGTCCTCAATGTAAAAAAATAAATAGGAAAGTAAGGTTTAGAAGATATTACCTGATGTATGGCTTATTGAAATGAAACTGGAAAAAATACAGTAGTAGTTATTCCCGTGAAAGATAAATCTCACAACGTCAGAGACAAATCCAATCTGCGTTTTTTACTTCTATCCTCGGACCAAACAACATGAGCCACTTTTGGATCAGGTTCAGCAACAAATGCTTGGAGTTGATCAATTAGTTCACTTGGTGTTGTTGCACAAATTATGATTCGTCTGGCAGACGGTGAAATAAAACCTTTCTCCACAGCATAATCTATAAAAGACAATAAACCATCAAAGAAACCATTAACATTAAGAATACCTATAGGCTTTTGGTGAATGTTGAGTTGTGCCCAGGAGATCACTTGGAATAACTCCTCCAGTGTACCGAAACCACCAGGTAGGGTGATAAAGGCATCTGCATTATGCATCATATTCACCATTCGGTCTTGCATGTTTGATACTCTTAACTCATCTCCAATGGTTTGGCGAGTGATTTGTTGGACAACTAATGGTTTTGGGATAACTCCTAAGACACTGACTCCTCCCAAATAGGCAGAACCAGCAACACGCCCCATCAACTCAAAACTACCTCCCCCGTATACTAAGTTAATGTGTTTTTCTGCTAGAAATTTACCGAGATTATCATTTTGCCTCAAGAAAACAACCGTCTTTCCCAGGATTTGCACCCACGAGAATACAAAGAACACGATTAATTCTACGGGAAGAAGAACTCTCCATTTTTTATATATATATATATTTTTTTTTTTTTTTTTCTGATACAAATTGAATGGTGTAAAAGAACGGGTGAATGCAACGGTATTTATTGAGGTATGAACAGGGAATGCAACAGTAGATATAATTATTGGAACTTTTATTTTGTCAAAAAGTTTGAAAATAAAGACAATAAAGTCAAAATAAAATGCTAGCATGTGAATGAACATAAAAGTAGTTGTGATTGTGGCTCACATCTTCATCTGGTTTTACGTCCAGAAATGGCTTAAACGCCCTCTATGGGTCGGGGATATGCTTCCCATCCAATTTTCTTATAAATTGGTAAACAGGGTCTTTTAACGTCAGATTCCCAAGACAAAGTTCACGTTCTTCTCGAAATTGGAGCCATAATCGGAGAATTTCACGATGCACAAATCTACAAGGATGCGTATCAAAAGTCCATAGAATGTCATCTAAAGACTCCTTACTCAGTCCATCCTTTATGAATTGAATTTTGTCCTCTCGATTTCTGGAAACCATACCTAAAGAACGACATCGTGTGTCACAAGTCCATCTAGCACATTTGTGACAAACTTGCATTCTTTTGGCCCTTCGTTTTTTTTTAATATGAACTTTTTCCAACACCAGGCAAGCATTTAGTAGGAGAAAATGAAAATTCTCCTGCTAATCTTACCTTTGCTTCAATTATCCAACGTACGTCTTCTGGAATGCCTTTATTCATAAACATTCTTAACCTTTCTAGCCTGGCTTTATCTATTTCTAAAATTTCAGTTTTAGGAAGAAAATAGAATCGCTTTTTGAGAGTAGGGGGAATTCTTTTATCCATTTTTTTTTCAAAATCCAAATGAAAGAGAATGAGAAGACAAAATTATGTACAAATATCAGTGTTTGTGGGAAACTGATGAGTCCGACTTAATCGTCACGGAGTACCGCTATCCGCCATTCAACCGGGAAAACAAATAATTAAACACTACAAAACACACACATTTATAAGAAACAAATATGTTCACTAATTATAACAAGGATTATAAAGAAAAAGAACTTCCTCTGGAAGGAATTGATTTTCTAGAAACAGTTTAAGTCTTTGTCCATTAACTTTGAATACATTACCATTTCTAGAATTCTCAATGTCATGACTCCATACGGATATATATTTTTCACAATAAAAGGACCACTCCACCTTGACCTTAATTTTCCAGGAAATAAATGCAATCTAGAATTATAAAGGAAAACCTTTTGACCAATCTCAAATGTTTTTCTTGTAATTTTATTATCATGAAATTCTTTGATTCGTGCTTTATGAATTTTTGAATTCTCGTATGCATCATTTCTCAATTCTTCAAGCTCATTGATTTGCAATTTTCTCAATTTCGAAGCATCGTCAAGATTGAAGTTAAACATTTTAATTGCCCAATAAGCTTTATGTTCAAGTTCCACTGGTAAATGGCAAGGTTTTCCATAAACTATTCTATAAGGAGACATTCCCAATGATGTTTTAAAAGCAGTTCTGTATGCCCAAAGTGCGTCGATAAGTCTAAAAGACAAATCTTTACGATCCGGGTTAACAGTTTTTTCTAATATTTGTTTTATCTCCCTATTTGCAAGTTCAACCTGTCCATTTGTCTGTGGGTGATAAGGGGTTGCAACTTTATGTGTGATTCCATATTTTTTCATTAAAGATGCAAAAACTTTGTTGCAAAAATGTGTTCCCCCATCACTAATAATGACTCGAGGAACTCCAAATCGACTCAAAATATTTTCTTTTAGAAATTTTATCACAGTTTTATGATCATTGTTTCGATAAGGAATTGCCTCGATCCATTTTGAAACATAATCTATTGCGACTAAAATGTAAATAAAACCAAATGATACTGGAAATGGCCCCATAAAATCAATACCCCAACAGTCAAAGATTTCAATCACCAAAATAGGATTCAAAGGCATCATGTTTTGTTTTGAAATTGATCCTAACTTTTGACAATTTTCACAACTTTTGCAAAAAGCGTAAGTATCTTTGAAAAGATTTGGCCAATAAAATCCACATTGTAAGATCTTTGCACTGGTTTTTTTTACAGAAAAGTGACCACCACATGCTTCAGAATGACAAAATTGAATAATGCTACCTACCTCATTGTCGGGTACACATCTACGAAATATTTGATCTGGACAATATTTGAAAAGGTAGGGATCGTCCCAGTAAAACTTTTTTACCTCAGTCAAAAACTTCTTTTTATCTTGTGAATTCCAATTTGATGGCATCATTCCGGTCACAAGAAAATTAACAATATCTGCAAACCAAGGTACTACAGTAACATTGAATAGTTGTTCATCAGGAAAAGTATCATTGATAGGTGGAGTTTGAAATGAATCATCACAAATAAGTCTTGATAAATGATCAGCTACCACGTTTTCTACACCTTTCTTATCACAAATGGTAATATTAAACTCTTGGAGTAAGAGAATCCACCTAATCAATCTTGGTTTGGAATCTTTTTTTGATAAAAGATATTTCAAAGCTGCATGATCACTAAAAACAACAATTGGTGAACCAACAAGATAGGATCGAAATTTTTCCAATGCAAATACTACAACAAGTAATTCTTTTTCAGTGGTTGAATAATTGATTTGAGCACCATTCAAAGTTTTACTTGCATAGTATATCACATATGGTTTCTTTTCTTTTCTTTGCCCTAAAACAGCTCCAACGGCATAGTCACTAGCATCACACATTATTTCAAAAGGTAAAGTCCAATCAGGAGGTTGGATTATTGGGGCAGATGTAAGCATGTTTTTAAGTTTGACAAAAGCTTTTTCACATTTTTAAGTCCATTCAAAACTAACATCTTTTATAAGAAGATTACACAATGGTTTAGAAATTATACTAAAGTCTTTGATAAATCTTCTGTAAAAACCTGCATGCCCTAAAAATGATCTTACCTCCTTCACGGATTTTGGTACTGGTAGATTAGCAATTAACTCAACTTTGGATTTATCTACCTCAATGCCTTTTACTGAAGTAATGCGTCCAAGAACAATACCAGTTGTTACCATAAAATGACATTTTTCCCAATTAAGCACAAGGTTCTTTCCTTCACATCTTATCAACACTTTTTCTAAGTTCAACAAACAATCTTCAAATGATTCACCAAAAACTGAAAAATCATCCATAAAGACTTTAAGAAAACGTTCAACCATGTCACTAAAAATGCTAAGCATGCATCGTTGGAATGTAGCTAGTGCATTACATAATCCAAAAGGCATCCTTCTGTATGCAAATGTACCAAAAGGACATGTAAATGTTGTTTTCTCTTGATCTTCAAGTGCAATTTCAATTTGATTATATCCAGAATATCCATCTAAGAAACAATAGAACTTATGACCTGCAACTCTTTCTAAAATTTGATCCATAAAGGGCAATGGAAAATGATATTTTCGAGTAACCGAGTTAAGTTTTCTGTAATCAATGCACACACGCCAAACAGTAATGGTTCTAGTCGGAATCAGTTCATTATTTTCATTTTTAACCCTTTGTAACCCCGGACTTCTTCTAAGACAACATGAATAGGACTTACCCATTTCTTGTCAGGAAATAGGATAAATTATTTCATTATCTAAGAGTTTAATAATTTCATTTCTCACTATTTCTTTCATATTAGGATTTAGTCTTCGCTGCATTTCTCTAGATGGTTTTGCATTTTCCTCTAAATAAATATTATGTGTGCAAATTAGAGGACTAATACCTTTTATGTCAGCAATGGTCCACCCTAAGGCATTTTTATGCATTTTCAAAATCTCGATCAACTTACTTTCCTGAGATGCATCAAGTTTGGAAGAAATTATTACAGGAAAAGTATCATTTTCACCAAGAAAAGAGTATTTCAAATCAGATGGTAAAGGTTTCAAATCAATTTTTGGAGCTTTTATGTTTGAAGAAATAGGTTGTGTTTCTAATGATAACAACTCCTCAGTTTTTGGTTTCCAAAAATTGTTTTCTAGTTCTTGCAAAAATTCAGTGGAGACATCAAAACATTTCTTATCACAAATTCTTTCACTTTCAAAAGAATTATTGATATTGAAATTTTCATGAACAATTTCTTCAATTAAATCCACTTCATGTAGTTCGGTATCATCAACAGGTTGTTTGCAAACATTAAACACATTTAATTCCAAAGTTATATTTCCAAAAGATAATTTCAAAATACCATTTCTACAGTTAATCAATGCATTTGAAGTTGCAAGAAATGGACGACCTAAAATGACAGGAATTTGTGTTTTTGCATCTATAACCGGCTGAGTATCCAAAACAATGAAATCAACGGGAAAATAAAACTTGTCAATTTGTACCAACACATCTTCTACTATTCCTTTTGGAATTTTAATTGATCGATCAGCTAGTTGGAGTACAATTGGAGTTTCTTTAAGTTCACCCAAACCTAGTTGTTCATAGATCGAAAAAGGTAGAAGATTTACGCTAGCACCAAGATCAAGTAAAGCACGTTCAATTCTAGTGTCTCCTATAATGCATGAAATTGTTGGACAGCCTGGATCTTTGTACTTAGGTGGAGCAAATTGTTGTATAATTGAACTCACACTTTCAGTTAAAAATGTTTTTTTCTTCACATGATGTTTTCTATTAATTGTGCACAAATCTTTCAAAAATTTTGCATAAGGTGGGACTTGTTTGATTGCATCCAACAAAGGAATGTTAATTTTGACTTGTTTAAAAAGTTCAAAAATTTCAGAATTTGAGTTCAATTTTTGAGTTGGTTGCAATCTTTGAGGAAAAGGGACAGGAGGTGAATATGTTTCATCATTTTCAAACTTACCTTTATTCAACTTACCTTCTTCATCATCACAATTTTCATTCTTCATTTCTGAAGATGAATTTAGAACTTTCTTAGGATGAATTGTTTTATCAACAATTTTTCCACTTCGAAGTGTTGTGACTGAATTAGCCTCATTTACTGAATCTTCACCTGAAGTAGAAGCACAACACTACGTAGAAGGATTAGGTTGAGGTTGAGCAGGAAACTTACCCTTTCCTTGAATTTGAAACGAAGCTGTGAGTGTTGAAAGTGAGTTCTTGATCTCATTGATAACCTGAGAAGTTTTATTATTAATGTTTGTTTGTTCATTCATAAATGCTTGCAAAGTCTCCTCAAGGGATTTTACATGTGGGACTGGATATGAAGGAAAGTTTGGTGGTTTTTGTGGATTTATCGGTTGAGCTTGATTATTATCACGCCAACTGAAATTAGGATGATTTCTCCATTGTGGATTGTAAGTTTCAGAATATGGAGATTGAAAAGGTTTTCTAAATCCATTCATGACATTTGCTTCAACAGGAATGTGAGGACAATCATTAGTTGAGTGTTCTTTAAGTCCACAAATTTCACAAACTTTTTTATCTTGCACATATTTAACTTCTTTTACTTTTTTTAACTTCCATGTCATCGATTCTTTTAGCCAAAAGTGCAAGCCTAGCACTTAAACTATCTTCTTGAGTAAGATTGAGTTTTCCTTTATTTTCATCAACACTATGCCAAGATTGAGAATTTCCTGCCAAATAGTCAAGATATTCTAGCGCTTCATCGGGTTCTTTATCAAGAAATTGACCGTTACACATTGATTCAATAAATTGCTTAGTTTCAGGATTTAAACTTTCATAAAAGAAACCGATTATACGCCAATTTTCAAAACCATGATGTGGCGAGAATTCAACAACTCTTTAAACTTTTCCCAACATTCAAAGAAAACATCTTTAGGATTTTGAGAAAAATTCTGAATTTGTCTTTTCAAAGAATTTGTTTTATGAGTTGGAAAGAATTTTTTAAATTCGGTTTGCATTTCTTGCCATGTACCAATTGATCTAGGTTTTAACGAGCTAAGCCAAGTTTTTGCTTTATCTTTTAAAGAAAAAGGAAATAATTTGAGCTTAACAATTTCAATCGTGCAATTTTGATCATCAAATGTGGCACATACTTCTTCAAATTCCTTTAAATGTAAATATGGGCTTTTAATCCATACCATGAAAATTAGGAAGTAAAGGTATCATGCCTGGCTTAAATCTAAAGTTGTTTGCATTTAGTGGAAAAATGAAACAAGAAGGAGTAGAATTTCGAGGAGGTTGCAAATAATAACGCATATTATGCACTTCTTGATTTTCCACTCTTTCCATCTCATTTTGAACAATTACTTCTTCAGCCATAATTGGTGTGTGTGGAGGTGAATCAAAATTGTTTATCAAATTTTCTGAATTATATCTAATTAAACGGCGAGAATTTGGACTACGACACCATGTAAGCATATAAACACACAATATATACAGTGATATATATACAAACCTGGAAACCTACCTTGCCTTCCCCGACAACGGCGCCAAAAACTTGCTACAACTTTAAGGTTGCAAACCCAAGTGCAGGTTGTCTCAAGTAATAAATTTCTCGTGAGTCCGAGGTCGATCGACGGGGGAAGATTATGTAAGTTTGCAGAGAATATTTTTCTTTGAGAAATAAATAGATGTATTTTACACTAGTAAGAAATATTTTTTTACGATAAATTTGAATAATAAAATTGTTGAGGATAGAGATCCACTCTTGATTTTGGATAAAGGAATGATTATATTTTCTTACCTCTTTAATTACTACTATTGGAATCCATACACAACGAAGGTTCCAATAGAAAGATATTCTAAATATAAATCATGTAATAAGGTGAACATGTTTTATTACCAATTATAATTTATCTTATAACGCCAATACTTGCTTATGGACTCAAGTATTCATGCATTCTTTTGTCTACAACAAATTAAGGTATCCACGTTAGTAGTCGGTTGAAGTAAAACCAGATATTGCATGAAAACTAAAGAAAGCATTTTTTTATGAAATACTAGAAAATCTACTATAATATAAGAAAACAACAATGAAACTCTCTTTGAAACTCTAACTTTCTATACAAACTTGTGTGTTTAGCAAGTGTAAATGACCTCTATTTATAGGCAACACAATAATTCTTATTGGAATTATTTTATTTTTTTATTTTCAAGATAATTGACAAAATGCTGAAAATTTGAAACCAACTCCATTATTTCATTTGTCTGGTCTTTTTGGAAAGGATTCTTGATGATTCATCTTGATTCTCTTTGAAAACATAATTCCCACATGTCTTGGCTTCATTCTCCCACTGATTGGAATGAAATCCAAGCATTATTGGCCAAGATATGATGAAATCCAAGCATTATTCCCACATGTCTTGGCTTCATCTTGTTGCATTTTGTAAAACTCCTTGCCGACTTAATTTGACTTGGGAGTCTTAATAAAAGTTGTATCCGAATGAGTTGGGAAGATACAGTAAACATTTCAGCACCATTGAACATGTGGTCTTCGAGTTATGCCCAAAATCTCGACCTTGGTCCATCTTTGACAAAAATGGGTCTCTTGAAACATGAAATGTTGATGAACTTTTAATCCAAGAAAATATCATCCCAAACTTTGATTTAGGCTTTAATATCTCTGAATATTTGTTAAATAATGGATTGTGAATCCATATCTTCGAGAATCATCCCTAAATCATGCCGGAATTGAAAGTTATGCGCATTGATCCGAACCTGCATAAAAAATGCTTCCTACTACAATTTTGTATTGATTTCCTATTTTATTTATAACACATAATAATACTATAAATTTATATTATTACTAATATTGATAAGGTAAAATATTATTACAAACCGAAAGTAATTGTATATTTTTTAACGTTTATCAGTGGATTCAAGCTTATGGGTTACTCAGACTCAGACTATGCTGGATGTAGAGTTGACAGGAAGAGTACTTTAGGTACATGTCAAATGCTTGGAAATAGATTGGTTTCCTGGTTTAGCAAGAAGCAAAACTCAATAGCCACATCCACGGTGCAGAGTACACATAGATGGGTCGTTGTTGTGCCCAAGTCTTATGGATGAGACAACAGCTGAGAGACTATGAGATTGAAGAGAAAAATATTCCAATTATGTGTGATAACACTAGTGCTATTGCAATCAATCAGAATCCTGTGTTGCAATCAAGAACAAAGCACATTGATGTCAGATATCATTTTATAAGAGATCATGTTGAAAAGATAGACATCACTTTGGAGTATAACTCAACTGATAAGCAGTTAGCTGACATATTCACCAAGCCTCTATGTGAATCAAGATTTGAAGAGCTTAAGAATGAGCTAGGGTTAATTGAGCTGAGTTGACACTCAGAAGACTCAATCAACAGAGACAGACGATGAGAAAATGAGAAAAGAGCAAGTTTCACACATCAGTCAAGTGAAACAGCCATATCGGAAAGTCAGCTGTATCGAGTTAGCTGACAGCTGAGTCACTTAATGAAAAGAGAGAAGCAAAGTTAAGTCATATTTGATATAAGCTGAGTCATTTATGAACTAAGTGACAAAAATGCAGTCGTTTTAAATGAGCGGGAATGTTTTCAAGGATGACGTCAGCGTAATAATGACGGGTACAGTAAAAAGCTGCACAGTAAGCATATGATTGGATATAAATGCTGATGTATTTAATGCGGGGAATTAAATGTGGTTTGACGTCTTAATCTGAACCGTTGATCTCGATCAAAAATTCAAAATCCGTAGAACTATCCTTTCATAACCCTTATATATGCGGTTTTCAGTTCTCTCTCTCTCTTACTCAAACTGTTCATCTTCAAAGCAAAGGCAAAGCAAGTTCTATTCTCTCTCGAAACCCTAAGTATACTCAAGCAAGTTCTTGTTTTTAATCGGTAAAACTCTCGAAAATGGCACCAAAGATCGACTACGTTAAGCTCTCAAAGCAAATCCATTCAGGATCGTCCGTAGACTTCGAAGGAATGGTGAAGTTGGGCTCGATGAAACCCTTGTTAAGAAGATCATTTGAAATGATAGAAAAGTCAGGTCTCAAGGCTTTTCTAACCATAGAATACTCGCACACCTACCTAGAAGAGGTCGCAATGTTCTATGTCAACGCTAAGGTGCGGGACGAAGAAATCAAGTCTTGTCCATAGCAAGGACATCAAAATAAGTGCTAAGGACCTTGTTGAGGCGCTTATTGCCTTCGAAGGGCTAAAGAAGATTCATGAAGTGATGTAGACTTGATGGCCGCATGGAAAGAAGTAGCCAAACCACGAGTTTTCTTTGCTAAGGTAGTCTACACACGGTGACAAGAAATTTTGAAGGGCGACTACCATAAGTCGATGGATGTCATCTCCAAATGTGTAGATATGAAGTTTGGCGACTTCAACCGGTGTCAAAGACTGTTTCGATCGTCATGGCTGCGATCATCATGACGGGCAAGAAGGTTAACTGGGCTGAGTTCGTCTACAGCAGACTCTGCCAGAACGTTTTGAACAAGACCTTCAGAAAGATGGTTCCTTTGGATGTTCTCTCGGATATGGCCTTGTGATTGGCCATCTGCTGGAAGTGAAGGGTATTGCTCTTAGTCATGGCAAACCCTTCCATGTGAACAAAAAGATGTTTAGGGCAAACCTCTTAGGTGCCCAGAAGAGAGTCCATGCCAAGAGGAATGATACAAGTGAAGGGGAATCAGCTGACCCCGAAGACACAGCTGCTACCCCTCCTCCAAAGATGAAAGTTGCCCCTACAGCTAAGAAAAAGGATGCACCTGCCCCTGCAGCCGAGTCCCCTGCCCGTGCAGCCGAGTCAACTGCCCCTATAGCCGAGACTCTTGCCCCTACAGTAGAGACTGAGAAGGAACCTCGAATCCCTTCTCCAGCCATAAGGAAGAAGAGGACTGATAAGACGAGAAAGGCAGCTGCCTCTAAGAAAAACCCAATAGCGTTCACTTTTGACGAACCAAGGATATTGAACCAGAAGTTCCTCTGAGGAAGAAAAGATTGTTCAAGCGATCTGAATTTGAGAAGAAGAAGGCTGAATCTTCTACCGAGTCAGCAAAAGAAGTTGAGACTACTGACACTCAGGAAGAGCAGTCTCCTGAAGTGATTGATGAATCCGCAAAGTTTGCTGAGGGCGATCAGCAGAGACCTGTCGAAGACACAGTTGCACATCAGATAGTTGAGGGAAGTAAAGCATCAGAGACAACTGAGCCTACAGTTGAAAAAGTTGTCTCTCCACCTGCTACTAATGCTGCTGAAGGCGAGGAGGAGCAGAGTCTCTTGCCTTCAATTCCTGAAAATGGAGGACAAGAAGACGAGGACGATGATGATGGTATAATCATGTACTCTCCACTGTATCCAGACATCCAGCGACGCCTACGAGAGTGGAGGGCATGGAAACTTGATCACTCAATGGTACAATTCACAAACCTTGAGTTTATTGATGAAGAAGAGGAATTGTTGCGATTTCTCGGCATTGACACTGTGCTACAGGCCCTTGATGAAGAAAATTGCATGGATATTCTTCACATCATTAGGGAGAAAGAAAAGGAAAAAGCAGCCGAGGAAACTCATACAATTGAGAAAGCCAAGATGTGTGAGTTTACTGGTTCTCACGACCACACTCATACACATCTCAATGTTTTCTCTGAAAGTGATGAGGATCCCACTGTTGCAGTAGAGAAGTCAGATATGCAGCAGGCTCTGAGGGAATCCAGGCTAATGCAAGAGCAACAATTGTTTCAAGGACCAGGAGAGTCATCTCAATCTCTCCTGCAGACCGATCCTCAGGGAGTGGCACAACACATTGCCTCAGTCGTCACTGCAGCCACGTTCCCTGTACAATCGAAGGATGGATCCAAGGGCATTGGCGATGACACTGGGATTTTGGGCACCCAAGTTGAGCCAACCCCTGAAGAAGGTGTTTTACCACCTGTTTGATACATGTTTTTATCTTAATTTTGATGATTTTAATTTTACACCAAAACAATGTTTTTAATTGTTGTCCAAATACTCCTAAATGATTTAAAATGGTTTTAATATTTTCCGGAGTGTTTCTTCAAGTTTTATTTTAGATAAAATTGGACAACACTTTTAATGATTTTATGTTTATAAGTTTTTACTCCAAAACAAGGTTCCTAAATATTGTCTAAATACTCCCGATTGGTTTAAAATGTTTTTACTAAATTTGCGGAGTATTTCTTGAGTTTTATTTTCGACAAAAATTGGACAACATTTCTATCTCGAGGTCAACCGGTCGCCGTAGAGGGCAACCCGTACCTGAAGATGAATTTTCGAACTTAAAATGAGACGGAGGAGAAAATGACCAAGTCGACCGGTCGACCAGGGTGTCGACCGGTGACGTCGACCGGTCGACCCCCTGTCGACCGGTACCTGGGCGTATTATTGAAACAAAACTTGCATTCTCTTAAAATCCATGAGGGGGATCGGTTGGGGTGATGGTTGACCGGTCGAGGTCTATGTCGACCGGTCACCCCGTGTAAAATTTGTTGTGTTCTTTTTCTAATCTTATCAGTGCGCGACCGGTCGCCCTCTAGTTTGACAGCAAAATTCTAACCGTTGTGCAGCAGACATCTTTTCCCTAATTTGTGGGATTGATTTCTAACAGCTATAATCTTGATTTTAATTGCAATTTTTTTGTAGATATCAGATTCCAAGAGGATCCTATCAAGTATCAATCATCTCCTATAAATAGAGGAATATTTGAAGCACAACAATAAGAGAGAACAATACAACACAACAAGATATACTCAAGCAAACACTTGGTCTTTCATTGTTATTATTCTTGTTGTAATTTGCCTAGCTTATCACTTTCACATCCTTGAGGTCTAGGCTATTCTTGATTACACTTGCACTCAATTGTATAATTCATTATCGAGTTGTAATCTTGGATTTTTGGGTAATCATTCAACACAAGATATCCTTGTGAGTGTTCTTGTGGTAAGAACACACTTGGGTGATCTAGGTGTTAGGTGTGAGAAGATTGTGGTAATCTTCTAGTTGAGGTTTTGAAGAATTTGGTATTCTTCAAGGTTTAAGATTGTGGTAATCTTCACAAGGTGCCGTTGGAGATTGTGGTAATCTTCAAGAGAGATTGTGGTAATCTCAAAGGTGGTGTTGAAGAAGAGTGTGGCGCTCTTCAAGGTGTTGTAAGTTGGTGTTGTATTAATTTTGGTAATTAATATAATCTTTTTTCTTTTTGAAATCCATCCCGGATATACTGGGGTGGTAGAGGATTAGGCCCTAGGTGGGTTGAACCTCTATAAATCGTCGTGTGTTGTTTACATTCCGCACCTTTATTATTGTCTTTGAGCATTCGGTTCGAAAAAGAGGGTAAAATTGAAAAGATGGAGATAATCTATTCACCCCCCCTCTAGATTATCGTAGCCGCTTGGACTCACAAGTGGTATCAAAGCCAAACTCTTTGGCAAGCTCGTTTCACATCGCGAGTGAAGAGGAACGATCGTCGGCTACGAACGAAGCTTAACTTTCCGGCACCTCCACCACCAAGCCACCGATATTTGATTCCAAAAATTATATATTTTGGAAAGAAAGAATGGAATGTTATCTACAAGGTTGCGGGTTTGATATTTGGAACATCGTCATAAATGGAGAATCCATTCCGATGAAAGACACACCACACACCTCCAAAGGCCTCAAAGAGCTAAATGATGAAGAGAAGAAAATCATCTCCTTAAATGGTAAAGCTTTCAATATTTTATATTGTTCACTTACTAATTTGGAATTTGATCATATCGTAGGAATTCGATCGGCTCATGGAGTATGGCAAAAATTAGAAGCCATTCATAAAGTATATGCAAATGATAGGAGCAACTCAAAAGCATCTACTTCTCAAAGGGATACAATGTCATATCTAAGGAACAAGCCTCTTACAACTTCCAACTATGAAGAAGTTGAACATTGTCTTATGGGCATCGAAGAAGAAAATGAGGTATGTCTTAAACCCTCTACTTCTTATGATATTGTTATTCAAAATTATTATAGTGATTTGCAAAATGATTTTGGTGATCTTCAAAATGAATTCCAAAATTTACTTGTTAAGTACAAAAATTTGAGAAAGGAATTCATTGTTTTGAAAAATGAAAAGGATAGTTTATTTACTTCCTATGAATCACTATCATGTGCTCACACCACCACACTTGACAAGGTTAGAAACCTTGAAAAACAAAATAGTACTCTTGTTGAGGATATGAATTGCATGAAAAATGATTTATCCAAATCAAACTTGAGTACCAATAAATTGCCCAATATTGTGAATGTTAATAGTTGTGATAATTTGAATAGTGAACTTGATCATGAGCCTAATATTGTCAAGCATATGAAAAAGAATCGAGTTCCTATGCATATTAGTGATGTTACTTGCTTTTATTGCGGTAAGAAGGGTCATACGGTAAATACTTGTCGGGCTAGAAATAGCTCAAATTATTATTGGAGACCTAAAAGTCTCAAAGCTAATCCCAAAGGACCCAAGCACTTGAGGGTACCACAAAACAATGTTATATTAGGTACCCGACGAAATAATAATCGAAGAAAATTCATACCGACAAAAAGACATCAAATGACCATTTCATTTGATCAAAGGAGAAAACACCTTCAACAAAGTCATTTTCCAAGAAGAAGAAATAATCAAAAATGGGATGAACAAAATCCTTTGAAGTGGCAAAGACATCATCAACAAGATGATCTTCCAAGAGAAAGACACTTTCGAAAATGGGAAGGCCATAGTGCTTGGAAACGGAACAATTGGAGAAGCCATCATCAACAAGATCATTTTCAAAGTGGAAGATATCATCAACAATGGGAACAACACAACCCATGGAAATGGCGTAATTGGTAAACCGTATCTCCCCATTTAAATATGCATTTTATTTAGTTATTATGCATGTCTTTATTTGTGCCTATATTTTCAAAATGAGTTTTCAAAATATTTATTTTTAAAAATTAAGGTCTTCAATATATATTTGTGTTTTCAAAAAATTCCTTGAAAAGAAGACCTTGTATGATGCTTATATTAAACTCTTGTGTATTTACAATAACTTGTATGATCATTATCTATTATGAATTTTTATGGCATTAGCATTCTTGTGACATATATCGTTTTTATCCTACACTTGTATCATGTTGCTTTGTGCAAATCTTGTTTAAGAATTATGTAGGATTTATATCTCTTCTTCATTGGCTATCTTCTCATAATGATTTAGATATCGAGGTACGTTCACCATTGTTATTCATCTCTTAGAATCGATATATTTATGCCATATGCCTATGTGCTTGATTTTCAAGATATTTTATAGTATTTCACAAAAGTGCCATTAAGAGGATTTTTCAATTTTCTAAAAGGGGCACTATTCGATATTTGATTGCACATATTTGCTTTGCCAACTCTTGTTCAAATACTTCTTTTTTATGAGGTCTCAACTATGTGCTCTCGTATTTTCATATTTCAAAAGAGACCTCATATAGCTTTCTACAAGCTTATTTGAACTTACATGTTGTATTATATTCTTGATGATGTTTTTTTTTTTGCATAGTATGTGTTACTAGCTATAATGTCTCTATTATTCGATATGACTATGCTCGTGTGCAAAATATCTTGTTAAGATTTTGCAGAAATTTGTGATATTTCGCAACAAGTTTGATGAACAAGACAAGGTTAGTAGCTCAATGATATTGTCAAGAAGAAGGTAATGATTTTGATGTAATATTTGCACTCATAGCACATTTAGAAGTTATTTGCACTTTACTTGCCCATTCTTGTTTTGAGAAAATTTCAAGCTTTACCAAATGGATGTTGAATCCAATTTTCTAAATGGCTTTATTCAAATAGAAGTCTATCGGAGTTTAAAATTTTTAGGCCAAATGATTTTTATAAAAAGGCCTTGTACGGTTGATACAAGTACCCCGTATATGGTTTGATAGACTTAGCTATTTTTGCAAAATAATTTTACAAAAGGTAAAGTTGATACTACACTTCTTGTTTTGAAAAAGGGCAATGTTGTTTACTTGTGCAAATTTATGTTGATAATATTTTTGGTGCTACTAATGAATATTTGTGCAAGATATTTTTCCAAGTCAATGTAAGGTGAACCTAAGATGATCATGATTTGATCATTGGAATTCAAGTTCAACAATGCCAAGAAGGTGATTATATTCCACACTCAAAAGAAGAAGTGAGGCATTGAACAAGAAAGAACCATTTCAACCTATATGGCACAAATGTGAAAATTGACAAAGGTTGAGGTAGGCATGTTGATTGACAAACGAATTCGAGGTATGTTTATTCGTTTATTACTCCTTAGACTCGACATTCTATATGCCTTATGTCTATATGCTCGACTTAAAACAATCCCAATGAATCTCTTTAAAGTGCCGTTAATAGAAATTTTCAAATACTTGTAAGGCACTTCTTCTTATGACTTGTTCATTTAGAGTTTTAAAACGTTATTATTTTTCGGGATAACAAGTCCGGTGTAAATTTTATTTTTCAAAATATGGTTCATCATAATCGAACTAAACATATTGAGATTCGATATTGTTTAGGGGATTGCATGTTTTAACAAAAACTTAAGATGTGTTTAATTCCGTCTCAAGGATAACTCGTGGACTTTTTAATCGCTTACCGCCGAGTATTTTACCTCATTTCGAGCTTGATTATGACATAATGTATATTGATTGATGTCTACATTTGCATTTCGCACGTTTTTAAAACTTAGAGGCGAAAAATCGGATTTTTTGATCAAATTCGGAATTTCAAAACAGAACAGAACCAGTGGGCTGCTAGGGCAGGGGCCGACCGGTCGCCCACTAGCTCGACCGGTCGCCCACAGCTCAAAATTGGTTAAAACTGTCTCTGTTCTTGTATTTTGGCAGTTTAAGGTTTTTCCTCTCTATTTCGTCCCCTTTGCAAATTTCACACACATTTCACTTCAAATGTGTTTTATTGCATACATTCCATATCTTGGATGTTTTTAGGCTCGATTATCATCATCATTGCTCGTCTTTACCGATTAAATGGTAAGAATTCTACTTCCTTATCTCAATTGGGTTGAACCCTTGAGAACTTGGCCTATATGTATTTTCTTGATGAAATTTGTATATGTTTGTGATGAGATTGTTATTTATGATATATTGTATTGTGTCTAAACTGATTTGGTGATGAAAAACTTGGCTTGATTGCTTTTACAAGGGCTATATATATCTTCTTCAATTTTTGACGCCCGCCAAATGTTCGATAAAATGTCTCAATGAAAAATTCATCACCTACATGATTCTCTTGTTTTCAAATGTCTTATATATTTATAGAGATCATGTTTTGCCAATCAAATGAGTTTTCATAAGTTTCTACAAGTCGTATGATCGACTCTTTCCTCCTATTTGGTCTTTAAGTTTCAATGTTCAAATAGCTCGATACATTGGTTTAGTTGCGCACTTTGATATGATTATATGATGTTTTTATCGTGCTAACATTCTTTTTGATGATTCCAAAGGGGGAGAAACAGGTTGTAAGCTTATTAGCTCATAAAAGCTAAAATAAGCTTGAGAAAGAAGCTATAAGCTATGGCTTCCTAAAGCCATAAGTTGTGCATTATACTTAGTCCAATTGTTGTATGATGGACTAATATTTGTCTAATGATGTTTTGTTGACAAGGGGAGCTTATAAGCTCTTGTACTTAAGTTCAATATGTAAAAGCTAAAGCTTTTAGCTTGTGGTTGATTGCTTTTACATTACTCTTGTTGTGCATAATGATAGGGGGAGCTTTTGCTATATATGTTCAATATCTCTACTTCCATCCTTGTGATTATATTGCGTGGAATGTTGTCGCTCACAACGGATAGTTACTTTTAACCGGTAATATTGTTTTGTTTTCAAAATCGACCTCGTTAAAATTGTTTTGGTTTGTAATCATCAAAAAATGGGAGATTGTTTGATACATGTTTTTATCTTAATTTTGATGATTTTATTTTTACACCAAAACAATGTTTTTAATTGTTGTCCAAATACTCCTAAATGATTTAAAATGGTTTTAATATTTTCCGGAGTATTTCTTCAAGTTTTATTTTAGATAAAATTGGACAACACTTTTAATGATTTTATGTTTATAAGTTTTTACTCCAAAACAAGGTTCCTAAATGTTGTCTAAATACTCCCGATTGGTTTAAAATGTTTTTACTAAATTTGCGGAGTATATCTTGAGTTTTATTTTCGACAAAAATTGGACAATATTTCTGTCTCGAGGTCAACCGGTCACCATAGAGGGCAACCCGTACCTGAAGATGAATTTTGGATTAGAAAATGAGACGGAGGAGAAAATGACCGGTCGATCGGTCGACCAGGGTGTCGATCGGTGGCGTCGACCGGTCGACCCCCTGTCGATCGGTACCTGGGCGTATTATTGAAACAGAACTTGCATTCTCTTAAAATCCATGAGGGGGACCGGTTGGGGTGATGGTCGACCGGTTGAGGTCTATGTCGACCGGTCACCCCGTGTAAAATTTGTTGTGTTCTTTTTCTAATCTTATCAGTGCGCGACCGGTCGTCCTCTAGTTTGACAGCAAAATTCTAACCGTTGTGCAACAAACAGTTTTTCCCTAATTTGTGGGATTGATTTCTAACAGCTATAATCTTGATTTTAATTGCAATTTTTTTGTAGATATCAGATTCCAAGAGGAGTCTATCAAGTATCAATCATCTCCTATAAATAGAGGAAGATTTGAAGCACAACAATAAGAGAGAACAACACAACACAACAAGATATACTCACGTAAACACTTGGTCTTTCATTGTTATTATTCTTGTTGTAATTTGCCTAGCTTATCACTTTCACATCCTTGAGGTCTAGGCTATTCTTGATTACACTTGCACTCAATTGTATAATTCATTATTGAGTTGTAATCTTGGATTTTTGGGTAATCATTGAACACAAGATATCTTTGTGAGTGTTCTTGTGGTAAGAACACACTTGGGTGATCTAGGTGTTAGGTGTGAGAAGATTGTGGTAATCTTCTTGTTGAGGTGTTGAGTGTGGCGCTCCTCAAGGTGTTGTAAGTTGGTGTTGTATTAATTTTGGTAATTAATAAAATCTTTTTTCTTTTTGAAATCCATCCCGGATATACTGGGGTGGTAGAGGATTAGGCCCTAGGTGGGTTGAACCTCTATAAATCGTCGTGTGTTGTTTACATTCCGCACCTTTATTATTGTCTTTGAGCATTCAGTTCGAAAAAGAGGGTAAAATCGAAAAGATGGAGATAATCTATTCACCCCCCTCTAGATTATCGTAGCCGTTTGGACTTACACCTCCTACCCCAGTGGCTGAGCACTCAAAGGAAAAGGCTGAGAGTCAGGAGCAGAGTGACCCCACTGTTAGTCACTCAGCTGGTGCGCCAGCTGAGGGGGAAGCTCTCTCCACCACAGCAGGGTTGGAGGATGCTGCGGAAGACTCAAACTTGCAGAAAGGAGGCGAAGTGGAAACCGAAAAAGCACTGTAGCAGAGTGACATTGACGAAGCTCGAACAATTGAGTATGTCCCAGCTGAAGTGTCAACTGCTTTGAAGGCTAATGACACTGTTCTTACAGTCGAGGCATAGGATGGCGATGCCCTGGGAGTTAACACTCTGGGCAGTGAAAGTGCAATCCAAGTAGTTGAGACTCCTATGGATGCCATGGTCGAAGACCCTAAGACAGCTGTGACTATCGAAGGGAATGTAGAAGACCCTAAGACAGTTGATACTGTCGAAGGGAACAATGAAAACCTCGCAGCAGTTGAGTCTCTTGGAGGTATTGAAGGCCTAAGGGAGGTTGAGACTTCCCTGGGTAAGGGTCAAGAGACACAGAACATTCCTCCCGTTCAAAGCACTGAAATGGAAAAGGAGATAAGCGCACTTCATGACTCCCAGGAGAACTTAGATATCATTCTTGGGGTCAGAAGATGAAGCTGAGTCCACTCCGATTGCAAATCCTACGGACCCAGCTGAGGATGTTCTCAAAATTAAGATCCAGCTAAGTGACAAAGCGGCTCGTACAAAATTTAATTTTGATGATGAACCAAGCCCACAGGTCTCATTATCATCCAATGATGCTGATGATGCAACAGAGGACCAGGTAATTCATTTAGAAAAATCTACTGAGACCGAAGAAGCTGTTAAGACATCTGAGGCTCAGTCAGCTGGGCAAAGAAATCCAAAAGCCTCAACTGAAACCAATTCAACTGCGCAGGCTCCCACAGCTGCAGTAGTAACGACTACACCAGCTCCTTCACAGGCTCCCACAGCTGTGAATGTTGCCGATGAAGCTACCGTGGCTGAGACAAATAGAGCTCATTCATCGCAGGCACCAACCTCACAAACCATCCCATACGTGCGCGATGATGCCTTTTAGGAGAGGTTTCTTTTCGCAAAGATCCTACCAGAGTTAGAAGAAGAGACCGCTGCTGAACAATGAAGATTCACTGTAAGAGAAGATCCAATCTTTCCCTCTAACACCATTGTTCCAGCAAATTTTGACTTTGATGAAGAGTGGTTGCAGCTGAATCAAGTGAGACAGCTGAGATTCATGAGGTCTTCAAGAAAATATGTCAAGAGATTGAGAAGATTGAAAGACATCAGGCCTCACTAGACTTAAGACTGGACAACAGGGATGCTACCCTCACAACTGACTTGAGAGGGATAGTAGTACGAATCAGGGAATGGTCTCAACAGCAAACTGCCATGCGACTCGAACAAGTTCGTTATCTCAAAGCATTATATGGCAAAATGCTCGTCTGGAGTGCTAACAACGCTGATATCAAACAAAGGATGCAGACTTACTTCAAAAGGCTACACGAGTCTCACAAGACTGAAATGGAGCTACTGCAAGAATTCCAGAGAAAATAAATTATGCGCCTTGAGAACACAATGAATTAAAAATTCAGCCTCCTCATGGCTGAAATGAAGTTGGGACAGCCGAGTCCAAGGCAACTCGCTCAGAATTTCGAACAGCTTATGCAGCAGCTGACTCCAAACAAAATTCAGCTCTAAGCAGACTCGACTTCATGCTCGCAGGCATGTTCCTTGGGTCCCTCTTTCCTTTGATGATGCCAAAAAGGGGGAAGAGGAGTCCCTAAGGAAATTAAAGGAAGAAAATCTAAAGGAAACTGTAGCTGAGATGAAGGGTAAAGCAGTTGAGAGGGAACGTTCGAAGGATTTGACATTGATGAGAGCTGAAACCCCTCAGCAGGGTCAAATTACTGCATCCATCCTGAGCAAACTCCCTGTAACCCTACCCATTGAGCACTCTGATGTGCCAATGTCAGAGAAGAGAAAAATCATTGAAGCAGGGATTGAGGAGTTTTCTAAAAAGCAGGATGCCCGCGTTCAGGAAGTGCTAAAATAGTATGGTGGTCTTCCAGTTGGAAAAGATCAAGATGCAATTCCTGTCAATGGATCTGAGCCTAGATTAGTTGAAGAATTCAAAACGCTCGAATCCGAAGGCTATTTCCAAGGAATGACACTAGCCCAAGCCTGGGATCTGTACTAGGAGAAAGGTCTTGCATTGTGTGAAGAAGTCGAAAGCAAAGAGACTTCCAAGATCACTCACCGTGGTATGCGTAAGACTCCGTGCAAAGACTCACCTAGAGGAAGAGGAAGAAATGGTGGTGGAAGAGGTTCCCAACCTCGACCAAAACCCAAGAATGTTGAATATGTAGATCCTGAAAAGAAAGGGATGATCTACTGGGCTGGGTATGATGAATTGGCCAATCTGGAAGTGGCAAGAAAGAACGTGGAAGCAGTAAGAAGACAAGAAGAGGAGAACCAAAGGCAAACACAACAATGGCTCGAGAGGAAGCGAAGGGATGATGCTTCTAAATGAGCTTATGAAAAGAAGAAGAAAGCTGAAGAAGAAGAAAGAAAAAGAAAGAGAGTTGATGACTTCGAAAGAGCTGAAGAAGAAAGAAGGAGGCAGCGAAGGCGTTGAAGTGTTGATGCGAACCCCTTCATGTATATAACTTATGTAAATATATTTTTGTAAGTCATCTTTAATACTTAGTGATTTTCCTTGTAATTTTTTCACTTTGTATTTACTCTTGTATATTAGCATAGATATGTGTTTTGCTTTGATAAAGAATGATATGATACCAAATGTAAACAACTATGTAAAAGACAAGAATGTTATGATCAATAAAACGATCTATTCTAAGCATACATTCTTTGTTACTGCATTGTCTGTATGTATCTTTGTTGTTTATATTTTTGTTGAATGTTTTTAAGTTTTGGCATCATCAAAAAGGGGGAAATTGTTAGGAAATTTATTTTGTAGATTTTGATGATACCATGTAAAACTTAAAGTAGAAAGTTGGCACCCCATTTTTCTTGTAATTTACATTGTAATAGATAGGGCTGGAAAAGCTGAGTCAAGTTAGCTATGCCTAGAAATACAAGAAGTCAATCAAGATCAAGTGAAGACTCACTGCAAGACAAATTTGAGTATGGCAAAGAAGGAAAGTCAATAACTCGACTGAAGGTGTATCAGCTGTGAATCAGTTGTGTGAAGAGTTAGTCAAGTCAACTCAAGAAGTCAATTCTCAAGTTAAAGTGACAGATGAGTCATCCAAAGATTGGAAGCTAACTCAAGTCACCTGGGGAATAAAAGACTGCAGTCAAGTCAAGACAACTGAATGAGATCCGTTGATGAAAGTCAAGAATGTTACTCAGAATGGTAGCATGTTAAAGTTGTCAGAGATAAAGTGTTAGTTCCAGTTGTGTGCAAAAGGAACAAACCAATGGGAAGACGCGCAAGTGTCGATACACGCAATCCGCAAGATATTAAATACGAGGAAATGTCAACATCAAGGACTGCAACAAGACAAGCCAACGTTCACAAGTGACTTTTGAAATTAGCTTATCTCTTCAACGGGCAAAATTTCAAAAAGTTCACTATAAAAGGCTGAGGAAATTCATTGAGAAAAGGTTACCTTGACTACCTGAACCACGAACAAGCAAGCATTATTCAAGATATTAACTGAAATATTCTCAAGTATATTCAAGCAAATTATCAAGCCTAAAACTCGAAGGAAATCGATCCAACACAAGCTGTGAAGGAAAGACAACTTCAAATCTGTTGAAGAGGAAACTTTTGAAGAATCAAAAGGGGTCTACTCTCCAAGGAGGATTGTAGGAAGGTTCAAGGTCGAACCAGTATCAAGTTATTGGAGGGTTTCGTGATTAAATCCAAGAGCTTGAGAAAGTGAGCTAAAGTAGCAAGGCAGCTGCCCTGTGAAGAAGCTGAGTCGCAAGAGAAGCCATCTGTGTGACCAAAAATTCGTCTTTTAGATTATTCACCACGTTGTAAATCGATCGTTACATCTTGGATTCCTCCAGGAGTTGGAGAAGTGAGGATTAGAAGAATTACCCCATCTTCGAACCTCTATAAAAATTAACTGTGTCATTTAATTTTTCAGCACATTTATAATTCTGCATACTTACATCATATCTGCTGATAAACTCATATTTGCGATCCAACTGATTAATAACCAAATGCTAAAATCAAGTGTTAAAACAAGCTTAAAACAATTCAAAGGGTGTTAAGTCTTCCGCTGATAAAACCAACACAGCCAAGTTAAAGTTCAGGTTAAACAGCCGAATTATTCTATCAACAGCTCTATCGAGTCTGGTGAGTGACTAACTTAGCTGAATAACCAACTTAGATGTCACTCAAGGACACAGCTATTTGAGTTAATTCTGTTATAATTTTAAAAGGACTAAAATCGAAAAGTTGGTAAGGTTTATTCAAACCCCCCCTTCTAAACCTTACTCACACCCCTAGGAACCTACAGAGGATTTAAATGAAATTTATAGAACGGCGATGTATGGGGTGGAGAAGCATGAGGAATTCGATAAGCATAGGTTTTGGAAAAAGATAACTGGGAAGCAAATTTATACGTCAGGCACTTCTAAGGCATCTAGTATTTGCAACCTAGTATTCCGATATGTTCAACGAGTCTTGGCTGATACCATCTTTGCAAGGGAGGATAGTTAAAGGGCTTTAAGTTAATGAATTGTTTATATTTTGGTGTATGGCATTGGGGACTGAAGTGGTGTCAAACACGGGGGCTATGATAGCCCAGCAATTTGATAGAATTCGAAAGAGTGAGAGGGGTGGAATTTGCATAGAGGGGATGATTGCCCCTATTGCTAATCATTTTAACATTAATTTGGAGGGGTATGTGGAGGCAGTTGGGCCTAAGTTGATTGATTTGAATGTTCTAACTGTGATGAAAATGATAAAATTCGATGGGCGGGATTACTGGCTCATTCACGCAGATAGAACAATAGTTAGGCTTCTGAACCCCGAGGTGACTTCAACCAGAAATAGGGATAACTGGATACTTAGAGATGTGGGGGTAGAAGGAGCTGTTGCTCAAGAAGAACATGATGAGAAAATGATGGAGATGCCGAGAACCTCTCGCCAAGGGGGTAACCGGCCATTGACTATGAGCGAGAGGCTAGAAAGGGTAGAAACTGATGTGGGGAAATCTATAGATGACGCATATCAGTTGACAACCACCGTTGATGACTATCACCAGGAGTATTTACAGCGTTTTGATGCCATCACCCAGCAGCATCAGTAGCAGATGTATGAGATGATGTCTCGTATGGACAAGTGGCTCATCTCACAAGGCCACTATTATCCTCCTCCACCACCTCAGTGATCTTTGTAAGTACTTATTACGCATTCCTCTTTTCTTTTGATAATTTTCTCATATGTTCGGGATGAAGCATATTTTAAGTTTGGGGGGGTTATCAAGAATGTGTAATTTAGTACTGTTGCATTTTGCATTGCATTTAGGACTGCATGTAGAAGCACTTGCATTATAATTTTCCAAAAAAAACGATTTTTGTTTTGATTTTTTGATTTTTAGTATTTCAGTTTTAGCACGTTTACCGCTTTAGCACGTTTAATTACTTTTGTGGGTGATTTTAATCCAGTTTTTATGCCTAGCTCCCTATGATTTTACTATGAATATTTTATGGCATGGGATAACATACTTAGAGGAATAATGTAATAAATTCTTGGGAGAAAAGTTAATCATTTGCTTGGCATGTGTTAAGAAAATTGGGTATTTGATCATGTTGCGAAAAATAATTCTGTGAGCTTTTGTGCCTTAAACTGTGTTGGGAAAATTTATTGTTTAGATTTTGATGAATGCCATGTAAAACTTAAACTAGAAAGTTGGCACCCCATTTTCCTTGTAATTTGCATTGTAATAGATAGGGTTGTACGAGCTGAGTCAAGTTAGCTATGCCTGGATATGCAAGAAGTCAACTGAAGACTAAAATGGAGACTCCACTGTAAAGCAGCTGAGTATGGCAAGAATGAGAAGTCAAGAACTCCACTGAAGAAGTATAAGCTGGGATACAGCTGTGTGGAGTGTCAGTCAAGTCAACTCAAGATAGCCAAGTCTCAAGTTGAAGTGACAGATGAGTCATCCAATGATTGGGAGCTGACTCGAAGTCACCTGGGGAAGTTGGAGAACTGCAGTCAAGTCAAGACAAATAAAAAGATTCCGTTGCACAGAAGTCAAGAATATTACCTAAACAAGTAATACTTCCATGCTGCCATGACTTAAAGTGCTCAGTCCCAGAAGCGTGCAAAAGGAATAAACCAATGGGAAGATCGCACTGTGTCGATCTCGAAAAGTCAAGGTACATTTAATACGAGGAAATGTCAACTTCAAGGACTGCAACAAGACAAGCCAACGAAAACAAGTGACTTTTGAAATCAGCCTATCTCTTCAACGGGCAGATTTTTAAAAGCTCACTATAAAAGGCTGAGGAATCACTTTGAGAAAAGGTTACCTTGCATGCCACGGACATTCAAGCTATTATTCGAGCTGTAACCTGCAAAACACTCTCAATTTATTCAAGCATATCCTCAAGCCTAAACTTCAAAGGAAATCGATCCAACACCAAGCTGTGAAGGAAAGACAACTTCAAATTGTTGAAGAGGAAACTTTTGAAGAATCAAAAGGGGTCTACATTCCAAGGAGGATTGTAGAAAGGTTCAAGGTCGAACCAGTCTCAAGTTATTGGAGGGCTTCGTGATCAAATCCAAGAAGCTTGAGCAAGGGAGCTGAAGTAGCAAGGCAGCCGCCCTGTGGAGAAGCTGAGTCGGACGAGAAGCCATCTGTGTGACCAAGGCATCTCCAGACTGAGTCCCAAAGGATCAAGTCAGGCGTGTGATTAAGACTTGTATCTGGACTGATAACCACTTTGTACTCTGATCAATACTTAGTGGATTCCTCCAGGAGTTGGAGAAGAGAGGAGTAGAAAAATTACCCCATCTTCGAACCTTTATAAAAATTATTGTGTCATTTAAATTTCAGCATTTACTTTCTACATATCGTTTTATATCTGTTGATAATTTGCTATCCAATTGATAATTAACAAAGCGCTAAAACCAAGTGTTAAAACAAACTTAAACCAAAATTCAAGGGTGTTAAGTCTTCCGCTGAAAATCTCATCACAGCCAAGTTAAGGTTTAGACTAAACAGCTGAGTTATTCTAACAACAACTCAATCAAGTCTGTTGAGTGGCTAACTCTGCTAGTTAACTAACTTAGTTGTCCATCAAGGACTTAGCTGTGTATTTAACTCTGTCATATTTTAAAAGGACTAAAATCGAAAAGTTGGTAAAGTTTATTCAACCCCCCTTCTAAACCTTACTCACACCCCTTGGGACCTACAAGTGGTATCAGAGCGGTTGGTTCATTGAGCCTTCCGACAGTTCTTGAACTAGATCTCCAATCTTTCAAAGAAGTTTTTTTACATTTGCTCTTTCAAAAGTTTTTCTTTAAAACATCAAAGTAATTATCATGGAAGCAAATTTGACACGCATTCCTATGTTCACCATTGAAGAATTTGATGACTGGAAAATACGTGTGCAGGCTCATCTATCAGCTTTACATGATGAGATGTGGATAGTGATAGAGGATGGGCCACTGCAAATAATGAAGGTGAACACAATCGCAAGGAGAGTTTCTTTGCGGTGAAGGAGAGAGGAGGTTGCTCCTCCTAGACCAGGTATGGTTGAAAAACCAAGAGCTGAATGAACAAATGATGACAGAAAAAGATACAACCTTGACAATGTGGCCAAGGATATACTTTACAAGACTTTGGACAAAGCCATGTTCAACAAAGTCAAATCTTGCAAGACAACCAAAGAAATCTGGGATAAACTAACTTTAATTTGTGAAGGATCTGAGCGAACTAAAGAAAACAAATTATCTGTTGTTGTTCAAAAATTTGAAAACTTCAAAATGCTTGCAGGTGAAACGATGGACCAGCTGGATGCTAGATTCACTGAAATTACAAATGAGCTCTCAGCACTTGGGAAAGAATACACACATAAGGAGATGTGTATGAAGATACTAAGGAGCCTCCCAGCTGAGTGGGAAATGAAGACCATGGCTCTAAGGCACTCGATGGACCTATCAAAAACATCCAATCATGAACTATTCTCAGACCTCAAAGCTTATGAGTTTGAGCTGAGAAGAAAGGATCAAGAGGAGATAGCTGTACCCAAAATAGCTGCACTCATAGTCAAGGAAGGGAAGAGAGCTGAGACCAAAGAAGTCATTGACCAGGAGGAAATTGCCTTAATGGTCAAAAGATTCAACAAGTTCTTTAGTAAGAACTACAAAAGAAACAAAGGTGAATCCTACAGAAGGCATTCAGCTCCCTCCAAGTCAAGGGAAGATAGGCCACCAAAGAGAGCTGAGTATCGAAAGGTCGAATATCAAAGAGCTGACAACCCAAGAAATGAGAGAGCTGATCAAAAAGTTGAAAACCTATGTTGGAATTGCAGACAACCAGGACACTTTGCTATTGACTGTCCCTATCCTGTAGTCAATAAATACAGGAATGAAGAAGAAAGAAAAGTCTTCAGACAAAGAAGACAAGAAAAGAAAAGAGCAATGTTGGCTCACGAGACTCGCGATACAACTAAGTCAAAAGAAGCGCAGACTCGCAGAGAGTAGTGAAGTCGACTACTCAAGTGACTCGAAGAAGAAGATTTAATCTGTCTAATGGCTAAAGAACAAGATCAACCTGACCAAGAAGATGAGGTACACTCTAACTCATCTCAGTCAGATTCTAGTGATAGTGATTGTGACACACACACTTCATCACCCACTGATCTTTATAATTCATTAGGCAAAATGATGAAAGACTTTGAGCACATTAAATCCTCACACTCACTATTAAATAAGGAAAACGGCCCAATTAAAAAGCCAAAACTCACGGTGACTAAGGAGCCGAGTACTCTAAGTCACATAGCTGATGAGACCAAAGAGCTGAAGGCTGAAAATGCTAAACTAATAGCAGAGATAGTTGCTATAGAAAAGAGATAAAATGATCTCAAAAATGTGATTGCCTCATTCAAAGGCATCTAAATCATTGGATGACCTTATCATGAGCCAAAAAGAATGTGGAGACAAGACAGGCTTAGGATTCAATTTCTTTGTGCATAGTCAAACTCCAAGAGTGATCTTGGAAAAAGGATCTTCAAGTAATGAAGCATCTCAAAAATCCAAACACCAAATGTTGCACACAAATTCATTCCAAAGCACAATCACAAACAAACTGGCCTTGGATATAAAGGAAAAGGAAAACAGCCAGTTGAGTATGCTGAGAGGACAGCTGAGAAGAAATCCAGCAGAGTTCCTCATCAAACTCCAAACAGGAAGTACTCTGTGAAGAAGAAACAGAGCTACCAGAATCCCCAGAAGTTCTATCAAAGGAACACAAAAGATGGGAATGGTAGAAACTACCCAAGTCAAGCTGATTGGAATAATGTGAAATATCAGCCAAGACCTATGGAACACATGCCAAAATGGCAAAGACCTAGAACTCAGCAAAGGTCATTCCAAAGGCAACAGAGCTATCATCAGCACACATATTCACCCAAGCACTACACTCAGAAATATCACAACTACCCAAAGAAGGCAATTGCTAAAAACACACACACAGGCATACAGACAAAAGAGACAGATGTATGAACCTAAAGCCCCCAAGCAATTTGCCAAAGTGAATTATGATTATGGCACAGATAGATGACAACCTCTTAGAATCAAATTATTTGGCTATAGGTTGGTTGGATCATCTAACAAAGACTAACCCCTCGGACCAGGCAAGTATGGGTACCTAAAAACTGATTTCCTTGATTGCAGGTTCAAGGAACAGCTGAGTGCCAAGGAACCTGGTACATGGATAGTGGCTGTTCCAGACATATGACAAGAATAAGAAAAATCTGTCAAAATTCAAGGAGATTAGAGGCGCAAAAGTCATATTTGGAGGAAATGAAGCTCCAAGGGAAATAAGAGGCACTGGATCCATCAAGAAAAATGGATTAGAAATCACAGATGTTGCATACGTTGAAGGCCTTAATTTCAACTTGTTAAGCATCAGTCAACTCTGTGACAAGGGCTATAATGTTGGATTCAATATGGGAGTATGCCAAATTAAAGACACTGAATCAAATTAAGTAGTGTTGCAAGGATCCAGACAAAAGAACATGTATGTGGTAGATTGGTCGACTGCCACACCAAGCACTTGTCTGCTAGCAAAGAGTAACAGCCGAATCAAGTTGGTTGTGGCACAAGAAGATGAGTCATCTGAATTTCAAAACAATCAACAATCTTGCAAGGAGTAATCTTGTGGAAGGATTGCCAAACTCAGTGAGGAAAGTGTTTGTGATGCATGCTAGATGGGAAAGCAGATCAAATCTTCATTCAAAGAGAAGTCAAGTCCATCTTCAACAAGGATATTGCATCTATTGCATATGGATCTATTTGGTCCAGTTGAGCCAGCCAGCATAAGTGGAAAGAAATATACTCTAGTAGTGGTGGATGATTATTCAAGATATACATGGACAATCTTCATTTGTAAAAAGAACGAAACTTTGCAGAAGTTACCTCAACTGATGAAAAGAGTTCAAAATGAGAAGAGTCAAACCATTATAAAGATAAGATCTGATAGAGGAACTGAGTTTGTTAATGGAATAATAACTCAGTATTGTGTTGAAAATGGTATTGCTCATGAATTATCTGCAGCAAGGACTCCACAGCAGAATGGAGTAGCAGAAAGAAGAAACAGCACTCTCAAGGAAGCTGCAAGGACCATGTTAGCTGAAGTTGGATTGCCAAAAAGATTTGGGCTGAAGCCATCAATACTGCATGCTATACTCAAAATAGATGCATGATAAATAGACAGCTGACAAAGACTCCCTATGAAATTTGGACAGGAAGAAAGTCAAACGTTGCATATTTTAAAATATTTGGATGTAGATGTTTCATCCACAACAATGGCAAGGATAATCTGAAGGCTTTTGATGTTAAAGCTGATGAAGGTATCTTTTTGGGATACTCAGCTGAAAGTAAAGCCTATAGAGTGTTGAACAAAAGGACTATGGTCACAGAAGAGTCTATCCATGTAGTGTTTGATGAACCTAATGTAAATGGAGAAGACATTGAAGAGTTAGGCGATAAGTGAATCACCCAACTATGCGAGAAGAGTCCCTATGTTGAAGAAGGTCGAGTAATTAATCAAGGTGAAGATGAGATAGCTGAATCTCAAAGACAATTTGGAGAATCTGCTGACTAAGTGATGATGAGAGAGTCTGCTCAAGATAAACACGGTGCAAGACGATCGAACCAATTTGAATTACTCCAACCATATGTGAGATGGCTGAGAGACCATCCACCAGAGCTAGTCATTGGAGATGTTAGAGATGGTGTAAGAACCAGATCTAGAGCTCAACAAGAAGCAATGTTCACTTGTTTTATTTCCCAAATAGAGCCAAAAGATGTGTCCTAAGCATTAGATGATGCACATTGGATTCAAGCCATGCAGGAAGAGCTGAATCAGTTTGAAAGGAACAAAGTATGGGAACTGGTGCAAAGACCAACCCATCAAAATGTTATTGGCACAAAATGGGTTTTCAGAAACAAGATGAATGAAGAAGGTTTTGAGGTAAGAAACAAAGCAAGATTGGTAGCCAAAGGGTATTGCCAAGAAGAAGGGATAGATTTTGATGAAACATTTGCTCTTGTTGCTAGATTAGAAGCAATACGGATGTTTCTTGCCTACGCTGCTCACAAGAACTTCACTGTATATCAAATAGATGTAAAAAGTGCATTTCTAAATGGATTGTTGGAAGAAGAAGTCTATGTTGAGCAACCTCCAGGATTTGAGCAGAAGACTCTTGGAGATAAGGTGTACAAGCTCAAGAAAGCTCTATATGGATTGAAACAGGCACCTAGAGCATGGTATGATACATTATCTCAATTTCTAACAGATAATGGATTCACCAAAGGCAAAGTAGACAGAACACTCTTCAGAATTCAAGATGGAGAGAGTATACTGCTTGTTCAAATATATGTGGATGACATTATTTTTGGATCTACAAACAAAGAGCTATGTGATAAGTTCTCAAACCTCATGCAAGGGAAATTTGAAATGAGCATGATGGGAGAGCTGACATTCTTTCTAGGGCTTCAAGTTAAACAGCTGAAGGATGGAACCTTCATAAGTCAAACAAAGTATACCAGAGATTTAATGAAGAAATTTGGTATGGAAGAAAAATCTTCTGTGAAAATACCAATGAATACATCAGTCAAAATGGACATGGATGCAGATGGTAAACCTATGGATCAAACCAGATACAGAGCACTTATTGGATCACTGCTCTATCTCACAGCAAGTAGGCCAGACATCACCTTTGTTGTAGGTGTATGTGCAAGATTTCAATCTGCACCAAAGGAAAGCCATATGACTGCAGCTAAGAGAATCCTAAGATATTTGAAGGGATGCCAGGAAGTCGGCTTATGGTATCCAAAGGAAGGAGGATTCAAGCTTATTGGTTACTCAGACTCTGACTATGCTGGATGTAGAGTTAACAGGAAGAGTACTTCAGGTACATGTCAAATGCTTGGAAACAAATTGGTTTCCTGGTTTAGCAAGAAATAAAACTCAATAGCCACATCCACGGCTGAAGATGAGTACATAGCCGCGGGCAGCTGTTGTGCCCAAGTCTTATGGATGAGACAACAGCTGAGAGATTAAGATGTTGAAGAAAAAGAGATTCCAATTATGTGTGATAACACAAGTGCTATTGCAATCACTCAGAATCCTGTGTTGCATTCAAGAACAAAGCACATTGATGTTAGATATCATTTCATTAGAGATCATGTTGAAAAGAAAGACATCACCTTGGAATACATCTCAACTGATAAACAATTAGCTGACATATTCACAAAGCCATTATGTGAATCAAGATTTGAAGAGCTTAAGCATGAGCTAGGGATAATTGAGCTGAGTTGACTCTCAGAAGACTCAGGAGAAGAGATGGAACGTGAAATAATGAAAATAGAGCGGAGCTCTTGAATCAGCTAAGTGAATCAACCGCATCGAAAGGTCAATCAGACGAGTTAGCCGACAAATTTGAATCACTATGTAAATAGAGAGAAGAAGTTGAATCGGCTAAGGAGTGTTTTGAGTCATTATGAGCTAAGTGACAAAAACACAGTCGTTTTTTATAAGCGGGAATGTTTTAAGGATGACATCAGCGTAATAATGACAGGTACAGTCAAAAGCTGCACGACAAAGCATATGATTGGATATAAATGCTGCCGCATTAAATGTGATAAATTAAATGCTAATCGGCGTGCTAAATCTGAGCCGTTGATGTCGATCAAATTTCAAAAACCGTATGTACGTCCTTTTATAACCCATACATATACCATTTCGTCCGTTTTCTGTCTCACATTACTCAAACTGTTCATCTCTCCAAAAGCAAAGAAAGCTTTTTTATCTCAAAACCCTACAAATCTTCAAAGAAAGTTTCTCAAGTTCGTTCAGTAAAAATCACTGAGATGGCATCAACCTACGATTTCACCAAGCTAGGGAAGCAAATCCACACTGGTTCTACCGTGGATTTCGAAGGAATGGTCAAACAGGGTTCCGATGAAACCCTTGTGAAGAAGATAGCCGACAAAATAGAGAAGTCTAGACTGAAACCCTTTCTAACAATGGAGTTTCAGATGACCTACGTTGAAGAGGTCGCTCAGTTCTACGTGAACGCTGAAGTTCATGACGAGGGCATCGAGTCCTCTGTTCATCGAAAGGAGTTTACAATCATCTTGAAGATCTAGCGAGCATTGTTTTTTGCCGTTGGAAAGTGTACCGGAAATATTCGAAAGCCGATGTAAACTGGGCCGCCTTTGCATGGAAGGAAGTGGCCAAACCTCGAATGTCTTTGCGAAGGTGGTCTACACACAAAGACAAGAAGAAGTTGAAGGAAGATTATCATAAGTCTTGGATATTATTGCCAAATGTGTAGACATAAAGTTTGGAAGCTTCAATCACCGTCCAAAACCAAACCGATCGTCATGGCGCAATCATGGAGGAGAAGAAGGTAAACCGGGTTGAGTTTGTATACGCAGACTCGCCACAATGTTGGAAACAAGTCCTTCAAGGACAATGGATCATTTGGAGGATCTCTGGGGTATGGCCTTGTAATTGGCCGGTTGATGGAGGTGAAAGACGTTCCACTCCGACATGGAAAGGCGTTCCATGCCAACAAGAAGATGTTCCGATCGAATCTTTCAGGAGCTCAAAAGAGAGCTTATGCCAAGAGGGCGGACACTAGTGAGGGGGAATCAGCTGACCTCGAGAAAACAGCTGTTGCCTCCCCTCCGTAGAAGAAAGTTGCCCTTGCAGCTGGGAAGAAGACTGTTGCTCCAGCAGCAAAGAAGAAAACTGCATCTGCCCCTGCAGCCGAGTCACCTGCCCCTGCAGCCGTGTCTCCTGCCCCTGCAGCCGCGGTGGAGAAGGAATCCTTAGTACCTTCTCCAAGAATGAAGAAGAAGAGGACTGCCAAGGCGAGAAAGGCAGCTGTCTCTAAGGCAACCTCAAAGGCCTTTACCGTCGAGGAACCGGAGGAAGTAGAACAAGACATTCCTCTGGTGAAAACGAAGAGAATGAGAAGAATCATCAAGCGTTCAGAGCTTGAGAAAACAAATGATTCTCGCCACCACTCACCGAACAGATCGTCGAGAGAATTTGGAGAAGAGAGTCTCGAAATTATTGATGAAACCGCCAAGTATGCTGAGGCCGATCAGCAGAGGCACATCGTCGACCAGTTTGTGGGACGAGTAATATTTGTGGAACAAGAAGCGGCCGGAGAGAAGAATCCCCCCGCCGACAGATCGTGTCTCCACTTGCCCCCAATGCTGTTGAAGGAGTAGAACAGCAGAGTATGCTGCCTTTCATTCCTGAGAAAGAAGGACAACAAGAAGATGATGACGATGATGTGATCATGCTGTCCCCACCATATCCAGACATCCAAAAATGTCTGCGAGAATGGAGAAAATGGAAGCTAAGTCGCTCGAGGGTACATTTCGAGAGACCTGAATTCATTGAAGAAGAGGAAGAACTGATGAATTTCCTCGGGTTGACCACAGTGGTCCAAGTACTGGATGAAGAAAACTGCCTAGATATCTTGAACATCTTCAAAGAAAAGGAGAAGGAGAGATCGCACAGAAGTCAAGCTCGTGAGAAGGCCACCATTTGTCCTCTCATTTGGAATCATCGATCGTACTCATCCTCATCTTGACGTACTCTCGAAAAATGATGAGGACTTGGACCCACCGATACGTCTGAGAAAAATTGGAAATGCAAAGCAAGCCATGCGGGAATCCAGGATGATGCATGAGCAAAACGGTGATGGAAGGCCAGGAGAGTCTTCCAAATTCAGTGGAGATTGACCCTTTGGGAGTGGGCGTGCAGATTGCCACTTGTCATTCTTTGCAACCACTTCCCCACTCACTCGAGGAAGGTTCTAAGGCGGCGATGAAACCGGGAACTTGGGGACCCAAGTCGAGCCAACCCCATCAAGGTGTTTTACCACCGCCCCAATGGTGAACACTCACAGAAACAACGGGGAGTTTGGAGAAGAGTGACCCCAACCCAAGTCACTCGGTGGTGTGCCGGTGAGGGGAAACTCCCCTCTGCAGCCTAGGTCGAGGTTGTTGCGAGATGACTCCACCATGAATCTAGGAGGCGAAGTGGAGAAGGAACAAGAAAAGGAAACACAGCAGGTTGTCACTTGTGAAGCTCGGACGATTGAGACTGCCTCTCAAAGCCAACCGCTCTGCAGCCGAGGACGCCGGCGATGCGATCGAGGCACGAGATGGATCTCGCCCGGGAGTTAACACACTGGCAATGAAAGTGCAATCCACGGAGTTGAGACTCTGTGGATGCCACCTCAAAAGACCCTAAGACAGTGAGTGTCAGTCGAAGGGATTGTCCAGCTGCTTTGCGATTGAGGCTGCAGGAGGTAATGAAGGCCTACGGGAGGTTGAGACTTCCCGAGGTAAAGAGCGAAACACAGTAACATCCCTCCTGTCCACATTGATGATTCTAAGAAGGAGATAAGTGCCCTTCATGATTCCCAAGACAACCCCGACATAACGTTTAAGGATCTCGAAGGTGGAGATGGTCGAGTCATCCCCCTGTTGAAAATCCAAAAGACTCAGCTGAGGATGTTCTTCCAAGCACGAGTAAGTCAGATCTCAAGGCTACTCGTCAAACATTCACTTTTGATGATGAGCCACCCCTTCAGGTTTCATCATCGTCCGATGACGCCACTGATACGGCCGAGGACCAGACAACTCAAATGGAAAAACCAGCTGAGACGGACAAAGCTGTTTAGACAGCTGGGGCTCAGCCAGCTAGGTCCATACCACAACAGACCCCAGCTGAATCATAGTCAACTGCGCAGGCTCCCAACGCTGCAGCAGAATCGATTGAACCGGGCACATCACGGCCACAAGTCACCGTTGAACACATTCCCTATGTCCGTGATGATGCATTTGAAGCAACTTTCCCTTTCTCACTGGAGCTGCCTGATCTGGATGAAGAATCAGCTAGAGAGCAGAGACGCTTCCACAAACTTGATCCAGTCATTCCTACAGATACCATCGTCCCAGGGAATTTTGATTTTGATGTTGCTTGGCCGCCAGCTGAGACAGAGGTGACAGCTGAGGTTCGAGAGGTCTTCAAGGCAATCTTTGTGGAGATTGAGAAGATGGAAAGGCACCAGGCCTCATTGGATATGCGGCTGGATAACCGAGATGCAAATGTTACAGCCGATCTACATGGAATAGTGTTCAGAATCAGGGAATGGTGGCAACAGCAGCAGACAATACGTGTGGAACAAGTTCGATTCTTTAAGGCATTGTACAATAAGATGCTGATCTGGAGCGCTGATAATGTTGATATGAAGAGGAGGATGCAAGAAAGTATTGATAGGATGCATGCCTCCCACAACACTGAAATGGAACTGATGCGAGAATTTCATAGGAAAGAACTTCTGCGCATCGAGGAAAACATGAATAACAAATTGGTCTTCTTATTTGAAATGAAACCAGTGGTGGTGAGTCCAAAGCCACCCACTCGGAGTCTCGAACAAACATACTCCGCAGTGAGAATCCAGCGAGAACTAAACTATCAATCGACTAGACTTTATGCTCGCAGGTATGTTCCCAGGGGTTCCTCTCTCCTTTGATGATGCCAAAAAGGGGGGGAAAGGAATCCTTAAGATGCTAAAGGGGACGGTTGGTGAGAAAAGAAAAGGCTTGATTGTCGCAGAAAAGGAAAGTTCTGAGATGTTGAGAAGAAGAAAGAGAAGGGAAAAGCAGTTGAGGGGGAAGGTTCAAAAGATATGACTTTATTGTTTGCTGAAACCCCTCAACAAGGACTCGTCACAGCTGACATCATCATCAAACTTCCAGTGACTCTGCCGCTCCAACACTCTGTTGTGCCTATGTCTGAGAAGAGAAAAATCGTAGAAGCAGGGATGAAGGAGGTCGAAAGAAAAATGGAGGCCCGTGCAATGGAAATACTGAAACAATACGGAGGCATTCCAGCAGGAAGAGACACTGATGCCATTTCAGACGTCGGAAACGAGCCGAGATCAGTTGATGAATTCAAAATGCTCGAATCCGAAGGATACTTCAAAGGCATGTCCATAGCCCAAGCCTGGGACTTGTATTGGGAAAAAGGCCTCAAGTCGCACGAAGAAGGCGACAGCAAACAGACTACTAGCTTGATCACTCTGCTTGGTCACTCGCCTTTGGAAAGAAGAAGGCTCCAGTACAATACACGCCCAGAGGAAGAGGAAGAAGCAGTGGAGGAAAAGGTTTTAAACCTAGACCTCTACCCAAAAACATTCAGTACATAGATCCAAGGAAGAAATGAGGAATCTATTGGGCTGGATATGATGCCATAGCAAATCTGGAAGTGGCAAGAAAGAATGCTGACTATGTCAAGAGGACTGAAGAAGAAAATAAGAGACAAAATCATTTGTGGGAAGAGAGTCAAAGAAGGCAAGAAAGAAAGAGAAAAGACAAAGCTGCCAGAAGAGCCTACGAGAAAAAGAAAGCAGCTGAAGAAGAAAATAAGAGAAAGAGACCAGAAGACGACAGAGCTGAAGAGGAAAGAAGGAGACAGCGAAGGCGATGAAGTGTTGTTGTCCACCCCTTCATGTATTTTACTATTATAAATGCATATGTATGTAAGTCTTCTGTACATTGAATAGAAATCTCAAATTTTAACATTGTTGCGTAGATATAGAATGTTATGTTTGCTCTGATACACTTTGTAAACAGTTGTGTAAAGGACAAGAATGTTATGATCAATAAAAAGATCGATTCTACGCATATATTCTTTGTTTCTCATTGTCTGTATGTATCTTTGCTATTTACATTTTGTATGAATGTTTTAAGTTTTGGCATCATCAAAAAGGGGGAAATTGTTGGGAAAATTTATTGTTTAGATTTTGATGAATGCCATGTAAAACTTAAACTAGAAAGTTGGCAACCCATTTTTCTTGTAATTTGCATTGTAATAGATAGGGTAGCTGAGTCAAGTCAGCTATGCCTGGATATGCAAGAAGTCAACTAAAGACTAAAATGGAGACTCCGCTGTAAAGCAGCTGAGTATGGCAAGAAGGAGAAGTCAAGAACTCGACTGAAGAAGTATAAGCTGGGATACAGCTATGTGGAGTGTCAGTCAAGTCAACTCAAGATAGCCAAGTCTCAAGTTGAAGTGACAGATGAGTCATCCAATGATTGGGAGCTGACTCGAAGTCACCTGGGGAAGTTGGAGAACTGCAGTCAAGTCAAGACAATTGAAAAGAATCCGTTGCACAGAAGTCAAGAATATTACCTAAACAAGTAATACTTCCATGCTGCCATGTCTTAAAGTGCTCAGTCCCAGAAGCGTGCAAAAGGAATAAACCAATGGGAAGCACTGCACCTGTGTCAGACTCTGAAAAGCTGAAGGTACATTTAATACGAGGAAATGTCAACATCAAGGATTGCAACAAGACAAGCCAACAAACACAAGTGACTTTTGAAATCAGCCTATCTCTTCAACGGGCAGATTTTTAAAAGCTCACTATAAAAGGCTGAGGAATCACTTTGAGAAAAGGTTACCTTGCATACCACGAACATTCAAGCTATTATTTGAGTTGTGACCTGCAAAACACTCTCAAGTTATTCAAGCATATCCTCAAGCTTAAACTTCGAAGGAAATTGATCCAACACCAAGCTGTGAAGGAAAGACAACTTCAAATTATTGAAGAGGAAACTTTTGAAGAATCAAAAGGGGTCTACATTCCAAGGAGGATTGTAGAAAGGTTCAAGGTCGAACCAGTCTCAAGTTATTGGAGGGCTTCGTGATCAAATCCAAGAAGCTTGAGCAAGGGAGCTGAAGTAGCAAGGCAACCGCCCTGTGAAGAAGCTGAGTCGAACGAGAAGCCAGCTGTGTGACCAAGGCATCTCCAGACTGAGTCCCAAATGATCAAGTCAGCTGTATGATCAAGACTTGTATCTGGAATGATAACGACTTTGTACTCTGATCAATACTTAGTGGATTCCTCGAGGAGTTGGAAAAGAGAGGAGTAGAAGAATTACCCCATCTTCGAACCTTTATAAGAATTATTGTGTCATTTACATTTCAACATTTACTTTCTACATATCTTTTTATATCTGCTGATAATTTGCTATCCAATTGATAATTAACAAAGCGCTAAAACAAAGTGTTAAAACAAACTTAAACCAAAATTCAAGGGTGTTAAGTCTTCCGCTGAAAATCTCATCACAGCCAAGTTAAGGTTTAGACTAAACAGCTGAGTTATTCTATCAACAACTCAATCGAGTATGTTGAGTGGCTAACTCTGCTGGTTAACTAACTTAGATGTCCATCAAGGACTTAGCTGTGTATTTAACTCTGTAATATTTTAAAAGGACTAAAATCGAAAAGTTGGTAAGGTTTATTCAACCCCCCCTTCTAAACCTTACTCACACCCCTTGGGACCTACAAACTGTTCTATATTATGCAGACTTATTTTTTTCTTGAGTGTGTCATTCATAATTGCTAGAACTCTTGAACTTGCTCTGGTATCTTCATCAAAGCCATGTGTGTGTGCAATTTTTGAAAATGATCTAAGGCCATCTTTGTTTAGCCTACTTAGCCTAAAAAGCCTACTTATGAACTCATGATTCCCTAGTTAGCCAATTTTGAGCAAAAATTTTTATTCTGAGCCACATTGATCTTTAAAGTTTATATGTTTTTGTCTCTTAAAATTCTTGAGCTTATAGAAAATGAATAAGTTTGGGGAGATGTGGTGAAACTTTATGAAAAGGAGAAGTTGACAAAAGAAAGAGGGATGAGCAATATCTAGGTAAATGAAAAATACTTGAAGCTCGAAAAAAAAGCGAGCAAAGCAAAAGAAAATTATGAAAATTATGAAAAAAAAAAAAAAAAAAAGAGCTTAAGGCTAAAGAAAAAGAAAAGAAGGTAAAAAGGCTTAAAATGAAAGAGGAGAAATAAGAGTGGAATTGAGTTGATAAAAAAAAAAAAATTGATATTATGTTGAAATTGGATTTGTGAATTGCAAGTTTGTGTACTTAAATTCTATTTGCTCAAGTCAAGTCACTTACTCCAAATTTCCCTACCCTTACCAAAGACCCTACATTACAACCAAATAAAAAAGTCCTTTTTGATTCTTAGATTGTGCACACAAAAGTGGTCGAGATGTTAGACGGTTTGCAAGCCTATGGTAGTTTTACTTTTACTGAATTGAATTCGAGCGTAAACACTTACCATACACTTCTGAGAGTAGAGTGATACACTATTTACTTGTGAGTCGCGATGTCAAGTACCCGAAAGAGTATTAATGATGTCGAGTTTATGAACACTTGATCTCTTGATGATGAATTGCATGTTTTCCTTGAGTATGGAGACGAGTGATATCTAATGTTTATAGTGTTCTTGGGTGTTCTTTCGTTTTACCCCTTATATTATTTTTCTAAATTTGCTCGAGGATGAGCAATGTTTTAAGTTTGGGGAATTTTGATGTGTGTAAAATATACGTGAATTTTGGGGCTTAAATTGATATATAATTGATGCATTTGCACGCATATTTACTATATTTTTACTTGGTTTCCTTTAAAGGGCATGATACTACGTATTCTTGCAGGAAACGGAGCTTAAAATGAATAAATGTCAGTAGGGATGCTCGGATAAGATTGCCGAATGCAAAAAGAAGATCAAAATGACGGAAAAAGGGAACAAAAGCAAGTCACACCGCCAGACCATGTAGCCCCACACGGCCGTGTGGATTGGTGGTGTGAAAATCACACGGTTATGTGAAGAAAGAAAGAAAACAGAGGACGGAGCAGGTCCACACGGCTGGACCGTGTGAAGTCACACGGCCATGTGGACAAGGAAACCAGCCGTACAACCTACTCGTGCGACCAGCCTGCCCGTGCGACAAAGGGTTGAGCCCAAAGCCACACACCCATGTGGACCCACACGGCCTGACCGCGTGGGAGTCTGTTTCAGCGTGTTTTTTAGAGTTTGCTTCCCGTTCCAACTCTGCAAGTGATCTCTCCAAGCATCTATAAAAGGGAACCAAGTCTTCGATGAAAAATCATCACTCTCTACATAGAAAACACATCAAATAACACAGGAACAAAAGAATCGAAGAGCTTCTGAGAGCAAAAGGCTAGGTCGCGATGAACACCACAAGGTTTTCGCATTTAGGTTGCCCAAAAGCTTCGAGGACTTGGAAGGGGAATTCATCCTGACAAGAAGGGGTTTTCTTTCTATGTCTAAGAACTCTTGTTTGTGCTTATATGATGTCATAATATGGATCCGGATTTGTCTATGAGTTTGTAATCAATGTTTGACATATTTTTCGGATCTTAGAGGCATAATCGAAACTGTGGATTTATATTAAATATGATTACTTGTTTTCTTAATTGCTTCATGCTTTCTATTTTATGGATTTGAGTGCTTATTTTTAATTGCTTTTTATTTGGCCAATAAATTGCATGTCAGATTTGTTATTAAAAAATTTCGGACGATGAGTTTTAACAAAAAACGAAAATCAAATTCAGACATGAAACATGTGTGACAGGCGTGTTTCTAGGGAATCATTCAATTCACAAATCTTTTTGGAGTTAATAAGAATTGTAACGTTTTGACCAGACTACAATTGTTATTGATCAACTGTTTACGCACCACCTGACCAGGGGAGTAAATGATACTAGGAATTTGAACCCATAGAATCGCATGAATTGGTTTTTAAAACTTTATTCGCATTTAATATTGAAGAAGCATGTTGAGATTATGTGCCTAAGGTTGCTCCTAAAGATGTTGAAAATACTTGTGGGGTTCACAAATTTATTTTATTTACTTTTTCTTTATTTTTGATTTTCTTAGCTTAAATATACTTGATTTTCGGTCACTTCAATAAAATTGGAATACGATGTTATTATAGCCTAAGTGTTTCGAGCTTCAATCCCTGAGGAATACGACCTTGCTTGGCATTATTCTATAAACTACACTGTACACTTGCAGTTGTATGAACCAAAACAATTTTTGGCGAACATCGGTCTTGGCAAGGTGGTGCTAAAGATGACCTCGAGCAAGGAGTTGACCCTCGTTGATGTCCTTCATGTTCAAGACATTCGGAAGAATTTAGCGTTAGGATCGTTGTTGGTCAAGGCAGGGTTTAGATTAGTATTTGAGGCTCAAAGGTTTGTACTTATGAAAAATGGACAGTTCATAGGGAAGGGGTACTTAGAAAATGGACTGTTTAATGAATGTACTCCGAAACTTTGAAAGCAATAAAATTAATGCTTCTTCTTATTTTCTTGAGTGTTCAAATTTATGGCATGTTATATTAGAACGTGTGAATTTTAACACTTTGAAAAAGGTTAGTAAACTTGCAATTACTACCTAATTTTAAAATTGATTCACATCACAAGTGTGAAATTTGTATTGAAGCAAAAATGGCCAAAACACCATTCCACTCGGTGGAAAGAGATATAAAACCTCTACAGTTAATTCACAGTGATATATGTGATTTAAAGTTTGTGCAAACTAGAGGTGGGAAAGAGTATTTTGTTACTTACCGATGATTGCACAGGATACTGTTTTGTATATCTTTTGAGAAGTAAAGATGAGGCCTTAGAAGCTTTTAAAAGCTATAAGAATGAGGTTGAAAATCAACTTAGCAAGCGAATTAAGATAATTCGAAGTGATAGAGGTGGAGAATATGGAGCTTCTTTTGATGAATTTTGCTCAGATTCTGGTATTATTCATCAAACCACAGCTCCTTATTCACCACAATCAAATGATATTGTTGAACGCAAAAACCGAACTCTGAAAGAGATGATGAATGATTTGTTGATAAATTCAGGTTTACCTCAGAATTTGAGGGGGGGAGAAATTCTCTCGGCTAACCACATTCTTAATAAAGTACCACACAAAAATAAAAATAAAACTCCATTATGAGTTATGGAAAGGTCGCAAACCTTCCTACAAATACCTTAAAGTGTTGGGGTGTTTGGCTAAAGTAGAAATACCTAAGCCAAAACAAGTCAAGATAGGGCCTAAAACAATCGATTGCATTTTCATTGGATATGCTAATAACAATAGTGCATATCAATTTTTAGTGCACAAATCAGCAATTCCAGATGTACAAGAAGGTACAATTATTGAATCAAGGAATGTTGTATTTTTCGAAGACGTGTTTCCTTGTCAAGAAAGAAAAGAAGTAAATTATGGCAAAAGAACATGTGATACTGCTGATGGTGATCATCAAAGTGATGAAGAACCAAGACGCAGTAAAAAGGCCAAAATAACTAAGTCTTTTGGTCAAGATTTTCTAACTTATGTGTTAGAAAATGAACCAAGGACAATTGGTGAAGCATTGTCCAGTTTAGAAGCTCCATTCTGGAAAGAAGCTATTAATAGTGAGATAGATTCCATTATGCAAAATTATACTTGGGAGTTGGTGGATCTCCCACCGGGAAATAAACTTTTAGGATGCAAGTGGATCCTTAAAAGGAAATATAAAGCTGATGGAACTATTGATAAGTATAAGGCCTGATTAGTAGCTAAAGGATTCAAACAAAGAGAATGCCTTGATTTCTTTGATACTTATTCGCCTGTGACAAGAATCACATCTATTAGAGTTTTCATTGCTATTGTTGCATTGCATAACCTTGAGATACACCAAATGGATGTGAATACGGCTTTTCTAAATGGTGAATTAGAAGAAGAAATCTACATGGAATAACCCTAAGGGTTTGTTGCTCCTGGGCAGGAGAAAAAGGTGTGCAAAGTCATTAAGTCATTGTAAGGCCTTAAGCAAGCTCCAGAACAATGGCACGAGAAATTTGACAGAACTATGTACACCTAATGCTTATGTGATTGTCGGCCTTTATGTTGACGACATATTGATTATGGGTAATAATCATGATATAATCATGAATACTAAGAAAATGTTAGACCAAACATTTTGATATGAAAGATATGGGTGTAGCAAATGTTTTTTTGGGAATTAAGATCTCTAAAACATCAGATGGATTTGTTTTGTCACAGTCTTATTATATTGAGACAATACTTCGAAAGTTCAATGCTTATGACAGTCCTCCAGCTAAAACACCTGTTGATTTAAGCTTACACTTAACTAAAAATCAGGGTGAGCCTGTATCTCAACTAGAATATTATGAGATTATTGGCAGTCTAATATATGTAACAAACTGCGCTCGTCCGGATATTGCCTACGCAGTTAAACTCAGTAGATTTACGAGTAATCCTAGAAATGACCATTGGAAAGCATTGATAAGGGTTCTTAGATATCTAAGACTCACCTTAAATTATGGATTACATTACTCAAGATATCCAGTTGTATTAGAAGGATACAATAATGCTAATTGGATATCTGACACAAAAGATTACAAGTCCACTAGTGGTTATATGTTTACCATTGGTGGTGGAGCATTGTCATGGAAATCCTGTAAACAACTTGTATAGCTCGATCCACGATGGAATTGGAGTTTATATCTCTGGATAAAGTTGGTGAACAAGCATAATGGCTTCGCAACTTCTTAAAGGATATTCCTTGTTGGCCTAAGCCATTAGCTGCAATCATGATACATTGTGATAGTCAGTCGGCTATAGGAAGGGCTCAAAATAGTATGTACAACGGTAAGTCTCGACATATACATCGAAGACATAACATGGTGGGGCAGTTGATCTCAAATGGGGTTATTACAATCGATTACGTGAAATCGAAAGAAAACCTAGCGGATCCATTAACTAAAGGTTTGAATAGAGATCAAGTATACTGCTTATCAAAAAGAAATGTGCTTAAAATCCACAAAATTGGAGTGTTCATAGCGGTAACCCAACCTTGTGAATTGGAGATCCCAAGACCTTGGTTCAATGGGACAACTAAGTTATGAATATTCAGATAAACACTTGGAACAAGTTACAGCTCATTCTTATCCAAGTGGAAAAATCTGCAGAATATGGTGAGGTTAAGTTACAAACTATTAATGATTCTTATACTTGAAAGAAGTGGAGTATGGCAGGATACTCTTAATAGGAGATCACCTATATAAGTGTGAAGACGGCCCACTTCAACGAAACACTTATGAATCCAAGATGTTGTCCAGGGCCAAAGTGGACACAACCGTGAGAACCAAATGGTGTTAGGAAAGATATTGTGTGGATATTGTTGTCTTGGTTTACATAAACAGTTGAATAGTTCAAGACATCGCGTCACTGTGCAGCCTAGTAAATCCGATAGTATTCCACTAAGGAAGGTTCAAAGCCACAAGCTACCTATCCAGATGCAATAGCTTTCCATTTGAACTCGCTTTAGTATTTGTATACTCATATGCATTTATTATCATTCATGTGGGGATTGTTGAAATTGGTTTTAGAAATTGGTTGTTGACCCAATTTTGACCAATTAATTAAGTGAGTTCATTTATTTATTGTATGAAATAAATGAGATAAAAGTAATCTACACCGTGGGTAGATGAGTTTAGCATTTTGAATTTTTCAAAATCAATGTTGGGGAAATGAGAAATAAAATGCATGAAGTTAGCCAATTAAAATGCCTTTTATATGGAATATAAAAGGGTGGGAATATGGAAAGTCATATCCCACATATGAAACATATTAAATGTTTGACTTGTTTATAAAGAGCTTCATCACTAATAAGGAGTAATCATGTGGAGCTCCTTATGGTACACCCTAGTGGACCAAGTCTATTTTGACTAGCTTTTGGCTAGCTCAAATAGAAACGAGGATGGTATGGAGCACCGTCTGAGCCAGAGCTGGAGCCGAGCCTGGGCCCACGCATGTCGCACATAGTCGCATTGGGCGGTTTAGAGGCGCCTTTGTACTTCTCATGTACGCATCATCGCGAGGAGCCTTAAAGTTTTAAAAAATTGAACCAGGGTTCGGTCCATGGCTTCGGTGACGTGGCAGGGTGGCGATGATTTGGCATAGTCGTCCAGGCGGCGACACGTGGTAGGCTGGCGCTGATTGGACATGTCTATTCGCTGATGGGGCGTTGTGACTGGACAAGATTGTCAAGTGTACAGAGGTGTATGCCAAAGGATGTGTTCCTTCATATGGATGCCATCTGGACCATCAGATCGCAGCTGTTGATCACAGTGCGCAATCTGACGACACGATCGATCTGAACCTGGGGTTGCTCCCAGTCTGAAAAGGCACCAGAAGCTCTATAAATAGCATTTCCCATAATTCATTTCATTACTTCAGAAAATTTCGGATTTCTTGCTTCATATTCATTCTGCATAAGTCCATAAAAGAGAGTTCAAAAACATCACGGTGTTCGTGTTTTTCCAATAAACTCTGCTCAAATTTTCCTTTATTTGTGAGTATAATTTTGTGCAACTAAATTATTTAACGATAAATACACCAACCTATGGTTTGAACCGGTGATTGGATCATAACAAAGTTTTTTTTTTTTTTTTTTTCCAATACACACCTCGTACACCAACTGAACAATTTTCCTTTATTTGATCACGATGAGTATAATTTTGTGACAACTAAATTATTTAACATAAATAAGCTCGAGACTAATCAGCCCTTATTTTGTTTTTTTTGGGGCTATGGTTGGAACTGGTGATTGGATCATAACAAAGTTTTTTTTTTTTTTTTTTGACCAAGGATCATAACAAAGTTGAAGTGGGAAACCTTGTCATCTATTGTAACTGGCTCTGGATCAGAGTTTTTGGGTTTATTTTGCACTTAGCCGAAAGTAGGTTGTGGTTGGTAATCAAACACGCCCAATTTATAAATCCTTTGACACCCCTAATTTTCCCCGTCAAAGAAAATTCATGCCTGGCCATACCAAAAGAACTGAGCCATTTTCCATTTGCTAATGTTGTTTCTTTCTCCGGCTATTTCTTATGTTTTTTATTTTGATTTTTCTTTTTTAATTCTTAAAATCTGAAGATAATCTTCATACTTCATTAAATTAATATTATACTGCACTTGATGTGTTAATTAAAGGGCTTTTAGGATTTTCTGATTCTACTAGATTAATTAAATTTATATTACAGGTTCAATGTATTTCTATGTTTTAAATCTGTATGAATTTATAATTTTGTAGAGTATGCATTTGTAATCTTTATTATCACTTGTAAGATTCTTCTGTTCAATGAAATTAATTGATTCTTAGAAGAAAAAAACGATCAACAAATCTAGTGAAAATTTTATATTTTTCAGGTAAACCATGCTGATTGTCTTTCCACACTTTAGTGACATAGGTTTTGTCACCAGTCTATATCATGCATGAATGAAGTCTAACCCCTAATTATTAACAAAATGGAATGAAAATCTCCTTTGCCATAACACAAAATTCATATGGGGCCTTTACAATGGAGTCGGTGGAGGAAAAGTAGTTGGCAAATGGCAAGTGGAATATAATGAAATAGGACCTCTTTTTAGCCAATAAACACACACGCGTAATACACATTTGTGGTAGTGGAAAATTTAGATTATTTGAATAGCAATTTGGTTATTTCATCATGTTCGACATATCAATCACTGAAAATGAAGAGATATAAAGGGCAATCGAGTCATTTCGCTACTCATGGGACAATACAATGAAGAGTAGGTCTATTGTGAGACCGTCTCACGGATCTGTTGGAATTGTATTTGGTAAAATGGGTGTTGACCCGATTTTGACCAAATAATTAAGCGGTTCCCATTAGTGAAAAATAGAATTAAATTATTTGTAAAAATTCTACTAACAGAGTAGATGAGAATAGCATTTGGAATTTCTCAAAACCAATTTCGGGTGAATGGGAAATTAATACTAGAAGTTAGCCACTTAATGCAAGTAAATGGTATGGAAAATGGAAAATGTGGGGAAGGAGAAATGCTCCATCCCACATAGGACAAAAAACGCAAATTTGGCACACTATATTTATCCCAAATTGGACTTATGGGTTTGGGCCCTTGGGGGCACCCAAGTTTTTAAAGGGGTGAGGACATACATGCTTGTGGGTTTGGTTCAAAGCACACGCGCGCGTCTGCCGCCGCCGACCGGCTCGGTTCGGGTCTGGGTCGTGGGTCGTGGATCGTGGGTTTGGGCTTCAAGGCCCTTATTCTTTTTGGACCAAAAACCTTTAAATAAATATTTAATCAATTTTTGTAATTAATTAACGAATTTCAACCTGGGAAGTGTTCGCACCGAAAGACGGGCGGACGACGACGAAGTCGTCGTCGTCGTCGACGGACTGTTCGATTCGAAGACGGCCGACTGACGCACGACGCGCGTCGTCAGTACCTTTGCCATTTTGGTTCGCATCCACGCAAAGAGATGGGGCTTGAGGATCTGATTGTTCAGCTTCGAATCGAAGAAGACAATCGAAAATCAGAGGTGAAATCCAGTAAGTCTGGAATGGAGGCTAAGGCCAATCCTGCTGAATCGAGCACTATCAAGAAACACAAGCACTCCGGAAAAGAAAAAGGAAAAGCCAAAAAGTTCAAGAGGAATTGCTACAATTGTGGCAAACCGAACCACATGGCGAAGGATTGCCGACACCCGAAAAAGGGCAATCAAGGTGGCAACCAACAAGCCAATGTGACGGAGGACAAGTCGGTTCTAATCGACCTATCGGAGCTCGATCTCTCCGCCGTTGTGTTTGAAGCCAATATGGTAGATAACCCAAGGGATTGGTGGATAGATACCAGGGCTACTCGCCACATTTGTGCCGATAAGGAGATGTTCTCCTCCTACACCCCAATAATGGAAGGAAGCTTTTTATAGGGAATTCTTTGACTTCCAACATCGTGGGGCCTGGCAAGGTTGTGCTCAAGATGACTTCCGGAAAGGATCTTACGCTTGTAGATGTGCTACATGTCCTGGACATCCGCAAGAATTTGGTTTCTGGTCCTTTGCTTAGTAAGGCCAGGTTTAGACTAGTGTTTGAGTCCGAAAAGTTTGTAATGACCAAGAATGGTCAGTTTCTTTGTAAGGGATACCTTGATAAGGGTTGTTTAAGAGGTCTGTAATGTCTGTTTTCCGCCAAGAGGCGAATAATAAAAACATTACTCCTGTTTACTTATTGGATTGTTCTAATTTATGGCATGATAGATTAGGACACGTAAACTTCAACACAATTAAAAGGTTAGTGAATCTGGAATTAATACCTATGTTTAAAACGGATTCACAAAAAAATTACAAAATTTGTGTTGAAGCAAAGTTGGCCAAAGCACCGTTTCATTCGGTAATGAGAAGTACCAAACCATTCGAGTTAATTCATACAGATGTGTGTGATTTAAAACTTGTGCAAACTCGAGGTGGGAAAAAGTACTTCATAACGTTTATAGACGATTGCATAAGATATTGCTATGTGTATCTTTTGAAAAGAAAAGATGAAGCTTTAGTAGCTTTAAAACTTATAAGAATGAAGTCGAAAATCAGCTTAATTTGAAAATTAAGATGATTCGAAGTGATAGAGGCGGAGAGTATGTTGCTCCATTTGAAGAATTTTGCTCGGAAGCGGGCATAATTCATCAAAGACTGCTCCCTACTCACCTCAATCAAATGGAGTTGTAGAACGCAAAAATCGTACTCTTAAGGAGATGATGAATGCGATGTTGTTAAGTTCTGGCTTACCCCAAAACTTGTGGGGGAAAGACATACTTTCTGCAAACTACATTCTTAATAATATCCCACAAAAAGGTAAAAACGAAACTCCATATGAGTTATGGAAGGGACGTAAACCATCATATAAATACCTCAAAGTGTGTGGGTGTTTGGCTAAAGTCGAAGTACCTAAGTCGAAACAAGTTAGAATCGGTCCAAAAATGATCGATTGTGCTTGTTAGATAAATGTTTTTATCATGATTTTGATGATTATGTTCGATTTTATTCAAATATGTTTTAAACCAAAACTATGTCCCAAAAATGTTGTCTAAATACTTCCGATCATCTTAAAATGTTTTTACTATTTTTCGGAGTATTTCTTGAAGTTTATTTTCAATAAAACATTGGACAACACATTTGTTTCAGGCTCGACCGGTCGCCCTATAGGGCAACCCGTACCTGAGTTGAGTCGAGAAACAGAAAATGGGACGTAAGAAAAACAGCGCGGGCGACCGGTCGACCAGGTGTGGGCGGCCGGTGTGGTCGGCCGGTCGCCGGCGGGCGACCTGCACCTGTAAGTTGGATTTTTGTTCCAGACTTCTCTGTTTCGTAAAATCGTCAAGGGCAACCGGTCACAGCTAAGGGCGATCGGTCGCACCCCTCTTCGACCGGTCCCCCTGTGTAAAAATTCGCAGAATTCAATTTCAATCTTATCTCTGCGATGACGTCGAACCCTTGTTTATCAAACAAACTATCCGCTTGCGTTTTGGACAACTTTTCCCTATTTTGTGGGATTGATTTCTAACAGCTATATTGATCATTTTAAATGGTTTCTTTTGCAGCAAATCACTCCCCAAGGAGGAGCCAATGTCTGGAAATGAAAGCCAAGTCCTCCCCTATAAATAGAGGCTTCATTCAAGCAACAAGATACAACACACAATATACAAGCAAAGAGCAATTGAGCAAACACTTTCATATATCTTGTTGTATTAGCCTAAGCACTTTCACTTGCACTTATTTGAGGTCTAGGCTTTCAATTCTTGATTACACTTGTACTCATATTGTATCAATCATTATTGAGTTGTAATCTTGATTTTGGTCATCATTCAACACAAGACATCCTTGTGAGTATTCTTGTGGTAAGAATACACTTGGGTGATCTAGGTGATAGGTGTTTGAAGGTTGTGGTAATCTTCAAAGGTGTTGTAAGAGGGTTGTGGTAATCCTCAAGGTGGTGAAAGAGGGTTGTGGTAATCCTCAAGGTGTTGTATTAATTTTTGGTAACTTAATAAAATCCTTTTTTCTTTTAAAATCCATCCCGGAGATACTGGGGTGGTAGAGGATTAGTCCCTAGGTGGGTTGAACCTCTTTAAATCAACGAGTGTTGTTTATTTTCCGCATTTACATTCTTGTTATCTACTCGTTGTTTCGAAAAAGAGGGTGATTTGCGAAAAATCGGCATAATCTATTCACCCCCCCTCTAGATTATTGTAGCTACTTGGACTAACAAGTGGTATCAGAGCCAAACTCTTTGGCTAGCTCGTTCCGAGTAAAGAGGAAAGATCCATGGCTACAAATGATGCTCATCTCACCACCGGCGCCTCCACCAACAAGCCACCACTATTCGAAGCCAACAACTACGCATTTTGGAAAGACCGTATGGAGTGTTTCCTACAAGGGTGCGGGTTCGACATTTGGAATGTGGTCATTGAAGGAGTTGATCAACCAACAAAGAAATCGGAAGATGGCACTTTGGCTCCTAAACCTTTCAAGGAGTTTGATGAAAACGACAAAAAGGCTTTCTCTCTAAACGGTAAAGCCTTAAATATTTTGCATTGTTCTCTTACCGCCACCGAGTACAATCGCATAAGAGGCATAAGGTCGGCACATGAGGTTTGGGAAAAATTGGAGACAATCTATGAAGGGACTAAGAAAGTCAAGCAAGCAAGAAAGACCATGCTTGTTAAAGACTTCAAAAACTTTAACATGTATGATGGCGAAAGCATCTCCAAGATGGTGGAAAGGCTTGACAATATTGTCAATCCTCTTGTGGCCCTCGGCAAGGTCATCTCCGAAGAAGACAAGGTGACCAAGGTATTGAATACACTTCCCGGGTCATGGTCCGAAAAAGTAACGGCAATCACGGAGGCACGAAATCTTGAGACACTCAAGTTTGATGAACTTATTGGAAATCTACTCATCTATGAAGTCTATCTCAAGGAAAGGAAAAATTCCAAACCATCCACAAATCAATCGGGTATGCAAATTATTTCTAAAGGTCTTGCTTCTTCTTCTAATAATGCATACTATGATAATGATGATGATGATGAGGAGACGGCCGCACTTGTTCGAAAATTTGCAAAATTTGTAAATAAAAATAAAGCAAGAAAACCAAGAGATAATGCTTGCTTTAAATCCGGAAAACCCGGACACTTCATTGCCGATTGCCCGAAGCTCGATGAAGAAGAGCAAAAGAAAAGGAAGCCTTTCACTAAAAAGAAGGCTCTAAATGCGGAAGTCAAAACATGGGATGAACTACTCGAAACAACCGATGAGGAAGGAGAAACCGAACACGGTTCATGGCTATAGATGATGAAAACATTGAGGTACACTCAAACTCTTCTACTTCCTCCATAGTTGATGACTTGCAATGTGATTTTGATGAATTGCAAATTGAGTTTCAAAATTTAATCGTTAAATACAAAAACTTGAAAAAGGAGCATAAGGAGATTAAAGTTGAAAAAGAAAAATTATTTACCTCTTATGAATCTCTAGACAAAGCTCATGCTCTTACTCTTACTAGAATTCATTCTCTTGAAACCGAAAAGGAATTGCTCACAAAAGATATTGAATGTTTGAAAAATGATATGCATCGTTTCAACATAAGTACGGATAAAGTTACAAAAATTTTAGATGCACAAAGAGGTGAGCATTCCAAATCGGGACTTGGTTATAAGCCATTTCAAAGTGTTTTTAAGAAAAATAACCAAAGTCCGACTTTTGTACGTGCTAATAATTATAATACTCCTACTTGTTTTTATTGTGGCAAAGTTAGACATTATGCTAATAATTGCAAATTGAGAAATAGCTCAAGACATGTTTGGAGACCCAAAGGTCTCAAGACTAACCCCCATGGACCCCAAAATTATAGGGTACCTAAAAGGAATTCTTTTGTAGGTAATAGGGGATATAACCACAATGGAAGATTCAAAATGGCTCGTGGACAGCGGATGTTCACGCCATATGACCGGGAGGAGAGAACTTTTACCAACATCAAACTCCAAGAAGAGGGTATGGTCATGTTCGGCAATGGCAAAGGAAAGATTCTTGGAAATGGAGAAATTGGTAACTCTTCTTTCTCTCTTAGTAATGTTCTATTAGTAGAAGGGCTTAAGTTTAATTTGATAAGTGTTAGCCAACTTTGTGATTCAAAATATGATGTTTCCTTTAATAAAGAAAAATGCCTTATACTTAAAAATGGTGAAATTATTTGTGAGGCAAATAGAAAGGCAATCTTTACAAAATTTGTACAAGTGATTTGGTTAGTCAAAATGTTTCTTGTTTAGTCGCCAATAATGATTTAACTAGTTTATGGCATAGGCGACTTGGACATGTTGGATACAAGAATTTGAAAAATATTTACAAAAACCAACATGTGAAAGGACTACCCAAATTGAATTTTGAAAATCTTGGCTTATGTGACACTTGTCAAAAGAACAAATTAGTTAAAAGTAGTTTTAAGCCCAAAAATGAAATTTCCACAACCAAACCTCTACAAATGCTTCACCTTGATTTGTATGGGGACATTGGTACGGCTAGTCTAAGTGGAAAACATTACACTTTTGTTATAGTCGATGATTTCTCGAGATATACTTGGGCTCTTTTTCTTACCAATAAAAACGATGTCGTTAATGAGTTTGTTAAGTTGTGTAGACTTATTGAGAATGAAAAAGAAGATACTATCAAGTCTATCCGTAGCGATCGAGGTGGAGAATTTGACGGTGAATTTAGAGTATTTTGTGAAACCAAAGGATATGCTCATAATTTCTCGGCTCCAAGGACACCTCAACAAAATAGAGTAGCCGAACGGAAAAATCGGACATTACAAGAAATGAGTCGGTCCATGCTCAATGAATTTTCACTTCCAAAGTATTTTTGGGCCGAAGTGGTAAGTACCGCTTGCTATGTCATTAATCGAGTTTATATTCGTCCTAAAATGAATAAGACTCCATATGAGCTTTGGAAAGGTAGAACTCCAAATATTAGTTATTTCAAGATATTTGGTTGTAAATGCTTTATTTTGAATACCAAGGATCAATTGGACAAACTTGATCCTAAGGTCGATGAAGGGATATTCAACAAAAAGCAAAGCATATCGGGTTTACAATACGACTAGTGGAGTTGTTGAAGAATCCATCCATGTTAAATTCAATGAAGCTTCGGGAGTTGAAAGAACTCCTAATGATGAAAGTGATGAGGATGATATTATTGAACAAATTGTTCAAATTGATGATCAACCGTTTGCATCAAATGATCAACCGTCCACTTCAAATGGTCCTCAAGAAGATAGAGGTGATATCTCGGATCTTCCCGTTGCATTGAAATTTAAGGGAGATCACCCAAAAGATCTTATTATTGGTGATCCCCTTGACAAAGTGATGACTCGGAGAAAATTTGCCGAGAAAGCTCTTATTTCTCAAAAAGAGCCTAAAAATGCTAAAGAAGCTATTGAGGATGAGGATTGGTTTCTAGAGATGCAAGAGGAGTTGAATCAATTTGAAAGAAATGATGTATGGGAATTGGTACCTTGTCCTCCTTCTCAAACCATTATTGGCACAAAATGGGTTTTCCGAAACAAACTTGATGATCAAGGCAACATTGTTCGAAATAAAGCAAGGTTAGTAGCTCAAGGGTATTGTCAAGAAGAAGGTATTGACTATGATGAAACTTTTGCACCCGTAGCACGTTTAGAAGCTATTAGTATTTTGCTTGCCTCTTCTTGCTTTAAAAATTTCAAACTTTACCAAATGGATGTTAAATCCGCCTTCTTAAATGGTATTATTCAAGAAGAAGTCTATGTAAAACAACCTCCGGGGTTTGAAAATTTTTCTAGGCCTAATGATGTTTATAAACTTAAAAAGGCCTTGTATGGTTTAAAACAAGCACCCCGTGCATGGTATGATAGACTTAGTTCTTTTCTTTTACAAAATGGTTTTATAAGAGGTAAAGTTGATACAACTCTATTTGTTTTTGAAAAAGGGCAAGAGTGTTTACTTGTGCAAATATATGTTGATGATATTATCTTTGGTGCTACTAATGACTCTTTGTGCAAGAAATTTTCTAAGTTAATGCAAGGAGAATTCGAGATGAGTATGATGGGGGAGCTTAACTTCTTTCTTGGACTTCAAATTAAGCAATGCCAAGAAGGTATTTATATTTCGCAATCAAAGTATACAAAAGAACTTTTGAAAAAGTTCGGCATTGAAGAAGGAAGAACCGTCTCCACTCCTATGGCAACAAATGTCAAAATTGACAAAGATGAGAAAGGCAAGTCCGTGGATGAATCAAAGTATCGAGGTATGATTGGTAGTTTACTTTATTTAACCGCTAGTAGACCGGACATTCTTCATGTCGTATGCCTATGTGCTCGTTTTCAAAGCAATCCCAAAGAATCTCACATGAGTGTCGTTAAAAGGATTTTTCGATATTTGAAAGGCACCATTCAATATGGTTTGTTCTATCCAAAGAATGAAAATTTTTCTCTTAAAGGTTATAGTGATTCGGACTATGCGGGAAATATTGATGATCGGAAAAGTACTTCCGGATCATGTCAATTTTTAGGCGATTGCCTAGTTTCTTGGTTTTCAAAGAAGCAAAACTGTGTTTCTCTTTCAACGGCCGGCGAATATATTTCATGACATTTTGTTGTACACAACTTCTTTGGATGAAACAAACTTTAGCGGATTATAAATGTTCTTTTGAAAATGTTCCTATCTTTTGTGATAACATATCCGCTATAAATATTGCTCAAAACCCGGTTCATCATAACCGTACTAAACATATTGAGATTCGACATCATTTTCTAAGGGATTGTGTTTCAAAACGTAAAATTTAGATATCCTTTGTACCATCTCAAGATCAATTAGCGGATATTTTCACAAAACCGCTATCTTCCGAGACTTTTTCTTCAATACGAGCTCGGTTAGGCATAATGCATATTGAATGAAGCTTACGTTTGCATTTTGCACATTTTTAAAACTTAGGGGCGAAAAATCGGATTTTTGGTTGAAAATTCGGATTTTGGAAAAAGCGACAAGACAAAATTTGAAGGAGTTGAGGGCAACCGGTCGCCCTCAACCTCGACCGGTCGCCCTAAGCTATATTTTGGCTTTTAAACATTTTGTCTTCAGCATTCTTCATTTTAACAAATTTTTGGCCATTTTTCGTTCCCTTTCCAAATTCACTCAAATTTCATTCAAAAATGGATTTCATGCATATTTTACACAACATGGACATTATATAGCATGATCATCATCATTATGGCTCACTCTTTCCGATCAAATGGTAAGAATTTCGCTTCTTTTACTCAATTGGGTGGAACCCTTGAGTTTTCGAGTTTCCTGAAAATTTTTGATGTAATTTTTCGTATGATCATGATGAGCTTGGTTGTTGTGTTGTTATGTATGATGATTGACTTGAATTGATGTTGAAAATTTTTTGGCTTGAACCATTTACAAAGGTTATATACAACCTCTTTTATTTTTAACGCACACAAGGTGTTCGATGATATGTCGCAATGAAAATTTCAACTTATACATGATTCTCTTGCTTTCAAAAGTTTTCTATACTTATTGAGATCATGTTTTGACAAACAAAACAAGCGTATGAACTCTTCATATTACATTTCTCCCATTTTCCTTGGATTATTATGCTTTAATTGCTCAACGGTTAATAAACCGTCCCTTTGGCGCACTTTGATATTATTGTATGGTGTTTTCACCATTCTAACGCTCTTTTTGATGATTCCAAAGGGGGAGAAACAGGATATTAGCTCGTTAGCTCAAGAAAAGCTAATAAAAGCTCACAATAAGTATTGTGGACTCTAATACCTAATCCATGGCTTGAATTTTTGGACTCGGATGAAATTGTTTATAAGCTTTGTGACAGGGGGAGCTCCTTAGTGCATGATGCATTCTATATATACTTGTTATAGCTTGTGTTTCTTACTTATAAAAATCGTTTGTTAATATGCTCATAAATAGGGGGAGCTTTGTATGAAATACTTCTAACGGATAGTTTACTCGTAAAACCGAAAATTTTATTTGGTTTTTAAAATCATCCTCAAGAAAATTGTTTTGGTTTGTAATCATCAAAAATGGGGAGTTTGTTAGATAAATATTTTTATCATGATTTTGATGATTATGTTCGATTTTATTCAAATATGTTTTAAACCAAACCTATGCCCCAAAAATATTGTCTAAATACTTCCGATCATCTTAAAATGTTTTTACTATTTTTCGAAGTATTTCTTGAAGTTTATTTTCAATAAAACATTGGACAACACATTTGTTTCAGCTCGACCGGTCCGCCTCTATAGGGCAACCGTGCACTGAGTTGAGTCGAGAAACAGAGAAAATAGGACGTAAGAAAAATAAGGCGGGCGACGTCGACCAGTGTGGGCGCAGTGCGGTCGCGGTCGGGCCGCCGCCGGCGACGGCGACGATGCACTGTAAGTTGGATTTTTGTTCCGACTTCTCTGTTTCGTAAAATCGTGGCGGCAACCGTCACACAGTCCTGACTAAGGCGGACGGTCGCACCCCCTTCGACCGGTCCCCTGTGTAAAAATTCGCGAGAATTCAATTTCAATCTTATCTCTGCGCGACCGGTCGAACCCCTTGTTTATCAAAGAAACTATCCGCTTGCGTTTTGGACAACTTTTCCCTATTTTGTGGGATTGATTTCTAACAACTATATTGATCATTTTAAATGGTTTCTTTTGCAGCAAATCACTCCCCAAGGAGGAGCCAATGTCTGGAAATGAAAGCCAAGTCCTCCCCTATAAATAGAGGCTTCATTCAAGCAACAAGATACAACACACAATATACAAGCAAAGAGCAATTGAGCAAACACTTTCATATATCTTGTTGTATTAGCCTAAGCACTTTCACTTGCACTTATTTGAGGTCTAGGCTTTCAATTCTTGATTACACTTGTACTCATATTGTATCAATCATTATTGAGTTGTAATCTTGATTTTGGTCATCATTCAACACAAGACATCCTTGTGAGTATTCTTGTGGTAAGAATACACTTGGGTGATCTAGGTGATAGGTGTTTGAAGGTTGTGGTAATCTTCAAAGGTGTTGTAAGAGGGTTGTGGTAATCCTCAAGGTGGTGAAAGAGGGTTGTGGTAATCCTCAAGGTGGTGAAAGAGGGTTGTGGTAATCCTCAAGGTGTTGTATTAATTTTTGGTAAATTAATAAAATCTTTTTTTCTTTTAAAATCCATCCCGGAGATACTGGGGTGGTAGAGGATTAGGCCCTAGGTGGGTTGAACCTCTTTAAATCAACGAGTGTTGTTTATTTTCCGCATTTACATTCTTATTATCTACTCGTTGTTTCGAAAAAGAGGTGATTTGCGAAAAATCGGCATAATCTATTCACCCCCCCTCTAGATTATTGTAGCCACTTGGACTAACAGTGCTTTCATTGGATATGCTAACAATAGTAGTGCATATCGCTTTTTAGTGCACAAGTCAGCAATTCCTGATATAAATGAAGGTATGATCATTGAATCAAGGAATGTTGTATTCTTCGAGAATATCTTTCCGAACAAAGAACGGAAAGAAGAAAGTTCGAGTAAACGAACTTATGAAACTGCAAGGTTACCTCAAAGTGATGATGAAGAGGAACCAAGACGCAGTAAAAGGACAAAAGTAGCTAAGTCTTTTGGTCCTGATTTTCTAACTTATATATTAGAAAACGAACCTAGAACTATTCAAGAATCATTGTCTAGTCCAGAAGCTCCTCTCTGGAAAGAAGCTATCAATAATGAGATAGATTCCATCATGCAAAATCACACTTGGGAGTTGGTTGATCTCCCACCGGGTTGCAGATCTTTGGAATGCAAGTGGATCTTTAAAAGGAAGTATAAAGCAGATCGATTTATTGACAAGTATAAAGCCCGTTTGGTAGCTAAAGGGTTTAGACAAAAGGAGAGATATGACTTCTTCGATACATATTCTCCTGTCACGAGGATTACGTCCATTCGTGTTCTCATTGCTATTGCAGCTTAGCATAACCTTGAGATACATCAAATGGACATTAAGACTGCCTTCTTGAATGGTGAGCTTGAAGAGGAGATCTATATGGATCAACCCGAGGGGTACGTTGCACCCGATCAAGAGCAAAAGGTGTGTAAGCTTGTTAAGTCACTTTATGGACTAAAACAAGCACCTAAGGAATGGCATGAAAAGTTTGACTTGACTATGAAGTCAAACGGTTTCAAGATCAATGAATGTGACAAGTGTGTCTACATTAAAGGTACTACAGATGATTACGTCACGGTATGTCTTTATGTAGATGATATGTTGATTATGGGGAGTAGTCATGATTTAATCATGTATACTAAGAACATGTTGAAGAAGAACTTTGACATGAAAGATATGAGATTATCTGATGTTATATTAGGGATTAAAATCTCTAGAACTTCAGATGGAATTGTCTTGTCACAATCCCATTATGTCAAAAGCATACTTAGAAAGTTTAATGCTTTTGATAGTCCTCAGGCTAAGACACCTGTAGATCTAAGTCTACACTTGGCCAAGAATAGAGGCGAACCAGTTTCTCAATTTGGAATATGCAAGGGTAATTGGCGACCTCCCGATGTACTTAACGAATTGTACACGTCCGGACATTGCATATTGATGAGTAAACTAAGTAGGTTCACAAGTAACCCAAGTACGGGTCACTGGAAAGCCGTGACAAGGGTACTTAGATATTTAAAGTATACCATGAACTATGGAATACTTTATACGAGATATCCAGCAGTATTAGAAGGAAATTGTGATGTCAATTGGATATCAGACACAAAAGACTCCAAGTCCACAAGTGGATTTGTTTTCACAATAGGTAGAGGAGCAGTGTCGTGGAAGTCTTCTAAGCAGACGTGCATAGCTCGATCCACTATGGAATCCGAGTTCATTGCTTTAGATAAAGCTGGAGAAGAAGCAGAATGGCTTAGAAACTTCTTAGAGGATATTCCTTGTTGGAATAAGCATGTGCCTGCTGTGATGATACACTGTGATAGTCAATCAGCAATTGGAAGGGCACAAAGTAGTATGTATAATGGTAAGTCTAGACAGATACGTCGGAGACACAATACCATTAGATAGTTGATTTAGGATGAGGTTATTTCAGTTGACTACGTGAAGTCAAAGGAAAAACTTGTGGATCCGCTTACAAAAGGCATATATCGAGATCAATTGTATAAACTGTTAAGGGGAATGGGTTTAAAATCCACAACTTAAAGAATGTCCATAGCGGTAACCCAACCTAGTGAATTGGAGATCCCAAGACCTTGGTTCAATGGGACAACTAAGTTATGAATGTTCAGTTGAACACTTGGAAAACGTGTTAGCTCATTCTCGAAATATCCAAGTGTATGAAAACCTGCTGAATGTGGTGAAGTTAAGCTTAAGACTTTTAATGATTCATATACCAAAAGATGGAGTATGGCATGATACTCTTCAATAGGAGATCACTTATATAAATGAGAAGTAATATCCACTTCAAAGAAACACTTATGAATCTAAGATATGGTCCAGGGCCGAAATGGACACAACGTGATAACAACAAGTGTTAGAGTTGTTATTGTGTAAGTAGTGTTGTCTCGGTTTACACAAACGACTGAGTAGTTCAAGACATCACGTCACTAAGCAGCTAGTAAATCCGATAGTATTTTACTAAGGAATGTTCAAAGCCACAAGCTACCTATCCTGATGCAATAATGATTCGCCAAGACTTTCAAGCGAATCTGCATACACACGTGCATTAATTTCATTCATGTGGGGGATTGTTGGAATTGTATTTGGTAAAATGGGTGTTGACCCAATTTTGACCAAGTAATTAAGTGGTTTCCATTAGTGAAAAATGGAATTAAATTATTTGTAAAAATTCTACTAAGAGAGTACATGAGAATAGCATTTGGAATTTCTCAAAACAAATTCCGGGTGAATGAGAAAATTAATACTAGAACTTAGCCATTTAATACAAGTAAATGGTATGAAAAATGGAAAATGTGGGGAAGGAAAAATGTTCCGTCCCACATAGGATAAAAAGGCAAAGTTTGCACACTATATTTATCCCAAGTTGGACCTATGGGTTTGGGCCCTTGGGGGCACCAAAGTTTTTAAAGGGGTGAGGACCTACATGCTTGTGGGTTTGGTTCAAAGCACACGCTTGCGCGTGTGCTGCCGCCTGCCGCGGCCCAGCTCGGCTCGGCCCAGCCCGGGCTCAGGTCCGGGTCGTGGGTCATAGGTCGAAAGGTATGGGCTTGGGCTTGGGATTCAAGGCTCTTATTCTTTTTGGACCAAAAAGCTTTAAAATAAATATTTAATTAATTTTTGTAATTAATTAACGGATTTCAACCTGGGAAGTGTTCGCACCCGAGCACGGGCGGACGCACAGCCCCTGCGTCGAGTTGTGCATCAGTCAGACATGTTCGCATTCGAGCACGGGCTGACGCACGGCCCGTGCGTCGGGTCGTGCATCAGGTTGTACCTTTGCCATTTTGGTTCGCATCCATGCATGGGCAGGCGCACGGGCCGTGCGCCAGGTCGTCGTCGTCGAAGGCCGATGGGCGGGTAATATATCGTCGTTTTCGTTGAAGATCTGTCTTTTCGAGCCAAAAGACGTGATCTTTCCATACGAGGAACCTGAGGCCTTTATTATTCGACCCCTGCATATTGAAACAAGACACGAAAATTATCAGAAACATAAAATCGGTCATTGCATTCTGCATATTGAAATTTCCTCCTTCTTAGCTTGAAAGTCTAAACCCTCTTTGTTCGTTGTGTTTCGGGTTTGCAAGTATTGTAAACTCGAAACTGAAATAGTCGTTGTATCTTATGGACGTACGCCGGAATCGTTAGCACTTGTATACGAGGCGTTTTCGTCTTGCGGAGACTGAATCCAATTCAGGCCTCGACTAAAGCCTAAACACTCAAATCTTAGCCATTTCCTAAACAGAAACTATACACTTTTACCCAACAGGATCTAAACCCGTGTGACGGATCCATCACACCCAAACCCGAATTCATGCTCATACCCAACCTAAATAAAAAAGGAAAAGAAAAAAAAATGGAAATACCGCACCTATATCTCTATCATTAACTTCAATCTTCTCACCGTCCACCAAACAAATGGAAAAAAAAACAGGAATAAACAATATTTTTCACCAACAGACTCAGGATTTGAAAACCATTCATTCATTCTTCTAGCCTGCAAAACCTCATGATTTAAAAATTAGAAAGACCAAGAACATCCAAAACCTAGAAAAACTTCAAGAAAACAATTTATATAATTATTTAACAAGAAAATCTCTCTCTCTCGCCCCCCCTCTCTCTCCCTCATTGATCTGAAAACTCTATTAATGGAAGTTGCGAAGCTTCTGGGCCCGATTAGAAATGAAGGACAAATGTTTGCCAAGTTTGAGTTGCATAAGTTGCATATCCATATTTGGAGTAAGAAGAAACTTTAAACATTAATAGATATTTCTAAATTTTTACATTTGAAACTTATTCTTTTCCTTCCCATCTGAAGCTTTCAAATTAGCCATGAAAGAAAGGAAAAATAAAATAAGAACGAGAAAGAGAGAAAAATGGTGGAAAAAATTGTCGTTGTTGTACTCACATATCTGTATACTTTTATGCAAATAAGTAATACTTAATTTTCAGTTAAATATGTAATACTTTTTGAGAAGGTCTCTCATAAAACCGTCTTACGGATCCTGGCACCCTCTAGCTTAGGGCAATTTGTGATACTTTTAAGTCAATTTCTGATACTTTTAACATGTACGTTTATATTTTAGTATTTTACATATCCCAATGTAGAATACTGATATTTTTCATATAATTACTGATACTTTTCATATTAAAGATGATACTTTTAGATTATTTCAATTGACAGTGGACTCCCCATAATACTTAAAATACATACATGATAATTTTAAGTTACTAACTAGTTGAATGATACTTCTCATATAATTGCTGGCACTTTTCATATTATATAAGATACTTTTCAGCAACAAAAATACTATTTTCGAATACTTTAAGCATCAAAGATCTAACATGTAGAGTGATATGACATACGTTCAATGTTAATACTTTTAATGCACAAATTGATACTTTTAAGGTAATTAATGATATTTTTAATACTTTTAATGCAAATTCTGATACTTTTATGATAATTTTTGATACTTTCAAACAACAATGTTTACATGTTTGTACACAAACTTTTATCACAAATTGATACTTTTAAGGTAATTAATGATATTTTTAAAGCAATTTATGATATTTTAAGCATCAAACATCTAACATGCAGAGTTATATAACATATGTTCAATGTTGAAATACGGTGACATAAAAGCGATATTTTTAAGGCAAATTCTGATACTTTTAAGGTAATTTCTGATACTTTCAAGCATCAATATTCATAGATTTGTACACAAACTTTCTTACAAACTGATACTTTTAAGACAATTTATGATACTTTTAATGTAATTTCTGATACTTTAAGCTTCCAAGATCTAACATGTAGAGTGATATAATATTCAAATACAATTACATAAAACATATACTTTTAAGGTTTAAGGCAATTTCTAGTATTTTAAAGCATCAATGTTCACAGATTTGTAATCAAATTTTATCTCACATTGATATTTTATTACAAACTGATACAGTACTTTGGAAGCAACGAAATGAGAAAAAAAAAAAAAAAAAAGAACGACAAACACACAAAGCAAGAAGAAGTGAGAGGAAACGAGAAGAGATGAAGAAGAATCGAGAAGAAAAATAAAAGAAGAAAAAGAAGAAGAAGAAGACGAAGAAAAAGAAGAGTAGCATCAGCAGCAGCAGAAGAAGAAGAAGAAGAAGAAGAAGAAGAAGAAGAGCAGCAGAAGAAGAAAAACCAGAAAAGCAAAAAATTAATAAACCCTAGTTTGAAATCGGAAAAAAAATAAAACTAAAATAAAAAAACTGAGTCTGGGCGGGTATGGGAAGCGGGTCGAGTAAGTAGGATACGTATTATGGATTTAGACTCGTAAGACGGTCTTATACAAGTTTTTGCCATATTTTTTTTACTTAAACGTGTAATACATTTGAATTCAACATTAATACTTTTCAATTAGGATTGTAATACTATTCAATTTAACATATAATACTTTTTCTGTTAACATGTAATATTTTTAGTTTTAAAGTGTAATACTTTTAACTTAAAATTATAATATTTTTCAGTTCACTATATAATACTTTCCATTTGAATCTATAATATTTTTAGTTCAACATATATATATATATATATATATATAATTTTCATTTAAATGTATAATATTTTTCAGTTAAATCATCTCATACCACCCTAAGTTTCTCAACCTTCAATGTTGGTTTACAAAATAGAGATTTGAAAATTTCTTTTACAAATTTTAAATAGTAATTTGAAATTTTGAAATTAGTTTGCAATATCACAATTCACACCTGACCAAATAACCAAATATGAGATGCCCGCCCCATTCGTTTAAAACCTACAAAATTTGATGATACCCGTCTAACTTATATACCCGCCGAAAAAGCCACGTAAGCCTGAAGCAATTCCACTTCCTTCCTTTTGTATTCCTGTTGCCATCTCTTTTATTTTCCAAAAGACCTGCATCACATTTGGGTGGGATCCGTCTTACGAAAATAGATCTGTGAGACGGTTTCATATAAGTTTTTGCTAACATTAAAAATAATTAGGCAATAAATATTGGATAAGTTGAAATTAAACTCTTAAATAATTAAATGGATAATTAAAAATCAAAATTACTCACATCACCCTTATCCCCACATCAATTTTTTTTTCTCTTAATGTAAAGGGGACAAATGTTAAAATGCTGGAAATATTCGGACTTATTGTTATATGAACACAATTTAATAGGGAAAAACATTCACACAATATTTCTTGGCCATCAGGCGATAGTAGCAAGAAAAATTGCTCTAAAAAAATTGCCATAGTTTTTGCATGTGAAACTGTTTTGTTCGTGTTGCCTGAACGGCAAGTACTAAACAGGCCTGGGTCTGCAATTGGATTTTTCCTAACTTTCCAAACTTAAAATCATATAAATATTTTTTTGAGGGGAAAATTATATAATTTTTTAATTGTGAAACAATTCTGAATATATATATATATATATATAGGATATGGATCAAATAGGTCCTCCTACTTGGGGTAAGTCCATGGGGACACATCCTAACCATAGATCAATAATTTTGGGTGGTCCAGATTTTTAGGGTTTTTTTATGTTTATTTTTTTGTTTCAGCAATTAAAAAGGGTAAGGTGGTAATTTGACATTTTAGAATCAGTTACTAAGATTTCATTCCCTCTTTCACGTGATTTTTCACCACTTTTCACGCATACTCTCTCTCCAGCGTTTCAGTTTCAAAAAAAATTCTCTGCTGCTTATGTAGTATAGGGTTGTTGCTTATGACTTGCTTATGTAGTTATGTATATGTGATGCATGTGTAGTGTATATTCATTGCTTATGTAGTATATGCTTATCGCTTATGTAGTATGGGTTTGTTGCCTATGACTTGCTTATGTAGTTAATGTATTCGTGGTGCATACGTAGTGTATATTCGTTGCTTATGTAATATAGACTTGTTGCTTATGTAGTATGAATTTGTTGCTTATGACTTGCTTATGTAGTTAATGTATCTGTGGTGCATACATAGTGTATATTCGTTGCTTATGTAGTATAGACTTGTTGCTTATGTAGTATGGGTTTGTTGCTATGACTTGCTTATGTAGTTAATGTATTCGTGATGCATACATAGTGCATATTTGTTGCTTATGTAGTATCATATTGTTGCTTATGTAGTATGAATTTGTTGCTTATGACTTGCTTATGTAGTTAATGGTATATAAAAGCACCATGATACATCTACACAAGCAACAAATTACATCTTCATAAGCAAACTTCGAACTGAAGTCAAGCTCTAAAGCAACTATGTCAAAAATGTACCGCAATATTTTTCACAATAGTGCGTTGAAGAAGAATGATAAATGATTTCTCACAGTAGTGCGTTGAAGAAGAAAAATGATGAGATTTGTTCACGCTGAATCACGTTGAATTTGATGTTAGATTTGCATAGATTGTGTGATCATAATGTGAACAGAATCCCATGAATATTGGGTAATTTTGTAGGATGACTAATTTACCTCTTTCTCTAATTACCAACATTTAATCTGAAGTTTTAGCTCTAAAATCACAACCATTGAAAAATCTAGATATGTGGCTAGGAGGTGGTCCCTATGGATTTGATGATATATATATATATATATATATATATGTATATAGGGAGAGGGTTATATGAGACCACCTCTTAGGGTAAGTCCATAGGGACCAATCCTAGCCACATATCTAGATTTTTCAATGGTTGTGATTTTAGAGCTAAAAATTCAGATTAAATATTGGTAATTAGATAAAGGGGTAAATTAGTCATCCTACAAAATTACCCAATATTCATGGGATTCTGTTCATATTATGATCACACAATCTATCCAAATCTCACATCAATTTCAACGTGAACAAATCTCATCTTCCTTAATCATCCTCCTTCTTCTTCAACTCACTACTGTGAGAAATCATTCATCCTTCTTCTTCAACGCACTATTGTGTGAAAAAAGTTGCAGACAATTTGCCATAGTTGCTAGAGCTTGACTTCAGTTCGAAGTTTGCTTATGAAGATGTAATTTGTTGCTTGTGTAGATGTGTCATTGTGTTTTTATATACCACTAACTACATAAGCAAGTCATAAGCAACAAATCCATACTACATAAGCAACAATCCTATACTACATAAGCAACAAATATACACTACGTATGCACCACAAATACATTAGCTACATAAGCAAGTCATAGCAACAAACTCATACTACATAAGCAACAAGCCTATACTACATAAGCAACGAATATAAACTACGTACGCACCACGGATACATTAACTACATAAGCAAGTCATAAACAACAAACTCATACTACATAAGCAACAAGTCTCTATTAGATAAGCAACAAATATACTACGTATGCACCACGAATACATTAACTACATAAGCAAGTCGTAAGCAACAAACCCATATTACGTAAGCAATAAGCATATACTACATAAGCAACAAATATATACTACACATGCATCACAGATACATTAACTACATAAGCAAGTCATAAGCAACAACCCTATACTACATAAGCAACAGAGAAATTTTTTTGACACTGAAACGCTGGAGAGAGAGTATGCGTGAAGAGTGGGTGAAATCGCGTGAAAGAGGGAATGAAATCTTAGTAACTGATTCTAAAGTGCCAAATTACCACTCTACCCTTTTTAATTGCTGAAACAAAAAAATAAACATAAAAAAGCCCTAAAAATTTGGACCACCCAAAATTGTTGATCTATGGTTAGGATGTGTCCCCATGGACTCACCCCAAGTAGGAGGACCTATTTAATCCATATCCTATATATTTTTATATATATATATATATATATATATATGTGTGTGTATTTATTGAGATTATGGTGTTTATGATGGACCCTTCAATTAATGTGGCATTATCTGTAAACTGGTGAAGAAAGGTACATGACACCAATGTTATAAATTCCCCTTTTTTTCTTTTCTTTATTTCTTTTACCTAATTTTATAAAGATCTCAAAAGTGAAATACTACAACTAGCAGTGTCAATTTCATACCCGACACGCAAACTGATACGAACCCAACACAAAATTTATGGGTATGGGTCTAGGCTTCGTGGGTACGGGTCAAAAAAGGGTCGAACCCGAATAACCTGCTAATTAAACATGTCGGGTTCGGGTCAACCTACTACGACCCATTTAACCCATCTAACCCGTTTGTGAATTTAAAAGAAAATTAAGTAAAAAATTAAGTGTAAGAAAAAACAACAAACAATACATATCCTTAACACTTAAATGATAAAACTTCCTTAATTATGTATTTGTTATTATTATGCATGTTTTTTTGAATATTGTCCTTAAAATATGATCAGTGTGTTATGTTATTTATGCAATTATGTCTTTTTATTTGTATTTTGTGAATTGTGGTATTTTTTATTGATTGAATAGTGTATGATAGTTATTGATTTTAAAAATAAATGTATTCAGTTAAAACTATTAAATATATATATATATATATGAAAATAATTTTATTAGATGGGTTACGTGGGTCGGGCTCGGGTTACCTGTGAAATAAGCAGGACGGGTCCGGGTTCAAGATTTTGACACGAATAATTAAACAGGTCGGGTCCGGATCGGTTGTTTCTGACTCGCGAACCTGCGAACCCGGACTCAACCCAAATTGACACCCTAACTACAACCTAATCTAAAATGTTTTCCCTTCTAACATTATAGATAACAAATGCTAATTACTATTTAATATAATGGTATGTCGTGCTAAAAATAATAGCATTATATCATAGTACATATTATGTGATAGGTTTTCTTAATTCAGTAGCTAAGTAAGTACTGCATTAATTCAAGCCCAAAAAATAACGGTTGTCTTAAGATAAATTATGAAACCTAAGACTGCAGAAATTAACCCAACATTAGTTATAATTGTATCAAAAACTTCAGTTTCGGGGGCAAACTTGAATTTTTAAGCCGAATGTGTAGAGGAATATTTTAAAGTTATATAAATGATAAGGGATAATTTTTGGTCCTGGACGATTTACATTTTGCTATTTACATCCTGTAATTGAAAAACGTCGCGAATTTGGTCCTATTTTCGCCGAACCTTCGATTTTCTTGCCGTAACAAGTCACGTGCGTAGCATGTGGCCCGATTGAAACCCGTTTAAGGATGAGCTGTCTAATTTCCAACTAATTTGGGCCCATTTCTTTTTGTCTTGACCCAGGTGGCACTAAATGGAGGAAAATGTGAATATATTGGTCCTGTAACTAAACAATTGGAGGGAAATACTTTGTTATTAACCCATCTTCTTCCCAAATTAATTGCAATTGCAGGTCAAAAAAACCCTAGACGAAGAAAGCTCCCACGATCAAGCTCCGACGATCAAGAACACCAACCAACATGAGATGTCTTATGTAACCGGCGATGATGTTTGTCATTGTGGAACTCTTGCCCTGATTCGCACTTCATGGACGACCGATAATCCGGGAACTGTGAAAAATTTTCTTCTTTTACGTATTTAGGGTTTTGGATAATGAAGTGAAGTGTAGAATGGAAAAATGGAGAAGTTGAAGAGGTTGTGTATTAACCCAGTTTGGTTTAATGGGTCAGCTATTTTAATTCCCTCCAATTAACCCACATTATTTACCAGAGTTAAGAAATGGGCCCAAATTAGTTGGAAATTGGACATCTCATCCTTAAACGGGTTTGAATCGGGCCACATGCTACGCACGTGACTTGTTCCGACAAGAAAATCGGAGGTCCGGCGAAAATACGACCAAATTCGCGACGTTTTTTTAATTACAGGATGTAATTGCAAAATATAAATCGTCTAGGACCAATTTTGCAAAGCACCTGGAATTACAGGACCAATATTGCATTTTTCCCTAAATGATAATTTGTTAGTTTTAAAAACTCAAAGAAAAATTAATTCCTGATAAACTTGTACCTAAAATATATATTTAAGTAGATTTGAAAGGAGAGGCGTTTTACTATACGGTCTCGTTGCCTTGGTTGATGAATAAGAAATGGGAGAATTTTATAATAGGGTTCAAATATAAGAAAATGTATCACTTCAAGACCTAAAATTTCAACATTCTCAAATTAAGACTCAATTTTTATTTTTCTCTCAAATTAGGTCCTCTCTCAAATTTTGGGTTCTCACTTCAAGACCCAAAATTTCAATCTTCTCAAATCAATACCCATTTTTTATTTTTTTCTCATATCGGGCCTCCCCCAAAATTTTTATTTCTCACTTCAGGTTTTAAAATTTAATAAAAAGAGAAATGTTAATGTAATCTATCACGCGAGCCACAAAAAATATTTTTCTTTCTCTTTCATTGTTTCGCTCATCCCTTTTTTCCTAATCGATACTTATTTTAAATTTTAAATTCAATCATAATTTGCCTATCTTATTTTTTAAGTAACCGAAAATTATTTTACTACTTTTTTATTCATAATTTGGATATCTTATTTTTTTTAGTAACCGACAAATATTTTAATTACTATTTTTTTCATCTTGTTAGCTTCATACATTTAGATGTACAGATCTTGGTATCTGCACGTTAAACAAAATTGACAATAATTATGAAGTAGGAAAAAAAGAATGAGCGAAAAAAGCGAAAAGAGGAAGAATTTTTTTTTTGTGACTGACGTGATAGATTACACTAATATTTCTCTTTTTGTTAAATTCTAAAACCTAGAGTGAGAACCCAAAATTTAGGGGAGGGCCCGATTTGACAAAAAAATAAAAATTGGGTCTTGATTTGACAATGTTGAAATTTTGGATCTTGAGGTGAGAACCCAAAATTTGAGGGAGGGCTCAATTTGAGAAAAAAATAAAAATTGTGCCTTAATTAGAGAAGGTTGAAATTTTAGGTCTTATAGTGATAGATTTTCTTAAATTTGGACCCTATTATAAAATTCTCCCAATAAGAAATTTATTATGTACTAATTGTGAGGTGCGGGTTAGCAAAAAAAAAAGGAAAATTGTGAGGTACGGATTAGAATTTTGTTGAGTCAATTGTAAGACCATCTCCAACCCCATTACACCAAATTTAGTGTAAAAACTACACCAAATTTGGTGTTTTGGTGTAATTTTGTCAAAACAATCTCCAACCCATTACACCAAATCTTACACCAAATGAATATTTTAGTCTTTTTTCTTCATTTTATAGTAACAAAATTTATTTATTTATACAATTATTTTATTTACTTATATTTTTTTAAATAGTAATGTAATTAACTATAAACTTTCATTTAATTAATATTATATTAATTAGTTATATTACTAAAATAAATATTAAAATTAATATTATTATTTCTTATAATTTACATTATAATTATTTGTTATTTATTAATTTATAGAAAATATTAATTAATTATTAAAATCATGTTATATATATTAAATATGTAAAATGGGGATATAATTGGAATTTAATTTTGAGGTAAAAGGGAATTGGAGGGCAAATGTGGGATATTTGCATTACACCAAATTTGGTGTAAATGAATAGTGTTACACCAAATTTGGTGTAATACTATTCACTACACCAAATTTGGTGTGAGGTTTAGAGTTGGGTTGGAGAGGGACTTTTGCATATTTGGTGTGATAAGGTGGGATTTGAAGTTGGGTTGGAGATGCCCTAAGGGTCCACACGCTAACGACTTTTTGCCTGTTACATATTATTTTACCCCATTTTCTTTTTTTTTTTGTTTGAATTATTCTATAGTTCTATTGAAATGAGCTGATATGTGGGCTTTTTGACAATATATTGCACTTTTGAAAATAAGTTGACAAAATATGGTGGTTTTTGAAGAAATTGTATTTTTAAGTGTAGGCGTGCATAGTAGATGTGCCTTTAGAAAAAGCTCATACAGCAAATGTACCTTTAGAAAAGGCTCATACAGTGAATGTCCCTTTAGATGTATTTTTTTTTTAAATTCGGATGGAATGAAGCGCATAAATAGATTGAGCCTTTTGAAAGGCTCACATCATTAATGCGCTTCATTTGATTTTTCTTTGTATTTTTAATGCTAAATGATAAAATGCAGAATGTATATGTGCTTTACGTGTTTTTTTTAGCTTTACCGATTTTCCCCTTCACATCCCGAAAAAATAAAACGACATATAATAGCAATTTAAACTTAATTATAATTTAATTAATCTACAATAAATTTAAAATGTATTGGTTTAAAAAACAAAATAAACTACATTAACAGAATAATCCTAAATTCGATGTCCTCCGGTGCCACATCTGGGTGGATATCTCACTCGTGTGCTCCTCCTTCGGGCATAATCCTGATAATCATCATTATGTTGATCTGCTACAGATGGTGAACTCGACTCTCCATCTCTATGACCCCAGTTGTGTCCACTCGTAAATGGAACAAGTGACGTCGTATGGACCACACTGCAGGCGTATATGTGCCAGAGCCTGCTGCAGGTTATGATAGTTTTATCACTCCTCAGTTCACTTCTTTTACATCATTGTTCGACACGGGTATAGGCACCTCGCAGGGGCGGCCCTGAGGCGGTGCAAGTGGTGCCGCCGCATAGAGCCCCCCGCTGGCAAGGGTCCCCGGAGAATTTATATATAAACATATATATAATTTTCATGGATATAAATAATGATTGTTTTCACAAATTACCAACAAAGTGGTTTGGCAGAGTGGTGGCGTGCATGTTTTTCACTTTGAGAGGTCTAGATATCGAATCTGTGGGCAAACAATTTTTTATTTTTTACCCTTTTTCGGAAACACATAAAACAAAGCTCAATTTGACCTATCTAAAAGTCCACTTTACTTATCCCACTTTATTGAAAACATACAGTTTTTTGCTCCCTTTTCAGCATTTTTTGCTCTTTCTTTTTAATTTTTTTTACTCCCTTTTTCGTTTTTTTTTGTCTTTTTTCTATTGTGTATTATATTGAACGATTTTTTTCGTAATTTATTTTAGTAAAACCAATATGTTAAAGTTTCAATATAATATATTTATTATATATATTAAATCAGTGAATTACTGAATTACATTTAAAAAAATAATTTTGTTATTTTAATTTTAATATTTTTTATGTAAACATTAGGGCCTCCTTTTTTTCTTTGCTCCAGGCCCCTCGAAACCTTGGACCGGCCCGGCACCTCGTACCCACCTAGACATCAGTATCCATCCGACTTCATGCGTCCGCATTTTCAGACGTCACATGTTCCATTTTCGAGTGGACACAACTGGAGTCATAGAGATGGATAGTCGAGTTCACCATCTGCAGCAGATCAGCATGATGATGATCATTATCAGTATTATGCCCGGAGGAGGAGCACACGAGTGAGATATCCACCCAGATGTGGCACCGGAGGACATCGAATTTAGGATTATGTTGTTAATGAAGTTTATTTTATTTTTAAAACCAATACATTTTAAATTTATCGTAGATAATTAAATTATAATTAAGTTTAAATTGCTATTATATGTCGTTTTATTATTTTTTGGGATGTGAAGGGGAAAATCGGTAAAGCTAAAAAAAACACGTAAAGCACATATGCATTTTGTGCTTTATCATTTACCATTAAAATAAAAAAGAAAAATCAAATGAAGCGCATGAATGATGTGATCCTTTCAAAAGGCTCAATCTATTCATGCGCTTCATTCCATCCGAATTTAAAAAAAAAAGGGAAAATACATCTAAAGGCATATTTACTGTATGAACCTTTTCTAAAGGCATATTTGCTGTATGAGCCTTTTCTAAAGGCACATTTACTATATGCGCCTACACTTAAAAATATAATTCCTTCAAAAACCACCATATTTTGTCAACTTATTTTCAAAAGTGCAATATATTGTCAAAAAGCCCCTGATATGTCATCCGAAGTTCCCAACACATGCAGCCACCCAAAATAAAAGAGAAAAGAAAATAAAAGGAGGAAGAAGGAATCAGTAATCACACACCTATAAAAGTTTGTGAAACATCACATTATTAATACCTAATTTCACTTCAAACATCCTTTAATTATTAATCTCTACAATGGCCATATTTAACAAAGCCGAACGATATTGGCTGAAGAAATTGCATTTTTTAGCATCAATCAATATCATTCAACATAAAAACATTTCAACTGATAACAAAGATTAAAATTGTTAGACATACAAAATTATAAATCTATATGAATCTAAATAGAAATATTTTAAACTTATATAAATTTAATAGAATCATAAAATCATGTATAATTCATGAATAGGAATGACAAAATGACCCGCCTTGACGAGTACATGTCCCTCCCCTAGGGCGGGACGGGTCTGGGTATCACTTCTACCTCGTGGGTACCGCCCCGCCCCGTGGTATTTTTTTAATTTTTTTAATATATTTAATGTATATTTTTATATGTATATTATATAAAATAGTATAATTTTATGTATTTAATATTATATTTAACATATATAATGACAAATTTTATAAACAATATGTATTTATAATACAAAATATAATATTAAAAAAATATTAATAATATAAAATATAAGATAAAAATATAAAAAAAAACAACACAGGGCGACTCGCCCCGCCCCGCCCCATTGTCATCCCTATTCATGAACTCACATCTGTCACTGTTGGCGGCAAAAATGATATTTAATTATTTAATATATAATTCGGTTTGTATATTAATTTAATATTAATTGTTCGACGGGCTCTTAATAAAATAAACCGGCCCAAAAGAGTCTAGGACTGGCCCATAGGCCGATTTCTCTTGCACGGCTCATAGGGCCCATCTCCTAAGTATAAAAAGGTCTCTCCTATTCATTTGTAAGTATATTCTAACAATTATTGTCTTAATTATTCTCCCGTTCACCAAGCTAACTTGAGCGTCGGAGGGGCATCCTTGGGCAACACCTAGGGACCCCCCTAATGTTTGCGTACGTGTGCAGGCAAGTTCCCAATTGAAGAATTTACAACTTCCGGAGAAGAAGACTTTGAACACTTCCCCATGGGAAGAACGATTTTATCAGCACCGTTGAGTGATCTGCTTTAAAAAGCAGCATCATTTTGGTGTCGTCTGTGAGAAAATCAAAAGCACATGAAAAAGCAGATACGACCTCATGTGCGTGGAGCCAGTCCTAAGCTGTAGGCCCTACGGCCAGAGACGAGCAAGAAGAAAGGCCATCAAGAAGGCGAGAGGCCAGCTACCTCTCCACCGGAAAGGCGTTGCCTCCCCCGCAAGAAGAAGAGGCACCACCACCTCCATCCAGAGGAGCTCCGCCCATTGAAGAATTTTACCTGTCCGTCGGAAGGATGCCAAATCCCCCACAAGAGGAAAAGAGCGCCGCCACCGCCGCACGGAAGAGGGGTCCTGCCCATGAAGAAGTTCGCCTGACCGGGGAAGCCTTCCAAGCTCTGTTAGGCATCAAACTGCAGCCGAAGCTGTGGGGAGACTGCCTCAGGCTCTGCCCACCACTGAAGAACTAACCTGGAAGGTCAATGAAGAAAAAATGAAGAATGCAGCGAGAATCATGAAGGACCGCACTAGCTGAAAAATCCCAACTTGTGGTTGTAGAGCCAGGAATCAACAAAAAACACTATCACATTGAAGATAGGAGGGTAGCCCTCCTCATCCAGGAGGGGTGTTGCCTCTTCCACAACCAAGAAAGGTGTCACCTCCTCCTCCGAGGGAGCTCCACCTATTGAAGAAGTTTGCTTAACACGAAGATCCCTCCAAGCCCTGCTCGAAAAACCTACCCAAACTGCTTCGAGAAATCATGCTACAGCGGAAGCCGCGGGAGGACCTCCCTTAAGCTCCGCCAGATATTGAAGACCCCAAGCCTTGGGGAAGAATATAAAAGAAATGAAGGACTTAGAAAAAATCAAGGAGACCAGCACGCTCCCACTAGAAGACAAGCTGAAAATGGAACCTAACACTCCCAGTCTACAATCACAAGCCCGCAGAAGAATCACAAGCGGTAAAACATCAGCCAATCCAACTCGCGGGTCATTGCTATAGGGAGGAAGTTCACTGACCCTGCCATTCGGGCCAAGCCATTGCCCTCGGCCATCAAGATCTTAGCCTCCCGAAGTATGATGAGATCGGAGGTCCACCTGGAGCACTTGAAAAATTCCATACAAAGACGGATCTCTACAGCATGATGGACGATTGCTATTGTAAAGTTTTCGGACAACACTGACCAAACGCCACTAACTTGGTCGATTAGCTCCCAATTAGATCAGTCACCAGGATGGACAAACTCACTACTGCATTCGCACGACGATTCCCCATCAGAAGGAAGTATTCAGAGACCATGGTTCATCTTTTTCAAGTAAAACAACCGGAAAGAGAGTTACTGCAAGACTTCATGAAGTAATTCGTGGAACTTAAAGTCAAACACCAAGAAAGAAGGAAGACCATTGAGAAGATATGAGGATATATCCATCCTTCCAGAGGGGCGTCATTCAACAACTTAGAGAGCTGAAGGAGACGCCCTTGCCAGCTCAAGGGAGCCAGGCCAAAAGGGCGCCCTTCCGCAATCTCCTCCTTCTGAAGGGCTCTGCTCACCAAATAAGTTAGCTAGACCCGGGAAGCTCTCTAGCTCAATGAAGCTGCCCAAAATTAATGCTCTAAGACACCAATGCTACCGGAGCCGCCCGAGAATATCCCCAAGCTCCACTAACTGCATAAATACCCCTCGTAAGGGCACCCTGTCATTGCAGGCCGCAACAGTAGCTGCATGAAGAAGACCCTCACTCGACTAAAACGGAAGTGAGGAACAATGAACTGGAAAACAACCAGAGACTGAAGAAGCCATCACATTGATGGAAGTCAAACAAACTTTGAAGTCTAGAAAGGATAGGCACAAACTCCTCTCGACGCTCGTGTTGAGGATTCAAGAGTCATTCAGACTAGTCAAAAATCTTTGGAACAAGCAACCCTTTACAGAAAAAAAGAACTGCCCAGACGACCTGTTGATAAACCAGGCTTAGTTGGAGGGAGCTTCGTAAAATCTTCGTTTATTGGAGAGGTACGCCCCAACACGAAAGAAGAAAGAAATGTTCAACTCTTTGAAGAAGTCTAAAACTCCATAGATGGAGAGAGCTGAACCATGAACGAATTAGCCCTATAACCCATCACACACGGAACATGGAGCACGAATCAGCCCCTCCCCCCTCTATCGGGCTCTCATCTCAACTCTCCTCACTCAATGTACTCCACCACTCTTTCCAACTCTTCATGGGTACTCACTTCAAATTTTCAAGAAAAATTTAATAAGTGTTCTACCAAGCAAGGGACGTAGAAGATATGGTCAAAACTAAGCTCCCCCTAAAGGGGGATCCTCATAAAAGAAACCCTCTCCGGCTAAGGCCTCCTTACAGGGATCCACTCGATGTTAAATGGAAAGTTAAATCCTCTCCGGCTAAGACCCCGGAGGAGAAGGGTCTTCCTAAATTTCCAAAGAATCTCAAGGCAAGGCAGATACAATGGGTTTAGCTCTCGCACTGCTTCATACCTCCACAACAATGGAGCTGGGGCTTATGTTGGGGGCAAAAATGATAATTAATTATTTAATATATAATTCAGTTTATATATTAATTGCCAATGGACTCTTACTAAAATAACCCGACCCAAAGGAGTCCAAGACTGGCCCATAAGCCGATTTCTCCACGCGAACTGGCCCATAGGTCGATTTCTACTACACGGCCCACAGGGCCATCTCTTAGATATAAAAATGTCTCTCCTATTCATTTGTAAGTAGATTTCAATAATTATCATACGTATTTAATTCAGTATTCAAGTATTATCTTAATTATTCTCTTGTTCACCAAGCTGACTTGCGCGTCAGAGGGGCCTCACTGGGCAACCCCCAAGGACCCCCTAACATCTACGTATGTGTGCAAGCAAGTTCCCAATTGAAGAATTTCCAACTTTTCGGAAAAAAGGACTTCAAGACTTCTTCCTTGAGAAGAACAATTTTATTAGCACCGATGACTTAAAGTGATCTGCTTATAAAAGCAGCACCAGTCACCAATCTTTCGATAATTAGTTATCTAAATCTTCATAAGATACCGGGCATACAATTTTTGTCTCATATTTTAAAATCTTTTATTGTTATAACTTATTTCAAATTTAATACAGATCTAATCATTTTGTCATGAATCATTCATTAATCTATGCTAAATAAGACCAGGTGAAACATTTGTGGCCGTTATAACTTATAAGTCAAGACGTGAATTTAATGTCACTTTTATCGTATGAAAAATAGTAAAACAAAAGACCTAAATATGTCAAAATTTATTAAAATATGGCATCAAAATTAAAAGTCTATAAAGCACGAACCAAAACAAAAATTCCAATTGGCCGACATTGGCCATGGGCCATGGCCATATGTAAAGAAGAATATATGATCAATCTTTTCTATATTAATCGTATGGACTTGGTTAACGTAACAAAACTGGCTAAGGTTTCCATTGATATACGTAAACATTTACACATACAGGACGTGATAAGCCAAATTTAGCCAAACATCAAATTCCATGACGATAATAAAAAAATTAAGGGATAATTACAAAAACACCCCCAAGGTTTGGCCTAATTACAAAAAAATCCAGAGATGTTTCAAAATTACAAAAAAACCCTCATTTTTGATTTTGTCTTTAAGTTTAAGGGGTTAGTTGTTGTAATATCCCATATTTTTCAATTATTATTATATGAATTATAATTTTATTAATCAGAAAAATATAATTTTAATTAGACACATTTAATAGAATTTCAGTTATGAATTTAGAAGGACTCAAACTTAATTAAAAGAATATGAAAGGTGAAGGGTTATAATTTTTAATGTAAAAACTTAATTCTCAATCATAAATTCCAGAATTCAACTCTATAAATTGAAAATTTTCCTTTACAAACTTCACCCCGTTTCTCTAAAATCAAATTCAAGAATCGAGAATCAAGAGGATTAGAATAATCGTTTTAGTTACTACGCGGATTAGTAAATCGATTGAGGTGGGGATATTTTATTCAAGTATTGTTTGTCATTATTAAATATTTCATATATGTGTTTTCGTTTATGTGCAATGTGGAAAGAGAAATCATGTTAGTCGGGGACCGTAAATAGGTGCGGGATCAAAAGAATCCTCGGAGTAGCCCGCGAAGATTATAAAGTAAGCTGTCGGTCGAGAGGAAAATTATGGAGGAAAAATTACATGTTGAATATTTACGATTACGCCTATTGATATATTTAATTATGACAAACGTGTCCCCACAGAAGCGAGTTGAAAGCTCACCCCATTTTTATTAAAACTTTTCAGGTTGAGGAGCCCGATCGAGGATTGGAGGCGGTGGATGCAAAGTCAACGATTTATTTAATTTGAATTTTTAGAAACCATTATTTGTTAATTAATTTGAGTACTTACTATTAATAGTTAGTATTTTAATTTTTTTTAGAATAAATGTTTTGGTTTGAATTAAAGTACTTTTGTTTATTTGGAAATTCTTTTTGAATTATAGGCAATGTTTTATAAAATATGTTCTTTTACAATTCTTTTATTGAATTACTTGTATTTTTGAAAATCGGGTCGTTACAAATGGTATCAGAGCAGGTCTACGGTTCTGTAGACTTGGAAAAAAAATATATCTTTTCAAATTTTAAAAGAAAATTATCTAGTGACATCCACCTCCGCCATATCTCGTCGGATTCCTCAAGGTACGCCATTTATTATGTCACGCTATTCATTTTATTCATTAAATATTTTATATTATCATATTTTAAAAGTACATTTTATAAATTTAAGTCATCATTTTTTTAAAAGCATTATTGCACGTGTACTTTCAATATTAGACAAGAATTCCCTGTGTAAAAAAAAAAAAATAATGACACTATTTTCTATGAACTTTGTTAAGACAATGAATTTCGAGGACGAAATTTTTTTAAAGGGGGATAGTATGTAATATCCCATATTTTTCAATTATTGTTATATGAATTATAATTTTACTAATCAGAAAAATATTAGACACATTTAATAGAATTTCATTTATGAATTTAGAAGGACTCAAACTTAATTAAAAGAATATGAAAGGTGAAGGGTTATAATTTTTTTATGTAAGAACTTAATTCTCAATCATAAATTCCAGAATTCAACTCTATAAATTGAAAATTTTCCTTTACAAACTTCACCCCGTTTCTCTAAAATCAAATTCAAGAATCGAGAATTAAGAGGATTAGAATAATCGTTTTAGTTACTACGCGGATTAACAGAAATCAGTTGAGGTGGGGATATTTCTATTCAAGTATTGTTTGTCATTATTAAATATTTCATATATGTGTTTTCGTTTATGTGCAATGTGGAAAGAGGAAATCATGTTAGTCGGGGGACCGTAAATAGTGCAGGATCAAAAGAATCCTCGGGGTAGCCCGCAATACTATAAAGTAACTGGCCAGTCAGAGGAAAATTATAGAGGAAAAATTACATGTTGAATATTTACGATTACACCTATTGATGTATTTAATTATGACAAACGTGTCCCCACAGAGCGAGTTGAAAGCTCACCCCATTTTTATTATAACTTTTCAGGTTGAAGAGCCCGATCGAGGATTGGAGGCGGTGGATGCAAAGTCAATGATTTATTTAATTTGAATTTTTAGAAACTATTATTTGTTAATTAATTTGAGTACTTTCTTTGTTAATAGTTAGTATTTTAATTTTTTAGAATAAATGTTTGGTTTGAATTAAAGTACTTTTGTTTATTTGAAATTCTTTTTGAATTATAGGCAATGCTTTATAAAATATGTTCTTTTATAATTCTTTTATTGAATTACTTGTATTTTTGAAAACCGGTCGTTACAAATGGTATCGAGAGGAGGTCTACGGTTCAGAGACTTGAAAAAAATATATCTTTTCAAATTTTAAAAGAAAATTATCTAGTGACATCCACCTCCGCCATATCTCGTCTGGGATTCCTCAAGGTACGCCATTTATTATGTCACGCTATTCATTTTATTCATTAAATATTTTATATTATCATATTTTAAAAGTACATTTTATAAATTTAAGTCATCATTTTTTAAAAGCATTATTGCACGTGTACTTTCAATATTAGACAAGAATTCCCCGTGTAAAAAAAATGATGACACTATTTTCTATGAACTTTGTTAAGACAATGAATTTCGAGGACGAAATTTTTTTAAAGGGGGATAGTATGTAATATCCCATATTTTTCAATTATTGTTATATGAATTATAATTTTACTAATCAGAAAAATATAATTTTAATTAGACACATTTAATAGAATTTCATTTATGAATTTAGAAGGACTCAAACTTAATTAAAAAAATATGAAAGGTGAAGGGTTATAATTTTTAATGTAAGAACTTAATTCTCAATCATAAATTCCAGAATTCAACTCTATAAATTGAAAATTTTCCTTTACAAACTTCACCCCGTTTCTCTAAAATTAAATTCAAGAATCGAGAATTAAGAGGATTAGAATAATCGTTTTAGTTACTACGCGGATTAACAGAAATCAGTTGAGGTGGGGATATTTCTATTGAAGTATTGTTTGTCATTATTAAATATTTCATATATGTGTTTTCGTTTATGTGCAATATGGAAAGAGGAAATCATGTTAGTCAGGGACCGTAAATAGGTCTGGGATCAAAAGAATCCTCGGGGTAGCCGCAAGATTATAAAGAATCGCGTCGAGGAAAATTATAGAGGAAAAATTACATGTTGAATATTTACGATTACACCTATTGATGTATTTAATTATGACAAACGTGTCCCCACAGAGCGAGTTGAAAGCTCACCCCATTTTTATTATAACTTTTCAAGTTGAAGAGCCCGATCGAGGATTGGAGCGGTGGATGCAAAGTCAACGATTTATTTAATTTGAATTTTTAGAAACTATTATTTGTTAATTAATTTGAGTACTTACTGTTAATAGTTAGTATTTTAATTTTTTTTAGAATAAATGTTTGGTTTGAATTAAAGTAATTTTGTTTATTTGGAAATTCTTTTTGAATTATAGGCAATGTTTTATAAAATATGTTCTTTTATAATTCTTTTATTGAATTACTTGTATTTTTGAAAACCGGGTCGTTACAAATGGTATCAGAGCAGGTCTACGGTTCTGTAGACTTGGAAAAAAATATATCTTTTCAAATTTTAAAAGAAAATTATCTAGTGACATCCACCTCCGCCATATCTCGTCGGATTCCTCAAGGTACGCCATTTATTATGTCACGCTATTCATTTTATTCATTAAATATTTTATATTATCATATTTTAAAAGTACATTTTATAAATTTAAGTCATCATTTTTTTAAAAGCATTATTGCACGTGTACTTTCAATATTAGACAAGAATTCCCCGTGTAAAAAAAATGATGACACTATTTTCTATGAACTTTGTTAAGACAATGAATTTCGAGGACGAAATTTTTTAAAGGGGATAGTATGTAATATCCCATATTTTTCAATTATTGTTATATGAATTATAATTTTACTAATCGAGAAAAATATAATTTTAATTAGACACATTTAATAGAATTTCATTTATGAATTTAGAAGGACTCAAACTTAATTAAAAGAATATGAAAGGTGAAGGGTTATAATTTTTAATGTAAGAACTTAATTCTCAATCATAAATTCGAATTCAACTCTATAAATTGAAAATTTTCCTTTACAAACTTCACCCCGTTTCTCTAAAATTAAATTCAAGAATCGAGAATTAAGAGGATTAGAATAATCGTTTTAGTTACTACGCGGATTAACAGAAATCAGTTGAGGTGGTGATATTTCTATTGAAGTATTGTTTGTCATTATTAAATATTTCATATATGTGTTTTCGTTTTTATGTGCAATATGGAAAGAGGAAATCATGTTAGTCGGGGGACCGTGAAGTAAATATGCAGGATCAAAAGAATCCTCGGGGTAGCCGCAGATCTTATAAAGAATGGCGGCGGTCGAGAGGAAAATTATAGAGGAAAAATTACATGTTGAATATTTACGATTACACCTATTGATGTATTTAATTATGACAAACGTGTCCCCACAGAGCGAGTTGAAAGCTCACCCCATTTTTATTATAACTTTTCAGGTTGAAGAGCCCGATCGAGGATTGGAGCGGTGGATGCAAAGTCAACGATTTATTTAATTTGAATTTTTAGAAACTATTATTTGTTAATTAATTTGAGTACTTACTGTTAATAGTTAGTATTTTAATTTTTTTTAGAATAAATGTTTGGTTTGAATTAAAGTAATTTTGTTTATTTGGAAATTCTTTTTGAATTATAGGCAATGTTTTATAAAATATGTTCTTTTATAATTCTTTTATTGAATTACTTGTATTTTTGAAAATCGGGTCGTTACAGTTGTAATATTTCTACAAATATTAAGGTGGTTTTTGAAATATTTTTTGCTTATGAAGGGGGAAGAACTAAGTGTAATCAAATTTTAAGGGTTTTTTTGTATTTTTCAAAAATCTCTGGGTATTTTTGTAATTAGCACAAACCTCAGGGGGTTTTATGTAATTATCCCAAAAATTAATATTCGCCTATTATGTGAGTCAAGTTTAATTTATTGTAAGATTGAAATGGTAAAGAATTTAACAATGGTGTTACAATTATGTAACTTTTTGTATTGTTGGATCAACTTTATTATATATATTTGTGAATATATGATACTGAAAAATAGAATTATTTTACTCTTCGTAGATATAATTCTCTGATTCTTGTATGTACAATTTTAAAATTTTATTTTAAATACCGCAAGCACTTCAATTAATTTAATGACACATATTTTAACAAGTAACTTTATAATATATTCCAACTTAATAAGAAAAATAACTCTTAAAAAAAATTAACTAAAAAGACTATACATTACTCTTCACAACCCTATATAATAATTGTTGATAAAGTACTACACTTGGACCCTAAGAAAGAGAATCTAGGACTAGGAATTGGACCCTTCTTTATCAAGGTTTCCTTTAAAAAATATAACCTTGTTGACTCTTTTCTTGGATGAATTAAGATGATTATATTTGTTTTGTTATAAAACATTATATCTACATATGTAAAATATAAGGATTTATTTATTAACTGTTTTTTTTTTGAAAGGTATTTATTAACTGTTAGGTTCATTTATTGTGTCTATCTTCTAAAGAAAAAAATATTTGATGAAAGGACCAAATAATTTCGTTGCATTTAAGTGCTCCATTATTTTTTCTTTTAATTTGGGAGTAGAGTGGGTGGAATTCCATGGAACGCGACAGAAGATAACAGGTGTGAGCCCACACACAAATCGAGGCGCGTACACGTGGAGTCATGACTGTGGTTCATCCTCAAACCAATCCTGACGGTGGTGGCAATTATGCTATTAACTCCAACTTTTAAGTGCAATTATCCAACAGCATATCAGCGCATCCAAAATAAAAGCCGCGGTAAACTAACTTCCGACTTTCGGGTAAAACACATGAGGCATTGAATTTTCCATTATAACTTTTTTTCCCATTATAAATTGATCAATAAGAATTATATTTCAAACATTACCCATGTGTTTGGGTTAATCACAATAAAAGGCCTTTTTTTTTTGAAAAAATCCCACTTAGGTTTAATTCGGTACTACACTCTACTCACTTCATAAGTAAAAATATTTCAAACACCCGATGTGAAAATATTACAATTATTCTCTTATATTTAATACAAAATCAAACCTCAATAATTTCTTTAATTAACTCAAATCTAAGGATATTTTTCTTAATTATTCCTTATATTAACATAATTATAAATAATTAAGATGATACTGCTTAATCTCTCAAAAAAAAAGATGATAATGCTTAAAGTCATTGTTTAAACTTTAAAAAAGTCCAATAGCGCTAGGCTCCTTGTCTAGTGGTTAGGCTGGGCTCTAGCCATCGGTCTGGCTAATGTATAGCGGTTTTTGGAACACTACTTCAAGTATATAGTGAAATAATCTTTTGTTAATTTTGTACAGATCAATAAAATCTAAAATCTAATTACTGTAATATTTCAATTTATCAATTATAATCTTTCTTTTTCCTTTTTTCCTAAACCGAAAGTCACATGCACAAACATATGGGAATGGCATTCCAGTCATAATAAAGCACCCCCCCTCTCTCTCTCTCTCTCTCTCTCACACACACACACACACACACTTTCTTCTCAAACAGATGTTACTCACAGAGACATCACTCAAATAGGAGTCCCTTCACAAGTAAAAACTTTCAACACAATCACGCAAGTGCTTTTTCTCTCTGTCTCCTACAAATCTCTCTCTCTCTCTCTCTCTCTCTCTCTCTCTCAAGAAATTCTCTCTTATATATTTTTGGGAATTGCAGAAAAAAATCTGCAAAACAAACACTGCCGACATGGCAGATATAACAAAATATGCACCCATTAATGGTGGCGCTTTGATCTCAGACTTCAAAACCCACTTCTCAATCCTGAGAACTAAAAGAAGTGTTACTCTTGCATATATTTTTGTGTTTGTTTTTATTGCCTTCACCATTTTTCTTGCCTTCAGCCCCTCTTCAAACTCTTCTTCTCCCTGGTTTACAAACATATTTACTGTTAGTAGTAGCACTAGTACAAATTCTCCCCCGTCATCTTCAATTTTCTCAGATGAGTCTTATAGATCTCATTTTTCTTCAATTTATTCTTATTTTTTCCCAAACTCATCGTCTTCACAATCCCACACTGGATCTCCAAACACTGCCTTTTCGCCTCCCAATTTGAATAAGGAGCCTTTTCTTGTTAAAAACCAGACGAAGAACGAAACCATAACCCATAAAGTTGAAGTTTTGAACCCAAATAATAAAATTACAATTTTGCCCCAGAAACCTTCTGTAAATCAAACCGTGAATATTAGCACAACCCCACCAAAACCCTCTTCTGAGATAGAAGTCAAAAATGAGACTCAAAATAAGACCCAGAGTGATAAAGTTGAAGTCTTGAAGGCAAATCAGAGCACAATTGCCTCTGGAGTGAAGAATGTTACTGCAAATGGAGAAAAGGGTATTGTGGTCAAGAATTTAACTTCTTCTCTGATGAAGAAGAAAAAGAATAATGGCACGGATGTTGGTATGGTGAAAAAGGGAATTGATGATATGATTAAGTCTCTGATAAATTGTGATCTGTTTGATGGGAATTGGGTGGTGGATAATTCTTATCCACTGTACAAGCCTGGTTCTTGTTCTCTGATTGATGAGCAATTCAATTGTTTTCTCAACGGTAGGCCTGATAATGGCTATCACAAACTCAAATGGAAACCAAAGGGTTGCACTCTCCCAAGGTATGTTGCTCAATATGTTAAAACTACTTTGGTTTCTGTAATTAATGACTTTCTTATATTTATCAAGTTAAATTAAATTTATATGTGTAGGCATTTCCTGAGAGAGACAGTTTAACTCATCCATATCTTTGATAATTACTGGCAATTTTTTTTTGTTAATTATAAATTTAATTTTATTCATTTTGAGATATTTCACTATCAATTCATTATCAATCCTGTAACAAGGATGATTTGGCAAGTTTCAGTTTGTAAATTTTGTTTATCTAGTTCCACAATCAAGTTGTTAATGAATATCGATCGACACAGGAACTGGTGGCATATTATTTATTTGTTTTTATGTACTACATTAATTAATTTGTGTTTGATATTGCATATATTCAGGCTAGATGGGAGTCATATGTTGGAATTATTGAGAGGAAAGCGATTAGTTTTCGTTGGCGATTCTTTAAATAGGAATATGTGGGAATCTCTTATTTGCATCCTGAGGAACTCTGCGAGAGATCAGAAGAAAGTTTATGAAGAATTCGGCCGGCACCATTTCCGAGCAGAAGCTTCTTATTCATTTGTCTTTGAAGTAAGTTTTTAAGTCTATTCTTGTTTTTTCTTCTTCATGAGAGGTTTTTATCCTTGTTTTGAATTCTCTTAATTTGTGCTTTTATAGGACTATAAATGCACAGTGGAGTTTTTTGTATCTCCTTTCCTGGTTCAAGAATGGGAAGTAACAGGAAAAAATGGTACAAAAAAGGAAACACTTCGACTTGATATAGTCAGCAGGTCGGCCGATAAATATAAAAATGCTGACATCATTGTGTTTAATACTGGACACTGGTGGACTCATGAGAAGACTTCCACAGGGTAAAAAAAATCATTATAATTTGGACCATATATGCGCAATAATTTGATAATGCTAATTAATTTATCTGAATGTTTTAGGAAGGACTATTATCAAGAAGGCAGCCATGTGTACAGTGACTTGAATGTTCTCGAAGCTTTTCGGAAAGCTCTAACAACGTGGGGGAGATGGATCGATGCCAATGTCAATCCCATGAAGTCGCTTGTGTTCTTCAGAGGCTATTCAGCATCTCATTTCAGGTAATAATATGTGACATAAGTATGTGTATGTTGGCTTTAGAGTTAATGCCTTATGGGTGCTTTTTGCCAGTAGATTTGATTTCATCATTGGTATTGAAATTTTAAAGAAGATGACAAGCTTTGATTAGTTTTATGTTTGCCTTGCATTTTGTTTGTGAGACTTCAAGCGTATAAAGATAAGATCAGAACATTGCACAAGAATCGCTTAGTTGTATTAATGATCACCAATTTGTAGTTTTGCTCTCTAGTCTTTATCGATTTCATCAGCAATAAGGTCCCATCTCCAAATGATCTTCAGAGATAAGTAAAAATTAATACGTTTGAGATTTTAGCATAATTACAAAAATTCTAATTAGCTTTCAAAATTACGAATACTCCATTGACTTTTGTTTTTATTTTACAAATTGCACCTATTAAGGGGTATAGTAAAGCAAACACAAACACTAATCTAAGGGGTATTTATAATAAGTAATAACTCAAGGGGGTATTAAGTAATTTTGCAAAAAAAAAAGTTTGAGTTTTCATAATTAAGCTAAACCTCAGAGGTCGTTTTGTAATGTGCCCTTATCTTTATTATATTTTTTTGGCAGTGGTGGGCAGTGGAATTCTGGCGGGCAATGTGACCATGAAACGGAGCCAATAAAGAACGAAACATATCTAACGCAGTATCCCCCGAAGATGACTGTTTTGGAGAAAGTTCTGAAGGGAATGAAAACTCGTGTAACTTATATGAACGTCACGCGAATGACAGATTATCGCAAGGATGGCCATCCATCGATATATCGGAAACAACATTTGTCCGATGAAGAGAGGCGATCGCCATTGAGTTTTCAAGACTGTAGTCATTGGTGCCTCCCAGGAGTGCCCGATGCTTGGAACGAGATCTTGTATGCTGAACTCTTGGTGAAACTGAACCAGAAGCAACAGCAGAAAAGAACATAGGTAAATACATGAAATTCCTGGATGGTCCCGTGATCATAGCCGTCCAACGTTGGATCGCACGATCTGATGGTTTATGGTCTCTCGAGCACCGGAACTCCAGTAAATACTAACACATGAGAAGGCTGAGTAAATTGAAAAGTGAGCTGAGCCTAAAGAAATGTGCATTTTCATTTTTCCTTTTTTTTCATGTGTTTATTTTGAGAATATAGACAAATATAATCAACCTGGAGAAGATCCAAGAAATAGTGTTTTTATAATAGTATATAATATGAGAGAAGAGAGAGATTAGGGTAGTTGGTATCTTTGGAGAAAGAGAGATGTACTTTAATGTGTTTTATACTCCTAAAATGAGTTGAGAGTGAGAGATTAAGAGTTGTTCCATCACTTGCTACAGGAATTTGAAGTAGCAGAAAATGTTTAATTATTTGTATCGAATAAGTTGATGAATCATAAATATTCTTTTCCTTTATTTATCAATTATACACCTTTGTCGGATCCTCTATCGACATATGTAATTAATTTGTTGAGATGTGTTAATTAAAGATTAATATATAGTACGTGGTCATTGGCATTATGTGTGGTTTATATTCTTGATCCTTCTTTCTTGAATCCTAATTTTATATGCTTAAGCTCTCATAAATTAGTAGTATGGTTTGACACTTTTAGTCCCAATTTCCAGTCTCACATGGGATTGCTTTGACAATTATGTGCACTGATTTGTAATCAGTTAACTGACATTAGGTCAAAATTGTCGGTTTTCCAGCGTGGTTTGGCAGGGTCATGCATATGTTGCAGTATACACTTGGTGTGCATCCAATGACATTGTTACATCATGAAAGTGGGGTGAGCACACACACGAAATTGTGAGTTGGATGGAAAAATTAAAAAATCATATAAACTATTATGTGCATCCATCATATACGTTTCTCATTTTTTGTAAAACGGGGTTCTTCATACTACAACAAGTGTAACACAAATAACACCGTTTGACAGCAGAAGTTGTGGCCATGTTCACAAGGGTTATTATCATCTTATATGCTCACTTGTATGTTAAGTAACATTAAAGCCATCACAGGCTTTCATTTTTTATTTTTTATTTTTACTTTTTGCAAGAATGGATCGTTCTCCATTATTGGGCAGCACAATAATGCTAGCTGTCACTGCTTTTTACATGTAAAACTTTAAAATCAAGAGCCTACAGCAATTAACACCCTCAATCCACTTGTCCTATCCGCCAATTACCTCCTCAATCCAACTGTTTTGGTTTTGAGACTCTCTCTCTCTCTGTGTGTGTGTCTCTCTTCCCCAAAAATAGGTATAATTTGGATGTAACACAAGTGCAAAATTCTGTTTGTTACGTGAATTTCTGCAAAATAAGTGGTAAGAGTGTTGAATTTGTTACTTAAATCAGAATTGATATCTTTGGGGACCAAAAAAGTGTTCGTCAGAGGGAATACATCCCAGATAGATTTTGGCCAAATTATATTGGCCCGTTTAAATAAGAGTTTTTTTGGCCATACCATTTAGCCCGAAGCCCGTTTAAATTAGCCCATAAATTAACTGGGTAGCCCACTATCCCGTCATTTCTTAAATATATATATATATATAATTATAATATTTATCTTTTTTATGTTATATCTTACTAGTAATATTTTTTCAAATTCACGTGATGAATTTTATTTATATTACATATTTATTTTTGAAAGAGTTTTATATTCTCTTTTTACTCATTTTAATTCTACAACTCATTTTTTTTAATACTTTTATAGTTTTTTTTTACAATTTGATTTCAATAATATATACGTAGAAGACAAACTTTTTACTAACAATTGGTTCTGCAAATATCTTGTGTGATGCTTTTATAGTGTACTTGCATCGTATTTGTATGGCTTTATTTATAAAGTTTAAAGTCTGAGCGTATGAACTTTAAGATATTGTATATATAATGCAACTATAAACTATTATTATTATTATTATTATTATTATTATTATTATTATTATTATGGATCATCTAGCTTTTTATAATTAGTTTGAATATTAATGTTATGCATGTTTTAATTTGAAATTTAGATTTAAATCTAAAATTTTAATTTTTGGGGGTTGCAGCCCGATAGTGACTCATTTAGCCCGAAATCCACTGGGGTTAGGGTTAGGTTCGCAAATTGCCAATATGTTAGATAGTGGCCCATTTAACCCGAAGTCCGTTTAGCCTTAAGCCCGCTAGGGCTAGCCTGAAGCCGCTAGGATTAACCTGTTTAACATTTCTAGATTGAGCAAACGAGTAGACTTGGTTAAATATAAGGATCAAACATCATTATCTAAAAGGACGTTTAGGGATGGCAATAGGGTGGGGCGGGACGAGTATCTAAAGACCAGGCCCATCCCCGTTCTGGGCGGGATGATCCGCCACGAGTCACGGGACGAGGCGGGATGACTTGTTCTGCCCCAGAATAAATAAAATTAAATACAATAAATTAAAATATTTATATTGTTATAGAACAAACAATTTAAGAACACAAGAGAATTGTTTTTTATATTGGTATTATAGAACTATCAAAGTATTAAGAAATAAATAGTAGAGAGAGAATAATTAAGTAGAGAGAAAGTAATTATATTGATATTTCTCTTTGATTTTTTTGTGTATTTTTACAACCGAAATTGCGGCCTATTTATAGCAAAAAACTCAACTACTACACTTGTGTAGTAGTTGCACATGTGATACAATTTTCAAAAGGAGACTACAAATCTATAGTGCTAAAGTCCACATTGGACAATTTATTATAACACTCTCCCTTAGACGTAGCACTGTAGTAAGTTGGATGAGTATGCCTCGTTAAAACCTCAAGACGAAAAAATCCTGTGGCAAAAAAAACCAGACATAAGGGAATAAGAGTACATTCTCAAATCCTGACCTTGTGCATAAGATGTCTCGTTAAAAATCTTAAGCTAGAAAAACCTAATGGGATAAAAACCAAACAAAAGGGAAAAAGAGTACAACGCACAATATATTCGCTCCCCCTGGAATGAAGAATATTAGCTGCATAATTGATTCATTAATCTTGCTTCGTATAGACTCTTCTCATTCTGATGTCATAAACCAGCTTCTTGAATGTAGACGTTGGCAATGATTTTGTAAACAAATTAGCAAGATTGTGATAAGAGCGAACCTGTTGAATATCCATCTCCCCATTTTTCTAGAGTTCATGTTTATGGAAAAACTTTGGCGAAATATGTTTGGTTCTATCACCTTTTATGTAATCACCTCTTACTTGTGCTATATATGTTGCATTATCTTCATAAATAATATTGGCGGTATCTGTAAATGGCTTCAATTGACAACCATTTCGAATATGAGCTATAACAGATCTTAACCAAACACATTCTTTGCCAGCTTCATGAAGAGCAATAATCTCACAGTGATTAGAAGAAGTAGTCACTAATGTTTGTTTGGTAGATCGACATGATACCATTATAGCAAAATACATAACTAGATTGTGATCGAACTTTGTACAGTTCATATCTATATCCCGCATCAGCATAACCAACTAATCCAGAGTTAGTGGATTCCTTTGAGTAGAATAACTCCAAATCCATAGTACCACTGAGGTATCAAAAAATATGTTTAATACCATTCCAGTGTCTTCGAGTTGACTCAGAACTGTATCGCACAAGTAGATTGACAGCAAAAGCGATATCTGGTCTGGTGCATTGTGCTAAATACATTAATGCTCCAATAACATTGAGATAAGGTACTTCAGGATCTAAAATCTCTTCATCAGACTTATTTGGTCTAAATGGATCTTTATTTAGATCTAAACTTCGTACGACCATAAGGGTACTCAAGGAATGAGTATTTTCCATATAAAACCGTTTGAGCAATCTTTTGGTATAAGCAGATTGGTGGACAAGTATTCCATTATCTTTATGATCTAGCTCAAGACCAAAACAGAGTTTGGTTTTCCCAAGATCTTTAACCTTAAACACCTTATTTAGATATAACAACACTAGATAATTTTTCAGGGGCGCCAATCAAATTCATGTCATCGACATATGCAACAATGATAGCAAATCCGATATCTGGTCTTTTAATAAAAACACATGGTCAAACATGATTGTTTGTGTAACCTTCCCTAGAAAGGTATTCATTCAGCCTATGATACCACATGCGACCAGATTACTTTAATCCATACAACGATCGTTGTAGTTTGATCGAGTGGATTTCATGAAGAGTGTCTGATTTTGGTATTTTATATCAATTAGGAATTTTCATATAAATATCATAATCGAGTGAACCGTATAGATATGACATTACCACGTCCATTAAATGCATATCCAGACTCTTGTGGACAACCATAATAATGAGAAAACAAAACATGATTGTATCCATCACAAGTGAATATGTCTCATCATAGTCATTCACAGGAATTTGGGAGAATCCTTGAGCCACGAGTCGAGCTTTATATCTAACGACCTCCATTTTCTCGTTTCTCTTCTGAACAAATACCCATTTGTACCCAATGGACTTTACATTGTCTGGAGTTCAAGTAATTTTCCCAAATACATTTCGATTCTCTAGGCAAGTTAATTCAAATTTTATTACTTCCTCCCACATAGGCGAGTCAGGCCTATGACGACATTCTATTATAGAATGTGGTTCATCATCATAATCATCATCAATAATTTCTTGGGCAATCGAGAATACAAAATTATGATCAATAATTATTTTATTTCGATACAATATCTCATTACAATAGCTCAAGGGGTTCTCGGTGCTATCATAATTTTTAATTTCAATACTTTATGAGATATTAGGCTGTAGGTCCCAAAGGGTGTGAATAAAGTCTAGAGTGGGAGAAGGGTTGAATAGACTTTACCAAATTTTCGATTCTTACAAAATTAGAGTTTTACAAGAAAATAACTAAATCTTTGAAAGATAGCTATGTTAAACTTCAGCAGAAGAGTTAACCACTCCAGACTCTGAGTGAGCTTTTGATAGAATAACACAACTAAATGATGTTTAACCTTTAGAAATTTAGTTTTCTTGATTTCTACTGCAGAAGTCTTACACCTTTTTAAAAGTTGTTTTATCAACGCTTATACTTTTGGATTGGTTATTATAAGTTGGATAACAAAGATAACAAGTAAAGAATAATGTAGAATTTAAATGACACAAAATCTATAGTGGTTCGAGGATGGGATAATTCCACTACTCCACTCTTCTTCTACTCTAGGAAGAATCCACTAATGTAACAGTAACTTTGTTACAAAAGTACAACAGTCCAAGTTAGCCTTGATCACACGACCAACTACACTTTTGGGACTCAACTCTTCGCAAGGCAGCTGCCTTACTACTTCAACTCTTCGGCAATTAATCACACAACATTCCTTTAGATTTGAATATGGTTCAACCTTGAACCTTTTTATATTCCTTTCACTTCTTGGAAATATAGACCTCTTTGCTTTATCAAATGTTTTCTTCCTCAACTTTGAAGAACAACTTCTATCTTCCACGTGAATGTGTTGGATAAAGTGTCTATCGATGTAGGCTTGAGGATGTATGATTTTTTTCTTTGAGAGAGAGTCTGCATATATTTCTTGAATGTTTGTAAGTTCTGTGTCTTTGCTTCGAATTATTGCCTCTACTTGTCTCCGAAAATTCCTCAGCCTTTTATAGTCGGAGTTTAAATTTTGTCTGTTGAAGAGATAGACAAAATTCAAACTCTTACTTTTTGTTCGTTGGCTTGTCTTGTTTCTGCAGCATTGATGTTGACCCAACCTTTGAAATATAGTACTTGTAGGCTCCTGAAAGCGGTTCAGAGTTCTACAGGCTTCTTATTGGTCCAAGCTTCTTACATTCGTTCAACATGAACGCTTTAAGGTTGTAGGTCTGCATCCCTTACCAAAATAGGTAAGTTCTTAATTTTCAACACAATGAACTTCTTCAGTTGTCTTTAAGTCTTTCAGCTGCTTTACCCCTTGAGTCGAGTCAACTATATCATTCCTTGTTTGACTCTCCTGTAAGCCTTGTGAAAGACTTAGCTGATGTATTTGCCTGAAGCTCTTCTGATCCACTCAGCTCCGACTCAGCTGATTCTTCTGCATTTTTCATCAAGTCTTCTGTATACTTCTACTTAGCTGATGTTGACTCAGCTAATATATCTAACTATTACAAAGTAGAAATTACATACATAATTGGGGTGCTAACTTACTAATACAAAGTTTTCTAAGCATCATCAAAATCTATACAATAAATTTCCTAACAATTTTTCTTTTTTGATGATGTTAAAACGTTTCCTACAACATCATGTGCTGAAAATTAAATATTTTAAAATGAATGCATCAATTTTATTCATGAACATTCAACACTTACATTATTGTACGTATATTACAAGTACATTGTAAAAATACAAATCAAAATTTTCTAACAGCTATCTTCTCATCTTCTATGTCTTCTTCTTCTTTCCTCTTCTTCGGCTCTTCTTTTTCTTTCTTCCTCATCCCTTCTTCTTCTTCTATCTTCATCATCGTCCCCTCTCTCCTCTTCTTCTATCTTTCTCATTCGTCATTCTTACATCTCATATTTTCATGCCAATTCATTGGATTTACGCTCATCTTCTCTGCGCTGAGCTTCGTTAAGACCAATCTAATATGGCGTATTCCTTTCAAAGGATTAATGGCCATGATTCCACTTACTCTTTTTGGTGAAGAGCTCCTACCTCTCCCCCCAGAGTGTGAATATCTGCCTCTTCCTTTTTCTGTGCGTCTTTTTAGCAGGGCAACTGCCCTGTGAAGAAGCTGAGTCAGAAGAGAAGTCAGCTGTGTGACCAAGGCTGTCTCTAGACTGTTGACCACTTTGTAAACAGATCTATTACATAGTGGATTCTTCCAGGAGTTGGAGAAGAGAGGATTAGAAGAATTACCCCATCTTCGAACTTCTATAAAAATTAACCGTGTCATTTATTTTTCAGCACATTCATATTTCTGCATACTTACATCATATCTGCTGATAAATTTATATTTGCTATCCAACTAATTAATAATCAAGTGCTAAAATCAAGTGTTAAAACAAACTTAAAACAATTCAAAGGGTGTTAAGTCTTCCGCTGACAAAACCAACACAGCCAAGATAAAGTTCAGGTTAAACAACCGAGTTATTCTATCAATAGCTCTATCGAGTCTGTTGAGTGGCTAACTTAGCTGAATAACCAACTTAGCTGTCCCTCAAGGACACATCTATTTGAGTTAACTCTGTAATAATTTTAAAAAGGACTAAAATCGAAAAATTGGTAAGGTTTATTCAACCCCCCCTTCTAAACCTTACTCACACCCCTTGGGACCTACAAGTGGTATCAGAGCGGTTGGTTCATTGAGCCTTCCGCACTGGTTACTAAACTAGATCTTTATCTTTTCAAAAAGGATTTAAACACTTGCATTCTCAAAATCTTTCATTTTTAGCAAAGTTATTATCATGGAAGCAAATTTGACACGCATTCCTATGTTCACTGTTGAAGAATTTGATGATTGAAAAATTCGTATGCAGGCTCATCTATCTGCTCTACACGATGAAATGTGGCTTGTGATAGAGGATGGGCCACTGCAAATATTGAAAGTGAACACATCCAGAAGAAGAAGCATTGCATTTGAAGGAGAAAAGTAGCTTGCTTTGAAGAAAAGACCAGCCATGGTTGAAAAACCAAGGACTGAGTGGCAAATGATGATAGGAAAAGATACAACTTGGACAATGTGGCCAAGGACATACTCTACAAGACTTTGGACAAATCAATGTTCAACAAAGTCAAATCCTGCAAAACTACTGAAGAAATCTGGAATAAGCTAACTTTAATTTGTGAAGGATCAGAGCAAATTAAAGAAAATAAATTGTCTGTTGCTATTCAAAATTTTGAAAATTTCAAAATGTTTGCAGGTGAATCCATGGACCAGCTAGATGCCAGATTCACTAAGATCACAAATGAGCTTTCGGCTCTTGGGAAGGAATACACACAAAAGGAGATGTGTATGAAGATCTTGAGGAGCCTCCCAGCTGAATGGGAAATGAAGACTATGGCTCTGAGACATTCCATGGACCTCTCAAGGACATCCAACCATGAACTATTCTCAGACCTCAAAGCCTATGAGTTTGAGCTGAGAACAAAAGAGCAAGAGGAGACAACTGTACCCAAGACAGCTGCATTGGCAGTCAAGGATGGAAAGAGAGTTGAACCAAAGGAAGCCATAGACCAGGAGGAGATTGCCCTAATGGTTTAAAGATTCAACAAATTCTTCAATAAGAACAATAAAAGAAACAAGGGTGAAACCTCCAGGAGACATTCAGCTCCCTCTAAGTCAAGGGAAGATAGGCCACCCAAGAGAGCTGAGCATCAAAGGGTTGAATATCAGAGAGCTGATAACCCAAGAACAGAAAGAGCTGATCAAAGAGCCGAGAATCGTGTTTGAAGCTGCAGACAACCAGGACATTTTGCGTTGATTGTTCCTATCCACCACCAACAAATATAGGAATGAAGAAGAAAAAAAGACTTGAGAGAAAGAAGACAGGGAAAAAGAAGAAAGCCATGTTGCTGCCGAGAGACCGCCGAGACAACTAAGTCTAAAGAAGCAGACTCAGAGAGTAGTGAAGCTGACTACTCAAGTGATTCTGAAGAAGAAGCCATGATCTGTCTTATGGCTAAAGAACAAGATCAACTAGACCAAGAAGATGAGGTACACTCTAACTCATCTCATTCAGATTCAAGTAATAGTGATTGTGATACACACACTTCATCACCCACTGATCTTTATGATTCATTAGGCAAAATGATGAAAGATGTTGAGCATATTAAATCCTCACACACACTTCTAAATGAGGAAAACAGCCAGCTTAAGAGCCAAAACTCACAGCTGACTAAAGAGCTGAGTACTCTGAGTCACATAGCTGATGAGAACACAAAGCTGAAGGCTGAAAATGCCAAAATGATAGCATAAATAGCTGCTATAGAAAAGAGGGAAAAAGATCTCAAGAATGTGATTGCCTCATTTACAATGGCATCCAAATCATTGGATGATCTTATCATGAGTCAAAAAGAATGTGGAGATAAAACAAGCATAGGATTCAATTCCTTTATGCTCAGTCAAACTCAAAGAGTGATTTTGGAAAAAGGATCTTCAAGCAATGAAGCATCTCAAAAATCCAAAACACCAAATGTTGCACCCACATTCACTCCTAAGCACAATCACAAACAAACTGGCCTTGGATATAAAGGGAAAGGAAAACAACCAGTTGAGTATGCTGAGAGGACATCTTAGAAGAAATCCAGCTGAGTTCCTCAGCAAACTCCAAATAGAAAGTACTCTGTGAAGAACAAACAGAGTTACCAAAAACACCAGAAGTTTCATCAGAGAAACACACATGTTGGGAATGGTAGAAACTACCCAAACCAAGCTGATTGGAACAATGTAAAATATCAGCAAAGACCAATGGAATACAAGCCTAAATGTCAAATACCTAAACACTAGCAAAGGTCATCCAAAGGGAAAAGAGCTATTATCAGCACACATATGCACCCAGGCACTACACTCAAAAATATCACAAATATCCCAAGAAAGCAGTTGCTAAAACACACACACAGGCATACAGACAAAAGAGACAGCTGTATGAACCTAAAACCCCCAAGAAATTTGTTAATGTGCACTATGATTATGGCACTGATAGATGGTAACCTCTTAGAGTCAAGTCCTTTGGCTATAGGTTGGTTGGATCATCTTATAGCACTAACCCCTCAGGACCCAGGCAAGTATGGGTACCTAAAAACTAATTTCCTTGATTGTAGGTTCAAGGAACAACTGAGTGCCAAGGAGCCTGGTACATGGATAGTGGTTGTTCCAGATATGTGACAGGAAACAAGAAAAATCTATCAAGATTCAAGGAGATTAGAGGTGCAAAAGTCATATTTGGAGAAAATGAAGCTCCAGGGGAAATCAAAGGCACGGGATCTATCAAGAAGAATGAATTGGAAATCACAGATGTTGCTTATGTTGAAGGTCTCAACTTCAACCTGCTAAGCATCAGCCAACTCTTTGACAAGGGCTACAATGTTGGATTCAATATGGGAGTGTGCCAGATCAAAGACGCTGAATCAAATGAAATAATGCTGCAAGGATCAAGACAGAAGAATATGTATGTGGTAGATTGGTCTACTACCACACCAAGCACTTGTCTGTTGGCAAAGAGCACAGCCGAATCAAGTTGGATGTGGCACAAGAAGCTGAGTCATCTGAATTTCAATACAATCAAAAAGCTTGCAACGAGTTATCTTGTTGAAGGATTGCCAGACTCATTGTACAAGAAAGAAAGCATATGTGATGCATGCCAGATGGGAAAACAAATAAAATCTTCATTCAAGGATAAACCAAGTCCTTCTTCAACAAGGATATTACATATGTTGCATATGGATATATTTGGTCCAGTTGAACCAACCAGCATAAGTGGAAAGAAATACACCTTAGTGGTGGTAGATGATTATTCAAGATATACATGGACAATCTTCATGTGCAAAAAGAAGGAAACTTTGCAGAAGTTACCCCAGCTGATGAAAAGAGCCAAACCATTATAAAGATAAGGTCCGATAGAGGAACTGAGTTTTTTAATGGGATAATTACTCAGTATTGTGTTGAAAATAGTATTTTTCATGAGTTATCTGCAGCAAGAACTCCACAGCAGAATGGAGTAGCTGAAAGAAGGAACAAAACTCTCAAGGAAGCTGCAAGGACCATGTTAGCTGAAGCTGGATTGCCTAAGAGATTGGGCTGAAGCCATTAACACAACATGTTATACTCAAAATAGATGCATGATTAACATGCAATTAACCAAGACTCCCTATGAAATTTGGACAGGGTGAAAGCCAAATGTTGGATATTTTAAGATATTTGGATGCAAATGCTTCATCCATAACAACAACAAGGATAATTTGAAACCTTTTGATGCTAAAGCTGATGAAGGTATCTTTTTGGGATACTCAGCGGAGAGCAAAGCCTATAGAGTGTTGAACAAGAGGACTATGGTCACAGAAGAGTCTATCAATGTGGTTTTTGATTAACCCAATGTGAATGGAGAAGACTTTGAAGAGTTAGCTGAAAAGTTGAATCAACCAACTATGCAGGAAAGTCCCTATGTTGAAGCTGAAGTAAGAGCAATCAACACAGAAGAAGATGAGATAGATGAATCTCAAAAACAACTGGAAAGTCTACAGCTGAATGAAGATGAAAGAGCTGTTCAAGACAACTTAGATGTGAGACGACTGAATCCAACTGACTTGCTCCAACCTGATGTGAGATGGCTGAGAGACCACCCACCAGAGTTAGTAATTGGAGATGTAAGAGATGGCATAAGAACCAGATCCAGAGCACATCATGAAGCAATGTTTACTTGTTTTATTTCCCAAATAGAGCCAAAAGATGTGTCTCAAGCATTGGATGACACACATTGGATTCAAGCTATGCAAGAAGAGCTGAATCAATTTGAAAGAAACAAGGTATGGGAATTGGCGCAGAGGCCAACCCATCAAAATATTATTGGCACAAAATGGGTTTTAAGAAACAAGATGAATGAGGAAGGATCTGTGGTGAGAAACAAAGCGAGATTGGTAGCCAAAGGTTATTGCCAAGAAGAGGGTATAGAATTTGATGAAACCTTTGCTCCTGTTGCAAGATTGGAAGCGATAAGGATATTTCTTGCCTATGCTGCACATAAGAACTTCACTGTGTATCAAATGGATGTGAAAAGTGCATTTCTAAATGGACTGCTAGAGGAAGAAGTCTATGTTGAACAACCTCCAGGTTTTGAGCAGAAGACTATTGGATATAAGGTGTACAAGCTCAAGAAAGCATTATATGGATTGAAACAGGCACCAAGAGCATGGTATGATACATTGTCTCAATTTCTAACTGACAATGGATTCACCAAATGCAAAGTGGAAAGAACACTCTTCAGAATTCAAGATGGAGAGAGTATACTGCTTGTTCAAATATATGTGGATGACATTATTTTTGGATCCACAAATAAAGAGCTGTGTGACAAGTTCTCAAACCTCATGCAAGGTAAATTTGAGATGAGTGTGATGGGAGAGCTGACTTTCTTCCTAGGACTTCAAGTCAAGCAATTGAAGGATGGAACCTCCATAAGTCAAACAAAATACACCAGAGATTTAATGAAGAAATTCGGTATGGAAGAGAAGTCTTTTGTGAAAATACCAATGAACACATCAGTCAAGATGGACATGGATGCAGATGGCAAGGCTGTAGATCAAACCAGATATAGAACACTTATTGGATCATTGTTCTACTTAACAACAAGCAGACCAAACATCACCTTTGCAGTTGGTGTATGTGCAAGATTCCAATCTGTACCAAAGGAGAGCCACATGACTGCAGCTAAGAGAATCCTAAGGTATTTGAAGGGATGTCAGGAAGTTGGCCTATGGTATCCAAAGGAAAGTGGATTCCAGCTTATTGGTTACTCAGACTCAGACTATGCTGGATGTAGAGTTGACAGGAAGAGTACTTATGGTACATGTCAAATGCTTGGAAACAGATTGGTTTCCTGGTTTAGCAAGAAGCAAAACTCAATAGCCACATCCACAGCTGAAGCAGAGTACATAGTTGGGGGCAGCTGTTGTGCCCAAGTCTTATGAATGAGACAACAACTGAGAGATTATGAGATTGAAGAAAAAGAGATTCCAATTATGTGTGACAACACTAGTGCTATTGCAATCACTCAAAATCCTGTGTTGCATTCAAGAACAAAGCACATTGATGTCAGATATCATTTTATAAGAGATCATGTTGAAAAGAAAGACATCACTTTAGAGTATATCTCAACTGATAAGCAGTTAGCTGATATATTCACTAAGCCCTTATGTGAATCAAGATTTGAATTGCTTAAGAATGAACTGGGGTTAATTGAGCTGAGTTAACACTCAGAAAACTCAATTAGCAGAGATAGTCGATGAGAAAATGAGAAAAGAGCAAGTTTCACAAATCAGCCATGTGAAACAGCCATGTCGGAAAGTCAGCTGTATCGAGTTAGCTAACAGCTGAGTTACTTATTAAAAAGAGAGAAGCAGAGTTAAGTCATATTTGATATAAGCTGAGTCATTTATGAACTAAGTGACATAAACACAATAGTTTTAAATGAGCGGGAATGTTTTTAAGGATGACGTCAGCGTAATAATGACGGGAATAGTAAAAAGCTGCACAGTAAGCATATGATTGGATATAAATGATGCCACATTAAATGAGAGGAATTAAATGCGGTTTTGACGTTCTAATCTGAGCCGTTGATCTCGATCCAAATTCAAAATCTGAAGACATGTCCTTTCATAACCCTTATATATACAGTTTCCAGTCTTCTCTCTTCCCTACTGAAACTGTTCATCTTCAAAGCAAAAGGCAAGCAAGCTCTCTTTTCTCTCGAAAACCCTAAGTATTCTCAAGCACGTACTACAATTTTTAATCGTTAAAACTATCTGAAAATGGCACCAAAGATCGATTACGTCAAGCTCTCTAAGCAAATCCACTCTGGATCATCAGTAGATTTCCAAGGCATGGTGAAACAGGGTTCCGATGAAACCCTAGTTAAGAAGATCGCTGAGATGTTGAAAAAGTCAGGTCTCAAGGCTTTTCTGACCATGGAGTACTCTCAGACATATGAGGAGGTTGCAATGTTCTATGTCAATGCGGAGGTGCAGGACGAAGCTATCAAGTCTTCTGTCCATAGCAAGGACATCAAAATAAGTGCTAAGGACCTTGCTGAGCACTGCTTACTGCCTTCTGAAGGGATGAAGGAGATTTACTGAAGTAGACTTGGCTGCTGCATGGAAAGAAGTAGCCAAACCTGAGTGTGCTGCTAAGGTGGTCTACACATCTAATAAGAAACTGCTGAAGGACGACTATCATAAGTTGATGGATGTTGTTTCCAAATGCGTAGATATGAAGTTCGGCAGCTTCAACCAGCTGTCAAAGACCAAGATGATCGTCATGGCTGCGATCATGCAGGGCAAGAAAGTCAAGTGGGCTAAGTTTGTGTACAGCAGACTCTGCCAGAATATTTTGAACAAATCCTTCAAGGAGGATGGATCCTTTGGAGGATCTCTTGGATATGGCCTCGTGATTGGCCATCTGATGGAAGTGAAGGGTATTGCCCTTCGACATGGCAAACCCTTCCATGTCAACAAGAAAATGTTCAGGGCAAACCTATCAGGTGCCCAGAAGAGAGCCCATGCCAAGCGAACAGAGACAAGTGAGGGGGAATCAGCTGACCCTGAAGATACAGTTGCCACCCCTCCACCAAAGAAGAAAGCTGCCCCTGCAGCCAAGAAGAAGAAAGCTGCCCCTACAGCTAAGAAAAAGGATGCACCTACCCGTGCAGTAGAGTCCCCTGTCCGAGCAGCCGAGTCACCTGGCCCTGCAGCCGAGACTCCTGCCCCTGCAGCAGAGACTGAGAAGGAACCGTCAATCCCTTCTCCAGTCATGAAAAAGAAGAGGACTACCAAATCAAGAAAGGCAGCTGCCTCCAGGCCAACTCAGAAAGCCTTCACCTTTGAGGAACCGGAGGATTTTGAATCAGAGGTTCCTCTGCGCCCTTCAAGAAAGAGAAGATTGGTCAGGCATTCTGATCTTGAGAAGACGGCTGAGTCTGCTACTCAGCTGGAAAAGGAAGATGAAACTACTGGAAATCAAGAGGAGCAGTCTCCAGAAGTGGTCGATGAAACCGTTAAGTCTGCTGATGATGTGCAACAGATATCATCTGAAGAGCCAGCTATGCGGAAGACAGCTGAGAAAGAAAAGGCAGCTGAGACAACCGTGCCTATTGTTGAAAAGGTTGTCTCTCCTCCTGAAACAAATGATGCTGAAGGCGAAGAGGAGAAGAGTCTCTTGCCTACAATTCCTGAAACAGGAGGAGAGGGAGATGAAGTTGAAAATGATGATGATGATATCATCATGTATTCTCCGCTGTACCCAGACATCCAACGCCATCTACGCGAGTGAAGGGCATGGAAACTTGACCACTCAAGGGTACAGTTCGCTCATCCTGAGTATATCGAAGAAGAAGAGGAATTGTTGCGATTTCTCGGCGTTGACACTGCGCTAAAGGCCCTTGATGAAGAAATTTGCATGGATATTATTCACATCATCAGGGAGAAAGAAAAAGAGAAAGCAGCCGAGTAAGAACAAACTCTTGAGAAGGCCAAGATATGTGAGTTCACTGGTTCTCTCGATCATACTCATACACATCTTGATGTGCTGTTCGACAGTGATGAAGATATGGATCCCATTGCTGCAGCAGAGAAGTCAGATATGCAGCAGGCTCTCAGGGAATCCAGGCTAATGCAAGTGCAGCAAAATCTGGTTGAAGGCCCAGGAGAGTCCTCACAATCTCTCATACAAACAGATCCTCTAGGAGTGGCTCAGCACATTTCCTCAGTCGTCTCTGCAGCCACATCCCTTGTACAATCGGAGGATGGATCCAAGGGCACTGGCAATGACACTGGGATTTTGGGCACCCAAGTTGAGCCAACCCCTGAAGAAGGCTTTTTACCATCTGCCCCAGCGGCTGAGCACTCAACGGGAGAAGCCGCGAGTCTGAAGTAGGGTGACCCCACCATTAGCCACTCAGCTGGTGCACCAGCTGAGGGGAAAACTCACTCCACCACCACAGGGTAGGAGGTTACTGTGGATGACTCAAATTTGGAGAAAGGAGGCAAAGTGGAAACTGAGAAAGAACCACAGTAGAGTGACATTGATGAAGCTCGGACAGTTGAGTCTATCCCAGCTGAAATGTTAGCTGCTTCGAAGGCCAAGGACACTGTATTCACAATCGAGGCACAGGATGGAAGTGCCCCGGGAGTTAACACTCTGGGCCGTGAAAGTGCAATCCAAGGAGTTGAGACTCCTATGGATGCCATTGTTGAAGACCTTAAGATAGCTGCGACTATCGAAGGGAATGTAGAAGACCCTAAGACAGTTGAGATTGTCGAAGGGAACATTGAAGGCCTCGCAGCAGTTGAGTCTGCTGGAGGTATTGAAGGCCTAAGGGAGGTTGAGACTTCCATATGTAAGGGTGAAGAGATACAGAACATTTCTCCAGTTCACAACGCTGAAATAGAACAAGAGATAAGCGCACTTCATGACTCCCAGGAGAACTTTGATGTATCATTCTTGGGGTCAGAAGATGAAGCTGAGTCCACTCCGATTGCAAATCCTACGAACCCAGCTGAGGATGTTCTCAAAACTAAGAACCAACTACGTGACAAAGCTGCTCGTCAAAAATTTAATTTCGATGATGAACCAAGCCCACAGGTCTCATCATCATCCGATGACGCTGATGATGCAGCAGAGGACCAGGTACTTCATTTAGAAAAATCCACTGAGACTGAGGAAGCTGTTAAGATAGCTGAGGCTCAGTCAGCTGGGCAAAGCAATCCCAAAGCCCCAGCTGAAACCAAGTCAACTGCGCAGGCTCCCACAGCTGCAGCAGTAACGACTACACAAGCTCCGTCATCGCAGGCATAAACCTTGCAAACCATCCCATATGTGCGTGATGATGCCTTTCAGGAAATGTTTCCTTTCACGCCGATCCTACCAGAGTTAGAAGAGGAGACCGCCGCTCAACAACAAAGATTCACTGTGAGAGAGGATCCAATCGTTCCCACTGACACCATTGTTCCAGCCGAATTCAACTTTGATGAAGAGTGGCCTGCAGCTGAATCAAGTGAGACAGCTGAGATTCGTGAGGTCTTCAAGAAAATCTGTGAAGAGATTGAGAAGATTGAAAGACATCAGGCCTCACTCGACTTAAGACTGGATAACAGGGATGCTACCCTCACAGCAGACTTGAGAGGGATAGTGGTACGAATCCGAGAATGGTCTCAACAGCAATCTGCCATGCGACTTGAACAAGTTTGTTATTTCAAAGCACTATATGGCGAAATGTTCATCTGGATGACTGACAACGCTGATATCAAGCAAAGGATGCAGACATATATCGAAAGGCTACACGAGTCTCACAAGACTGAAATGGAGCTGCTACAAGAATTCTAGAGAAAGAAATTATGCGCGTTGAGGAAACAATGAATGCAAAATTCAGCCTACTCATGGCTGAAATGAAGTTGGTGGTACTTGATCGCGAAATTCTTACCGCAAGCGTACGGTGTCAAGTTTTAGTATAGGTTTTGAAAGTAGGGTTATCGTCTCTACAGGGATTGTTATCGAATTTTACACTAAGTACTATAATTAAAATAGCGTAATTCTATCTAGAAATCAAAAAAAGATGAGGATTTATTAAACTAAAAAGAAAACTAAAATAAGCAATAAATTGGTTCAGACAATTAATCAAACACGTAAAAGATGAATTCTAGAGGGTTGATTTCACCTAGTTATCCCCTATGTTTTCAATCCAGTTTATTAATCACAAGTTATCAATCTATAAGCCAATATTCCTACCGTTTATCACTTCCTCTCTCGAGTGCCAAGTGATTCTAGGTTACAATTTCTGATTTCGATATCTCTATAAAAATCATAAATTAAACCCTAATATGCTCAATGAATATTCTATCACAGGCTTCAAAAGATTCATAAACCTCTCGGTTCTATGAAACCCTAGGTTGTGCTATTATATGGCCATACGTTCAATTATCTCTCTCGAGCATCAAATCAAACAAACCAAACAATCTAAATTATTGATCAGATAATCCAGATGCAATCAAATCAAATAGCATAACAGATTAAATAATATGCAAATTTCATAAACTAGAAATCAAAACATAGGTTCAAACGTAAGTTACATCAATCCCCTAGAAATATAGGTTTAGCTCATAATGGATGTATAAAAACTCATGAAGAAATAATTATACATCTCAAAAAATCGACAAAGAAAAAGCAAAGAAAGAATTGAGAAGAAAAGAGAAGGAATTATCTCTGTGTCCAGACGAGAAGTGCCTCCAATTGATGTCTCGAACCCTAGCTCTGTGTCTCTTGCCTTGCGTTGTGCTCAAAATAATGTTCGACCCCTGTCCCGTTGTTGGGAAATTATTTTGTAGATTTTGATGAATGCCATGTAAAACTTAGAATAGGAAGTTGGCATCCCATTTTTGTTGTAAACCGCATTGTAATAGATAGGGCTGGTCGAGCTGAGTTAAGTCAGCTATGCCTAAACATGCAAGAAGACAACTGGAGACTAGAAGAAAGACTCATTGCGAGGCGGTGAGTATGGCAAAGACGGAACTCGATCAAGATGCGGTGAGATGCGGTGAGTGAAGTATCAATCAAGTCAACTCAAGTCACCAAGTCTCAAGGTTGAAGTGACAAAAGAGTCATCAAATGATTGGAAGCTGACTCGAAGTCACCTGAGGATGTTAAGAAAATGCAGTCAAGTCAAGACAACTGAAAGAGATCCGTTGCACATAAATCAAGCGAATTACTTAAACAAGTAATACCTCCATCTCGCATTTCTTGAAGTGCTCGATCCCGAGAAGCGTGCAAGAGGAATAAACCAATGGGAAGCATCGCACCATGTCGAACTACGAAAAAGTCAAGAATCATTCATACGAGGAAATGGCAATTCCAAGAACTGCAACAAGGCAAGCCAACGACCACAAGTGACTTTAAAAAATAAGCCTATCTCTTCAATGGGCAGATTTTTGAAAGATCACTATAAAAGACTGAGGAATTTATTTGAGAAAAGGTTACCTTGATTACCTGAACCACGAACATCCAAGCAAACATTTGAACTGTAACCTAAGATATTCTCAAATCATTCAAGATCAATCCTCAAGCCTACATTAGGAAGGAAATCAATCCAACACTCACCTGTGAAGGAAAGATAACATCAATCAGTTGAAGAGGAAATTTTTGAAGAATCAAGGGGTCTACATTCCACGGAGGATTGTAGGAAGGTTCAAGGTCGAATCAGTCTCAAGGTTTTGGAGGGCTTCGTGATCAAATCCAAAAAGCTTGAGCAAGTGGGCTGTAGTAGCAAAAGTACCGCCTGTGAAGAAGAAGTTCGAGTCGCACGAGAAGCCGGTGCGTGACCAAGGCATCTCCAGACTGAGTCCCAAAGGATCAAGTCAGCTGTGTGATCAAGACTTGTATCTGGACTGTTAACCACTATGTATATTGATCAATACTTAGTGGATTCCTCCAGGAGTTGGAGAAGAGACGAGTAGAAGAATTACCCCATCTTCGAACCTCTATAAAAACTTATTGTGCCATTTACATTTCAAAGACTTTAATTTTCGCATCTTATTTTATCACCGATAAATTTGCTATCCAATTGATAATCAATCGAGTGCTAAAACCAAGTATTAAAACAAACTTAACCAAATTCAAGGGTGTTAAGTCTTCCAATGAAAACAAATCACAAGAGAGTTAAGTCTTTAGTCAAAACAATTGAGTTACTCTATCAACGGCTCGATCAGTCGTTGAGTGACTAACTCTTTGATTAACTAACTTAGTTTGTCCATCAAGGACACAATCGTGAAGTATTAACTCGAATAATTAAAAGGACTAATTTAAAAAGTTGGTAAGGTTTATTCAACCCCCCCTTCTAAACCTTACACTCACACCCCTTGGGACCTACAAGTGGTATCAGAGCGGTTGGTTCATTGAGCCTTCCGCACTGGTTACTGAACTAGATCTCCAAATTTTTCAAAGTCTGTTTTAGTACTTGATCTTTCAAAACTCTTTTTACCATCAAAAGTTATTATCATGGAAGCAAATTTGACACGCATCCCTATGTTCACAATTGAAGAATTTGATGATTGGAAAATTCGTATGCGGGCTCATCTATCAGCATTACATGATGAGATGTGGATAGTGATAGAGGATGGGCCACTGCAAATTTTAAAAGTGAACACAATGTAAGAGAGCAAGTGCAAGGTGAAGGTGAAGAGGATGTTGCTACGGACCAACTATGGTTGAAAAACCAAGAGTGAATGGACAAATGATGATGAAAGAAAAGATATAACTTGGACAATGTGGCCAAGGACATTCTTTACAAAACCTTGGACAAAGCTATGTTCAATAAAGTCAAATCATGCAAAACGGCTAAAGAAATGGGACAAGCTAACATTGATTTGTGAAGGCTCGTGAGCAAATCAAGGAAAATAAACTATCTGTTCTTTGTACAAAAATTTGAAAATTTTAAAATGCTTGCAGGAGAGACCTTGGATCATTTGGATGCTCGGTTCACGTAAATTACCAATGAGCTATATGCACTTGGAAAAGAATATACACGAGAAAGAAATGTGTATAAAGATTCTAAGAAGTCTCCCGGTGAATGGGAAATGAAGGTCATGGCACTAAGACATTCCATGGACCTATCCAAGACATCCAACCATGAGCTATTCTCGGATCTCAAAGCCTACGAATTTGAGTGAGAAGAAAAGACCGGAGGAGAGAACAGTGTGCCCAAAACAATTTGCTCTAATTGTTAAGGATGGCAAGAGAGCCGAGGTCAAAGAAGTCATTGACCAAGAGGAATAGCCCCGATGGTTAAAAGGTTTAACAAGTTCTTCAATAAGAACTACAAGAGAGGCAAGGGCGAATCCTCCGAAGGCACTCGACTCTCCTCCAAGTCAAGGGAAGATAGGCCAACTAAGAGAGCAGAGCATCAAAAAGTTGAATATCAAAGGGTCGACAATCCAAGAATGGAAAGAGTGATCAAAAGGTTGAAAATCTATCTTTGAGGCTATGAGCAACCAGGTCACTATGCCATTGATTGCCCCATACCCCGTAGTCAACAAATACATGAATGAAGAAGAAAGAAAAAGAGAAAGAAGACAAGAAAAGAAAAAGGCAATGTTGGGCAGAGATCGAGAGACAGCCAAGTCAAGAGACACAATCGATTGATTGAGAGAGTAGTGAAGCTGACTACTCAAGTGACTCTGAAGAAGAAGCCCTGATCTGTTTGATGTCCAAGGAACAAGACCAACCTGACCAAGAAGATGAGGTACACTCTAATTCATCACTCTCAGATTCTAGTGATAGTGACTGTGACGCACACACTTCATCACCCACTGATATTTATGATTCATTAGGCAAAATGATGAAAGATTTTGAACACATTAAATCCTCAAACACATTACTAAATGAGGAAAACAGCCTACTCAAATGCCAAAACTCACAGCTGACTAAGGAGCTGAGTACCCTAAGTCAAATAGCTGATGAGAATGAAAGTCTAAAGGCTGAAATGCTAAGCTAATAGCAGAGATAACTGCTATAGAAAAGAGGGAGAATGACCTCAAAAATGTGATTGCCTCATTCACTAATGCATCTAAATCATTGGATGATCTTATTATGAGCCAAAGAGAATGTGGAGACAAGATAGGCATATGATTTAATTCCTCTGTGCCATGTCAAGCTCCAAAAGTGATTTTGGAAAAAGGATCTTCAAGCAATGAAGTATCTCTAAAATCTAAAACTCCAAATGGTGCACACACATTTATTCCAAAGCACAATCACAAGCAAACTGACCTTGGCTATAAAGGAAAAGGAAAACAGCCAGTTGAGTGTCTTTGAGAGAGACACAGTGAGAAGAAATCCAAAGAGTTCCTCAAAGCAAACTCCAAACAGGAGATACTCAGAAAAAGAAGAAACATAGCTACCAAAAACCCCTTAAGTTCTATAAAAGAAACACATATGAAGGGAATGGTAGAAAGTACCCAAGCCAAGCCGATTGGAATAATGTGAACTATCAAAGAAAGACCTATGGAATATAAGCCCAAATGGCAAAGGCCTAGAACTCAGCAAAGGCCATTCCCAAGGTATAAGAGCTTTCATCAGCACACATATGCACCTAGGCACTACACCCAGAGATACCACAACTACCCAAAGAAGGCAATTGCTAAAACACATACACTGGCATACAGACAAAAGAGACAGATGTATGAACCTAGAACCCCCAAGAAATTTGCCAAAATTAATTATGATTATGGCACTGATAGATGGCAACCCCTTAGAGTCAAATCATTTGGCTATAGGTTGGTTGGATTATCTTACAATACTAACCCCTCAGGACCCAGGCAAGTATGGGTACCTAAAACTTAATTTCCTTGATTGCGGGTTCAAGGAAGCAGTGAGTGCCAAGGAACCTGGTACATGGATAGTGGCATTCCGGACACATGACAGAAACAAGAAAAATCTGTCAAAATTCAAGGAAGTCAGAGGTGCAAAAGTCATATTTGGAGGAAATGAAGCTCCAGGGGAAATAAGAGGCATTGGATCCATCAAGAAAAATGGATTAGAAATCACAGATGTTGCATATGTTGAAGGACTCAACTTCAACCTGCTAAGCATCACCAACTCGTGACAAGGGTTATAATGTTGGATTCAACATGGGTATATGCCAAATCAAGGATACCGAATCAAATGAAGTTGTGTTGCAAGGATGCAGACAAAAGAACATGTATGTCGTGGATTGGTCAACCGCAACACCAAGCACTGTCTGTTAGCAAACATCAAAGCACATTTGAATCAAGTTGGTGTGGCACAAGAAGTCGAGTCACCCGAATTTCAAAACAATTAACAAGCTTGCGGAAGCAATCTTGTGGAAGGACTTCAGGACTCAAGATACAAGAAGGAGAGTATATGTGATGCATGTCGAAGGGAAAACAAATCAAATCATCATTCAAAGAAAAGACATGTCCATCTTCAACAAGAATATTGCACCGCTACATATGGATCTATTTGGTCCAGTTGAACCAAAGCTAGCATAAGTGGGAAGAAATACACATTGGTGGTAGTAGATGACTACTCAAGATATACATGGACAATATTCATGTGTAAGAAGAAAGAAACTCGCAGAAACTACCACAATCGATGAAAAGAATCCAAAATGAGAAGAGTCAAACCATTATCAAAATAAGATCTCGAGAGGAAATGAGTTTGTCAATAGTATAATAACTCGATGATTGTATTGAAAATGGTATTGGTCATGAATTATCTGCGCAGCAAGGACTCCACAAGAGAATGGAGTTGCGAGAAAGAAGGAATAGAACTCTCAAAAAGAAAGCAAGGACCATGTTAGTCAAGCGGGGGCTACCTAAAGGATTTTGGGTCAAGCAATAAACACAAAGATGCTATACTCAAAATAGATGCATGATAAACAGACGGTGACAAAGACTCCTATGAGATTTGGACAGGGGAGAAAGCCAAGTGTTGCATATTTTAGAATATTTGGATGCAAATGCTTCATCCATAGCAATGGCAAAGATAATTTAAAGGCTTTTGATGCTAAAGCGATGAAGGTATCTTCTTGGGATACTCGGTGAAAGCAAAGCCTACAGAGTACTCAACAAAAGGACCATGGTTACTGAGAGGAATCCATTCATGTGGTGTTTGATGAGCCAAATGTAAATGGAGAAGACATTGAAGAGTCGATGATAAGTGAATCAACCAACCATGCGTAAGAGTCCCTATCTTCAAGTGAGTTTGGAATTATAAACCCGATGAAGATGAGATAGCCGAGTCTCAAAAACAGTGGAAAATCTGCGGCTAAGTGATGACGAGAGAGCCGATCAAAACAACACGGATGCAAGACGATCGAACCGGCTAACTTACTCCAACCTCGATGTAAGATGGCCGAGAGACCATCCACGTAACTAGTCATTGGAGATGTAAGAGAAGGTGTCAAAACGAGATCCAGAACTCAACAAGAAGCAATGTTCACATGCTTCATCTCACAAATAGAGCCTAAAGATGTGTCACAAGCATTGGATGACACACATTGGATTCAAGCCATGCAAGAAGAGCTGAATCAATTTGAAAGAAATAAAGTGTGGGAACTAGTTCAAAGACCTACACATCAAAATGTTATTGTCACTAAATGGGTATTCAGAAACAAGATGAATGAGGAAGGTTTTGTGGTAAGAAACAAAGCAAGATTGGTAGCCAAAGGATATTGCCAAGAAGAAGGAATAGATTTTGATGAAACTTTTGCTCCTGTAGCAAGATTGGAAGCTATAAGGATGTGTCTTGCCTATGCAGCTCACAAGAATTTTATTGTATATCAAATGGATGTAAAGAGTGCATTCCTTAATGGTTTATTGGAAGAAGAAGTATATGTTGAACAACCTCCAGGATTTGAACAGAAGACTCTTGGAGACAAAGTATACAAACTCAAGAAAGCTCTATATGGGTTGAAACAGGCACCTAGAGCATGGTATGATACATTGTCACAATTCTTGACTAGGAACGGATTCACAAAAGGCAAAGTGGACAGAACACTCTTCAGAATTCAAGATAGGAAGAGTATACTGCTTGTTCAAATATATGTGGATGATATCATCTTTGGATCCACAAACAAAGAGCTCTGTGATAGATTTTCAATTCTTATGCAAAGCAAATTCGAAATGAGCATGATGGGAGAGCTGACATTCTTCCTTGGACTCCAAGTGAAACAGCTGAAGGATGGAACCTTCATAAGTCAAACAAAATACACCAGAGATTTAATGAAGAAATTTGGTATGAAAGAGAAGTCTTCAGTAAAAATACCAATGAATACATCAGTCAAAATGGACATGGATGCAGATGGCAAGCCTGTAGATCAAACAAGATACAGAGCACTTATTGGATCATTGCTCTATCTTACAGCAAGCAGGCTAGACATAACCTTTGCCGTAGGTGTATGTGCAAGATTTCAATCTGCTCCAAAAGAAAGCCACATGACTGCAGCCAAGAGGATCTTGAGATATTTGGAAGGAAGCCAAGAAGTTGGCTTATGGTATCCAAAGGAAGGTGGATTGAAGCTAATTGGCTATTCAGACTCTGACTATGCTGGATGTAGAGTTGACAAGAAGAGCACCTCAGGCACATGTCAAATGCTTGGAAATAGGCTAATTTCCTGGTTTAGCAAAAAGCAAAATTCAATAGCCACCTCTACAAACGGTGAACGAGAATACATAGTCATGCGGGCAATTGTTTGTGCCCAAGTCCTATGGATGAGACAAAACGGTGAGAGACTATGAAGTTGAAGAAAAGGAAATTCCAATCATGTGTGATAACACAAGTGCAATTGCAATCACTCAAAATCCAGTGTTGCACTCAAGAACAAAGCATATCGATGTCAGATATCACTTCATAAGAGATCATGTTGAAAAGAAGGACATCACCTTGGAATATATTTCAACCGATAAGGGTTCGACATATTCACAAAACCATTATGTGAATCAAGATTTGAAGAACTCAAACATGAGTTATGATTAATTGAGCTGAGTTGACACTCAGAAGACTCAAAGAAAAGAAATGAAACACGAAAAGAGGAAAAAGAGATGAACTCTTAAATCAGCTAAGTGAATCAGCCGTATCGGAAAGACAGTTGTACCGAGTTAGCTGACAGCTGAGTATTTACATGCGGGGAGAGAAGAGTTAAATCAGCTAAGGGACAAGCTGAGTCATTTATGAGCAAAGTGACAAAAATGCAGTCGTTTTTACTAAGCGGGAATGTTTTTAAGAATGACGTCAGCATAATTATGACGTGTACAGGCAAAAGCTGCACACCAAGCTTATGATTGGATATAAATGCTGCCACATTAAATACGAGACATTACATGCAAATCGGCGTGCAAGATCTAAGCCATTGATTTTGATCACATTTCAAAAACCACCCGCACGTCCTTTCATGAACCATACTTAAACCATTTCGTCCGTTTCTCTCTCACTTTACCAAAAACTGTTCATCTCTCTCTCGAAAGCAAAAGCAAATATTCTCTCTCAAAACCCTTTCAATCCTCTGATCATTTTCTAAATTTCGTTCGGTAAAATACTGAGAAATGGCATCCACTCATGATTTTGTCAAGCTAGGAAAGCAAATCCACACCGGGGTCTCTTTGTGGATTTCGATGGTATGGTGAAACAGGGGTCCGACGACACCCTAGTGAAGAAGATTCTTTGAGAAATTGGAAACGCCCGGGTCAAAACCGTTTTCGCGTTGAAGTTTTCGATGACCTATGTGGAAGAGGTCGCGAGTTCACGTGAACGCCGAGGTTCACGATGAGGGCATTAAGTCCTCTGTTCATGGAAAGAAGTTCATCATTACTGCCAAGGATTTGGCAGAACACTGAATGAAATTAATGAAGCTGATGTTGACCTGACTGCTACTTGGAATGAAGTAGCCAAGTCCGACTATCTTTGAGAAAGTAGTCTACACTAATAACAAAAGAGGCTCGAAGGAGGACTACCACAAATTCTGGACATAGTTGCCAAATGCATAGATATTAAATTTGGCGGCTTTGACCGGTATGGCCCAAAGCAAAGTTGACCGTAATGGCTGCTATCATTGAAGAACTGAAAGTGAACTGGCTGAGTTTGTCTAAAGACTCGCTAGAACGTTGGGAACAAATCCTTCAAGGAGGATGGAACGTTTGGAGGTTCTCAGGATACGGCCTGGTGATTGGCCGGTGATGGAGGTAAAAGGAGTCCCTCTTCGACATGGAAAGGCGTTCCATGTAAACAAGAGGATGTTCGATCAAATCCTCTCTAGCGCGACGAAGAGAGCCTACGATAAAGAGAGCGTCGAGTGAGGGGAATCGGTGGAAGATACAACTGTCTCTTCTCCACCAAAGAAGAAGGGTCGCCGCCCGCAATCGCTAAGAAGACTACGCCCCTGCAGCAAAGAAAGAAAAAGAAATCTGCTCCCGCCCCGCTGGCTCGAGTCACCGCCCCAGCTGGCCGTGTCTCCCGCCCTCGCCCGCTGCGGAGAAGGAATCTCAAATACCTTCTCCGGTCATCAAGAAAAGGAGAATCGATAAGCCAAGATGGCGGCTCCTCGAAGAAGACAACAACACCGCCCCGCCGCCAGGACTCGGAAGAAACCTTATCCGAACGTAAATCCCCGGTACAAACAAAAAGAAGAAGAAGAATTTTCAAGCGCCCGAGCTTGAGAAACCGGGCTGAGTCACCACTCGGTGGAGAAGATACCCGAAAGCTGCTTTGTAGAAGTAGAGTCTCCGGACGTGATCGATGAAATGGCCAAGTCTCATCGAGGCCGATCAGCAGAGGCAACTCAAGACCCAGTTGAGACGAGCAGTGAGAACAAGGAACGGCCGAGACAACCGAATCACTGTTGACGGGGTTGCTTCTCCCACCGTAACAAAGTCTCTACCCTTAATACCTGGAAACGAGGGCGGCAAAGAGAATGATGAAGACGATGTAATCATCTACTCTCCATTGTATCCGAAATCCAAAATCGTCTCGAGAGTGGAGAAAATGGAAGTCGAGCCTATCCAGTGCGGTTTGAAAATCCGAGTTCATTCTTTGAGGAAGAAGAACTCTTGAGGTTTCTTGAGGTGGACACGATCTTTGCAAGCCCTTGATGAGGATAATTGCATCAATATATCTGCAGATTCGAAAAAGAAAATGAACGGGCTAAAGCAGCTGAGGAAGCAGAGGCACGTGAGAAGACCAACATCTGCCCTCCCACTGGCACCACCGATCATACACACCCTCACCTTGATGTCCGATCAGGAAGTGATGAGGATCTGGACCCTGTTGCTGCCACAAAAGAATTGCAAATGCAGCAAGCAATGCAAGAGTCCGAGAATCCTCCATGAGCAAAGAATGATGGAGGGACCGGGAGAGTCCTCCAAATCACGGTGAAATAGATCCTATGGGAGTGGTGCAAAGATATTGCCTTGTTGTTGTCGCCACCACTTCCCCAACTCATTCGAGAGGAAGGTGTTAAGGGAACTGGCGATGAAACTGGGATTATGGGGACCCCAGTCGAGCCAACCCCTAATGAAGGTATCTTACCACCTGCCCCAACGGTTGAATGCTCAGTGGAAACAGCCGGGAGTTTGGAGACGAGTGACCCCATTCCAAGTCACTCGGTGGTGCCACCGGGGGAAACTCTCTCCACTGCAGCAAGGTCGGAGGATCTTTGCGGTGACTCCACAATGAATTTAGGAGGCGAAGTGGAGAAGGAACAATCACAAAATACACAAAGAGCAAGTTGTCACTAACGAGGCTCGAGGCATTTGATGTCTCGGTGAAGTGCCAATCGCTCTGCGCAGCTAATGACGCCGCGATGCGATGCGGTCGAGGCACAGACGGAATCGCCCGGGAGTTAACACTGGCGATGAAAGTGTAATCCATGGAGTTGAGACTCCAATGGATGCCACCGAAGAAGACCCCAAGACAGTGACCGACCTTTGTCGAAAGGGATGTCAAGGCCTCATTGCAGTTGAGACTGCGGGGAGGTAATGAAGGCCAACGGGAGGTTGAGACTTCCCGGGGTAGAGAAGCGAAGCAGTAACATCCCTCCCGCTATCATTGATCCATCGAAAAGGAGATAAGTGCTCTTCACGATTCCCAGGATAATCCCGATGTAACCTTTCGGGATCGGAAGGAGACGATGAAGCCGAGTCATCCCCCCGTGATCGATCCCAAAGACTCAGCTGAGGATGTTCCAACCACAAGTAAGTCTGACCTCAAGACTACTCGCCAATCATTTAACTTTGATGATGAGCCACCCATGGAAATCTCATCATCGTCCGATGACGCTCCGATAAAGGCCGAGGACAGTCAACTCATTTGGAAAAACCGGTGAGACCAAGACGAAGGCTGTTAAGACAGTTGAGGCTCAGCAAGCTGGGTCGACTTCACAACAGACCCCAACTGAAACATAGTCCACTGCGTAGGCTCCCCAAGCTGCAACAGGTTCGACTCCACAAGGAACTTCACGAGCACCACCTATCATTGAACAAATTCTAGTTGCGCGTGATGATTCCTCCATTGAATCATTTCCCTTCTCTCTGGAGGTACCTGACCTCCCTGAAGAATCAGACAAAGATCGCGAGCGCTTCCACAGACCTGATCCTGTCATTCCATCAGACACCATCGTTCCAGCTGACTATGACTTTGACGCTGCTTGGCCGTCAGCTGAAACAGAGGCAACAACTAAAGTTCGGGAGGTGTTCAAAGCCCTATTTGCTGAAATTGAACGGATGGAGAGGCACTAGGCCTCACTGGACATGAGGTTGGATAACAGGGACGCCAACCTCACTGCTGATTTGAGAGCCATAATAGTCAGAATCTGTGAGTGGTGGCAACAGTAGCAAACAATGCATGTGGAACAAGCTCGATATTTCCGGACATTGTTCAATAAGTTGTTAGTCTGGCGGGCTGAGAATGCTGATGCAAAGACAAAATTGCAAGAGCACATTGACCAAATGCATAAATCTCATACTACTGAGATAAAGCTGCTGCGTGAGAAAAATAAGAACGAGCTCCTGCGTGTGGAAGAGAACATGGATCGAAAATTCAGTCTCCTCATGGCTGAGATGAAGTTGGTAGCAGCTGAATCCAACGCCACCCGCTCTGAGTTCCGTGCAGCTTACTCCGCATGATTGGCGTAACTCAACTATCAACTATCCAGACTAGACTTCCCGCTTGCTAGCTTGTTTCGGGGTTCCTCTCTCCTTTGATGATGCCAAAAAGGGGGAAGAGGAACACCTAAAGGCGCCCGAAGGGATGACGGAAGAAGAGAAGGAAGGAAATCGTGAAGGGAAAGACACCTGAGGAAGTAATAAGAGAGAAGAAAGGGAAGTCTGTTGAGGGGGAAGGTTCGAAAGATGTGACCTTGATGATTGCTAAAATCCCCCAACAAGGTCTTGTCACACCGGTGATATTATCAAGCAAACTCCGATGACTCGCCACTCCAACACTTTGTACCAATGGCCGAAAAAGAGAAAGACGATTGAAGCGAGGGATGAAGGAAGTGGAAGGAAGGATGAATGCCCGAGTTATGGATATTCTGAAACAACATGGAGGCATTACAATAGACAGAGACACCTATGCCATTTCAGATGCCGGAACTGAGTCAAGATCTATTGATGAATTTAAGACGCTCGCATCTGAAGGTTATTTCGCAAACATGTGCATGGCTCAAGCCACGGGATTTTATCTTGGGAAAAGGTCTCACACTATGTGAAAAAGGCGACGACAGCAACAAACCACTAGCAAATCGCTCTGCTTTGGTCACTCGCTAGTCACTCACCGGGAAAAAGAAGGCCCCAAGACAATACACGCCCGAGGCGGAGGAAGAAGCGATGGTGAGGAAGAGGTTTCAGACCTAGATCTCTGCCCAAAAACATTGAGTACATAGATCCAGGCAAGAAAAGAGGGATCTATTGGGCTGGATTTGATGAAGTAGCCAATCTGCAAGTGGCTAAGAACAATACTGAGTATGTGAAGAGAATTGAAGAGGAAAATAAAAGACAAACTCAGCTATGGGAGGAAAGACAAGAAAGACTAAGAAGAGATGAAGCTTCCCGTAAGGCGTATGAGAAAAAGAAGGCAGCTGAAGATAAGAAGAAAAGGAAAAGGTCAGAAGATGACAGAGCTGAAGAAGATAAAAGAAGGAGGCAGCGAAGGAGATGAAGTGTTGCTGTCCACCCTTTCATGTATTTTACTATATAAATACACCTTATGTAAGTCTTCTGTACATTAAATAAAATTATGCAATTTCTATACGTGAGTAGATATAGAACAACATGGTTAGTCTAAGCCCCGTTTAAACTCTGATACATTTTTTTATTGGCTTAACCTCTGATCAATAAAGAACAAGGATGTTATGATCAATAAAAGATCGATTCTAAACATACATTCTGTGGTTCTACATTTGTCTGTATGTATCTTTGCTGTTAAATAATTGTATAAATGTTTTAAGTTTTGGCATCATCAAAAATGGGGAAATTGTTGGGAAATTATTTTGTAGATTTTGATAAATGCCATGTAAAACTTAGAATAGGAAGTTGGCACCCCATTTTTGTTGTAAATCACATTGTAATAGATAGGGCTGGTCGAGCTGAGTTAAGTCAGCTATGCCTAAACATGCAAGAAGACAACTGGAGACTAGAAGAAAGACTCCGCTGCGAGGCAGCTGAGTATGGCAAAGACGGGAACTCGACTGAAGATGCAGCTGAGTGAAGTATCAATCAAGTCAACTCAAGTCAGCCAAGTCTCAAGGTTGAAGTGACTGAAGAGTCATCAAATGATTGGAAGCTGACTCGAAGTCACCTGAGGATGTTAAGAAAATGCGATCAAGTCAAGACAATCGAAAGAGATCCGTTGCACGTAAATCAAGAGAATTACTTAAACAAGTAATACCTCCATCCATCGCATTTCTTGAAGTGCTCGATCCCGAGAAGCGTGCAAGAGGAATAAACCAATGGGAAGCAATCGCACCATGTCGAACTACGAAAAGTCAAGAATCATTCATACGAGGAAATGGCAATTCCAAGAACTGCAACAAGACAAGCCAACGACCACAAGTGACTTTCAAAAATAAGCCTATCTCTTCAACGGGCAGATTTTTGAAAGATCACTATAAAAGGCTGAGGAATTTATTTGAGAAAAGGTTACCTTGATTACCTGAACCACGAACATTCAAGCAAACATTTGAACTGTAACCTAAGATATTCTCAAATCATTCAAGATCAATCCTCAAGCCTACATTACGAAGGAAATCAATCCAACACTCACCTGTGAAGGAAAGATAACTTCAATCAGTTGAAGAGGAAATTTTTGAAGAATCAAGGGGTCTACATTCCACGGAGGATTGTAGGAAGGTTCAAGGTCGAACCAGTCTCAAGTTTTTGGAGGGCTTCGTGATCAAATCCAAAAAACTTGAGCAAGTGGGTTGTAGTAGCAAGCACTTTGCCTGTGAAGAAGCCGAGTCGCACGAGAAGCCGGTGCGTGACCAAGGCATCTCGGCATCGAGTCCCAAAGGATCAAGTCATTTGTGTGATCAAGACTTGTATACGGGTGTTAACCACTCTGTATATTGATCAATACTTAGTGGATTCCTCCAGGAGTTGGAGAATAGAGGAGTAGAAGAATTACCCCATCTTCGAACCTCTATAAAAACTTATTGTGTCATTTATATTTCAACACTTTAATTTCTGCATCTTATTTTATCTGCTGATAAATTTGCTATCCAATTGATAATCAACTGAGTGCTAAAACCAAGTATTAAAACAAACTTAACCAAATTCAAGGGTGTTAAGTCTTCCATTGAAAACAAATCACAGTAGAGTTAAGTCTTTAGTCAAAACAGCTGAGTTACTCTATCAACAGCTCAGTCGAGTCTGTTGAGTGACTAACTCTGCTGATTAACTAACTTAGTTATCCATCAAGGACACAACTGTGAAGTATTAACTCTGAATATTTAAATGGACTAATTTGAAAAGTTGGTAAGGTTTATTCAACCCCCCTTTCTAAACCTTACACTCACACCCCTTGGGACCTACACCCGTACGCCTCCGTGGTGTATTTATAAGTCGAAGCCCTCGAAAATCCATTAAAACGGCCCAAAAAATAATAGCCCAGATTTCAGCCCGTCGACTCGCGGCTGGACCCTCTTTGTCGCGCGATGTTGCGCGCTTTGGGGGCCGTCATTGCTCTGCTCGCTTTGCTCCAACACGCACGCAGCCGCCGCTCATCGTCCTGCTTTGCATTTCACGTTGGGCCGCGCAACGCCCGCACGCGCCGTCGTCGCCGCTGCCGTTTTTGTCCGCTCGGGCGTTCTGACCCCTCTTGGCTTGGGCACTGCAGCGCCCCATTTTGCCTTGCACACCTGCACGCTTATCTGTTGCTAATCACCGGGCGCTGCAGCGCCCACCAACGTTATGCCCACTGTACTATTTTTGAACCCCGCGCTGCGGCGCGGGGGTTTCGGCGCTGCGACGCTCGGTCTTGCTCAATATTTTTTTTCTTTTCAACTTCTAAAATGCAATTTCAACCGTCCAAACACGTTTTTCGTCGTTCTTAATCAATTTCGGCATCCAAGACTTTCCGGACTCTCAAATGACAACTAATTAAATGAATTCGACTCAGATGACACTAAAAATACCCGAAAACAATGCAAATTCTTAGTCTAGAATACTCAATACGTTGGTATAAAACAAACTTAACAAATACCCCCAAACTTAGACGTTTGCTTGTCCTCAAGCAATTACAGACTCTATAAAATCAACAAACTTGAAGGAAAAAAATATAAAGACGACTGACTCAACAAACTAACTGCAAAACTTCACAACCAAATTCATTCGTCAAATTTCGTTTCACTATCAATCAAGCGCGTATTTTCACAATGTGATCATGAAGGTGGAATGTTCATGCCAACCCCGTTTTCATTACCCAGATAGATTCACGCAATCAAGTGTTTTCAAAATGATCCACTTTTTGAATATAGAGATGAGATGCTTACCGGACTCCATAGGCTTGTCTTTCACAATAATCTCCACTAATGTAATGTAGGCTAATGTAACACAAGGATCAATAGGAATTTTAAAGCTTGTAATATGGGCTTAGGGTAAGGTAGGAAAATATGGGATTAAGTGGCATCACCCAAACACACAATTATTACTTCAAATAAATCAACAGAGTTAAGCACATATATGGAATTAATGGAAAGAAGATTAAATCACAGTTCAAACACATGCTTTTTGACCGTTCAACTCATATTCAACAAATTCACTTAGTCATGCAGTTTCACAGTTTTACAGACGACCCGACTCGACTTTAGACTATTTTTTTTCCTTTTTTTTGACTCAAGATTTGACTCGATGAATAAAAATAGACTGCACCCCCAAACTTAAAACGACATTGTCCCCAATAGAGAGGTGGGAAAAAATGACTTTCCTGGTGGCCGAGGAGCGAAGACTCCTTAAGTCATGTGGTACTACTACGTGTAGGAGGTGTCTCATATAAGCTCACAATGCATCCTAGCGCACAAGCCCATGGGTGTTGTATGCTTCCGAGGTGTGGTCTTGTTCTTCCCATTCGCCTTGGCCCTGGCCCCTTTTTGGTTTCGCCTCTTTGCAACCTAGCAATGTAGACAAGAAAACAAAACTCGTGGAACCACAAAATTCGGTTATGGGTGAGAAATTGAAAATCAAAGCACATACATAATGCACCCAAGTAGAAAATATAGTGCCATGTCAAAAAGAGAAGCAAAGATATGCAAGATAGCACTAAACAATGTGACATTGTCACTTGGGCATTTTATCAAACACCTCATATGCATGAATTTGGGCAAAGATAGTGAATGCAGTGGATAACTCAATTCAATCCCAAAAATCAACACCAAGCCTAAGTCTAGCATGAGTAACCAATCCACAATCCACAAATCAACAACAATTATCCTAGCACTACTACAATCCAATCACACCAAAAATCACAATATGTGAAAACCATGGGGTGGGGTTTGGAAGTTGCAAACTTACCAAATAATGAGTGGGGGAGATGAATATGGTGTGTGTGGTGTTATAGTGCTCCTTTGTGAAGATGGAGTGGGATATGTGGGATTTGCACAAAAAAGAGGGGAGGGGTATGATACAACTTACTACTCCTAAAAATGCAAAAAATTCAGAAAAAACAAAAACAACTACTAAATTATATTAAAACTAAGAAAACAATAAAAGGGGCTTGGGTTGCCTACCAAGAAGCGCTAAGTTTACAGTCTTCAGCCAGACTATGTCAGATTATCCTCAAGTTGGGACTCCAATAGGCATGTTATCCACATTTCCCTTAGAGACTTCCCAACCTCCAATGTCTTCAGCTATATTCCCAACCATCTGCTTACCATCATTTAATTCAAATTTTAGCCTGTTGGTTGGATGGATGGTGAATACAACTTTCTCCTGATTTACCCGCAGAGTTAGCTCCCCCGTTTCTACATCGATCAAAGCCCGTGCTGTAGCTAAAAATGGTCGCCCAAAGATGATAGGTATTTTCTTGTCCTCGTTCACGTCCAACACTACAAAATCCACAGGAAAAACAAATTTATTAATTCTTACCAATACGTCTTCAATGATTCCCCACGGATAGGCGATGGATCAATCAGCGAACAGCAAAGTGATATTGGATGGCTTCACCTCCCCGAGCCCAAACTTCGTCACATCAGAGAGAGATATAAGATTCACACTGGACCCAAGATCACAAAGTGGTTTCTCAAAGAAAACTCCTCCAATAGTACAAGGAATAGTAAAACTCCCTGGATCCTTCATTTTCTGAGGTAGTTTACTCTGGACTATTACACTACATTCATGTGTCAAATAAACAGTCTCGAAATCTTCCAATTTCATTTTCTTGGATTCCAATGGTTTCGCATAAATAGATGATTCTTCGGGAGAAGGATGAATTTTTGCTTCATTTTTCACGTAAACTGCATTACAGTGCTCTCTCGGATTAACCTCTGTATCACTTGGGAACTTTCCCTCCTGCTGCAATGAATTTACGGCTGTAGCCAACTGACCCATTTGTGTCTCGATCGACCTAATATGTGTCTCCATTGTGCTCATCTTAGTATTCAGACCATCAATCTGCGTCTCACTCCTATTCATTTGGTTCCTGGTCTCTCCGATAAATGAGCCGAGCATCTCCTCTAGCGACTGCTTCTTTTCACCTCCGAGTGTATTGGAACTGGATGGGTTTGGATAACCCGGAGGTGGATTCAATATGTTCCTGTTGTACTATAAGAGAGATTCTCATAATTGCGAAGTCCCGGGTGGTAGTGAGTTGGTAATGAATTACCTCTATTATTAAAATCCCGGTTATTCACATAATTGACTTGCTCGGCCTCGTGAGTGGCGGTTGCGTGAACGGCTGTGGGTGGGAGTGCGGCTTGCTGTGGTGTGCCGCCGGTATTCATGATTGCTAATTGCTTTGTCAGATTCGAGATTGGCTTCAGCGCTGATCTCTCGGAGGGCCATTGATAGTTGTTTGTGGCCATTTCTTCAAGTAGAAGTAAGGCCTCAGTCGGTGTTTTAGCCATCAAGGTACCTCCTGATGCCGCATCTAGTATCGTCCTCGTATGCCCATTAAACCCATTGTAAAAATACTGAACTTTCTGCCAGTCTGCATAGCCATGCTGTGGGCATCTCCGCAACAGATCTTTAAATCGCTCCCAGGCTTCATATAACGGCTCAAAATTAATCTGTTGGAACTGGGCTATCTCGCTCTTTAGTTGGAGTGTCATGCTGGGAGGGAACAATTTTGCTAAGAATTTTTGAGTCAGATCATCCCAGCTCGTAATACTCCCAGGGGTGAACATTTGTAATCATTGTCTGGCCTTATCCCGGAGTGAAAACGGGAAAATCCTCAATCGAATGGCCTCATCAGTCACACCATTCATCTTGATGGTGTCGCAAATTTCCAAGAATGTGGCCAGATGTGTATTCGGATCATCCACTGGACTCCCCCCAAACTGATTCTGCTGAACCATGCTTATGAGGCCCGGTTTCAATTCGAAATTATTCACATTTATGGGCTGGCGCACAATTCCAGAGTAGTTCTGGTTCACGGTCGGCAGAAAGTAATCTCGGATTGCCCTTTCTGGTGCCTCAGGCTGTGGTGGCACATTCACGACCCAATTTCCATTATTCTCATTGTCTTCGTCTTCTACCATTGCTCGATTTTGTGCTCGCTTTGCTACTCTAATTGCTCGAAGTGTGCTTTCAATCTCTGGATCAAAAGGAAGCAAATTAATATCGTTGGAATCTCGCATAACAGACAAGTCAAATGAGAAAAACGAAATTATAATTCCTAAACTAGTCTAGATTAGGATTAAGACTACGTGGTAACAGTATTAGTTTAAAATAGGATAAAACAATCCCCGGCAACAGTGCCAAAAACTTGATCGCGAAATTCTTACCGCAAGCGTACGGTGTCAAGTTTTAGTATAGGTTTTGAAAGTAGGGTTATCGTCTCCACAGGGATTGTTATCGAATTTTACACTAAGTACTATAATTAAAATAGCGTAATTCTATCTAGTAATCGAAAAAAGATGAGGATTTATTAAACTAAAAAAAACTAAAATAAGCAATAAATTGGTTCAGACAATTAATCAAACACGTAAAAGATGAATTCTAGAGGGTTGATTTCACCTAGTTATCCCCTATGTTTTCAATCCAGTTTATTAATCACAAGTTATCAATCTATAAGCAAATATTCCTACCGTTTATCACTTCCTCTCTTGAGTGCCAAGTGATTCTAGGTTACATTTTCTGATTTCGATATCTCTATAAAAATCATAAATTAAACTCTAATATGCTCAATGAATATTCTATCATAAGCTTCAAAGATTCATAAACCTCTCGGTTCTATGAAACCCTAGGTTGTGCTATTCTATGGCCAGACATTCAATTACCTATCTCGAGCGTCAAATCAAACACACCAAACAATCTAAATTATTGATCAGATAATCCAGATGCAATCAAATCAAATAGCACAAATAGATTAAATAATATGCGAATTTCATAAACTGGAAATCAAAACATAGGTTCAAACGTAAGTTACATCAATCCCCTAGAAATATAGGTTTAGCTCATAATAGATGTATAAAAACTCATGAAGAAATAATTATACATCTCAAAAAATCGACAAAGAAAAAGCAAAGAAAGAATTGAGAAGAAAAGAGAAGGAATTCTCTCTGTGTCCAGACGAGAAGTGCCTCTAATTGCCATCCCGAACCCTAGCTCTGTGTCTCTTGCCTTGCGTTGTGCTCAAAATAATGTCCGGCCCCTATCCCGTACGGCCCTCGCAAATCCATTAAAACGGCCCAAAAAATAATAGCCCAGATTTCAGCCCGTTGACTCGCGCTGCAGCCCTACTGTCGCGCGATTCTGCGCGCCTGGGGACCATCTGCTGCTGCTGCTGTTTGCTCCAACGCGCGCTGCAGTGCTGCCCGTTGGGCGTTGTAGCGCTGCCTGCTCGTCGTCCCTGCTGCATTTCACGCTGGGCGCTGCAGCCCCTTGGCCTGGGCGCTGCAGCGCCCCTGCACGTCGTCACTTGTTGCTCGTTGTCCTCCACTCGTGCGCTGCAGCGCCCCATTTTCCCTTGCACACCTGCACGCTTATCTGCTGCTAATCACCGGGCGCTGCAGCCCTTGCTTCTAGGCGCTGCAACGCCCACCAACGTTATGCCCACTATACTATTTTCGACCCCCGTGCTGCGGCGCGGGGGTTTTTCAACTTCTAAAGTGCGATTTCAACCGTCCGAACACGTTTTTCATCGTTCTTAATTGATTTCGGCATCCAAGACTTTCTGGACTCTCAAATGACAACTAATTAAATGAATTCGACTCAAACGACACTAAAAATACCCAAAAACAATGCAAATTCTTAGTCTAGAATACTCAATACATTGGTATAAAACCAACTTAACATCGAGTCCAAGGCAACTCGGTCAGAAATTCGAACAGCTTATGTAGCAACAGACTCCAAACAGAATTCAGCTCTAAGCAGACTCGACTTCATGCTCGCAGGCATGTTCCCTGGGGTCCCTCTTTCTTTTGATGATGCCAAAAAGGGCGAAAAGGAGTCCCTAAGGAACTTAAAAGAATAAAAGTTGAAGGAATCTGCAGCTGAGAAGAAGGGAAAAACAGCTGAGGGGGAACGTTCGAAAGATCTTACATTAATGATAGCTGAAACCCCTCAGCAGGGTCAAATTACTGCCTCCATCTTGAGCAAACTCCCCGTAACCCTACCCATTGAGCACTTTGTTATGCCAATGTCGGAGAAGAGACGAATCATTTAAGAACGGTTTGAGAAGTTCCCCAAGAAGCAGGATGCCCACGTTGAGGAAGTGCTAAAACAATTTGGTGGCATTCCAGCAGGGAATGATCAAGATGATATACCTGACAATGGATCCGAGCTGAGATCAGTTGAAGAATTCAAAACGCTCGAATCCGAAGGCTATTTCCAAGGGATGTCACTAGCCCAAGCCTGGGATCTGTACTGGGAGAAAGGTCATACATTGTGTGAAGAAGGAAGCGGCAAGACTACCAGCTGACCACTCGGTGGTAAGTAGAAGACTCTCGTGCAGTACACACCCAGATGAGGAGGAAGAAGTGGTGGTGGAAGAAGTTCTCGACCTCGTCCAAAACCCAAGAATATTGAATATGTAGATCCCGGAAAGAAGAAGAGGATCTACTGGGCTGGGTATGATGAAATGGCAAATCTGGAAGTGGCAATGAAGAATGCAGAGGCTGTAAGAAGACAGGAAGAGGAGAACCAGAGGCAAACACAGCTATGGCTCGAGAGGAAGCGGAAGGATGATGCTTCCAAACGAGCTTATGAAAAGAAGAAATGGAAAGAGGAAGAGAAGAAGAGGAGAAAAGAAGAAGAAGAGAGGAATGGAAAAAGGCCTGATGACTACGAAAAAGCTGAAGAAGATAGAGGAAGGAAGCAGCGAAGGCGTTGAAGTGTCGCTGCAAACCCCTTCATGTATATTACTTATGTAAATACATTTTTGTAAGTCATCTGTAATACTTAATGATTTTCCCTGTAATTTTTCACTTTGTATTTACTCTTGTATCTTAGCATAGATGTGTGTTTTGCTTTGATAAAGAATGCTTTTGTAAACAGCTATGTAAAGGACAAGAATGCTATGATCAATAAAACGATCTATTCAAGCATACATTCTTTGTTACTGCATTGTCTGTATGTATCTTTGCTGTTTACATTTTGTTGAATGTTTTTAAGTTTTGGCATCATCAAAAAGGGGGAAATTGTTAGGAAATTTATCTTGTAGATTTTGATGATACCATGTAAAACTTAAACTAGAAAGTTGGCACCCCATTTTCCTTGTAAATTGCATTGTAATAGATAGGGCCCACAAAGCTGAGACGAGTCAACTATGCCTAGGAATACAAGAAGTCAACTGAAGACTAAAGTGAAGATTCCGCTGCAAGAAAACTGAGTATGGCAAAGAAGAAAAGACAAGCACTCGACTGAAGGTGTATCAGCTGTGAGACAGTTGTATGAAGAGTCAATCAAGTCAACTCAAGAAGCCAAGTCTCAAGTTGAAGTGACAGATGAGTCATCCAAGGATTGGAAGTTAACTCAAGTCACCTGGGGAATAAAAGACTGCAGTCTAGTCAAGACAACTGAGTGAGATCCGTTGATGAAAGTCAAGAATGTTACTCAGAATGGTAACATGTTAAAGTTGTCAGAGATAAAGTGTTAGTTCTAGTTGTGTGCAAAAGGAACAAACCAATGGGAAACACTGCACCAATTGTCAGAAACGCTGCAATGCTGCAAGACATTAAATACGTGGAAATGTCAACATCAAGGACTGCAACAAGACAAGCCAACGAACACAAGTGACTTTTGAAATCAGCCTATCTCTTCAACGGGCAAAATTTCAAAAGTTCACTATAAAAGGTTGAGGAAAATCATTGAGAAAAGGTTACCTTGCACACCTGAAAAATCAAGCATTATTCAAGCTATTAACCTGAAATATTCTCAAGTATATTCAAGCAAATCCTCAAGCCTGAAATTCGAAGGAAATCGATCCAACACAAGTTGTGAAAGAAAGACAACTTTAAAACTGTTGAAGATGAAACTTTTGAAGAATCAAAGGGGTCTACTTTCCAAGGAGGATTGTAGAAAGGTTCAAGGTCGAACCAATATCAAGTTATTGGAGGGCTTTGTGATCAAATCCAAGAGCTTGAGAAAGTGAGCTGAAGTAGCAAGGCAGCTGCCCTGTGAAGAAGTTGAGTCGGAAGAGAAGCCAACTGTGTGACCAAGGCTGTCACTAGACTGTTGACCACTTTGTAAACAGATCTATTACATAGTGGATTCCTCCAGGAGTTGGAGAAGAGAGGATTAGAAGAATTACCCAATCTTCGAACCTCTATAAAAATTAACTGTCATTTATTTTTTAGCACATTCATATTTATGCATACTTACATCATATCTGCTGATAAATTCATATTTGCTATCCAACTGATTAATAATCAAGTGCTAAAATTAAGTGTTAAAACAAGCTTAAAACAATTCAAAGGGTGTTAAGTCTTCCGCTGATAAAACCAACACAACCAAGTTAAAGTTCGGGTTAAACAACCGAGTTATTCTATCAATGACTCTATCGAGTCATGTTGAGTGGCAAACTTAGTTTGAATAACCAACTTAGTTGTCCCTCAAGGACATAGTTGTTTGAGTTAACTCTGTAATCATTTTAAAAAGACTAAAATCGAAAAGTTGGTAAGGTTTATTCAACCCCCCTTCTAAACCTTACTCACACCCCTTGGGACCTACAACTAAAATCGAAAATTTGGTAAGGTTTATTCAACCCCCCTTCTAAACCTTACTCACGCCCCTTGGGACCTACAGTTCTGTAGCATTGATGTTGACCCAACTTTGAAATATAGTACTTGTAGTCTCTGAAAGCGATTGAGTTCTGCAGGCTTCTCATTGGTCCAATCTTCTTGCACTCTTTTAGGAAGAGCGCTTTAAGGTTGTAGGTCTGCCACCCGTACCAAAATAGGTAAATTCTTGACTTTCAACACAACGGACTTCTTGATTGTCATTAAGTCCTTCAGCTGCTTTAACCATTGAGTTGAGTCATCTCTTTCATTCCTTGATTGACTCTGTTGTAAGTCTTTTGAAAGACTTAGCTGATGTACTTGACCGAAGCTCTTCTGATCCACTCAGCTGAAACTTAGCGGATTCTTCTCTGCATACTTCAACAAGTCTTATGCATACTTCTACTTAGCTGCTATTAACTCAGCTAATTTTACTAACTATTACAAAGTAGAAATTACATACAGAATTGGGGTGCCAACTTTCTAATACAAAGTTTTCTAAGCATCATCAAAATTGATACAATAAATTTCCTAACATAGGCTCTACAGATTCATCTGGAGCAAGCTTACTAGTATCAATTCTCCCTTTTCGTTTTTCAGGAACAGTATCCTTTTGGCCAATAGGCCTGCCACATTTTTATCGTGGAACATCATCATTCATTTTCTTATGTTCTTCGGGAACAATAATCCTAGCGGGAACACACGCAGCCGGAATATAAGACTTCATGACTTTGCTAGCATCATTAAATGCATCCAAAAGTCTATTGGCAATATATTGTGCATGAATGATTCTACTCACCTCACTTTCACATTTAGAAGTACGTGGGTCCAACTGGGATAAACTTTGTTCATTCCAGGACAAATTCTCAATTGGCTTTTGTTTATCATTTTGCAACACAGTTTTATCCATTACCATTGATGGAAATGATGTTTCATCAAAATGACAATCCACAAAACGAGCGATAAATAAATCTCATGTCATTTGTTCCAAATATCGAATAATTGATGAAGAATAAAATCCAGCATATATACTGAGTCTACGTTGTGGACCCATTTTTGTCCTCTGAGGAGGTGGAATCGACACTTGAACAACAAATCCAAAAGTGCATAGGTGCGAAATATTCGGCTCAAATCCGAGTATTAATTGCATTGAAGAATGCATATATTAAGCAGTGGGACGTAATATAATAAGTGTTGATGCATGCAATACACCATGACCCCATGCTACACTAATGAGCTTTGATCTCATTAATAATGTTCGAGCAATGACTTGGACTCGTTTAATTAGGGATTGTGCCAACTCATTCTGAGTATGAACATGTGCTACTAGGTGTTCAACATTAATTACCAGTGTTGTGCAATATTCATCAAAAAAAATTGAAGTAAATTCTCTGGCATTATCCATCTTTATATTCTTGATAGGATAATCAGAAAAATGTGCTCGAATTTTAATAATTTGTGCTAGTAATAGAGCAAATGCAACATTTCTAGTAGATAGTACACGATGCATCTATTAAGACCATGAAATATCTAAATGGTCCGCTTGCTAGATGTATTGTGTTTTGCAAGTTTTTGTGTGTGTTTTATGTGATGATTTATATATATTTTTGGCGTGTTTTATTTGCATTTGCATGTTTTAGTGTTATATTGTGTTATTTTATTGATGTTTTAGGTTTTGGTGGAAAACACAAATTTTGGAGCAAAAAACGTTAAAAAGTCCTTTCGCGCAACTGCAACAGTCATCGTATTTTGGACGTAACATTCACATCCGAAGTCCAATTGACATGATTCATATACCATTGGAAATCTAAGACAAAGTTCTACAATGTCTATTTCTGCTACAAAATGCAAATGAAGACGTTTGGATGGGATAAAATCATGTGCAAGTCGAAATAATATGTTGAAATTTCAGAAATGACACGTCTTGGTATTTTGGCCATAACTCTCTCTAGAAAATTTATATTAAGGTGATTCAAGTGGCTATGAAAAGCTAAGAGATAGAACTACAATTCATAAGAAGACATCAAGACAAAATTCTGACATTCCGAGGCCGCGTGGGTGCGCGCTGCTGCCAGCAGCTGCACAACAGCAGGGAGCGCGCGCGGGCGCGTGGTTTGGAGTGCGGTCGCGCGCCGTGACTTGCTGAACACGAAATTTTCGATTTTTGGCTCTTTAACCTTGTTTAGGACTCTAGGCTTATAAATAGGACTTAGGGAGCCCCTATTTTCGAGACACCTTCATTCTTAGCCCTTCTAAACTTTAGTTTTTGGTATTTTTCTCTTCCATTCAACATTGAGATTGCTTGGGTTCTTCCCCTTGAAGTTATTTTGCTTCTTAATCAAAGAGTAAGATTTCTTCATCTCTTTTGTCTGATTTCAATTGTTGGGTGATTTTTATTATTGCATGATTATGTTTATGATTGTTTTCTTTCCTTCAAGTGAGATTGTGATCTCATCCCCAAGCATGAACTAATTTCCTTATTCTAGTATTAGGATGATTTGATTCAAACAAACAAGCATGATTATTGATTAATTGACCTGCTTTTCTGAATAAAATTGTTTTACTTGTTGATTGATTGTTTGGCCAACTCTTGATTGTTTGAGGGGATAATTGAGATCGATCGAAGATATTATTTCTGGACTAAATTTATTTAGGGGATTAGATATGAATCAGAAATGTATTATCTAACTCTAGGTTTAATGAAAATAGCAAATTACGTTGGAATAACCCTAATCTGTGAATACGAGAGTTATCAGATCTGGACCTAGTCTTTACATGATTGTTATATTTGTTAACCGCATGATCAATTAATTGATATTCTGCTTGCAAGTTTGATGAGATGAATCCATAATCCTAGACTTTCTTCCATATCTTTTTCTCCAAGTTTATTCGTGCTTAGTTTTAATTCATCTTTTTAATTATTTTCTTTTAGTTTATTTAAAACCAACAAATCTGGTTAGAGTGTTTAGGTTTTAATTTCGGTCTATTGTGTTGCATAATAATTATTTGCCGGCTAAGTCTTCCTTGAGAGACGACTTGTGGTTAACTTGCTACCCTACAATTGATCTCGTTCTCTTGCGAGGATTGTTAGACTTTTATAGGTGTTTAGTAGTCGAACAAAATTTTGGCGCCGTTGCCGGGGAAGGCTCTAGGCGTAATAATTATTGTGTCTATTTTCCGTGTTTCTAGATTATGATTCTTTTTGTTTATTTTTAGTTTAGGACTTTTTTTGTTTCTTTTGGTTTTTACTTTATTCCACTGGTGTGTTTGACCTGTTTTTTTTATGTGTTGTTTTTTTCAAAGACGTAGAAATCTCAATCGAGACCTTGTGCCTTTCATGGACGATATCCATCGAGTTACGAGACGAACAAGGAAAGAAGGGGACGATTCTATGGATAGCAGCAAGGATTCTCGTGATCACATCCCGAAAGAAGAACAAACATACGAATCAGAGATGGGTGATAATCAAAACGGAAACAACGTGGAGGCACGCAATACACTTTTGATGCGTGAGTTTGCACGCCTCTTTCATTGGGATTTTATTGATCATTCGACTTTTCTTGCATCACATTGGGACAAGCAAAGATGTCTCGGAACTACGAGCTCAAAACAATACACTTTAATCACCGCGTCATTCTATGGGATGCCCAATGGAAGATCCTCTTAACTTCATTCATTGGAATTTTATGCACAAAAGAGTGCCGCATAAGACAAATGGTTGATATCGTGAATGAAGTAGCCCGAAATCTACGATATTTTGATGACGATAACTCACAAAAACAATTGAACTAACTACGATGTGTTGACTAAGCAAGTACAATTGTTGGCTACAATGGGGCATCCACCTGCGCCCTCTTCTGCCGAGTATTGCGGGATCTGTGGTGAATTTGGTCATGGGGCCAACGTTTGTAATGCTATCTCTCAGACATATAATTCAGGTTGGCGGAACCATCCGAACTTTAGTTGGGGAAATTCACAAAAACCCTCTCATATCTATCCGAGGCCACCGCAACCCCAAGACCAACAAATCAACCAATCAAGGGCTCCATCTATTGAAGACAACTTGAACTCCTTTATTCAAGCCAGTCAGCAAACACAAGAAGGTAACAATAGACGGTTTGAATCTATGGAAGCTTCTTTTAAGTGTCTTGAGACTCAAGTTGGTCAATTGATGACTCAAGTTGGTGAGATAGCTCGACATATATTCAAGCAGGACACACATCCTAGCCAACCAGCACAAGCTCAATCCATCACCGTTCTTCAATTTGGTGAGATTTCTGATCATGAAAGTGAGATTCCTCTTTCTATTGTCTCATCTAACCCTGCAGGTATCGCAAACATAGAAAAGGAAGTTGATGCGGGTGAAGAAGACATCAATATGGAGGCAAGCACGGGATCTCCTTCCCATGAACTTTCTATTCTGCCCCTAAGTCCATGCCCAAAACAAGATCCAGGTAGTTTCACTATCAATATTTCTTTTGGGAATGGTAAGGAAGTCGTAGGTATGCTTGATCTTGGAGCCGAAATTAACCTTATGCCTTACTCTATCTTTAAACAATTAGATTTAAGGGAACTAAGGTTCTCTGGATTACACTTGCAACTTGCTGATAGGTCCATTAGGTATCCTACAGGCATTGTTGAAAATATTTTAGTCCAAGTAGGTGGTCTTAAACTTCTCACTGATTTTGTTGTTTTGGATATGGAAAAGGATAAAGGTAATCTTAAAGATCATACTATACTATTGGGTAGACCATTCATGGCAACCACTAATACTTTGATCGATGTCAAAAATAGAAAACTCAGTATGAATGTCTTGGGCGAATCTGTAACGTTTTCAATTTTTGATATAGCTCGTAATCCTGCATGTGTTTTGAATGTTTATCTGATTGTTGACTCAACCGATTCTGCTGTGAAAGATGTCCTATGGCAGGAATGCAATATGCTTCGAAGTGGAAGACAACCAGATAAAAATTACAAGGTGGTAAATAGGGTTTTGCTCGATGATCCGCCTTGAATCTCTCCATTGACACCGTCAAGCTAATGACGTTAAAATAGCGCTTCTTGGGAGACAACCCAAATATTTTCACTGTTTTACTAAAAAAAAATTGTGTGTGTGTGTGTTTTCATATTTTCATGTGCGTGGTGTTATTATTTTGTTCCCTTCACATGGCTTTTGCAGATTTGTAGGCGGATATGACTATGGTGCCATTTATCGATCTTCGCATTTTTCAGGGAAGTATATTTTTCCTTCTCTTTTACTTTTACGCATTGAGGTCATTGCGTGATTTAAGTGTGGGGGGGACGATTAGTCATTGATAAATATGATGATTGCATGTGGCTATGCTTTTACTTTGCCTAGTGATTGTCCCAAGTTTAATAATAGCATTGTTTAGTCAACTTGAAATAGATGTATTAATTTGAGTTTCAAATATGAAATGACTTTGTGAACTTGATACGTAGGATTTGACTAATTCGTGAATTAGCTTTTGTGGTGAACGAATTAGGTGACAGTTAAACAATAGTCCGAGTTGTGGGGCTTGAATTACGAGATTTCGTTGATGTGAATTAAGTTAAAACCCTATTTTGATTTGTGTGTTACAAAATTGCTAGCCTTGTGGGAAAAAAAGCATTATATAGAAAAAAAAAGCATTATAGAGCTATATAAAAGAAAAGAGAAAAAAAAAAGAAAAAAACTGGAACAATCGAGATTATACTTCACTGGTTGAGCTGCTTAGTAACTAGGAGCATTCATGAGCCCCATGTTTGACTTTTATACAAAACGGCGGCTCAAAACATGAGTATGGGAAACCACCCTAGGAGCCTTTGGAAAACATCCAAAGTTTACACCTAGTGGAATAATATCTCGGGAGTTCTAGCGCAAAAAAAAAAGTACTAGTAATTGTGTGATTGGTTGTGTGAGTAAAAGGGTTGCAACTTTTGACACAAATTTGAAATTTAGTAAGGAAGGTCAAACACTTTGGTTAATATTTAATTTGAGCTGAGTGAGTTTATTGTGAAGGTTGGGGATCGATGAGGAATAATCCGAGGTAGATAGAACATGGTGTTATGGATTAATGGATTTTCAATTTGGACATTATATTTCTTGTTGGATTTGTTGGCATTATTATTTGCTTGAGGACAAGCAAAAGGCTAAGTGTGGGAGAGTTATTCTGCATGTTTTTGTGTGTGTTTTGTGTGATGATTTATACATATTTTTGGCGTGTTTTATTTGTATTTGCATGTTTTAGTGTTATGTTGTGTTATTTTATTGATTTTTTAGGTTTTGGTGGAAAGAACAAGTTTTGGAGCAAAAAACGTTAAAAATTCATTTCGTGCAACTGCAACAGTCATTGTATTTTGGACGTAACGTTCACATCCAAAGTCCAATTGACATGATTCATATACCATTGGAAACCTAAGACAAAGTTCTACAATGTCTATGTCTGCTACAAAATGCAAGTGAAGACGTTTGGATGGGTTAAAATCATGTGCAAGTCGAAATAATATGTTGAACTTTCGGAAATGACATATCTTGGTATTTTGGCCATAACTCTCTCTAGAAAATTGATATTAAGGTGATTCAAGTGGCTATGGAAAGATAAGAGATAGAGATACAATTCATAAGAAGACATCAAGACGAAATTTCGACGTTAGCCCGAGGCTCACAAGGCTGCAATGCCAAGAAGAAATGACAAAGAAGGTCTTGTAGCGCTTGTATTTGTTTGGAGCTTGTGATCGCGCACCGTGACTTGCTGAACACGAAATTTTCAATTTTTTTCGATTTTTGGCTCTTCCACCTTGTTTAGAACTCTAGGCTTATAAATAGGACTTAGGGAGCCCCTATTTCCGAGACACCTTCATTCTTATCACTTCTTTTTTTTTAAACGATAGATTTTCATTAATCAAAACTCAACCAAAACGGTATTACAACTACAACGTAGCCAATAGGCTAAAATCCAAGATGACTATCACAAAGCCGTTTGGGGAATTGATCAAGCCAATTCAAATTTGAAACTCCATCAAAAGCAAGTCTAGCTAATCTAACACATTTTAGAATTCCAATTATCATCTTGAACTCTAAATCTAATCTGATCAAAAAGAAAGCATAATAGGTAGATGTCTTCGGCTATTTTTGTACCCTTGCTTGCGAATCCGCAATGATTAGTGAGTCTACAAACAATATCCTTATCATCTAGCAATATGTCCAAACTTTTTACTCTCGAGTGATCCACAAAACAGAGGCCAAGTCTAATACTCGGCAGATTTGCTTCCACCGGATCTTGAACGACTCCTAGAATTAGCCCATGCTTTAATTATCTTGCCCGAATTATCAAAAAGACAACCCCCAAATGCGGTTCCTTTATCCAAACAACTCACAGCACTGATGACCAGATTATGGTATCCTACTTGAGATGAATTATTTTCAAGATTATCACATTTATTGGAGGTAATCTCATGCACCCAGCCAACATCCCTGTTCTTTGCCATTATGATCATAAATTCAAGCCATTCTTGATAAGCATTGTTAACAATGTCCCTTTCCTCCCATTTGATTTTATGAAAAACCCAAATATTTCTTGTTTTCCAAAGCCACCAAAGAATATAGACTGACAACTCCATTCTTTCTTGCGCAAAAAAATCACATTTTGACAAAGACATACTTGGTGCCACCATTTCTTAATACAAAAGTCCGGAAGATGCGAAGAAAACCATTGTAACGGGCAAGTTTCCATACAACCTTTGCACGCTCACGGTGAAAAAAAGAGATGCTCAAGCGATTCATTCTCAACACCACAAAAAGGGGCGAGGGTCAAGGTCCATACCTCTCTTCTTGAAGCCAAGCCGTGGGGATGCAACCATTAAGAGTTTTCCATAGAAAATGCTTTAACTTATTTTTAATACCAAGCTTCAAAGATTTCATCCAATTCCCATTTTTGTTGGCGGTTCCATCACTACATTCGGCCAATCTTTCTCCAATTTTTGAAGTTGCAAAAGTTGTTGATATGCGATTTTAACGAGAAAAATGACCTTTCTTCTCCCAATGCCAAATCCATTGATCATTGCAATCATCAGATTTAATCTCCACCTGCAAAATATGAGTGACATCCTCCACACACATGAATTTAGAAAGTAATTCCTTATTCCAGATTTTACCCCTATCTGAATCACATATGAAGTCTTTAGCCCATACAAACAAACAATCAGCTGGCTTGGGGGTAATAAGTTTAAAAGCGGGAGAGTTAGGAAGCGAGGACTTCCCAAATTCGATGGCCTTGCCATTACCCAGCTGGAATCTCAGCCCCAAAGACAAAGTTTTTTTAGATTTAAGCCAGCTTTTCCACAACCATGAATCCCCACTCTTCGGTTCACAAGCTAGAAGACCACCCTTAGGAAAATATTTAGCTTTTAGAACTCTACTAATAAGAAGATTCGGTTGAGAGATCAACCTCCAAAGTTGTTTAGCAATCAAGGCATAATTAAAAAGACAAATGTATTGGAACCCCAACCCCCCATTATCCTTAGGACGAGTTATCTTATCCCAAGCCATCCAAGAGATTTTTTCCCCCCATTACCAGACGCCCCCCACCAGAATCTAGAAGTGATTTTACAAATTTCTTTGCAAACGTGGACATGCAATTTGAAACAAGACATGACATAATTTGGAAGGGCATTAACAATGGCTTTCAAGAGAACCTCCTTACCCGCATTAGAAAGGAAAATATTACTCCAATTATTGACCCTCCTTTGCACACTCTCAACCACAAATTGGAAGATCTCTTTTTTGGACTTACCAATGACCATTGGTAGCCCCAAGTACCTAGCCTGCTGCTGCTCTAAAATCCCATCCAATAAAGCACAGATATCATTTTTAATCCTACTAGAAATATTTTTTCTAAACATAACAGAGGATTTATCAAGATTAATTTGTTGCCCCGAAGCCTTACAAAATCTATCTAAAATAGTGCGAACACTAAGGGCTTGAAAAATGGAGGCTTCACAAAAAACGATTGAGTCATCCGCAAAGAAAAGATGAGACAACACCGGGCCATTTCTACAGATTTTGATTCCTTGGAATAGACCACAATTCTGAAACTGACAAATTAGATTAGAAAGAACCTCAGAAAGCAAAATGAACAGATACGGGGAAAGGGGATCACCTTGCCTAATGCCTCTAGACGGGACACAGTAACCAGACACTTTACCATTAATATTAAATGAAAAATATGCAGAACTAATGCATTTGAAAATCCAATTGACAAAGACACAATCAAACCCCATTTTGAAAAGCACAGAAGCAAGAAATCTCCATTCCACTCTATCATACGCCTTTGACATATCCAATTTGAGAGCCATATATGCTTTTTTCCTTGTTCGAATGGTTTTTATGAAATGGATGCATTCATAAGTGAGAAAAATATTATCCATGATTTGCCTACCCGAAATAAAAGCCGATTGATTAGCACTAATGCAAAAAGGAAGAACAGGCTTCATACGATGGGCAAGAATTTTAGAAATCACTTTGTAAATCACACCACACAAACTAATAGGTCGAAAATGAGCTATAGTTGAAGGATTTTTTATTTTAGGGATAAGAGTGATTACAGTGTGATTAATACTCTTGAGCATCTTGTTAGAGCAGAAAAAAGCTTTCACGACCTCACAGATTTTAAAAGATAAAATAGGCCAGAAATGTTGAAAGAAACGAGGAGTCATACCATCTAAGCCCGGGGCTTTGTTGGGACTAAGCTTAAAAAGCGCTTTTTTAATTTCCACATCCGTAACAGGGCTGGTCATGATCTGGTTCATGGAAGAGGTGATGACCTAAGGTATTCCATCCAGTATGGAGTGATCGTATTCCGGTTGGGAAGTCTGAAACAGATTCTGATAATAGGTTGAGATTTTGAGCTCCACTTCATTCAGATTCTTACAAACAGAACCGTCCCCTTTGATTAAATTTTCAATACAATTAGACTTCCTTCTCTGCAAGGTCGTAGCATGAAAAAATCTGGAATTCTTATCGCCCTCTTGAAGCCATTTATTTCTCGACTTTTGCCTCCAATAACCCTCTTCCGCTTTATAAGCCTTATCAAGCACCCCTTTGAGATGCCCCCATTCCTGCCAATTTTCAGCAAATCCCTCCCTTCGAATATCAGTCAGCCTGGTTTTGCACTTGTCAATGATCGTCCAAAATTTGTTCTCTTGCTTTTACTCCAATTAATAAGGCCCAACCGACATAAGCTGATTTGTTTTTGCACTTGATACTGGGCTGTCCCATTAATCGTAGTATTCCAAGCCTGATCAATAACCTCATCAATCCCATGCCATTGAAGCCATCTATTATCAAAGGTGAATCTTTTCTTCCCAATGAATTTAGAAACCTCAGATTCTAGCAGCAACAAATTATGGTCTGATGACTGTTTTTCAATATGATGCACATAGGCCTCCGGGAATTTAATCATCCAAGCGGGGGATCCAAAAATTCTATCGAGGCGTTCTTCCAAGAAACCTTCTCCCTCCCTATTATTGGCCCAAGTAAAGGGATGGCCTTTAAATCTAACTTCACCCATACACAAATTGGCTATGAAATCATTGAAATCCCCATAGCTAGAAATACTTCTAACTCCCCCCCCTTTTTTTCCTCAACGCTAGAAATATCATTGAAATCCCCTCCAAGAGTCCAAATATCACCCCATTTATCCTTGGCAGAGCTCAGAAACTCCCACTGCTCTCTTCTAATCGCCTTATCAGTACTTGCATAAACAAAAATAGCCTACCAAACCTCAGAATTATCCTCCACCCTATATTCAATTTCCACTCAAAAATGGTTGCTAAGAATGTTCACAACCGAAATTCTAGTAGACCAAAACACTTCTAAACTTTAGTTTTTGGTATTTTTCTCTTCCATTCAACATTGGGATTGCTTGGGTTCTTCCCCTTGAAGTTATTTTGCTTCTTAATCAAAGAGTAAGATTTCTTCATCTCTTTTGTCTGATTTCAATTGTTGGGTGATTATTATTGTTGCATGATTATGTTTATGATTGTTTTCTTTCCTTCAAGTGAGATTATGATCCCATCCCCAAGCATGAACTAATTTCCTTATTCTATGATTAGGATGATTTGATTCAAACAAACAAGCATGATTATTGATTAATTGATCTGCTTTTCTGAATAAATTGTTTTACTTGTTGATTGATTGTTTGGCCAACTCTTGATTGTTTGTGGGGATAATTGAGATCGATTGAAGATATTATTTCTGGACTAAATTTATTCAGGTGGTTAGATATGAATCAGAAATGTATTATCTAACTCTAGGTTTAATGAAAATAGCAAATTATGTTGGGATAGCTCTAATCTGTGAATATGAGAGTTATCAGATCTAGACCTAGTCTTTACATGATTGTTATATTTGTTAATCGCATGATCAATTAATTGATATTCTGCTTGCAAGTTTGATGAGATGAATCCATAATCCTAGACTTTCTTCCATATCTTTTTCTCCAAGTTTATTCGTGCTTAGTTTTAATTCATCTTTTTAATTGTTTTCTTTTAGTTTATTTAAAACCAACAAATCTGGTTAGAGTGTTTAGGTTTTATTTTCTGTCTATTGTGTTGTATAATAATTATTTGCCGGCTAAGTCTTCCTTGAGACGACTTGTGGTTAACTTGCTACCCTATAATTGATCTCGTTCTCTTGCGAGGATTGTTAGACTTTGATAGGTGTTTAGCAGTCGAACATATTGGTACACAAATATCACCGTGAATACGTTGTGAAAATGATGGTGATTCATAACCAACTTTTTCCATTGAAGGTCTAGTAATGAGTTTTCCTTGTGAACACGATTCACATAAATAATCTTTGGATATAACATTTTGTGCTTTCTTTTCAAACAATAGATTTTCATATAAATAACTCAGCAAAACACGATTACAACTCACATAGCCTACTGGCTAAACGTCCAAATTGGCTAATCACAAAGCCAACTGGGGGATTGGTCAATCCAATCCAAATTCACAATACTATCAGAAACCATATTTGCTAGTCTAACACTTTTAATACTGCTCATATGATCTTGACTCTTAAAACACACATCATCAAAAAGAAAACCTAACAAGTAGATGTCTTCGTCTATTTTTGCATTCTCCTCTTCGAACTTGTTGTGGTTGTTAGGTTTGCAAATAATATCCTTTTCATCTATATGTATAGTTATTCTCCCAGCCTGAAGTTTTGACGCATGATATAGAGCTTGCCTGATTCGAACTAAAACTGCCTCCACTGGATAATGTAAGTCATCCCTAGAAGTAGCCCATACCCTCAGCAAAACTCCTATATCATTTCGAATCCAACCCCAACAGCAGTCCAATGATCCATGGATTTTGCAGCACTGAGCACCACATGAAGGTGTCCTACTATTTCATTAATGTCCATTGTCCTCTGATTCAGCTGTAGCTCACTCTCCCTTTGTTGTCCATCAGCTTTCTTCATACCAGAAATAATCTTAAATTCTTGCCTAACTCTACTAAGAATATCCATTTCCTTCCAGCTGCATCTTTCAAAAATCCATAAGTTTCTTGTCTTCCAAAGCCACCATAATATGTAAACAGAGAGTTGGATACGATCTTCAGCACAATCCTTATCTTTAATGCTACAAGCCTGCTGCCACCATTTCCTCAAGCTAAAACTGGGATGAAGAGTATCACTCCATTGAACTGGTGCTAATTTCCAAACAACCTGGGCTCTATAGCATTGGAAAAAAAGATGTTCCAATCTCTCTTGTTCCTCCCCACACACTTGGCATTTGGTATCCAAAAATATTCCCCTTTTCCTCAATTGTATAGCAGTTGGCAGGCTGTTGTGAAGTATGCGCCAGACAAAGTGTTTCATCTTATTCTTTACTCCCAAGCTCCACCATTTTTTCCACATTATTTCATTCAATTTGGGACCTTTACTAGATTCAGGATAATCTAGCTTTCTCTGTTTCATCTCCCTAAGAAGTCTATATGCTGATTTAACAGGAAAGAACTCTTTTTTCTCCCATTGCTAACACCATCTATCCTTCCCATTCTCATGTAAAATAGGCACCTTCAAAATGGCAGTGGCATCCTCTCTGCAGAAGAGCTGAGCAATCAGCTACTTATTCCACTCTTTCCCATTATCAGCCTAGAGATCCTTAGCCCTCACGATCTGGCAATTGGGGGGAGCTTGGCTACAAATTTTAAAAGATGGTGGTTTAATTAGCCATGGAGTTTCCCACACTTTAACAGACTTACCATCACAAACTTGCATCCTCAATCCCAAAGAAGTGTAGCTTTTGTTCGAATCTAACTTTTCCACAACCATGAGTCTCCATTCCTTGGTTCACAAATAAGAAGCCCCCCATTCGGAAAATATTTAGCTTTAAGCACCTTGCTAATCAAAAGATTGGGTTGTATCAAAATTCTCCATAATTGCTTAACAATAAAAGCCTCATTAAACAGTGATAAATCCTGAAATCCCAGCCCACCTCCCATTTTGTACATAGTCATGCTATCCCACCCAACCCAAGAAAATTTTTTACCCCCATTCTGAGAAGCACCCCACCAAAATTTTGATGCGATTCGGCAGATTTCTTTGCAGATATTAGCGGGCAACTTAAAGCACGACATAACATAGTTTGGCATGGCATTGACAACTAATTTCAACATGACTTCTTTTCCAGCCGCAGAAAGGAAAGCATTACTCCATCTTGACACTTTTTTTTTTTGCACACTTTCAGTCACATATGGAAAACTTCTCTTTTGGATCTGCCCAAGACCATTGGTAGACCAAGATACCTTGAATGCTGTTGTTCAGAAATACCCCCAAGCAAAGCAAAAATATTCTTTTTAATTGGTCCCGGAGTATTTTTGCTAAAAGAACGGAGGATTTTTCCAAATTAACAACTTGTCCAGAAGCTAGACAATATCTATCCAAAATGGTCCTCACACTCAAGGGTTGGAAAAGAGAGGCTCCACAAAAACAATGGAATCGTCCGTAAAAAACAAGTGAGTTAACATTGGTCCCTGTCTACAAATTTTCACACCATTAAATAAAGAACATATTTGAGCCTGCTTGATTAAATTGGAAAGAACTTCAGACGGAAGGATAAAAAGATAAGGGGAAAGAGGATCTCATTGTCTAGTTCCTCTTGTAGGCACAAAATAACAAGAAGACTGTCCATTTATGTTCATGAAAAAGGAGGTGGTGCTGATACAATTAAAAATCATTTAACAAACAAGCAATGGAACCCCATTTTTAAAAGCACAGAAGTCAAAAAATTCCACTCCACTCTATCATAGGCCTTTGACATATCAAGTTTAAGCGCCATGAATGTTTTTTAACCTTTTCTAAGACCATTAAGGTAATGAATGCACTCATGTATAAGGACCACATTATCAATAATTTGTCTTCCAGGAATAAAACCAGACTGATTGACACTGATGCAACGATGAAGAACAAGTTTCATTCTATTAACTAGCACTTTGGAGATCACTTTATAAGTAACACCGCAAAGATTGATACGACGAAAATGAGCCATGGAAGATGGATTTTTAGTTTTAGGGATTAAAGTGATGAGAGTATGATTGGTACTTTTAAGCATTTTACCAAACTTAAAGAAATCTTTCACAGCCAAACAAAGTTTATCCGAAATAATGTGCCAAAAATGCTGGAAGAATAAGGGATTTATACCATCCATCCCCAATGCTTTATTAGGGCTAAGATCAAACATAGCTTTCTTGATTTCACCTTCATCAACATGACTGACCAAAATCTGATTCATTGAGGGTGTGATTGCGTGAGGAATTCCTTCTAGAATGGTAGCATCATAGCTTGGAAGGGATGTCTGAAACAAGTTTTTATAAAAATCAATGATTTCCCCCTCAACTTCCATTGGAGATTCATATACAATGCCATCAGCTCTCACAATTTTATCAATGTAATTTCCTTTCCTCCTTTGAAGTGTACAAGCATGAGAAAACTTTGAGTTCTTATCACCTTCACTAAGCCAACTGATTCTTGCCTTTTGCCTCCAATATCCTTACTCATCCTTATAGGCTTTATCCAACACAGTCCTGAGATTGATCCATTCTTTCCAGCTTTCTTGAAATTCTTTCCCCTTGATCTCAGAAAGTCTAACTTTGCACTTTTCAATGACCTTAGAAGAATTAGTTTTCTTATCTTTGCTCCACTTAAGAATGTCCATACGACAACTAACAATTTTTTGCTTCACTTGAAATAAAGGTGTGCCTCTCACTTCCAGATTCCAGTCCTGGTTGACTTCCTCTTCAATTCCATCCATTTGAAGCCACTTTTTATCAAAGAAGAATGTTTTTTTCCTCATAATCCGAGAAGGGACAGTCTCAAGTAGGAGAAAATAATGATCCAAAGATTGTTTCTCATTGTGCATAGTACAAGCTGTTGGGAATTTTAACATCCAATTGGGAGATCCAAAAAATCGATCTGTTCTTTCCTCAACAAATCCTTCTCCCTCTCTATTATTAGCCCATGTGAACAGATGACCACGAAATTGTTTGATAAATGGTTTTATCATGATTTTGATGATTTTATTTTTATACCAAAACAATGTTTTTAAAGGTTGTCCAAATACTCCTATATGTTTTAAAATGGTTTTAACATTTTCCGGAGTATTTCTTCAAGTTTTATTTTAGATAAAATTGGACAACACTTTTGATGATGTTGTGTTAATGTGTTTCTACACCAAAAAAATATTTCTAATGTTGTCCAAAATACTCCCGAATGGTTTAAAATATTTTTTACTAATTGTTCGGAGTATTTCTTGAAGGTTATTTTCGATAAAATATTGGACAACATTTTTGCCTCGTGTTCAATCAGATAACCCGTGTCTGAAAGATTGGTTTTGAAACAAAAACGAGACGTTTTGGAAGACCCTGGAGGTCGACCGGTCGCACAAAAGGGCGACCGGTACCTAAAGAGAAACTGAACGCAATGTCTCTCAAAAATTGTTGAGGGAGACCGGTCCCTATGGGGGGGCGACCGGTCGGACCCATGGTCGACCGGTCGGACCCCCCTGGATCGGTCACCCTATGTAAATTTTGTTGTGTTCTTTCGTCTCTCATATTAGTGCGCGACCGGTCGCCCTATGGTTTGACAGCAAAATTCTAACAGTTGTGCAGCAGACAGCTTTTCCCTAAATTATGGGGTTGATTTCTAACAGCTATAATCTTGATTTTAATTGCAATTGTTTTGTAGAAATCAGTTCCCAAGAGGAGCCTATCAATGATCAATCATCTCCTATAAATAGAGGAAAATTTGAAGCATAACAACAAGAGAGAATACTACAACACAACAAGATACACTCAAGCAAACATATTTGTTCTTCATTGTAATTATTCTTGTTGTAATAGCCTAAGGTCTTTCACTTTCACATCTTGAGGTCTAGGCTTATTTCTTGATTACACTTGCACTCAAATTGTACTATTCATTATCGAGTTGTAATCTTGAATTTGGGTTATCATTCAACACAAGATATCCTTGTGAGTGTTCTTGTGGTAGAACACACTTGGATGATCTAGGTGATAGGTGCAAGAAGATTGTGGTGATCTTCTTATTGAGGTGTTGAAGAATTTGGTATTCTTCAAGGTTGAAGATTGTGGTAATCTTCACAAGGTGCCGTTGGAGATTGTGGTAATCTTCAAGAGAGATTGTGGTAATCTCAAAGGTGGTGTTGTAGAAGAGTGTGGTGCTCTTCAAGGTGATGTTGTAAGATGTTGTATTAATTTTGGTAATTATTAAAATCTTTTTTCTTTTTGAAATCCATCCCGGAGATACTGGGGTGGTAGAGTATTAGGCCCTAGGTGGGTTGAACCTCTATAAATCGACGCGTGTTGTTTACTTCCCGCACCTTTATTATTGTCTTGGTGTATTTGTTTCGAAAAATAGGGCATAATTGAAAAAATGGAGATAATCTATTCACCCCCCCTCTAGATTATCGTAGCCGCTTGGACTTACAAGTAGTATGAGAGACAAACTCTTTGGTAAGCTCGTTCCACATCGCGAGTAAAGAGGAACGATCACCGGCTACGAATGAAGTCTACCTTACCGGCGCCTCCACCACCAAGCCACCACTATTTAATTCCAAAAATTATACATTTTGGAATGAAAGAATGGAATGCTATCTACAAGGTTGTGGGTTCGCTATTTGGAACACGATCGTCAATGGAGAATCTATTCCGATAAAAGATACACCACACACCTCCAAAGTCCTCAAGGAGCTCAATGATGAAGAGAAGAAAATCATCTCCTTAAATGGTAAAGCTCTTAATATTTTGTATTGTTCACTTACCATTTTGGAATTTGATCATATTGTAGGAATTAAATCGGCACATGAAGTATGGCAAAAATTAGAAACCATCTATGAAGTATATGCAAATGAAAGGAGCAACTCAAAAGCATCTACTTCTCAAGTGGATACAAAATCAAATTCAAGGAACAAACCTCTTACAACTTCCAACTATGAAGAAGTTGAACATTGTCTTATGAGCTTCGAAGAAAACGAGGTAAGTTCTAAACACTCTACTTCCTATGACAATGAATTGGAAAATGATTATAGTGATTTGCTCAATGATTATGATGAACTTCAAAATGAATTCCAAAGCTTACTTGTTAAATACAAAAATTTGAAAAAGGAATTCAATGTCTTGAAAAATGATAAGGATAGTTTATTTACTTCCTATGAATCACTATCATGTGCTCACACCACCACACTTGACAAGGTTAGAAACCTTGAAAAAGAAAATAGTACTCTTGTTGAGGATATTAATTGCATGAAAAAGGATTTAACAAAATCCAACTTAAGTACCGATAAAATGACCGATATTGTTGATGTTCATAATTGTGATAAATTGAAACAAGGACTTGATCATAAGCCTAGTGTTGTTAATCATATGAAAAAGAATCAAGTCTCTATGCATGTTGGTCATTATGCTCCTTGAATTATTACTTGTTTTTATTGTGGTAAAAAGGGTCACACGGTTAATACTTGTCGGGCTATAAATAGCTCTAATTATTGTTGGAGACCTAAAAGTCTCAAAGCTAATCCCAAAGGACCCAAACACTTGAGGGTACCACAAAACAATGTTATATGAGGTACCCGGCGGAATAAAAATCAAGGAAAATTCATATCGACTAGAAGACATCAAATGACCATCTCACTTGATCAAAGGAGAAGACATCACCACAATGAATTTCCAAGAGAAAGACATTATCAACAATGGGAAGGACATAATCCTTGGAAATGGAGCAATTGGAGAAGCTATCATCTACAAGATGATTTTCAAAGAGGAATATACCATCAACAACGGGAAAGACATAACCCATGGAAATGGCGTAATTGGTAAATCGTATCTCCCCATTTAAATATGCATTTTATTTTGTTATTATGCATGTTCTTATTTGTGCCTTAATTGTCAAAATGGTTTTCCAAAATATTTTCGAAGAGGTCTTCTACATATTTGTGTTTTTAAAAAAAAAAATTGAAAAGAAGACCTTGCATGATGTTTTTAAAACTCTTGTGTATTTACAATGACTTGCATGTTCATTATCTCTTATGGACTTATAATGCATAATATACTTGTGATATCTTTTATTGCTTTAGCCTACACTTCTATTGCTATGTTTTTTGGCAACATTTGTTTTAAGAATTATGTAGGACTTATATATCTTCATCAATAGTTATCTACTCATTATTTGACAAGAGAGACATAGACTATCGAGGTACGCTCACCATTGTTATTCATTTCTTAGTCTCGATATATTTTTGTCATATGCCTATGTGCTTACTTTTCAAGATATTTCAAAGTATCTCATACAAGTACCATTAAAAGGACTTTTCGATATTTAAAAGGCACTATTCGATATAGCGTGTTTATCCGAGACTTGTAAAGAAATATATTTTGTTTTGATAAAATATTTGATCTTCTCAAAATTATGCATTTGATTGCTCATATTCATTCTTGTCAAAACTATTGTTCAAATGCTTCTTTTAAATAAGGTCTCAACTATATGCTCTTGAATTTTTCAAATTTCAAAAGAGACCTTATATAGCTTTCTATAAGCTTATTTGAACTTACACGTTTTATGAAACTCATGATGATTTGTTTGAAAGCATAGTATGTGTTACTTGTTATTGTATCTCTATTATTCAATATTGCTATGCTCTTGTGCAAAGATATCTTGTTAATATTTTGTAGAAATTATTTGATATTTTGGAACAAGTTTGATGACCAAGGAGTGGTTAATAGCTCAAAGGTAATGTCAAGAAGAAGGTAATTGATTTTGATGAAACATTGCATCCGTAGCATGTTTTTGAAGCTATCCACATTTTACTTGCATATTCTTGCTTTAAGAAAATTTCAAACTTTACCAAGTGGGTGTTAAATCCAATTTTCTAAATGGTTTATTCAAATAGAAGTTTATGTAAAACAATCGGGGTTTGAAATTTTTTCTAGGCCAAATGATTTTTATAAAAGGCCTTGTATGTTTAAAACAAGCACCCCGTGTACGGTTTGATAGACTTAGCTATTTTTTGCAAAATTATTTTGTAAGAGGTAAAGTTGACACTACTCTCTTTGCTATTGAAAAAGGGCAAGATTGCTTATTAGTGCAAATTTGAGTTGATTTGGTGCTACTAATGAATGTTTGTGCAAGATGTTTTCTAAGTTGATGTTAGGTGTATTTGAGATGAGCATGATGGGGGAGCTTAATTTCTTCCTTGGACTTCCAGTTAAACAATGCCAAGAAGATGGTTATATTTCACAATCAAAGTATACATAAGTACCTTTGAAGTAGTTAAGCATTGAAGAAGGAAGAATTATCTCAACCTCTATGGCTACCAATGTAAAGATTGACAAAGGTTGAGGAAGGCATATCGAGTGACAAACAAATTCGAGGTATGTTTATCTTCGTTTATTACTCTTTATAAACTCGACATTCTTTATGCCTTATGTCTATATGCTCGACTTCAAAACTATCCCAACGAATCTCATTAAAGTGCCGTTAAAATAAATTTTCAAATATTTGAAAGGCACTTCTTCTTATGGCTTGTATGTCCAAAGTTTCAAAAATGTTCATATTTTTCGGGATAACAAGTCCGATGATTAAAATATGGTTCGTCATAATCGAACTAAACATATTGAGATTCTATATTTTTAAGGGATTGTGTTTTTTAACAAAAACTTGAGATGTGTTTAATTCTGTCTCAAAGATAACTCACGGACATTTGTTCATTAACCGCCAAGTCTTTTACCTCATTTCGAGCTTGATTATGACATAATGTATATTGAATGAGGTTTAGGTTTGCATTTTGCACGTTTTTAAAACTTAGGGGCGAAAAATTAGATTTTTGGATCAAATTTCGGACTTTTGCAAAACAAACTGAACCAGTGGGCTGCCAGGGGAGAGGCCAACCGGTCGCCCATGCCCCTGACCGGTCGCCCATGGCTATTTTCGGTTAAAATCGTCTCTGTTCTTATTTTCTGCCAAAATGGTTCATTTCACTCTATTTTCGTCCCCTTTGCAAATTTCACACACAATTCACTTCAAATGAGTATTGTTGCATAGATTACACATTTTGGGGATTATATTGCTCGTTTATCATCATTGTTACTCATCCTCTCCGATTAAATGGTAAGAATTCTACTCCTTTATCTCAATTGGGTGGAACCCTTGAGAAAATGCTTATGTATTGATTTTTGTTGGATTTCTTGTATAATTGTGTTGATAATGATGATTGTTGTTGGATTATATTTGTAAAACTGCTTTTGGTGATGAAAAACTTGGCTTGATTATATTTACAAGGGCTATATATATCTTCTTCTATTTTTGACGCCCGCCAAATGTTCGATAAAATGTTTTAATGAAAAATTCATCACCTACATGATTCTCTCGATATCAAAAGTCTTGTATATTTATAGAGATCATGTTTTGCAAATCAAATGAGTTTTTACAAGCTTCTACAAGCCATATGATCGACTTTTCCCTCTTATTTGGTCTATAAGCTTCAATGTTCAAATAGCTCGATAAATCGGTTTAATTGCGCAATTTGATATGAATATATGATGTTTTTATCGTGCTAACATTTTTTTTGATGATTCCAAAGGGGGAGAAATAGATTATAAGCTCTTGATACTTTAGCTCAAGTTGTAAAAGCTGAGCTTTTAGCTTTTGGTTGATTGCTTCTACATCTTGTCGTGCAAGTTGATAGGGGGAGCTTTTATAAAATGTTTTTTTGAAAAACTATACTCCCATCCTTATGATTATGTTGTGTGGAAAGTTGTCGCTCACAACGGATAGTTCATTTTTAACCGGTAAAATTGTTTTGTTTTCAAAATCGACATTATTAAATTGTTTTGGTTTGTAATCATAAAAAAGGGGGAGATTGTTTGATAAATGGTATTATCATGATTTTGATGATTTTGTTTTTATACCAAAACAATGTTTTTAAAGGTTGTCCAAATACTCCTATATGTTTTAAAATGGTTTTAACATTTTCCGGAGTATTTCTTCAAGTTTTATTTTAGATAAAATTGGACAACACTTTTGATGATGTTGTGTTAATGTGTTTCTACACCAAAACAATATTTCTAATGTTGTTCCAAAATACTCCCGATCGGTTCAAAATATTTTTTACTAATTTTTCGGAGTATTTTTTGAAGGTTATTTTCGATAAAATATTGGACAACATTTTTGCCTCGTGTTCGATCGGATAACCCGTGTCTGAAAGATTGGTTTTGAAACAGAAATGAGACGTTTTGGAAGACCCTGGAGGTCGACCGGTCGCACAAAAGGGCGACCGGTACCTGAAGAGAAACATAACGCACTGTCTCTCAAAAATTGTTGAGGGAGACCGGTCCCTATGGGGGGGCGACCGGTCGGACCCATGGTCGACCGGTCGGACCCCCCTGGACCGGTCACCCTATGTAAATTTTGCTGTGTTCTTTCATCTCTCATATTAGTGCGCGACCAGTCGCCCTATGGTTTGACAGCAAAATTCTAACTGTTGTGCAGCAGACAGCTTTTCCCTAAATTATGGGGTTGATTTCTAACAGCTATAATCTTGATTTTAATAGCAATTGTTTTGTAGAAATCAGTTCCCAAGAGGAGCCTATCAATGATCAATCATCTCCTATAAATAGAGGAAGATTTGAAGCATAACAACAAGAGAGAATACTACAACACAACAAGATACACTCAAGCAAACATATTTGTTCTTCATTGTAATTATTCTTGTTGTAATAGCCTAAGGTCTTTCACTTTCACATCTTGAGGTCTAGGCTTATTTCTTGATTACACTTGCACTCAAATTGTACTATTCATTATCGAGTTGTAATCTTGAATTTGGGTTATCATTCAACACAAGATATCCTTGTGAGTGTTCTTGTGGTAAGAACACACTTGGATGATCTAGGTGATAGGTGCAAGAAGATTGTGGTGATCTTCTTATTGAGGTGTTGAAGAATTTGGTATTCTTCAAAGTTGAAGATTGTGGTAATCTTCACAAGGTGCCGTTGGAGATTGTGGTAATCTTCAAGAGAGATTGTGGTAATCTCAAAGGTGGTGTTGTAGAAGAGTATGGTGCTCTTCAAGGTGATGTTGTAAGGTGTTGTATTAATTTTGGTAATTAATAAAATCTTTTTTCTTTTTGAAATCCATCCTGGAGATACTGGGGTGGTAGAGGATTAGGCCCTAGGTGGGTTGAACCTCTATAAATCGATGCGTGTTGTTTACTTCCCGCACCTTTATTATTGTCTTGGTGTATTTGTTTCGAAAAAGAGGGCATAATCGAAAAGATGGAGATAATCTATTAACCTCCCCTCTAGATTATCGTAGCCGCTTGGACTTACAGAAATTGTATTTCACCCATTTCCATGTCCTCAATGAAAGCATTGAAATCAACAAGGCTTGATTGACTCCTCTGTCGTCCCCCGGTTTTTTCCTCACAACAAGTAATGTCATTGAAATCCTCCCCCTCCCCATAAACCACAGATGTCCCCATTTATCTTTGGTACTTAAAAGGTAACTCCATTGATCTCTCCTTATAGCCTTATCGTTGCTTGCATAAATAAATATTGCCCACATACTATCCTGCACATCCTCAAATAAGAATTCAATTTCAACACAAAACAGAAAACTAAGAATCCTCAATATTTTAATTTTCTTAGACCAAAAAACAACAATCCCTCCGCTAATTCCAACAGGGTCCAAGAAAAACCAACGGTCATCCACTCTTAGCTTTTTACAAACTGTTTTAACAAATGCTTTTCTTTTCACATAGAACACTAACTCCGGGAGATGAAGCCAAATTGACTCCTTATGTTGAGAAATTGTAAAGGGTCCTCCCAACCTTCTACAATTCCATACCCCAACATTCATTAATAACTTTGGGACCATTTTAGACTGGCCACCTCCACCTTGTTGAAGCAATTTCATCCCCTTTGGATTCCTCATATCGGGCTCTTTTAGCAATTTCTGACTCTTGTACTTTCTCATTACTAACCAGTTCAAAATTTCTTTTCTTTGCAGCCTTATCTCCATCATCATTCTCTACAATTTCCATTGGTTTAGGATTGGAGAGTTTCCCACTGTATTTCGTCACCCCTCATCTTCCTTTTCCCAAGCTCTCTTCTCCACGGCTGACACCATCCCTTCCCATCTCATTCTGAACCTTTTGGAAGGGTAATCTAGCTTTGCTATTTTGATGAAGTTTAGAGTTTTGTTGACTCGTATCAGTTAGCATCTCATTTTCCTTATTATTACCCCACAAAATTCCTTCAGCAATTTTCCCGCATTCATGCTTCAATGAGAATGCTCATTACTGGGGTTATTTTCCTTGTTCTCCTTTAGCTCAACTGTGCTTTGCTTCTCTGCCTCCAATTCAATTTTTTGCATCTTGCTTCTTCACAAACCTTATTATCAACACTTGATTGTTCCTCATGATGAATTCCTTCTCGAACATCCTTTATAACATCACTGCTCTGTTTCCCTTTCTCAAGTGGTATTGGTGTCCTGGCATTTCTGGATCCATTTTAAAAGAAACCCACCTCCATCGCTCTCAACCACTCACCAAATTGACCCTCATTAAGAGAGTTATATGCTAAATCCTCTTTTTTCTTCGCACATACCCTATAGGAGTGCCCAATTATGCCACAGTAGAAGCAAGAGGATTGGAGGTTCTTGTACTTAAAAGTCTGACAAGTTTCCACACCAAGTCTAATATTAGATCCTCTCATAAGCGGTTTGTCCAAGTCAATTTCTGCCAGAATCTTGATATGCCTACCTAGACTGCTGCCCGTCTCTGGTATCATAATGTCGTTCACTTTCCCGAATTTTTGTCCAATTTTCCTTCCCGTATCCGTACTCATCCAATGGTTAGGGATATTCCAAAGTTGCACCCATAGTTCCACGGTTCGAAAGGATGTTGATTGTTCAGTCAAGTCTTTCCCCCAGTCACGCAGAATTAGATGGTTATTGAAACTCTAAGTTTTACCATCCCGCACTTTCATTTTATCTTCCTGTGAAGCAAAGACAAACTGAAAACAAATTGGACCAACTTCTCGAATAGACACCGGTTCCCTTATTTGCCAGATACTAGTTATAGTATTTTTCATGCCAGTAAAATTAATTTTTTTAGACCCAAAGCTTCTTCCCAAGAGACTTCTTTCGCATTTTGCTCTGCTGTTAAGAATATCTTTCTCACTTAAAGTGATATCTTCAGTTTTCTCAACCGATAAGGAAAAAGATTTAATCTCAAAGCTAAATCAGCATCCATTTTAGAAGAAATTCCTCCACCCTCAGGTCTACCCTCAATCCCAGATTAAGCCATCTGTAAAGAAAATAACCAAAAAACAAGACAAGGAGAAAGTAGGGGACAACAACAAGGAATAATCAGAGGAATCTGGAAGGCAAATAAAGAAAAAACAACAATGGTAGTTGGTGGGGGGGACCTAATATTAAAGCCAAGTCAACTTGTTCAAAACACGAGTAATAAATATATTAATGCTTATAGAAAATACATAAAAAATCATTATGACACTTAACTCATTTAACAGGCTATCAATGCAAAAGCCTGAGATTAGTTTCCATGGAAAAACAAACAAAAGGAAAACAGGAACACAGCAAACGGCGCAGGCAAAACAAAGAGAAAAATCAAAAAAATAAAACTAGGGTTCTCTCTTCTAGAGAGAGAAAATTTCCACTCCAAAAAGGAGACCTTTTCCACTACACGACAATATTTTGTGCTTTTCAATGGATGTCCATTGGTATGTTCAACAATCCTACGCATCATAGTAGTTAATGAGTGTCGTAGGCGATCATGCCATAACCCAAATATATCAGGATTCACCAGCTGCCAAGGCATGGTAGCGTAGGATTCAAAAGCTTTAATTGGGACATAATACAGTCCATAAATCATCGCTTCAAATTTCTCATGGACATTCTTCTTGCCCATTTTATAGGATGTGATACATATACATTCTTTATCATGGTCATTAGTGTTATCATTTCACGCACATCCTTAAAACTTAGTATATTTCCTTTTGATCTACTAGACAATAATGCCTTTTCAATCTGCAAGATTGTACCATTAGGGAACATTAATGTTGTATTCTCGGAGCCATCAATAATTTCAACTGGACCATATATAGTTGTAACTTATGCCTTGCATAGTTTTAAACTCAAGAAATATACTTTTTTCGTTAATATTGAGTGTGTTGTTGCACTGTCAAATAGACAATAATCTTTCTTCTCGGTGTTTTCCATATACACCTGATATAACATTATTGAATTAATATTATACAATTATCCTTATAATTTTATATATCAAAAATTCTACCAATGTGAAACAACTAAATAATAACATAGAGGCACAACAAAACTTTAAATACAAAAGATTTTATTCGAAAGCATAAATGAGATAGATATGCATAATCACCTAATTATTCATCATGCTAAAATATATTGTTACGACTAACAGGGGAAAAATCATGGTGATAAGAAAGCTAATCATAAGCCAAAAGTATCCCATAGGATATTCTCTAACAAAAAGTAAAATGATATATATTATGACTAGCAAGATAAGAAATACCACAGTTGGGTTAAACATCTTGAATGAAGAAATGAAACTATATTGAAGTATTGAGAATAGATGATAATGTGAGAATTGTTGAATGAAATGTGGGTATATTTATAGATAAAAATTATGTTCATAGCCGTTAACTAGCCGTTGGAGGAGGAAAATTTTGAATATGAAAATTGTGAATGATTTAGTAGAACTGTATGATATTTTGTGATTGAGATAATAAACGCAAATACGGTAACAACAAAATTATTATTCATATAAAATGTTCAATTTGGAAATATATCTTCCCGATAAAATACATACTAGTACAAACAAAATATTTCAACTCTTACAACACTAACAAAATTACATGAAATATTTAGAAACTAAGTTGAAGCATAGATATCATTGCTTAAATATTTTCATCACTAATAAAGTGGTCAACTCTTCCTTCGAATGCTCAAGAAATCAAAGAACATCCGGATGTGTTATATCCACATTCATGTCATCAAACTTATCATCTTCAAGATGATCATAAACGAAATTTGCCTCAAAGACTTTTATCTTTCTTTCGAAGAGATGCTTGATAAAGCTCCACTAAATGTTTGGTCGTACGACAGGTACGTGACCAATGTCCTTTTATTCCACATCGATAACATCTCTCTTCACTAATCTCCGAATTTATCACTTTCTCTTTTCCTTTCTTGTCATTTTTGTTCCATTTCTGGTGGTTACTTGTATTTTCACGACTTCAATTGTTTTGACTATCACGACTATATGGAGTATATTTTCCATGACCGGAACCACGACCTCTAAAATTATTAAAATTTTGAGCTCTAGTCGCATTCACTTTAGGGAATGGAATAGAACCAATATGCCGTGATTCATGATTTTTTATCAACAAATTATTATTTTGCTCGGCCACAAGAAGGCACGAAATCAATTCAGAATACGTTTTGACACCTTTTCTTGGTATTGCTGCTGCAGGAGCAAACTCGAGGCATGAAAAGTAGAAAGTATATTTTCAATCATATCTCCATCTGTGGTATTTTCTCCACACAATTTCAATATTGAAGGAATTTTAAATACCATGGAGTTATACTCACTTGCGAATTTAAAATCTTGAAATCTTGAAATCCCAATTTTATCCAATCATACCAGACCTTTGGAAGTATAACAATCTTCAGGTGATCATACCTTTCTTTCAAATTTTTCCAAAGGACGAATGGATCTTTCACCGTAAGGTATTCAGTTTTTAAATTCTCATCCTGATGGTGATGGATTAAAATCATGGCTTTGGTTTTATTTTGTGCAGTCACGCTATTTTTTTTGTTTAATAATATCACCCAAACCATTAGCATCTAGATGGATTTCATTATCTAAAACCCATGACATATAATTTTTTCCAGCAATATCAAGAGCAACAAAATCAAGTTTTGCAAGCTTAGCCATAAGGATATTTTAAATTAAGAAATTAATAAAACTTAATATACTTAGCAAAAGTATTGAAAATTGGCTAGAGACTCGTACTGATAACGTGTTATAGAACAAACAATTTAGAACACAAGAGAATTAGTATTTATATTGATATTATAAAACTATCAAAGTATTAAGAAATAAATAGTAGAAAAAGAATAATTAACTATAGAGAAAGTAATAATATTGATATTTCTCTTTGATTTTTGTGTGTATTTTTAGAAATAAAATTGTGGCCTATTTATAGCTAAAAACTTAACTACTACACTTGTATAGTATGTGCACATCTGATACAATTTTCAAAAAGTGACTACAAATCTATAGTGTTAAAGTCTACATTGAACAATTTATCATAGCATATATATATATATATATATATTTATAATATTCTTATAAAATATTTTTTACAATATTAATTTATAAATGCTAGATATAATATTAAATACATAAAAATTATATTAAAATATATATTATATGTGCAAAATATATATTAAATATGTTAAAATAAATATTCTAGAAGGTGCGGAGCGAGACGGGTCACGGGGGCGACCGAAACAGATCTTATGCCTCGCGGGTACCCGTCCCGCCCCATCCATTATTCCTGGGGAAAATTACAAAAAATACCCTTTTTCTAATAAACATAACACAAAATCTGCTCCTATCACTTTTGTACCTATTTTTTTATTTTTTATGCTCCTGCATATTTTTTTGATTATTTTTACGTTTTTTTCGTTTTTTTTTTGTTCTTGTATTGCTTTATATATTATATATGTTGTTTCGATGTTGTTTAAATTTGTTTCTTTGTTGTTCAGATGTTTCAAAACAACTTTTACCTATTTTTTATGTTGTTTTTTGTTCATGTATTGTTTTGTACATTGTTTCTATTGTTTCTGTGTTGTTCTATAATATTTTTAATGTTGTTCTAATAATTTTTTTGTTGTTTCCATGTAGTTTTCACTGTGTAAATACAGTTTTTTTTAATCTATTTTTAAGCTCTTTTTATTCATGTGTGTTTTTAATATTTTTTACATTTTTTCTGGGTTGTTTTCATACCATTTTTAATGTTGTTCTGATGTTTCTATCTTGTTTCCACGTAATTTTCGATGTTTAAATACAATTTTTATCTATTTTTAAGCTCTTTTTGCTCATATGCTGTTTTCATATTGTTTCTGGTTTGTTTTTATATTTTTTCTTGGTTGTTTCCATGTTTTTTTATGATTTAATGTATTGGATCATTTATAAGATTTCGAGTATAAATGGATTATTTAATGGGGGTAAAATTTATTTTTCACTGAAATTTTATTAGAAGAAAAACATGTTTGAAACATGTTCGAAACAATCTTGAAACAACAACGTAAAAAAGTCTGGAAAAATTTGGTGGGAGTGTAAATTCGTCCAAAAAAAAGGGTGGAATGGTAAATTTGTCCAAAAAGGTACCAAAAAGCGTAAAAAATTGACATTGTCTTCGAAAAATGGGCAATTGTGTACATTTCCCTTATTCCTGTGACAATAATCTATTCCTATTACAACTATGATTAGGGGCTCATGTCCTATCACGACCTTCCTCAATTATTGGGCCTTCACCCAATCAAGCCCATACATATTAAACATCCAAGTTCTAGTAACTTAACCCAATTAATGGAGTCAAATATTCTGGGCCACTCCTTAGGGCGTTTTACTTGAAATTAATTAAAACGAGGTGAATCGATACAGAGGCCCAGCTTTTCTGTTGTTATAAAACAAATTCGGGCTACCTTCAAGAATTAGCTACTTGATTTATTGGGCCATTTGTTGGATCGATACTTTAAGTCTAATCTTACCATTTCAAATTAAATGAAATTCGTTGGATCTGTACAGTTCAAAGTCTTATTGGATCCAAAGGCATGGATTTTACTGAAATAATTGAAACTAGGTTGTTTAGATCTTAAAACAGATTTTGCATGAAATTGAATGAAATCATTAATGACAGGGGCGGAGCCACCATGTGGCTCAGGGGGGCCCTGGCCCCCCCAACTTTTTTCTTTTTCCTTTTTAGTATCTATATTTTTAATATTTAGTATTTTGGCCCTCCTCATGATTTTGTTGGATAAAACTTATTCCATGAATTTTAGTAAGTTAAATTGGTGATTTTGTGGGTCTTATTTTATCTTATTATCATCTTAAAATTATATTTTCTATTCATCAAAAGATGGGTTTCTCATTATTATTTGCTAATATATATTGAAAAGAAAATTATAAAAAAGGATAAATTAAATTGTCTAGTTTTCGTGATATGCAAAAGAGACTTTAAACATGTTAAGGATTTAATGATGTATTTTGTAAAAATTTACTAATGAATATTAATATATTCTTTTGATACAAATGTAATATAAATAAACTTTATTATCTTGTACATATTCACAAATGTCATCTTTTATTTTTTACTATTGGCTAGAGGCATCAATTTCTGACACGACACGATAACTCGGCACCAACTTAACGCGAATTAAATATTTTTTTGAATATTTAATGTATTTTTTATTTGTAATTTTAATTTTTTCTCCATTTTTTTTATTTTTTTGTGCCAACTTTAAATTATATAGATTTTTCGTGTCGTGTTGGATTATCCGTGTCATAAACGGGTCGTGTTCGTGCCGTGTATCTTGACACAAATAATTAACGAGTCGTGTTCGGGTTCGTGTCAAACCTATAATATCGTGTCGGAATACGAGCCGCGAACACGAAACACGACAAGATTAACACCCCTAATCTTGGACAAGATTAACACCCCTAATCTTGCCCCCCTTATCGGTTGTCCTGGCTCCGCCCCTGATTAATGATGTCAACATATTGTAATATTGATGCATGACTACTATCTCTGACTGAATCATTATTCAAATTAATTCAAAGCCAAATGGGCCTAACACACATCCAGACAAAATCATTCCAATTTAGCAATCAAAAGAAATATATAGGGATACCTTTAATTTTAGTGATAATTAATGTCAAGTATCATCAATACTCAAACATATATATATATATATATATATATATGTTTTTTCTGGAAAAGCTTTGTTGCTTCAATACAATAAAATACTAATAACTATGGTAATTATTAGCCACAAAATCGATTATATGCAAAAGTTAATAAAATTAATATTAAATTATACATCAACACCCACAAATTGGCTGAAGAGGTAAACCTAAAATGCACGGTACTCTTAAGACCACGTGGTCACTTGATTTAGAACGTACTCATTAATATTTAGTTAATTTTCATTTATATTTAAGCAAATTAAAGTAATATAATATTTTAGTATTTGTGACCTTTTGTATTATGGCGAGACAAAATTTTCTGTGACCTTGAAATTTGAAGGGATGACCTTATTGTTTCCAAATATCCAAACTCTTTGTTAATTTACAATATCCCGAATATGGAAAGGGAAGTTTTAGACAGAAGAAAAGGAAAGAAATGAAAATATAAATATATTTGACCTTTATACATTCCCTATAAAAATGTTTTTGACATTCGAAAAGTCGGTGTTACTAATTTAATCAAATTAGTATAGTAAGATAGGTGTCAATAATTTCTTCACAAACAAGTCACGAAATCATAATGATTGATTGAGCCATGTTGAATTTTAACAAGATTACATCAGGTTTGCACGCCTGAATTGAGATTTAAGATATTATAATTCTTAGGTTTATATAAATTCGGTACAATTAATGTATATATGTAATATGATTGAGTCACAAAAACTGAAGTCAAAGTCAAATTTAAATAGTAGTATTAGAATTGACAGGGTCTATGTCTGCATTATCTTGTATTAATCTAACGATAGATGCATATTTAAGATTATTTAGTCAGTAATGTTCTTATAATGCTTCTAAAAAAAATAATGTTTGTGCATTATATTTTGTCTCTTCACATGATATGCCCAAAAAAAGAAGAAATGAAACGGCTTCTTGGTGAAGGTTGAGTTGATGATGTGAGAAATGAAAGTGTTGTCTGCATTTATGATGCTAAAAAAGAAAATCTGAAGCACCTGAGATTGCTATTAAATTGAAATAACAGACCCTTTTGAGTTTTGAATTTTGGCAGAGTTTTTATACCCTTTAAAAAATAATGTAAAAAGAGACACATATATATTTTTTTAATGCCATTTGAGTCCAGTAACATAATACTGCGGAAATTTGAGTTCTCAGCCTCTCATTTTACAGTTTTACTCAAAAATAGAAAATTGTCAAAAGCGCAGTGTCCTACCAGCTCAGGCCAAACTTTTGTACTTGTATTAATAATTATTGCAGTCAATAATTTGTTCAAAATTGATCTAGAGATATTGGAGCCGATTTCTCTAGTCAAGATAAAACAGTTTCTTCAATCTTTGCCTAGCTTATTGACTATATTTTCCATTCAGCCTAAAAATTGGTAAGAATTTGAAGAGCAAAAGTCCATTGCATAAGGACCAATTTAATGTGAAAATTATGTAGAAAATAGCAGGTTTGGACTTTGAATGATTAGTCTCAATTAGCTAGCCCATATTTGATTCTTTATACATCTTTCTTTTCACCTTATTTGAATCAATAATGATGTTTCACCCAAATCAACTCCCCCCCCCCAAACAAAAAAAAGAGTCTTAGACAATATTTTAACATTATCATTATTTCAAATTGGCAATCGATTGCTCATTTAGTATCATCATTTTATCCATTAAACTGAGTACATATATCCTTGAAATTGATTCTAATTGTAAAGTAGATTGGTGGGGATTTAATTACATATACTCAACCGGTTGAACTATAATTGACTTGGCTATAATCAATTCATAGAAACTCGAATAATTAGTGTCGTCAAAAATAAAAACACAAAAAAAAGAAAAAAATATTATAGCAAAACCTCGTTGTAACTTTCTTAGTCAAACTATGAGTGATCCTCCAATCAAAATCCATCAGGTCAGAAGGCCATTACAAATCAAAAAATCATTAGGAAAAGAAACAACAAGTATGTGGCAAAAATACCAAGTAGTATGTATACAAAATAAAACTTCCGAAAAAAAAAAAACTACATGAATTTTTTTGGTCTTTAATTAACTAGTAATCAAGAAGCAGGGTGGTGGGACTGATGATGATGGGATGATGAGAGTGAAAGATGTTTAGTAGGGTTATTATTAGCAGCAGCGGTGGTAGTGTTGGTGGTGGTGGGGGCCACCCTTTCACAAGAAGGGCACATAGTGAGGGTAGTAGCAGGTAGTTGCATGTAAAATGGCTTAGAAGCTTTAAGAGCTCTTAATTCTTGAACCTCTTTTTGCAACCTCCTATTCTCTTCTGTCAGTGTCTCACAGCACCTTTTTAAATACTCACAATCTACCTCTGTCTGCTTCAATTTCGTCCTGCGCGCCAAACATCATATATCATCATAAATGAACCAAATTATTGTCTCATTAATTAAATTGTCACGACAATCAAGGAACTCTAGCTACATTATTATTATTCTTCAACCAAGGAAAAATACTCTAGTGGTGCATTATTTATTGAATTATCAGATAGTACAGAATTTCAAAACTAAATAAAGAAATTTTACCTAGCTCTTCTGTTTTGAAACCATACTTCCACCTGGCGAGGACGAAGATTCAAGTGCTTTGCAAGAGCAAGCTTCTGTTTCTGCATATTCAACAACATAAATAGTAACTAATCAAAGTTTCAAATGTATGGTTGTCTTGTAAACTTTGCATCACATATATGATCTTTCAAAATTTTCGTGCAAAAATTGGATATCAAATAACCAAAATTGATTTGCAAAGTTTTCGAATTTCAGCGTTCTTGCGGAAATTTTCCCAAAAGTTTGATTAACTCACCGGTCATTGTCAGCAATTTCTGATAAAATTTCACAATTTTGGTCAAAATTGGACTAAATGTCCAAATTTTCAAAAAATATGGCACCAAAATTAAAAGTAAGCAGATGACTAAATCTCAGTTGTCCAAGTTACGTGACAAGAAAAAAAACATTTTCTCATATCTAATTAGTAATCAAATCCCCAGTATATTCTCCCCCAAAAAAATGAATAATATCCTCAGCATATACCATTCCTCAATCAAGAAGAAAGAAAGCCATGTCAAGAATAATAAACCCAAAAACTAAAAATAAAAATAAAGTAAGAAACAAACCAAAAAAAAAAAAATAATAAAAAAAAAAAAACACACACTCACAATTAGGGAAATAGAGATCCTAATCCATATACATGTAAATCACCAAAAATATAATCTATTTTGCATTCATTGAATATTTCCATCATCTTTATGTCCTAACATTTTTCCGACAAACATTATTGCAAGTCACACAGTATATAAATTTATTTCACTATATATATATATATGTAGATAATTTAATGAAATACAAATTATACTTACAGGGTTGAGAGTGTTGTGTTCTTTGAAGCTTTGTTCAAGAAAGGCAGACTGTTCTTTACTGAGTCTGAGTTTTTTTCTCGCCATCCCATTTTCTTCCTCATCACTTCCCCTTGAAGATGTCCCTCTATCTGCTTCAATATATATTTCACCACCAATATTACCTTGTAAATCTCTTTTTCCCCTTGAAGTAGTTGTGAATATTGAAAAATCCATCTGAAATGATGAAACTCTGCTACTAGTAGTGTTTGGAGATGAAAGTGATGCCATTTCTTCATCGGATCCTTTCCGATTTGCCTCCACCTCATCTCTTCCTACAGAATCGCTACCCACTGTGAAAAAATAAATAACAATTAATTTTTCACCTCAAAAAGAATAAATAAATATTAAAATCAGAAAAACTTGGAATAATGTTTAAAATTAATTGAAGGGAATTAATTTACATTTTTCATTAAGCCATGGGAAAGGAAACTTGTTTGATGGAGCTGGGTGGTGAAGCGGGGAGAAAGGTAGAAGATGAAGCTGAAGCGGTGGATCTGATGAAGAAAAACCATTTTCTTTATTATTTTCAGCACTCAATTTATCCACACCCATGCAAAACCCTAAATCCTTCCCAAAATTAATAATCTTCTCAGACTTTTCAAGGAATGAAAAGGGTTTGGGGGTATCACCTAAGCTCAAACCTAACTCCATCCAAGATACAAATTTAACACAAGGGAGAAAAGAATAAAACAAAGAGTTTTTTGTTTGAATGGCTACAAACTTTGAAAGAGCATCAAGCAATTAAAAAGAAGCGCCTTAAGCACAGTGTCCAAATCCTATAGAATCTGAGGTGCAGCTCTACATTAAAAAGCCCTTTTTAATATGATTTGGCTTATCAAAGAAAGAAGAAAAAAAATGAAAAATGAAAAATGGGTTAAAATTAAAAAAAAAGGTTGAGGGTTGACAAAACGCACGTGAATCCATATAAATATACATCAGTGCTACCACAAAAGGGATCATATTCATGCCCATAACTGACTATGTGCTGGTGTGTGTTCTGTGTGAGAGAGAATTAAGGGTTTTAGAGACAGTGGATTTGATTGTGCCCAACAAGTGCAATCATTTTTATTACTTTTAAATATTTTTCTTTTTATTATTTTATATATATACAGGGGTTGCTAATGATTTATATGTATGTATATAATATTATTTACTTTTTGGTTCGACATGAGTGTGTATTATAATTTATAAGCACTGGGGACAAACATTCGGCAAGTTGCAAACTTCATTATATTTTTAATTTCTTGGTAGTTGTAAAGGTCATGACTCATGATCGTTATGCGCTATGAATCTCAGTGCATATCAGTACATTTTACAAAATGCATTTACTCTATTTACTTTATTAGAAAATAACTTATTTTTGTTTATAAATTTATTTTCATATTTAATTATATTTTACATCATAGAAAGAGTACTATTATACAAATATATATTTTTAACTCCGAAGCTAGCTATATACTAATTTACACAGAAATATATTCACCAAGTATATTTTTACTTTTCCACGAAAACTTAGAGATAATATTTTCAACTTTGACAATATTAAAATTATGAAAAACGAGTTTAAATTAAAGTTACCAAATGGGCACTAGTTTTTTATTTTTCTTATAGAGAATTGAGGTAAATTCTCTAATTAAAACATTTTTTAAAGTAACACTAAGATATGAGTTTAATTTGATTCGAAACTTGTACTTTTATTTATTTTTCTCTTTTGAGAAAACTTAATTGTACTTTAATTTGATAAACCGAAAAGAGTGGTTCAAATGAATGTTACAAGAAAATTTTTTTTTTCTGTTTTTCAATCTATGGTTTTTTTAGGTTTGGCAAATCTACAGTTCAAGTACGCAAAACGCAATTAGACAACTCACAAAATATAAACTAGACGTGATAACCATTAATTCATTAATAATTGTACAATAATTAAAAGTTTAACTAATTTTAGCTGAAAATAAAGAAGGGAAATAGGTCATCTAGCATTAAAAAGGTAGTAATGTCATTAATGGTAACTTGAGTTTACTTAATGGACATATATAAGTTGGTAGTTTCCCTTTTTCCTTTTTATGTTTTCTTTTTTCATTATCATGCATTGTCTATCAACTGATGATTGAGTGTTCAAATAATGGTTCCAAATCAATTGATGCCAAATTAAAGCATCTCTCTTCTAAACAATGACTCAATGAGCAGCTAAAGAGGAGGAAAAGTGTCTTTTTCAAGATTTGATTTCATAATTGCCGATCATAATGCAAATACTAGCTAGATGCTTTAGGGCCAACTCACAATGAATCTTGTGTACATATATATATATATATATATATATATATATATATATATATATGGATGAGATCTAATGTGGCAGGCTCTTACCATGTGGCAGTGTGGACAGATCTCATCCCTATATCCTAAATAATCAATGGTTTATATTAGCCCTACAAAACACCATTTTATAATTATTTTTAATGCCAAAACGGCATTTCCGTAATCCACAAAAAATGGGTAAATTAATACCATAATTAATAACCTAAAATCAAGGGATCTTCTTGATTGCAATCTTGCCATAACAGAAAAAACATTAATATAGCAACAAAAACACACGTTTCCTATCATCTTCTTCATTTTGCATCCATCCAAAATTCAGCAGCAAGACCGAGTTTCGCGTCCCAAAAACAAAGAATAAACCACCTACAGTCGAAAAAAAAAAAAGAACACAAAAACCTTGCAAAATGGGCGATGAGTGCGATGAATCACAACATGATGAAGTGTTGGCGGACAAGCCTGATGAAAGCTGGGTTTCAGGCGCTTTTTTTCCTGGTATGTGGGTTTATGTTTCGAAAAATTGCACAATATCCTTATTCATCCTGTTGGTGTTTTTGTTAGAAAATGTGGAATCATAATTGATGTTTATCTTAGTATAAAGAAATATACAGAAATATACACATTATATATGAGGTTGGTGTACACATATATTTACTATTGTGTCCATATAAGCATGCAGTATATGTTGTGGGATGGCAGGGGTGATGATTTTTTCTTTTATGTGAAATCGTTGTATACACATATTGCAATATATATGCCTGTAAAGCAATTTTTCGTGTATAGATATATATATATATATATATATATATATATATATATTTGTGTTAGTTTAAAATGTGATATTACGTATTTGAATGTTTATTTGAAGCTATACATTAACACATATAGTTGTATACAACATTCGACAAACAATGTTAGATAAGTATTTGAAGCTATACATCTAACAACATATTATGGTGTATATATACGAATACCTTGGTGATTTAGAATGAAAACAAACAATGGTGTTCAAATAATTCCATAATAGTATAAAGACATCTTATTTTGGTATACATTGGCTTCAATATTGCTGTGATAAGTATAAACATTCAGTGGATATTGTTAGATTTTTTATTTAGGAAAATGTACGCTAATATTGAAACTATTGTGCAATTTGAAAAATATTTTTGTGTATACGTTTCACTTATTTAGTGTACAAAAACTTTGCAGATAATAGTGATGAAATAATCCATCGCGTCGAAATACGAGAGCGCCTGGTAATATCACCTGACTCCACCAAATATTGGATACTTGAAGTTGAATAAGATAAAATACCGCGAGTAGGCATGCATTTTGGGAGTTTGGACAAGGGTGTGGAGTTTTATAGGGAATATGGTAAACTATGCGGCTTTGACATACGAATAAGCACGTCAAGAAAATTTAAGAACAAAGAGATCCGCCTGCAATATATTGTTTGTAACAGGGAAGGCTACAAACAAACGTCGTCTGTGGTTGGTGTCGAGGGGCAAGCACGAAACTAAAGAGAAAGTGTGGCACGTATGGCAAAATTGCACGTCGAAATAGCCGTACATGTCCCGAGCAACCTAAATAATGACAGTAAATTTTTCCTGCATTTTCAAATTTTGTACACTCTGAAAACTGTTATCAGATTTTTTGACTTATGTTAAATGCATGTCATTTTTATTATATTTGAATGTCATTTATATTATAATTGAATGCCATTTATATTCTAATTGTGCATCATTTTTTAGTCCATTTTGACATATTTAATAAAAAATAACATGTAGCGTAAACGCTTTGATATTATAATTGATATCTGCGTGCCTGCTATCTGTTGATAATACACAATGTTATAATATAAATTGACTTTTAAATTTTCGAAGGATTACAATAACTTCCAAAAGTAATAATAATTAAAGTACTTCAACACAATATCGAAAATATAGCATATTTTGAGCATATTGTGGTGTATATATATGAATACTTTGGTGGTTTACAATCAGGCAAATATGGTGTACAAATAATTACATTACAGTATTATAAACTCTTATTTTGGTATACATTGGCTTCAACATTTTGGTGATAAGTATAACATTCAGTAGTACATTGTTTTTCTCAAAAAAAAAAAAAAGTAGTACATTGTTACATTGACTTCCAAAAAGTAATAATAATTATAGTACTTCAACACAAACTGCTTAAGAATTATGCATACACACGATTTGTTAAACACCTTCAATTGAATAACAAAAAATACTACAATATAAACATATATATACCAAAACAGTAATAAACATATACCGAAATGCTGTCAAAATGTGTACTGTTTACACACTAACCATACAACATAAAACAGGAAAACAAGTTTGCTTAAGATCGTTCTGAAATAAGTAACCCATAATGTTGACAAATATTCTAGCATAATATAATAATTAAAATGTACTTAGATGCTCCGTCTAACAAAACGAACTCCTCAATCGATAACCAACTACTTTCCACTAACAATATTTTTGGCCAAATCAAGCACCCTGCCTTTCGCTTGGTTCAAGTTGTGCACCAGAATTGCATAGCAATATAGAGTCCTCAATCGTGCGAACTCGGATTAACGTCACTCGCACCCTTGTTCGGCCCTGGGGACGCAGGTCTCTTCCTGTTTCCTCTTGCCATTGAACCTGGTATTGAGAAAAATTAAAGAAAACATCACACTGTGTGCGTAAAATGATATGGAAAAAATAGTAGGTGTCAAACACACTGCATCAAAATATAAAACCACATCTAAACTAATTGTCTACTGTATGTAGTCTAACTGTCTACGAAAATAAAATTATCCAAACACCATTTGTATGCCATCTATATACAATCTACCATACTGATGCAAACACCAAACTCTGTGTAATTATGTGCCAAAATTAATAAAAAATACACCAAAACACTGTCTACGAACATTACGTGTATATATCCCACTACCTGTTTTCCATTTTTTACCATATTTCAGTCATTTGGGCAAAAAATGCACAACAAAGGATTTATGTATATACCAAAATAATTAAGAGATGTATCATGCTTGCGTAAATTTACACCAAATTAGGAATGAAAAGGCACAAATTCAATAACATAAGAATTACACAATTCATTATCTAAATGTACATCGTTTTTTCATAAATTTATACTATATAAATCGTAACCCATTACAGTCAATGATATAATTCCACATAACCAACTGCAAAGGGGGGTCTGTAAAAATCGAGTAGCAAAACCCTAGAAAATTCAAAATAATAAAAAAAATGTGTCCTACACCTATGGCAACAAAATTGAAAAAAACCTATAAATATTCATCTTCAATGGCAGATAAAAACCAACTACGGAATTGGGGAAAAATCCTTTGAACAGGAAACTACAAACCAAAGAATCGAAAAAATTGAAACAGGGGCTTACCTTAAACATATGCTTTCTTGGAGATTTGATGTCCACAAAGTTCGGTCCGAACAAAGTAGTGTCTCGGTGGCTCGATTTTTACAGAGAAAGAAGGAGTTGCAGTCGTGTGTGAGTGGGATTTTTAGAGAGAATGAAAAGTTGCAGTCGTGTGTGAGAGAGGGAGTTGTGGGAAGACGAAATCTTTGATTTTTTGGTGAAAATACACAAGCAAAAAAAGTGGGAGAAAGGGATTAATTGAAATCCCAAAAAAAGTGGAATTGAGGGAAGTTACCAAATCGGCCGTTACCTTTTGTGTATAATTTGTCTATTTTGCCCTTAAATAGGCTGAGTCCAATTTTTTTAAAAAAAATTCGAAACAAATCAGGCCATTGGATTAAACATGGTAACGGTTTAGATCTGTCCACACTGCCACATGGTAAGATCCTTGCCACATATGATCCTATACATATATATATATATATATATAGTGGTAATATTAATTTGCCTCCCAAACTATGCGAGTTTTTCAACTTTGTCCACTTAACTTTGAATTGTTCTATTTTTATAGTTAGTCTATAATTTTCAAATTTACCCTATAATTTTTATGGTTATTTTATTTTGTAATCTCTGAAAATGGTATCTTAGCCTAATTTATTGATGAAATTTACTAGTATTTAATATTATTTGTATATTCACTAAAGATGAAAAAAGTTGAGAGAAAATTGATCCACATAATTGTTCGAGATGTAATAGTTACAAACAATCCACTAACAGTAAGGGGTAAATTTGAAACTTATAGGCTAAATGCAACAATTTGAAATATTCAGGGATAAAGTAGAACAATTCAAAGTTAAATGGCAACGTAGAAAAACACACTAGTTTGGGGGCAAATTAAAATTACTTCATAGAAAAGGTGTAATTAGTTATGCATGAAATGAGTTTTCCAAATTTTAAATTTTAGGAATAAAAATATATATGAACGGTGTACAATATTTATCACAGTATCCAAGTTTTTTTAACTATTCCTTACACTATAAATATTTTTAGTCATTTTTTTGAAAGACGTGATTTTTTAGCCATTTTGAAACGTGCAAACCCAAAATTGTCCCTTAAGCCATTTTACACCATTTCGAGTCACAAACACCCATAACTCCGCAGAACTAACTTAGGACCAAAAATTGATTATGACGACTGATACGTGTAAAATATACGTGTATTTAGCGGGTTATTTTGATACATATTTGATGCATTTGCATGTATATTTAGTGTATTTTAGTTAGTTTCCTTTGTTCGGCGTGATACTACGTATTCTTGTAAGTTTTACAGGAAACGGAGTTAAAAAGGAAAGATATTAGTAAGACAGCTCAGGCAAGAATGTCGAATGCGAAGAGACGATCAAATACGCTAACAAACGACAAAATACAAAATACATGGTCAACACGTGTAAGAGTACACGACCGTGTGAATGGTTCTGTTTGATTTTACACGCCCAAGTGACTTGTTCAAGGGAAGAATTTTAGAAACGGATTATACGACCAAACCATGTAGAAATAAATGATCGTGTATCTTGTCCGAGCAAAAACAGAGAAGAGAACCGATCACACGGTTGGACTGTGTGATTTCACATGGCCGTATATTTTTTATGGCAGATGATTTTTGTTTCCTAATTCTGTCGGGACTCTACCAGTGATTTCTCAAAGTATCTACAAAAGGAAGACCAAGCCCTGGACGAAAATATACATCTTCATACACGAAAATACACTTGGAGATACACAAATTTACATACTTCTGAGAGAGAAACACTAATCAACAAAGAACACCACATTCGCATCTACGAAAGTACAAGGGTTCAAGACTTTGAAGAAAGATCCATATTGACAAGAAATGTTCTATCCTCTTAGTTTAGATCTCTTGTTTGTACTTAGTTCGATGTCAACTATTTGGTTTCAAGTTTGCCTATTAATTTGTTGTCAAATATGTTGGGCTAATATTTCCGATTCTAGGGCATAATCAAAACTGTGAATTCATGTTAATTCTAAATTGATTATTTTTCTTAATTGGTGTTTGTGTTCTATTTATGAATTCGAGTACTTATTTCGCGTAGATTATCTGATCAATAATTTGCATGTCATAGTTGTTAGTTCATACTTCGGGAGATGAGTTGTTAGGAAATTTATTGTCAGATTTTGATGATACCATATAAAACTTAGAATAGGAATTCGACACCCTATTTTCCTTGTATTTCTATTTGTAATAGATAGGACTTCATGAACTGAGTGAAGTCAGCTATGTTAAAGAATACAAGAGTCAACTGAAGACTGAAGAGAAGACCTAGCTGTGTGTCAGCTGAGTGTAGTCAAGATGGAAGGCACATACTCGACTGAAGAAGAGATCCAGCTGTGGGACAGCTGAGTAAATTATGATGAAGTGACAATCAAGTTAGTTAAGAGCCAAGTCTGCCAGTTGAAGTGACAGTTGAGTAATTCCTAAAAGATTGGAGCAAACTCAAGTCAAAGGGGTAAATGCAGCTGTCAAGTCAAGTCGACTGATATTAATCTGTTACACGCAAGTCAAGGACTTCACTCAAAATAGTAATACGTCCAAGCTGCCATGTCTAAAGGTGCTCATCCTAGAAGCGTGCAAATAGAATGAACCAATGGGAAGCACTGAGCTTGTGTTGGACTGAGAACTACTTTGTAACAAGATCTGTTACTTAGTGGATTCCTCCAGGAGTTGGATAAGAGTAGATTAGAGGAATTACCCCATCCTCGAACCACTATAAAATTTGCTTGTGTCATTACAACACTTTATTTTCCTCCTTACTTTTATATCTGCTATTTGAACTTATATTGCTAAAACCCACCTGATAATAACATTGCTAAAAATAATTGTTAAAAACAAGCTTAAAAATATCAAGGGTTATAAGTCTTCTGCTGAACAAAACCAAATCAACTGTAAATCTAAGTGTTAGCTGATCACATCTAAGTTATACTATCAACAACTCAGTCGAGTCTGTGGAGTGGGTAACTTTGCTGAAGTAAGCCATCCTAGCTGTCCCTCAAGGACTTAGCTGATTTGAGTAAACTCTGAAATTATTTAAAAGGACTAAAATCGAAAATTTGGTAAGATTTATTCAATCCCCCCTTCTAAACCTTACAACTCACCCCTTGGGACCTACATGAGTTCTAACTTATGACAAATGAGTTCATAACATAAACGGGTATAAAGTCAGGAGGCTATAACTTTTTGTGGGGAGTACTTCAATTTAAAGTTCTTTTGGGAGTTGATATTAATTGTTGAGTAGGGATGCTAGCTATTGGTATTAATCAACTGTTTATTTGCTTAGGGAGAGAGAATAAACTAGTTTTTTTATTTGCTTAGTGAGAGAGAATAAACTAGTTTAGGAATTGAACCCATAAATACACATAAACTGATTTTGATGAAACATTAATTGGAATTAATATTGAAGAAGCATGTTGAGATTATGTGCCTAGGGTTGCTTTCATATTTGTTGAAAACTTGTGGAGTTCGGGTCTTTAAAAATTTAGATATTTTATTTGTTAACTTAGATTTATTGTAGATAAATAAACAAACTTTTGAATTTCGACTGCTTCAATAAAATTGAAAAACAATATTTAATGTACTCTACGTGTTTTATATTCAATTCCTTAAGAATACGACTTTGCTCGCTGATATTTTCTAGCTACACTGTACAATTGTAGTTTAGTTTTTGGCGCCGTTGCCGGGGATTGAAAGATTCAACATAGATATAGTAATAATTAGTTCAATATTAATTGAAGTAATATTTTTTATTCTTTTATTCTTTATTTTGTTTCGATTTTTTTTATTATTTATTTAGGTTCTAACATTGTTTTTGTTGAGTGCATGTAGTGCATGATCACATGTTCCATATCTATCGAACCGATACTCATTGACCTAGAGATCGAAAAGACAACAAAACAGTTAAGGAAAAGATCGAAAGCGATGGCAAATGGGAAAGAAAGGGAAGGTGTGAACAACATAAATAATGATGAGCGCCCACTAGGGGCGAATGAGCAAAATCAGATGGAGGAAAGGCCTGTGAGAAGGGCAGTTAAAGATTACTTCCTGTCGGAAGTTAATAAAAAGTATGGGGGTGTGGCCTGTGTTGATTAATGCAAATAATTTGGAACTAAAGCCTGCGTTGATCCAGATGGTGTCGCAAAATCAATTTAGGGGGAGAGTCGTTGAGGATTCAAATGCGCATTTGACGCAATTTTTAGAAATCTACGACACAGTAAAGATGAATGGTGTTTCTGAGGATATCATTCGATGCCGCCTTTTCGCATTCTCTCTACGCGATAAGGCTAAGGAATGGTTATCTTCTTTGACACCACCCGCAACAGAATGGGCTGAACTAAGCCAACGGTTTCTGGTAAATATTTTCCCCCGAGTAAAACGCTGCAACTGAAAAATGAAATCGCCCAGTTTAGGCAACAAGATGGAGAGTCGTTATATGAGGCTTGGGATAGGTTTAGAAAATTGTTGAGGAAGTTACCTCAATACAGATATCCCGACTACCAACAAGTAATATTTTTATAAAGGTTTGAGTGGCAACACGAGAACTATTATAGATGCTGCATCTAAGGGTGCCCTACTAGGAAATATCCGGATAAGACACTAGAATTACTTAAGGAGATGGCAAAAATACAGTTACCAGTGGCCATCCGAGAGATCTAATGTCGGACGAGTGGTGGAGGTCTAGGATGATGATAAGGTTGTCATGCTTATAGAGCAAGTGTCCGTGCTAAATATGAAACTAGATGCAATGCGGCAGGCGACTCCAAGAGATCCTGCAGTTGTTGAGGAAGAAGAGAATTTTGTGGGCCAAAGGAACTTTAACAACAATTATCGAAATAATCAGACACCCACATACTGTCATCCGGGGCTGCGAAACCATGAGAACTTTTCTTATGCTAGAAAACATATGTAGAAGAGATGTTATCCTTGTTTATCAGAGAAACCAGAGCTAGACTGAATAAAAGCGAAGCGAAGATAGACAAGATAGAAGAGCAAGTTACTCAGCTGAATAAAGGCTAAAATCTTTAGAGACACAAGTGCCCCAAATTGCTACAGCAGTGGGAGGCCAACATCAAAAGGGCAAATTCCCAAACGATACGGAACTAAACCTGGGGAACAATGCAATACCATTCGTCTGATGAGTGGTACAAAATATGAGGCTCAAAGACAGAAATGATACAGTTCAACGACATTAGTAATAAAATCTAATGTCTGGCTGAAGACGTAAAACTTAGCATTTTTTGGGAGGCAACCCAAATTTTTAGTCGTCTTTGTTCAATTTGATTTTGATTTTTACTAACTTAATTTTTAGTTTTGTTTGTTTTTGTGAGTTGTTGTATAGGAGACCTCACAACAAACTCCGGGTTTTATCGGTAAAAAATTGAAAAATCAAAAAAATAAAATACACGACCATGTAAAAGTACACGGCCATGTGAATTGCAAAAACAGAGACCAAATACACGACCTGGTCGTGTAAAATGCACGGCCATGTATCCGGTCACAACAACAAACAGAGAACACAGACCAGATACATGGTCCGACTGTGTATTTTTACACGGACCGTGTATTTGGTCCAGTCGAATTTTCTTTCCCTTTTTAAACTCAAACAGTCCAAACATATCCCACTTCTTCCATTCCAAAACCTAAGAGCCGAACATTTCCCTATAAATACCTTATTCCATCTTCAAAATACTTCAAATTCATCTTTAAATCTTCAAGCTAGGGCTCACATAGTTCACTCTTTTAAGAAACCCACCACAAATTTCTTCCAATTTCTCAACTTTCCCTTATTCTTCTTCAAGTTTGGGGGAGTTTAATCTCAAATTTTTAGATTTTTCAAAAGCTTCCAACCCACATCAATGGCTTCAAGAGGAGGAGAAGGTGGAGTTAGGAGAAATACATGGAGAAGGAGGGAGCCCACTCTAGATCCTGAACCCGTACCATAATATGAGGTGAACGCACCGGAGTACTATAATGTTATCCTCACGAACGAGATGCACCGGGCACGGTGGGAGGCTCTCTACAACAAGAATATGATTTCGACAAGGTATCCCGATAAACCTACTCTTACTAATTTGGGATTGTTGAATGATTTTCGTGCTTTTGTGGGCAAATTGATTGGGATGTTATGTTGAACGGAAATTGGACTACATATGTGATATATTCATATGAATTTTTGAGCACTTTTGAATTGGTGATTCGAAAAAGAAATTTGATGGGGTTAGGATTTAGACTAGCGAATGATCCGAGAGAACTTTTGATTGATGTTTAAATGCAATTTATCAAACTCCAGCTTATGGGGTAGAGAAGCATGATGATTTTGATATGCTCGATTTTTGGAAGGGATAAACGGGCGGATAATTTATACATTGGGTACTTCTAAGGCGTCGAGTATTAGGAACCCCATTTTTTGTTATGTGCAACACATATTGGCGGAAGCGGTGTTTGCTAGGGAAGAGAGCAAATAAGTTATTCGTGCTGATGAAGTGTTTATCTTGAGGTGTATGGCCTCGGGAATTGAGGTGGTGCCCAATGCTGGGGCATTCATCGCTAGACAGTTCGATAGGGTAAAAAATCAAGAAAAATAGGGGATATGTATTGGAGGGTTAATTACACCTATTGTCGAACACTTTAATGTGAATTTTAGGGGGATGCACGTGCGAATGGGGGGGCAAAAGATTGATATGACAGTCTTGACCGCGATGAGGATGATTAGGTTTGATGGTGTTGGGAAATTATTTTGTAGATTTTGATGAATGCCATGTAAAACTTAGAATAGGAAGTTGTCACCCCATTTTTGTTGCATTATAATAGATAGGGCTGATCGAGCTGAGTTAAGTCAGCTATGCCTGAACATGCAAGAAGACAACTGGAGACTAGAAGGAAGACTCGCGTGTGAGGCAGCTGAGTATGGCAAAGAAGAGAAGATAGAACTTGAAGGTCAAGGTGTGAGATGCTGAGGTGAGTGAAGTATCAGTCAAGTCAACTCAAGATAGCCAAGTCTTAAGTTGAAGTGACAGAAGAGTCATCCAATTATTGGAAACTGACTCGAAGTCGTCTGGGGAAGTCAAGGAAATGCAGTCAAGACGAGATAACTGAAAGAGATTCATTGCACAGAAATCAAGAGAATTACTTAAACAAGTAATACTTCCATACTACCTTTCTTGAAGTGCTCAGTCCCGAAGCGTGCAAGAGGAATAAACCAATGGGAAGCATCGCACAAATGTCGAACACACTGAAAAGCTGAAGAATCATTCATACGAGGGAATGGCAATTCCAAGAACTGCAACAAGACAAGCCAACGACCACAAGTGACTTTCAAAAATAAGCCTATCTCTTCAACGGACAGATTTTTGAAAGATCACTATAAAAGGCTGAGGAATTTATTTGAGAACGGGTAACCTTGATTACCTGAATCACGAACATTCAAGAAAACATTTTGAACTGTAATCGAAAAATATTCTCAAGTCATTCAAGACTAATCCTCAAGCCTATACTACGAAGGAAATCAATCCAACACTCACCTGTGAAGGAAAGACAACTTCTATCAGTTGAAGAGGAACCATTTGAAGAATCAAGGGGTCTACATTCCACGAAGGATTGTAGAAAGGTTCAAGGTCAAACCAGTCTCAAGTTTTTGGAGGGCTTCGTGATCAAATCCAAGAAGCTTGAGCAAGTGGGCTGTAGTAGCAAGGCAACTGCCCTGTGAAGAAGCTGAGTCGTACGAGAAGCCAGCTTTGTGTGACCAAGGCATCTCTCAGATCGAGTCCCAAAGGATCAAGTCATTTGTGTGATCAAGACTTGTATCTGGACTGTTAACCACTCTGTATATTGATCAATACTTAGTGGATTCCTCCAGGAGTTGGAGAAGAATAGAAGAATTACCCCATCTTTGAACCTCTATAAAAACTTATTGTGTCATTTACATTTCAGCACTTTAATTTCTGCATCTTACTGCTGATAAATTTGCTATCCAATTGATAATCAACTGAGTGTTATAACCAAGTATTAAAACAAACTTAACCAAATTCAAGGGTGTTAAGTCTTCCGCTGAAAACAAATCACAGTCGAGTTAAGTCTTTAGTCAAAACAATTTGAGTTATTCTATCAACGGCTCATCGAGTCCGTTGAGTGACTAACTCTTGATTTACTAACTTAGCTGTCCATCAAGGACACAGCTGTGAAGTATTAACTCTGAATATTTAAAAGGACTAATTTAAAAAGTTGGTAAGGTTTATTCAACCCCCCCTTCTAAACCTTACACTCACACCCCTTGGGACCTACAAGTGGTATATCGGTAGCGGTTGGTTCATTGAGCCTTCCGACCGGTTAGTTCGAACTAGATCTCCAAATTTTTCAAAGTCTGTTTTAGTACTTGATCTTTCAAAACTCTTTTTACCAAGCAAAAGTTATTATCATGGAAGCAAATTTGACACGCATCCCTATGTTCACAATTGAAGAATTTGATGATTGGAAAATTCGTATGCGGTGCTCATCTATCAAAGATTACACGATGAGATGTGGATAGTGATAGAGGATGGGCCATCTGTAAATTTTAAAAGTGAACACGATTGTAAAGGAGAGCTGAAATTTGAAGGTGAAGAGGATGTTGCTCCCGCACGATCATGGTTGAAAAACCAAGAGTGAATGGACAAATGATGTGAGAAAAAGATATAACTTGGATAATGTGGCCAAGGACATTCTTTACAAAACCTTGGACAAAGCCATGTTGAATAAAGTCAAATCATGCAAAACGGCTAAAGAAATGGGACAAGCTAACATTGATTTGTGAAGGCTCAGAGCAAATCAAGGAAAATAAACTATCGGTTGCCGTCTTGAAATTTGAGAATTTCAAAATGATCGCATGAGAGACCTTGGATCAACCGGATGCTCGGTTCACGTAAATTACCAACGAGCTATCGCACTTGGAAAAGAATATACACGAAGAAATGTGTATGAAGATTCTAAGAAGTCTCCCAATTTGAATGGGAAATGAAGGTCATGGCACTAAGACATTCCATGGACCTATCCAAGACATCCAACCATGAGCTATTCTCGGATCTCAAAGCCTACGAATTTGAGCCGAGAAGAAAAGACCAAGAGGAGACAATTTGTGCCCAAAACAAATGTTTGCTCTAATTGTTAAGGATGGCAAAAAAGTGAGGTCAAAGAAGTCATTGACCAAGAGGAAATAACCCCGATGGTTAAAAGGTTTAACAAGTTCTTCAATAAGAACTACAAGAGAGGCAAGGGCGAATCCTCCGGAAGACACTCGGCTCCCTCCAAGTCAAGGGAAGATAGGCCAACCAAGAGAGCGAGCATCAAAAAGTTGAATATCAAAGGGTGACAATCCAAGAATGGAAAGAGTGATCAAAAGGTTGAAAATCTATGCTGGAACTGCAGGCAACCAGGTCACTATGCCATTAATTGCCCATATCCTGTAGTCAACAAATACAGGAATGAAGAAGAAAGAAAGGTCTTCAGAGAAAGAAGACAAGAAAAGAAAAAGGCAATGTTGGTGCAGAGATCGGCCGAGACAGCCAAGTCAAGAGACACGGTGATTCAGAGAGTAGTGAAGTCGACTACTCAAGTTACTCACGAAGAAGAAGCCCGATCCGTTTGATGGCCAAGGAACAAGACCAACCTGATCAAGAAGATGAGGTACACTCTAATTCATCACACTCAGATTCTAGTGACTGTGACACACACACTTCATCACCCACTGATCTTTATGATTCATTAGGCAAAATGATGAAAGACTTTGAACACATTAAATCCTCACACACACTACTAAATGAGGAAAACAGCCTACTCAAGAGCAAAACTCACGGTGACTAAGGAGCCGAGTACTCTAAGTCAAATAGCTGATGAGAATGAAAGTCTAAAGGCTGAGAATGCTAAGCTAATAGCAGAGATAGCTGCTATAGAAAAGAGGGAAAATGACCTCAAAAATGTGATTGCCTCATTCACTAAGGCATCTAAATCATTGGATGATCTTATTATGAGTCAAAGAGAATGTGGAGACAAGACAGGCTTAGGATTTAATTCCTCTGTGCTATGTCAAGCTCCAAAAGTGATTTTGGAAAAAGGATCTTCAAGTAATGAAGTATCTTAAAAATCCAAAACTCCAAATGGTGCACACACATTTATTCCAAAGCACAATCACAAGCAAACTGGCCTTGGTTATAAAGGAAAAGGAAAATAGCCATTGAGTTGAGTGTCTTTGAGAGGACGGTGAGAAGAAATCGGTGAGTTTCTCAGCAAACTCCAAACAGGAAATACTCTGTAAAGAAGAAACAGAGCTACCAAAAACCCCAGAATTTCTATAAAAGAAACACATATGATGGGAATGGTAGAAAGTACCCAAGCCAAGTGATTGGGATAATGTGAACTTTCAAAGAAAGACCTATGGAATATAAGTCTAAGTGGCAAAGGCTTAGAACTCAGCAAAGGCCATTCCAAAGGTATAAGAGCTTTCATCAGCACACATATGCACCTAGGCACTACACTCAGAGATATCACAACTACCCAAAGAAGGCAATTGCTAAAATACATACACAAGCATACGAGACAAAAAAGAGACAATTTGTATGAACCTAGAACCCCAAGCAATTTGCCAAAATTAATTATGATTATGGCACGATAGATGGCAACCCCTTAGAGTCAAATCATTTGGCTATAGGTTGGTTGGATCATCTTACAATACTAACCCCGGGACCCAGGCAAGTATGGGTACCTAAAACCTAACTTCCTTGATTGCGGGTTCAAGGAGCAATCGAGTGTCAAGGAACTTGGTACATGGATAGTGGTCATTTCCAGGCACATGACAGTAACAAGAAAAATCTATCAAAATTCAAGGAAGTCGAGGTGCAAAAGTCATATTTGGAGGAAATGAAGCTCTAGGAGAAATAAGAGGCATTGGATCCATCAAGAAAAATGGATTAGAAATCACAAATGTTGCATATGTTGAAGGACTCAAATTCAATCTGCTAAGTATTAGCCAACTCGTGACAAAGGCTACAATGTTGGATTCAACATGGGTATATGCCAAATCAAGGACATCAATCCAATGAAGTTGTGTTGCAAGGATGCGACAAAAGAACATGTATGTGGTAGATTGGTCAATCGCAACACCAAACACTTGTCTACTAGCAAAAAGAGCCTGTACCGAATCAAGTTGGTCGTGGGCACAAGAAGCCGAGTCACCTAAATTTCAAAACAATTAACAAGCTTGCTAGAAGCATTCTTGTAGAAGGACTTCCAGACTCAGTATACAAGAAGGAAAGTGTATGTGATGCATGCCAGATGGGAAAGCAAATCAAATCATCATTCAAAGAAAAGACATGTCCATCTTCAACAAGAATATTGCACCTGCTACATATGGATCTATTTGGTCCAGTTGAACCAGCTAGCATAAGTGGGAAGAAATACACCTTGGTGGTAGTAGATGACTACTCAAGATATACATGGACAATATTCATGTGTAAGAAGAAAGAAACTCTGCAGAAACTACCACATCTGATGAAAAGAATCCAAAATGAGAAGAGTCAAACCATTATCCAAATCAGATCTGACAGAGGAACTGAGTTTGTCAATAGTATAATCACTCAGTATTGTATTGAAAATGGTATTGGTCATGAATTATCTGCATCAAGGACTCCACAACAAAATGGAGTTGCAGAAAGAAGGAACATAACTCTTAAAGAAGCAGCAAGGACCATGTTAGTCAAGCGGGGCTACCTAAAAGATTTTGGGTCAAGCAATAAACACAACATGCTATACTCAAAATAGATGCATGATAAACAGACAGCTGACAAAGACTCCCTATGAGATTTGGACAGGAGAAAGCCAAATGTTGCATATTTTAGAATATTTGGATGCAAATGCTTCATCCATAACAATGGCAAAGATAATTTAAAGGCTTTTGATGCTAAAGCTGATGAAGGTATCTTCTTGGGATACTCAACTGAAAGCAAAGCCTACAGAGTACTCAACAAGAGGACTATGGTTACAGAGGAATCCATTCATGTGGTGTTTGATGAGCCAAATGTAAATGGAGAAGACATTGAAGAGTCAGCTGATAAGCTAAATCAACCAACCATGCGAAGAGTCCCTATCAAGTCAAGTTGGAATTATAAACCCGGATGAAGATGAGATAGCCGAGTCTCAAAAAAATTTGGAAAATCAGAGCTAAGTGATGATGAGAGGGCTGATCAAAGCAACACAACTGCAAGACGACTGAATCCAGCTAACTTACTCCAACCTGATGTAAGATGGTTGAGAGACCATCCACCAGAACTAGTCATTGGAGATGTAAGAGAAGGTGTTAAAACGAGATCCAGAGCTCAACAAGAAGCAATGTTCACATGCTTTATCTCACAAATAGAGCCTAAAGATGTGTCACAAGCATTGGATGACACACATTGGATTCAAGCCATGCAAGAAGAGTGAATCGAGTTTGAAAGAAATAAAGTGTGGGAACTGGTTCAAAGACCTACCCATCAAAATGTTATTGGCACTAAATGGGTATTCAGAAACAAGATGAATGAGGAAGGTTCTGTGGTAAGAAACAAAGCAAGATTGGTAGCCAAAGGATATTGCCAAGAAGAAGGGATATATTTTGATGAAACATTTGCTCCTGTGGCAAGATTGGAAGCCATAATGATGTTTCTTGCCTATGCAGCTCACAAGAACTTTATTGTGTATCAAATGGATGTAAATAGTGCATTTCTTAATGGTTTATTGGAAGAAGAAGTGTATGTTGAACAACCTCCAGGATTTGAACAGAAGACTCTTGGAGACAAAGTATACAAACTCAAGAAAGCTCTATATGGGTTGAAACAGGCACATAGAGCATGGTATGATACATTGTCACAATTCTTGACTGGGAACAGATTCACAAAAAAAAATCGATGAACACTCTTTAATTCAAGATAGGAAGAGTATCGCTTGTTCAAATATATGTGGATGATATCATCTTTGGATCCACAAACAAAGAGTGTGTGATAGATTTTCAAATCTTATGCAAAGCAAATTCGAAATGAGCATGATGGGGAGAGTCGACATTCTTCTTGGACTCCAAGTGAAACAAATTTGAAAGATGGAACCTTCATAAGTCGACAAAATACACCGAGAGATTTAATGAAGAAATTTGGTATGGAAGAGAAGTCTTTCGTGAAAATACCAATGAATACATCATCAAAATGGACATGGATGCGGATGGCAAGCAGTAGATCAAACAAGATACTGAGCACTTATTGGATCATTGCTTTATCTCACAAAAGCGGGCGGACATCACCTTTCTTTGTAGGTGTATGTGCAAGATTTCAATCGCTCCAAAAGAAAGCCACATGATCGCAGCCAACAAGAGGATCTTGAGATACGAAAGGAAGCCAAGAAGTTGGCTTATGGTATCCAAAGGAAGGCGGATTCAAGCTAATTGGTTATTCGACTCGACTATCTTTGGATGTAGAGTTGACAGAAAAGCACCTCGAGGCACATGTCAAATGCTTGGAAATAGGCTAATTTCTGGTTTAGCAAAAAGCAAAATTCAATAGCCACCTCTACAAATTGGCAGAATACATAGTGCTGGCAAATTTGTTGTTGTGCCCAAGTCTTATGGATGAGACAACAACGGTGAGAGACTATGAAGTTGAAGAAAAGGAAATTCCAATCATGTGTGATAACACAAGTGCAATTGCAATCACTCAAAATCTGTGTTGCACTCAAGAACAAAGCATATCGATGTCGATATCACTTCATAAGAGACCATGTTGAAAAGAAGGACATCACCTTAGAATATATTTCAACTGATAAGCAGTTGGCTGACATATTCACAAAACCATTATGTGAATCAAGATTTGAAGAACTCAAGCATGAGTTAGGGTTAATTGAGCTGAGTTGACACTCAGAAGACTCAAAGAAAAGAGATGAAACATGAAAAGAGGAAAAAGAGTTTCGAATTGTAATTAAGCCTAAGTGAATCAGCCATATCGGAAAGTCCGTTGTATCGAATTAGCTGACAGCTGAGTCACTAGGAGAGGAGTGAGAAGAAGGATTGAATCAACTATGGAGTAAGCTGAGTCATTTATGAGCAAAGTGACAAAAACGCGGTCGTTTTTACTAAGCGGGAATGTTTTTAAGAATGACGTCAAAGATAATTATGCGTGTACAAAGCTAAAAGCCGCACACCAAGCTTATGATTGGATATAAATGTTGCCGTATTAAATACGAGAAATTAAATGTAAATCAGCGTGCAAGATCTAAGCCGTTGATTTTGATCAAATTTCAAAAACCACCCGCACGTCCTTTTATGAACCATACTTAAACCATTTTCGTCCGTTTCTCTCACACTTTACCAAAAACTGTTCATCTCTCTCTCGAAAGCAAAAGCAAAAATTTTCTCTCAAAACCCTATCTATCCTCAGTTCAGTTTTCAAGTTTTGTTCGGTAAAACATCTTGAAATGGCATCTACACATGATTTTGTCAAGCTAGGAAAACAAATCCACACCGGGTCTACTGTGGATTTCGATGGTATGGTTAAACAGGGGTCCGACGACACCCTAGTGAAGAAGATTGCTGAGAAATTGGAAACATCTGGGCTGAAACCGTTTCTAACGTTGGAGTGTCCGATGACCTATGTGGAAGAGGTCGCACAGTTCTACGTGAACGCTGAAGTTCACGATGAGGGCATCAAGTCCTCTGTTCATGGAAAAAAGTTCACCATCACTGCCAAGGATTTGGCTGAACACTGCTTGTTGCCGGCGGAAGGAGTGCCGGAGATTCATGAAGCTGAGATCGACCTGACTGCTACTTGGAGGGAAGTAGCCAAGTCCGACTATCTTTGCAAAAGTGGTCTACACAAATGCTAACAAGAGGTCTTTGAAAGAGGACTACCACAAATTGCTGGACATCATTGCCAAATGCATAGACATCAAATTTCAAATTTTGACCAAATTGTCTAAAGCTAAGTCGATCGTAATGGTCGCGATCCTTGAAGAAAATAAGGTGAATGGGCTGAGTTTGTCTACAGCAGACTGCGCGAGAATGTTGGGAACAAATCCTTCAAGGAGGATGGAACGTTTGGAGGTTCCCAGGATACGCCCGGTGATTGGCGGTGATGGAAGTAAAAGGAGTCCCTCTTCGACATGGAAAGGCGTTCCATGTGAACAAGAGGATGTTTCGATCAAACCTCTCTGGCGCACAGAAGAGAGCATACGCCAAGAGGGCTGATACGAGTGAGGGGGAATCAGATGATCCTGAAGATACATCTGTCTCCTCTCCTCCAAAGAAAAAGGCGCCCGCATGTTTGCTAAAAAAGATCACGCGCCCCTGCAAAGAAAGAAAAAGAAATCTGCTCCTGCTCCTGCAGCCGAGTCACCTGCCCTCACAGCCGTGTCTCCTGCCCCTGCAGCCGAAGTGGAGAAGGAACCATTAATCCCTTCTCCAGTGATCAAGAAGAAGAGGATTGCCACAACAAGGAAGACAGCTGCCTCTAAGACATCTACAAAGGCATTTACCTTCAATGAACCAGAGGAAGTGGAGCCAGATATCCCTTTGGTAAAAACAAAGAGAAGAAGAAGACTTTCCAAGCTCTCTGAGCTTGAGAAGACAGCTGAGTCTGTCACTCAGCTGGAGAAGATACCAGAGACTACTGGAGAAGTAGAGTCTCCAGAAGTGATCGATGAAACGGCCAAGTCTGCTGAGGCCGATCAGCAGAGGCAACTCGAAGACCCAGCTGTAGACAGAACATCTGAGGAACAAGGAATGGCTGAGACAACCGAATCACCTATTGATAGGGTTGTTTCTCCACCTGTAACAGAGGCTACTGAGGGTGTCTAGTAGCGAAGTCTGCTACCCTTAATACCTGGAAACGAGGGCCAGCAAGAGAATGATGAAGACGATGTAATCATGTACTCTCCATTGTATCTAGACATCCAAAATCGTCTGCGAGAGTGGAGAAAATGGAAGCTGAGCCTATCCAGTGCGGTTTGAAAGACCGAGTTCATCATTTGAAGAAGAAGAACTCTTGAGGTTTCTTGAGGTGGACACGGCCGCAAGCCCTCGACGAGGATAATTGCATCAATATATCGCAGATTCGAAAAAGAAAACGAAACGGGCTAGAGCGGTGAGGACGCAGAGGCACCCGAGAAGGCCAACATCTACCCTCTCACCGGCACCACCGATCATACACACCCTAACCTTGACGCCCCTATCGAAAGTGATGAGGATCCGGACCTGTTCTTCGCCACGAAGAATTGCAAATGCAGCAAGCAATGCAAGAATCCGAATCCTTCATGAGCAAAGAATGATTGAGGGACCAGGAGAGTCCTCCAAATCACGGTGGAGATAGACCCTATGGGAGTGGTGCGCATATTGCCCTGTTGTTGTCGCCGCCACCACTTCCCAAGTTCATTCGGAGGAAGATGTTAAGGAATCTGGCGATAAACCGGGATTGTGGGGACCCCGGTCGAGCAACCCCTAATGAAGGTGTCTCACCACCGCCCCAACGGCTGAATACTCGGAGGAATAGCCGGAGTCCGGAGACGAGTGACCCCATTCCAAGTCACTCGGTGGTGTGCCACCGGGGAAACTCCCTCCACTCGTAGCAAGGTTGGAGGATCTGCAGCCTAACTCCACAATGCATCTCGGAGGCGAAGTGGAGAAGGAACAATTTGAATACACAACAAGTTGTCATCGACGAGGCTCGATGCGATTGTGGATATCTCGTTAAAGTGCCAAGCGCTCAGAGGCTAATGACGCTGCCGATGCGATCGAGGCACAGAATGAATGAAGCGCCCGGGAGTTAACACTGGCGATGAAAGTGCAATCCATGGAGTTGAGACTCAATGGATGCCACCTCGAAAGACCCCAAGACGGTGACATTGTCGAAAGGGATGTCAAGGCCTCGCTGCGATTGAGACTGCGCAGGAGGTAATGAAGGCCAACGGGAGGTTGAGACTTCCGGGGTAGAGAAACGGAAGCACGAACATCCCTCCCGCTATCATTGATCCATCGAGAAAAGGAGATAAGTGCTCTTCATGATTCCCAGGATAATCGATGTAACCTTTCGGGATCGGAAGGGAGACGATGAAGCCGATTCATCCCCCCGTGATCGATCCCAAAGACTCGGTGAGGATGTTCCAACCACGAGTAAGTCGATCTCAAGACTACTCGCCAAACATTCAACTTTGATGATGAGCCACCCATGGAAATCTCATCCTCGTCCGATGACGCTCCGATAAGGCCGAGGACCAATCAACTCATTTGGAAAAACCGGTGAGACCGACGAAGGCTGTTAAGAAAATTTGAGGCTCGGCAAGTTGGGTCGACTTCACAAACCATCACACCAAACAGAGTCCACTGCGCAGACTCCCCAAGCTGCAGCAAGTTCCATTCCACAAGGGACTTCACGAGCACCAATTATCATTGAACAGATTCCAGTTGCCCGTGATGATCCTTTCTTAAAATCATTTCCCTTCTCTCGGAGGTACCGACCTCCCGAAGAATCGCCTAAAGATCGCGAGCGCTTCCACAGACGACCTGTTATTCCATCGATACCATTGTTCCATTAACTATGACTTTGACATTGCTTGGCCGTCACCAAAAACAGGTGGTGATTTGAAGTTCGGGAGGTGTTCAAAGCCTTATTTGTTGAAATAGAAAAAATGGAGAGGCACCAGGCCTCACTAGATATGAGGCTGGACAACAGAGATGCCAACCTTACTGCTGATTTGCGTGGCATCATAGTCTGGATCCGTGAGTGGTGGCAACAATAGCAAACAATGCGTGTGGAACAAGATCGATATTTCAGGACATTGTTCAACAAGTTGTTAGTCTGGCGGGCTGAGAATGCTGATGCAAAGATAAAATTGCAAGAGCACATTGCACAAATGCATGGATCTCATACTACAGAGATAAAACTGCTGCGTGAACATAATAAGAACGAGCTCCTGCGTGTGGAAGAGAATATGGATCGAAAATTCAGTCTCTTCATGGCTGAGATGAAGTTGGTAGCAGCTGAATCCAACGCCACCCGCTCTGAGTTCCGTACAACATACTCCCATGCCAGATTGACGGCGAATCCCTCGGCTATCCGCAGACTAGACTTCTTGCTTGCTGGCTTGTTTCGGGGTTCCTCTCTCCTTTGATGATGCCAAAAAGGGGAAGAGGAATACCTAAAGGCGCGAAGGGATCGAAGGTCGAGAAGGAGGAAGCATTTGTGAAGGGAAAGACGATTGAGGAAGTAATAAGAGAGAAGAAAGGGAAGTCTGTTGAGGGGGAAGGTTTGAAAGATGTGACCTTGATGATTGCTAAAACCCCCAACAAGGTCTTGTCACGGTGATATTATCAAAGAAACCCCCGATGACTCGCCACTCCAACACTGCACCTATGTCAAATTTGAAAAGAAAAGACGATTGAAGCAAAAGAATGAAGGAAGTGAAAGGAAGGATGGATGCCCGAGTTATGGATATTCGAAACAACATGGAGGCATTCAGTGACAGAGATACCTATGCCATTTCGGATCTAGGCGAGCCAAAATCAGTTGATGAATTCAAAACGCTCGCATCCGAAGGATACTTCGCAAATATGTCCACGGCTCAAGCCTGGGATTTATCTTGGGAAAAGGGTCTCACACTATGTGAAGAAGGCGACAGACAGACACTCGGCGGCGATCACTCTCTTGGTCACTCGCTAGTCACTCATTTGGGAAAAAGAAGGCCCCAAGATACAATACACGCCCAGAGGCGGAGGAAGAAGCGATGGTGGAGGAGAGGTTTTGAGACACAGATCTCGCCCAAAAACATTGAGTACATAGATCCAGGCAAGAAAGGAGGGATCGATTGGGCTGGATTTTGTGAAGTAGCCAACCTGCAAGTGGCTAAGAACAATGTTGAGTATGTGAAGAGAATTGAAGAGGAAAATAAAAGACAAACTCAGCTATGGGAGGAAAGACAAGAAAAACTGAGAAGAGATGAAGCTGCCAGAAGGGCATATGAAAAGAAGAAGGCGGCTGAAGATGAGAAAAAGAGAAAAAGGTCAGAAGATGACAGAGCTGAAGAAGATAAAAGAAGGAGGCATCGAAGGAGATGAAGTGTTACTGTCTACCCCTTCGTGTATTTTACTATGTAAATACATTTTTATGTAAGTCTTCTGTACATTGAATAAAAGTGTTTAATTTCTATACTTATGGAGATATAGAACATCAATGGTTACTTTAAGGTCCATTTAAACTCTGATACATTTTCTATTGAATCAAACTCTGATACACTTTGTAAACAACTATGTAAAGAACAAGAATGTTATGATCAATAAAAGATCGATCCTAAGCATACATTCTGTGATTATACATTTGCCTGTATGTATCTTTGCTGTTTAATTATTGATGTATGTTTTAAGTTTTGGCATCATCAAAAAGGGGGAAATTGTTGCGAAATTATTTTGTAGATTTTGATGAATGCCATGTAAAACTTAGAATAGGAAGTTGGCACCCCATTTTTGTTGCATTATAATAGATAGGGCTGATCGAGCTGAGTTAAGTCAGCTATGCCTGAACATGCAAGAAGACAACTGGAGACTAGAAGGAAGACTCTGCTGTGAGGCAGCTGAGCATGGCAAATAAGAGAAGATAGGAACTCGACTGAAGGTGCAACTGAGATGCAGCTGAGTGAAGTATCAGTCAAGTCAACTCAAGATAGCCAAGTCTCAAGTTGAAGTGACAGAAGAGTCATCCAATGATTGGAAGCTGACTCGAAGTCGTCTGGGGAAGTCAAAGAAATACAGTCAAGACGAGATAACTGAAAGAGATCCGTTGCACAGAAATCAAGAGAATTACTTAAACAAGTAATACTTCCATACTACCTTTCTTGAAGTGCTCAGTCCCAGAAGCGTGCAAGAGGAATAAACCAATGGGAAGCACTGAACCAGTGTCACAACACTGAAAAGCTGAAGAATCACTCATACGAGGAAATGGCAATTCCAAGAACTGCAACAAGACAAGCCAACGACCACAAGTGACTTTCAAAAATAATCCTATCTCTTCAACGGGCAGATTTTTGAAAGATCACTGTAAACGGCTGAGGAATTTATTTGAGAACGGGTAACCTTGATTACCTGAATCACGAACATTCAAGAAAACATTTTGAACTGTAACCGAAAAATATTCTCAAGTCATTCAAGACTAATCCTCAAGCCTATACTACGAAGGAAATCAATCCAACACTCACCTGTGAAGGAAAGACAACTTCTATCAGTTGAAGAGGAACCATTTGAAGAATCAAGGGGTCTACATTCCACGAAGGATTGTAGAAAGGTTCAAGGTCGAACCGCAGTCTCAAGTTTTGGAGGGCTTCGTGATCAAATCCAAGAAGCTTGAGCAAGTGGGCTGTAGTAGCAAGCACTACCCGTGAAGAAGCCGAGTCGCACGAGAAGCCATTTGTGTGACCAAGGCATCTCATCGAGTCCCAAAGGATTAAGTCGGTTGTGTGATCAAGACTTGTATACGGACTGTTAACCACTCGTATATTGATCAATACTTAGTGGATTCCTCCAGGAGTTGGAGAAGAGAGGAGTAGAAGAATTACCCCATCTTGAACCTCTATAAAAACTTATTGTGTCATTTACATTTCAAAGACTTTAATTTTCGCATCTTATTTTTTTATATCTCACGATAAATTTGCTATCCAATTGATAATCAATCGAGTGCTAAAACCAAGTATTAAAACAAACCTAACCAAATTCAAGGGTGTTAAGTCTTCCAATAAAAAACAAATCACGGTCGAGTTAAGTCTTTAGTCAAAACAAGTGAGTTATTCTATCAATAGCTCAGTCGAGTCTGTTGAGTGACTAACTCTGCTGATTAACTAACTTAGCTGTCCATCAAGGACACAGCTGTGAAGTATTAACTCTGAATATTTAAAAGGACTAATTCAAAAAGTTGGTAAGGTTTATTCAACCCCCCCTTGTAAACCTTACACTCACACCCCTTGGGACTTACAGATGGGCGTGATTATTGGTTACTTCATGCGAATAGGACCAAAATTTAATTCCGAAATCCGGAAGCTACCTCGATTTGGGATAGGGGTAACTAGTTGATGAGGGGAGAGCAATCGATAGCTACTCAAGTTGAGCAAGATGAGCCTCGGGCCAAGGCGGATATGCTAGAATCCTCTAGGCAAGGAAGTAGGCGGTAGGGGGACTTGAGTGATACGATTGAATGGCTAGAGGTCCACATGGGCTCATTGATGGATGGCACCTATCAGTTGTCGGCTACAGTGGATGAGTATCATACCGAGTACTTGTAATGTTTTGATACCATCACCCAACAACAACAACAGATGTATGAGATGATGTCTCGTATGGACCAGTGGCATATCCAACAAGGCTACTATCCTCCACCTCCTCCACCATAGTGAGCTATGTAAGTTCTTTTTACGCATTCATCTTTCTTTTGATAATTTCCTCATATGTTCGAGATGAAGCATGATTTAAGTTTGGGGGGAGGGATTGTCCAGAATGCGTGATTTTGTACTGTTGCATATTTGCATTGGATTTAGGGTGCATGTAGAAGCATATAAAATTTGCCTAAAAATTATATATATATATATTTATATTTTTGGTTTTTTATTTGAATTTAGCACGCTTATTGCTTTTGTGTGAGTCATGTTTAGAAAGTAAAATGAGTACAAAACGCTTTCTTATGATTTTACTATGAACACTTGGTTTCATAAGAAGAAGTACTTGGTGAATATGAGATGAATTTTTGAAAAATATATCTTTTGCATGATTCGTATTGATTGAGAAAATTGAATATTTGAGCATGATGCGAAAAATAAGCCTATGAGCTTTTGTGCCTTTAACTACTTTTATGATATGCAGTCTTATTTTTTCTTGAGTGTGTCATTCATGTTGTTAGAACTCTAGAACTTGCGATGGTATCTTTATTGAAACCACATGTGTGTATGCAATTTTTGAAGTTAATTTAAGACCATTTTTGTTTAAGCCTACTTAGCCTAAAAAGCCTACCTATGAACTCATGATTCCCGAGTTAGTCACTTTAAGCCTTGAGTTTGTTTATTGTTAGCCACATTTTGAGTTTTTAACTTAAAAATAATTTTTATCCCTAAAATTTGAGCTTATAGAGATGAATAGTTTGAGGGAGATGTGGTTAAATGTTGAGAAAAGAATGTCGGCAAAAATGAGGGATGAGCAGTGAATAGGTAAAAGAATCATGAAGCTCGAAAAAAAAGTAAATTTTTGAATGGAAAAGAACAAGAAAATCGAGCAATAAAAAAAGAAAAGAAAAAAATCTGGAAAAATTGAAAAAAAAGAATTTAGAGCTTAAGACAAAAGAAAGAAAGCAAGGGCCTAAGAATGAAAAAGAAGAAAAGGATGGAAGAAGAGTTGCAAAAGAAAATACATTGAAAGTATGATTCTTAAGACAAATTATGTTGGTGAATTAAAAGTATGTGTGCTTTAAATTCTATTTGCTCAAGTCAAGTCACTTAATCGATATTTTTCTACCTTAACCAAAGAGCCTACATTACAACCAAAGGAAAAGTCATTTTTTATTCTTAAATTGCGCACACTTGAGTCGTAGAGATGTTAGACGATTTGCGAGTCTATGGTAGTTCTACTTTATTGAATTTATTTGAGCGTATACACCCCATTTACTTTGCGAGTTGAGTGATACACTACTTCTTATGAGTCGCGATGTCGAATACCCGAATGAGTATTGATTATGCCGAATATTTAATCGATGACTTTTTGATGATGAGTTACATGTTTACTAAAGTATGGATTTGATTGAGATTGAGTGTTTGCAGTATTCTTCTGTTGTTCTATCTACTCCATTACATGTGATTATTTTTCTTAGTTTGCTTGAGGTTGAGCAATAGGTTTCTATCACACACACAACCACACACAGAGTCACACACACCCATAACTCCACAAAATTAACTTAGGACCAAAAACTGATTCTGGCTACTGATATGTGTATAATATATGTGTATTTAGGAGGTTATTTGGATACATATTTGATGCATTTCATGTATATTTAGTGTATTTTAGATGGTTTCCTTTATTGGGCGTGATACTGCGTATTCTTATAATTTTTATAGGAAACAGAACTAAAATGGAAAGATATCAGTAGGACGACCCGGACAAGAATGTCGAATCCGAACAGTCGATCAAATACGCGAAGAAAACAACAAAAGACAAAGTACACGACTTGTTCGAGGAAAGAGTTTAGAGATGGATTACACGACCAGATCGTGTAAGAATACACGATCGTGTATCTTGTTTCGAGCAAAAACAGAGAAGAAACTTTTAGTCAAGTGGCTACGAAAATCTAGGGGGAGGGTGAATAGATTTTCCCGATTTTCCAATTTGTGTCCTCTTTCTCGAATGTGAAGATGATGAAGAAATAAAAGTGCAGAAATGTAAACAACACACAATGAGTTATAGAGGTTCAACCTACCTAGGGCCTATACCACCCGGTATGTCCGAATGGATTTCGAAAAGAAAAAAGTTTTATTGATACCAAACAATTACAACCTTTACCTTGAAGAGTGCCACACTATTCTTACAACACCACCTATGAAGATTACCACAATCTTCTTCAACAATGAAGAGCACAAAACCTTTCAACACCTAGAATCAACCAAGTGTGTTCTTACCACAAGAACACTAACAAGGATTTCTTATTTTTCATGATTTGAGAATTACAATCAAGATTACACTTTGCTTGAAAATATTACAACTCAAAAGTGCAGTGTAATCAAGAAGGAAGCCTAATACTGAAGATGTGCAAGTGTAAAACTTAGTCTAAAAATACAACAAGAATATAGACAAGTAAGAATAAGAAGTTTGCTGATTTTTCTTGTTGTTTTGAATGCTTGTGTTATATTTGATCCCTCAAATCTTCCACCTATTTATAGGAGAGTCTTCAAGATTGGATCTCCAACATTGGCTCATCTATCTTCAATTTTGTCTACAAAAATATGATCACAAGATGCACAAATAATGTACAAAAATGATGAAGTGACAAAAGTAAATCTTGTTGTCCCATAGGTTCAAAATCCTCAGATTTTGAACGGGTCGACCGGTGGGTCAACCGGTCCACCAGTAGAAAAATTTAAATTTCAAAACCGTTAAAACTGAATCTGGCACATGTCATCCTGTGGGTCAACCGGTCGACCAGGGGGGTCAACCGATCGACCCACCGGTTGACCTGGGATCGACCTGTGCCTAGAACTTGATAGAGAGGGAGGGACATTTTAACCAACTTCAAGTACCGTTAATCACTTGGTCGACCGGTTGACCTAGTCCAGGGACATTTTTGATCCGTAAAAATTTCGACTAAGTCTTTCGGGCTCCGTTTTACCTTTACGGTATTTGGTAATAGTTAAAAATACTTTAAACGATGTAAAACATGTTTTATAACGCCCGAAAAATTCGTTTTGAATAATCAAAAGATAATTAAGGCGAAATCATCAAAATCAAAAATAGTTTTAATTTAACAAACTCCCCATTTTTGATGATTTCAACTCAAAGCATTTGTGATAGGGTACTTTTAGAAACAACTTAAAAAGCTCCCCCTATCAATGTATCCTCCCCCTGTAAAAAAATAATCACTTCAACAACAAGATTTATTCATTCTATCAATTTTTCATTTTAGCTCATGTAGAGGTATATATAAAAATTATCAAACAATGAGCTCAAGATCACTTTTTGGACACTTATAAATGGTTTTGACAAAAAAAATTCATATGTCCAAAAAAGAGTAACTTTTAAAAAAAAATTCAAATCTTTGAACACATCATAGTCCAAGATAACAAGCAAACCAAATAAGTACTTTAGCCAACAATACATCAATAAAGCACTCTTTACCAATAAGTAAGAAATACAATATACAAAAGCACTTTTACCATCAAGTACTTTTAAACCAAACAAGCTTATTTGCTTATTTACCACCATAAAGGCTTGCTAGAATTCAATAGATCATCACCAAAAACTTAAATTTTCACCAAAATAAGCACTTTTGCTTATTTGCTTTTTTTCCTCCTTTTAAATCATCAAAAATAACTCATTAGCTCAACAAAAAATATATCAAAGTAACAAAAATGCAGCACTAGAATTATCATCAAGAGTTAATGAAGTGCGACAATTTTTCAAGAAATTAAAACAAACAAGAAATAAGAACAAGGGGTGGGAAGTATCAATTCTCACTCGAGGAGAAGCATGACGTTGGTAGGAGCTGTTTGATGAACTTCTTAAGCTTGCTCATTTTTCCTTTCAACTTTGCGTTTTCCCTTTTTACCTCTGCAATCTCCTTTCGTAATGAGATAAAATCCCGATTAGTATTTGTCTCAAGGGTGTCTATTCGATCATTTAAGAGCGAATCCCCTCCTACCCTTTCTTCTTCTTCATTCTCATCATCCCCTTCCCCGGTATTATTCTTCGGTTCAGGAATAGTACCTCTTCCCGCCATCAAGTTCTCAATTTCAATATCATCAAATAAATCATCGTGAGGAGGATTTGGAATAGAAGCACGTCCTCATGCGGATTTAGTAGGAGCTTGAACCATGTTTCTCCTCATTCTTTTCATTTGGAGAATATTATCATTGTCAAAATCGTTGTGTATAATTTGGGTACTCATTTTTTATTCTGGATAACCCGACCAGAAAAGAAGCCAACAAATCAAATTTCACAAGGTATATTGCTTCTTTGCCAGAGTCCTTGATTCAACCAAACATTGAATGAATACCGCTCATGAATTAACTCGTTCCCCTCGAACAATCTTATAAGTAAGATAAAAATCCAGATTGCTTGGGAGTTTAACCTCTTTTCCACAAGCACAACATGAGCAAATAAGAGACACAATCTGATAATTTTCTGGCATTGCTTGGATGGTGCATGCGGGTAAGACTCCCAAATAGGTTTTCACTTCTTCTAAAGACACCCCAAGACTAGCATTGTCATGAAACTTATTTGTATATTAATATCTTTATGAAATTGATGAGTTGGGACTGTCCTACAAGCCCTTTAATAGTTGACTCTATCCTTTTTTAGCACTAAAATTAACTTCCTATATCGATAAAAATTTTGCTGCCAAAATGCTGGTTTTCAACATATATATTGGGTCATGTAAGTGCAACTTCAAAATGCTTGTTTGATTACTCTCTTTAATATCAATTAAATTCTATCTAAATTTTCAATCTGGCCACACCTAATAATTTTTCATTCCAGGAGGCATCAAAGTCAATGTGTTGAGGATAAATTTGATTTTTTCCTATTATATTACTTATGTATTTATACAGTTCAAAAGTATTTAATTATTACCCAAAATTATTAATTATCACAGGGTCACATATATTACTAACCGTCCGATAAGGCCAACTACAATCCAATCGGCCACTCCATTACACTAAGCCCATGAGGCTTATCAACCAAGTTATAAAAGGTCAATTCTTAATCATTTGTAAGTATTCTCATTAATTACTATTAATCGTTATCTTTTGCTCTGAAATAATTCTCCTACACATATTAATTTAAGCATCAGAGGGGCTTCCCAGGGACAACTCCAGGGCCCTTCTAACCCTGTTCGAGTGTTGCAGACTAGCTCTCACGCAAAGATTTCCTGATCAGCTCTTGGAGTAGAATTTGGACTAATATCATACTCAACTACCTTGACTTGGAGTGATCTATATTTTCTTGCAGCATCACCAAAAGATCTCCCAGAGCTCCACCAATTGTGGATGACCTTAACTTGGATGGAGCGATAGAAGAAACGAAGGATTGTGAGATGATCAAGTAAACCATCATCCTATTGGAGAAGCAAGCAAGCAACAAAGCCACGTTCCTGGAGAAGAAGTTGTTGGGAAATTTATGTAATGGATTTTGATGATACCATGTAAAACTTAGATTATGAAGTTGGCGCCCCAATTATATTATAAATCAACTTGTAATAGATAGGATTTTATTAGCTGAGTGGAAGCAGCCAAGTTGAAGATTGCATAAGTTGACTGGAGACTAAGATGAAGAATCAACTGTGTGGCAGTTGAGAAGTTAAGTCAAGTCTAAGTCAAGTTCCAGAAAAGTTGTCTCAGTCAGCAGACTGATAGCTGAGTCACTCTCAGATTAGTGGAAATGATTGTCTAAGGAGTTAAGCAGCAAAAAGAACTCAAGAAAGCTGAAGAGATCCGTTGTCAAGCAAAGTGAAATGTTTGCTGAAAGAGGAAACTATCATACTGTAGACAATAAAGTTGTTTTGCTGAAAGAGTGCAAAAAGTTATGAACCAATGGGATGTTCTTGCAAACCTGCAGAGATTCACGAAAGGCTGCAGAGCATTAATACCAGGATCACTCTACATCATATGCTGTAAGACAAGACAAGCCACCGACCTCAAAGTGTAGTTTGAAAAATACATATATCTCTTCAACGAATATATTTTCAAACAGGCACTATAAAAGGCTGAGGAATTCAAGAGAGAAGACACTTATGCAATTTGATACACATAAGAGAAGTCAAGCAATATGAGCATATTACTCTCGAGCATTCATAACTATCCTCAAGCCTAAAACTCGAAGGAAATCGATCCAACAAACTTAGTGAAGGAAAGACAACTTCAAACTGTTGAAGAAAAAATCGTGTTTAAAGACAAGGGGTCTACACATCTAAGGTTGAAAGAAGTGTAGTGAGGTTTCAGTTCGAACTAGAAGCTTTGGACTTGTTGGAGGGCTAAGTGATCAAATCCAAAAGTCTGAAGGAGCTAAAGTAGCAGGACAACCGTCTTGTGAAGAAGTTGAGTCCCAAGAGAAGCCAGCTGTGTAATCAAGGCTGTCTCGGACTGCCATCCTTTTGTAACAAAGTCAACGTTATTTAGTGGATTACCTCCAGGGGTTGGAGGAGAGTGGATTAGAGGAATTACCCCATCCTCGTACCACTATAAAAATTTCTCTGTGTGTTTTACATTCAACACTTTATTTCTTGCCTATCTTATTTGTTGTTAGTTATATTTGCTAAGTTAACTGATAATAACTTAACCCAAAAACAAGTGTTGACAACATATTTTAATCAATTGGTCAATGTCTTCTGTTGTAAAACCAAGTCCACTGAATTTCTAAAAGAGTTAACTGAATCAGCTCAGTTGTCTTATCAACAGCTCAATCGAGTTTATTGAGTGGCTAACTCTACTGTGAAGGTAAACTAAGTTTTCCATCAAGGACCCAATTGACTTGAGACTAAACTCTGATTCAAAAAGGACTACAATTGAAAATTTTGTGAAGTCTATTCAACCCCGCCTCTTCTAGACTTTACATTATCACCCCTTGGGACATATAAGTGGTATCAGAGCGGTTGGTTCATTGAGCCTTCCACACTGGTTACTGAACTAGATTTCAATCTTTTTCAAAAGATACAACACTTGATATTTAAAAAAAAATCTTTCAAAAATAAGTTATTATCATGGAAGCAAATCTAACTCGCATTCCTATGTTTACTGTCGAGGAATTTGATGATTGGAAGATACGCATGCATCCACATCTTCCAGCCTTACACAATGATATGTGATTCATCATCCAGGATGGGCCACTGCAGATAATGAAAGTGAACACATCTGTTAGAGCTCCTGCTGCTGTTGCACCCGCAGCTAAAGGAGCTCCTGCTGCACGTGGCGCACGTGCCGCACCTGCTGCTGATGCCCCAGTTGTACCTGCTGCACCAAGATCAGCTATGGTCGAGAAGCTTCGATGCAAGTGAATTAATGAGGATTGAAAGAGATACAACTTGGATAATGTTGCCAAGGATATTTTGTATAAAACCCTCGATAAAGCCATGTTCAACAAAGTGAAATCTTGCAGAACGACTAAGAAATTTGGGAAAAACTTACTTTAATTTGTGAAAGATCTGATCAAATTAAAGAAAATAAATTCACTGTTGATGTACAAAAATTTGAAAACTTTAAAATGCTTTTAGGTGAAACTCTGGATTAGTTGGATGCCAGATTCATAAAGATTACAAATGAGCTCTCAGCTCTTGGAAAGGAATACACTCAGAAAGAAACGTGTATAATGATATTGAGGTTGCTCCCAACTGAGTGGGAAATGAAGGTGATGGCCTTGAGATACTCCATGGAATTAACAAGAATTTCCAAAAATGAGCAATTCTCAGACTTGAATGCTTATCAATTCGAGCTCCAAACGAAAGAGCAAGAAGAGGCAACTGTACCTAAGATAGCTGCACTCATGGCTGACTCCAAGGAAGCCATTGACCAAGAGAAGATTGTCCTGATGGTGAAAAGATTCAACAAGTTCTTTAATAAGAACTATAAAAAAAACAAGGGTGAAACCTCCAGGAGAAACTCAGCACCTTCAACGACCAAGGAAGACAGAACACTAAGGAGGGTTAACCATCAAAGAGCTGAATATCAAAGAGCTGATAATCAAAAAGCTGACAGAGCTGACTACTAGAATGCTGAGAACCTGTGCTGGAATTGCAGACAGCTAGGACACTTTGCTATTGACTGTCCCTATCCACCAGTCAACAAGTACAGAAATGAGGAGGAAAGAAAAGTCTTCAGAGAAAGAAGACAATAAAAAAAGAAAGCTGTGTTGCCTGCTGAAACTGACACATCCAAGTGCAAAGAACCATCTGAGTCAGACAACATTGAGGCTGATTACTCCTCAGTCACCGAAGAAGAGGCACTGATATGTCTCATGGCAAAAGAATAAGATGTCGAAGAACAGGAAGATGAGGTACATTCTAACTCATCTCATTTTAATTATGATGATAGTGATAGTGACACAAACACTCCATCACCCACAGATCTTTATGATTCATTGGGCAAAATGATGAAAAACTTTGAGCACGTAAAAATCTCTCACTCACATTTGAATGAGGAAAACAGCCAGCTCAAAAGCCAAAACTCACAGCTGACTACAGAGATGAGTACTCTAAGTCACATAGTTGCTGAGAATAGTGAGCTGAAGGCTGAGATTGCTAAGATCAAAGTTGACTTAGCTGAAACAGAAAAGAGGGAATAAGATTTGAAAAATGTGATTGCATCATTTAGCAAGGAATCTATATCATTGGATGAATTGATAATGATACAAAAGGAATGTGGAGACAAATTAGGCATAGGATTCAGTTCCTTTGCGCATGCTAAAACTCCAAGAGTGGTTTTGGAGAAAAGATCCTCAAGTAATGAGGGAGTCCAAAAATCCAAAGCACCATATATTACACCCACACCCACTCATAAACACAATCAAAACCATGCTTGCCTAGAATATAAAATCAAGGGCAAAAAGCCAGCAGAGTATGCTGAAAGGACAACTAAAACTGAATTCAGAAGAGTCCATCAGCAGACTCCAAACAAGAAATATTCTGTGAAATCAAAACAAAATTACCAAAAGCCCCATAGGTTTCAGCAGAGAAAGCCATATGATGGGAATGGTAGAAATTATCCTAGCCAAGCTGATTGGAATGATCAAATGAGATATCAACCAAGTCCTAACGGATACAAGCCCAAGTGGCAAGGACCTCAGACTCAAAATAGGTCATTCCCTAGGCAAATGAACCATTATCAACACACATATGCACCCAAGCACAATGCTCACTATGCACAAAAGTTTCATAACTATCCAAGAAAGCAAATGCACAAGCACACTCACAGGCATACAAACTAAAGAGGCAGTTGTATGAGCCTAAAACTCCCAAGCAATATGCAAATATTTAATATGATTATGGAACTGATAGGTGGCAACCTCTTAGAGACAGACCATTTGGCTATAGGTTGGTTGGATCACCTTATAGTGCTACCTCTCAGTACCCAGATACGTTTGGGTACTTAAAAAGTGATTTCCTTGATGTTCTAGACATATGACAGGAAATAAGAAGAACTTATCAAACTTCAAGGAATCAAGAGGAGCAAAAGTCATATTTGGAGGAAATGAAGCTCCAGGGGAGATTAGAGGCATTGGATCCATCAAGAAGAATGCATTGGAAATCACAGATGTAGCCTATGTTGAAAGGTTGAATTTCAATCTGTTGAGCATCAGCCAACTCTGTGATAAGGGCTACAATGTAGGATTCAATATAGGAGTATGCGAAATCAAGAATACTGAATCTAATGATGTTGTGCTATCAGGATCAAGACAGAAAAACAAGTATGTAGTCGATTGGTCAACTGCTACGCTAAGTACATGTCTGCTAGCCAAGAGTACAATCGAATCAAGCTGGTTGTGGCACAAAAATCTTGCAAGGAGTCATCTTGTGGAAGGATTCCCTGACTCAATATACAAGAAGGAAAATATTTGTGATGCATGCCAGATGGGAAAGCAAATTAAGTCTTCATTCAAGGATAAGTCAAGTCCTTCTTCAACCAGGATATTGTATTATTGCATATGGATTTATTTGGTCCTATTGAACTAGCTAGTATCAGTGGAAAGAAATACACCTTAGTGGTAGTGGATGATTATTCAAGATAAACATAGATCATCTTTACGTGTAAAAAGAATGAAACTTTGCAGAAGCTTTCTCAGCTGATGAGAAGAGTTCAAAATGAGAAGAGTCAAACCATTATCCGGATAAGGTATGATAGAGGAACTGAGTTTGTCAATGGGATTATAACTCAGTATTGCATAGAGAATGGTATTGCTGCAAGAACTTCACAGCAGAATGGAGTGGCTGAAAGAAGGAACATAACTCTCAAGGAAGCTGGATTGCCTAAGAGATTTTGGGCTGAAGCCATTAATAATGCCTGCTACACACAGAATAGGTATATGATCAATATGCAGCTCTCCAAAACCCCTTATGAAATTTGGACAGGGAGGGAACCAAATGTTGGATAATTTCATATCTTTGATGTAAGTGTTTCATTCACAACAATGGTAAGAATAACCTGAAAGCCTTTGATGCTAAAGCTGATGAAGGTATCTTTTTGGGATACTCAGCTGGGAGTAAAGATTTCAGAGTCCTGAACAAGATAGATATGGTCACAGAAGATTCTATCCATGTGGTTTTGATGAACCCAATGCTAATCGAGTAGACATTGATGAGTTAGCTGACAAGATAAATCAGCCAACTATTCAGAAGAGTCCGTATGTTGAGGCAGATATTAGAAGACTCAACCTAGATGAAGATTAGATAGCTGAATCTCAAGGACATCTCGAAGACTTGCAGCTGAATGATGATGAAGCTGTTCAAGACAACTTAGCTGCAGGAAGACTTAATCTAGCAGAGTTACTCTAACCAGATGTAAGATGGCTAAGAAACCATCCTCCAGAGCTTGTCATTGGAGATGCAAGAGAATGAGTAAGAACCAGATCCAAAACTCAACATGAAGCCATGTTCACTTGTTTCATTTCCCAAATTGAGCCAAATGATGTGTCACAAGCATTGGATGACACACATTAGATTTTAGCTATGCAGGAAGATCTGAATCAGTTTGAAAGTAATAAAGTTTGGAAATTGGTTCAAAGGCCTACCCACCAGAATGTTATTGGTACTAACTAGGTATTTAAAAACAAGATGAATAAAAAGGGTTTTGTAGTTAGAAACAAAGTAAGATTGGTAGCCAAAGGGTATTGCCAAGAAGAGGGCACAGATTTTGATGAAACCTTTGCACCTGTTGCAAGATTGGAAGTAATACGGATGTTTCATGCTTATGCAGCACACAAGAACTTCACAATTTATCAAACGAATATGAAGAGTGCATTTTCGAATGGATTTTTGGAAGAAGAATTCTATGTGGAACAACCTCCAGGTTTTGAGCAGAAAACTATTGGAGATAAAGTGTACAAGCTCAAGAAGCATTATATGGTTTGAAGCAAGCACCAAGAGCCTGGTATGACACATTGTCTCAGTTTCTAATAGACAATGGATTCACCAAAGGCAAGGTTGATAGAAAACTCTTCAGAATTCAATATGGAGAGATTATACTACTTGTTCAAATATATGTGGATGACATTATTTTTGGATCCACAAACAAAGAGCTGTGTGACAAATTCTCAAACCTTATGCAAGGGAAATTTGAGATGAATATGATGGGAGAGCTGACTTTCTCCTTAGGTCTTCAAGTCAAGTAAATGAAGGACAGAACCTTCATCAGTCATGATGGATATGGATGCAGAAGGAAAAATTATTGATCAAACAAGGTATAGAGCCCTCATTGGATCTTTTCTCTATTTGACAACCAACAGACAAGACATCACCTTTGTTGTAGGTGTATGTGCTAGATTTCAATCTGCCCCAAAGGAAAGTCATATGACTGCAGCCAAGAGAATCGTAAGGTACTTGAAGGGATGTCAAGAAGTTGGCATAGGTATCCAAAGGAAGGAGGATTCAAGTTGGTTGGCTACTCAGACTCAGACTATGTTGAATGTAAAGTTGATAGGAAAAGTACAAATGGTATTTGTCAAATGCTTGGAAATAGGTTGGTTTCTTTGTTCAACAAGAACAAAATCCAATAGCTACAACCAAAGCTGAAGCAGAGTACATTGTTGCAGGAAGCTGTTGTGCCCAAGTGTTATGGATAAGGCAACAGTTGAGAGATTATGATATTGAAGAAAAAGAAATGCTAATTATATGCGATAACACAAATGCCATTGCAATTATTCAGAATCCAGTACTGCACTCAAGAACCAAGCACATTGATGTCAGATATTATTTTATAAGAGATCATGTTGAAAAGAAAGACATCACATTGGAATACATATCAACTGATAAGCAGTTAGCTGATATATTCACAAAGCCAGTATGTCAATCATGGTTTGAAGAGCTTAAGAAAGAGTTTGGATTGATTGAGCTGTGTTAGGAAGCTCAGAAGACTTATTCAGCATGGTTAAAAATGAGAGAAATGGATATCAAAAGAGTTTCACTTATCAGCCAAGTGAAACAGCTCAAATGGCTAGTCAACTGTATCGAGTTAGCTGCACAGCCAAGTGATCATTCAGTTGAATCAAATAAGAGGATAGCAGAGTCGAGTCAGAAATGAAGAAAGCTGAGTCATTTATGAGCTAAATGATAAAACAAGGTCATTTTCCTCGAGCGGGAATGTTTTTAGGCTTGATGTTAGCGATAATTAATGATGTCAGTAATAGCTGCGCCAGTTTATCCATGATTAGATATAAATGCTGTTGCATTTATTGCGGGAAAATTAATGTGGTTTTTCAAATGTGATCTCAACCGTTGATTAATTTTAATCTTTTTGAATTCTAAAAACCGTCCTTTCAAGTCCCTTATAAAGAAATTTGATTTTCTCTCTCGTCGCACTTACTCTTGCTATCAAAGGAATCCAAGTTTTTCTCTCGAGAAAGAAGTGCAAACCCTAGCTTTCGTATCTCAAGATCAATACTGAAAATGGCATCAACATACGATTTCATGAAGCTCGCTGAGAAGATCCACACCGGAGCCACCGTGGATTTCGAAGGCCTTATCAATAAGGGCGTTGACAAGGAGTTGGCCAAGAAGATCACTAAGAAACTTGATAAGGTAGGCCTCAAGAAGTTGTTTGATACATCTTTTTATCTTAATTTTGATGATTTTATTTTTACACCAAAACAATGTTTTTAATTGTTGTCCAAATACTCCTAAATGATTTAAAATGGTTTTAATATTTTCCGGAGTATTTCTTCAAGTTTTATTTTAGATAAAATTGGACAACACTTTTAATGATTTTATGTTTATATGTTTTTACTTCAAAACAAGGTTCCTAAATGTTGTCTAAATACTCCCGATTGGTTTAAAATGTTTTTACTAAATTTTCGGAGTATTTCTTGAGTTTTATTTTCGACAAAAATTGGACAACATTTCTGTCTCGAGGTCAACCGGTCACCGTAGAGGGCAACCCGTACCTGAAGATGAATTTTGGAACAGAAAATGAGACGGAGGAGAAAATGACCAAGTCGACCGGTCGACCAGGGTGTCGACCGGTGACGTCGACCGGTCAACCCCCTATCGACCGGTACCTGGGCATTAAAATTGAAACAGAACAATTGCTCTTTGAAAAACCATTGAGGGGGACCGGTCAGGGTCTAGGTCGACCGGTCGATGTCCCCCCTGACCGGTCGCCCTGTTGTATTTTTCTGTGTGTTATTCAAACGTCTATTTCTGTGCGACCGGTCGCCCTATCCTTTGACAGCAAAATTCTGACCGTTTGACAGCAGACAAACTTTCCTTAAAATGTGGGATTGATTTCTAACAGCTATATTCTTGATTTTAATTGTATTTTTCTGTAGATTTTCAATCCCCAAGAGGAGCCTATACTTGATAAATCATCTCCTATAAATAGAGGAAGTTTTGGAGCAACCAATACAACAAGAAAGAACAACACAACACAACAAGATATACTCAAGCAAACACTTGGTCTTCTATTGTCATTATTCTTATTGTAATTTGCCTAGCTTATCACTTTCACATCCTTGAGGTCTAGGCTATTTTTGATTACACTTGCACTCAATTGTATAATTCATTATCGAGTTGTAATCTTGAATTTTTGGGTTATCATTCAACACAAGATATCCTTGTGAGTGTTCTTGTGGTAAGAACACACTTGGGTGATCTAGGTGTTAGGTGTAAGAAGATTGTGGTAATCTTCTTGTTGAGGTGTTTTGAAGATTGTGGTAATCTTCACAAGGTGCCGTTGGAGATTGTGGTAATCTTCAAGTGAGATTGTGGTAATCTCAAAGGTGGTGTTGAAGATGAGTGTGGTGCTCTTCAAGGTGTTGTTGTAAGTTGGTGTTGTATTATTTTGGTAATTAATAAAATCTTTTTTTTTTCTTTTTGAAATCCATCCCGGATATACTGGGGTGGTAGAGGATTAGGCCCTAGGTGGGTTGAACCTCTATAAATCGACGTGTGTTGTTTACATTCCGCACCTTTATTATTGTTTTTGAGCTTTCGGTTCGAAAAAGAGGGTAAAATCAAAAAGATGGAGATAATCTATTCACCCGCCCCTCTAGATTATCGTAGCCGCTTGGACTTACAAGTGGTATCAGAGCCAAACTCTTTGGCAAGCTCGTTTCACATCGCGAGTGAAGAGGAACGATCGTCGGCTACGAACGAAGCCCAACTTTCCGGCACCTCCACCACCAAGCCACCTCTATTTGATTCCAAAAATTATATATTTTGGAAAGAAAAAGTGGAATGCTATTTACAAGGTTGGGGGTTCGATATTTGGAACATCATCATCAATGGAGAATCCATTCCAATGAAAGACACACCATACACCTCCAAAGCTCTCAAGGAGCTCAATTATGAAGAAAAGAAAATCATCTCCCTAAATGGTAAAGCTCTCAATATTTTGTATTGTTCACTTACTAATTTGGAATATGAACATATTGTAGGAATTTGATCGGCACATGAAGTATGGCAAAAATTAGAAGCCATCTATGGAGTGTTTGCAAATGAAAGGAGTTAAACAAAAGCATCTACTTCTCAAAGGGATACAAGTTCAAATCTAAGGAACAAACCTTTTACAACTTCCAACTATGAAGTAGTCGAACAATGTTTTATGGGCATCGAAGAAGAAAACGAGGTATGTCTTAAACCCTCTACTTCCTATGATATTGTCATTAAAAATGATTATAGTGATTTGCAAAATGATTTTGATGATCTTCAAAATGAATTCCAAAATTTACTAGTTAAGTACAAAAAATTGAAAAAGGAATTCAATGTTTTGAAAAATGAAAAGGATAGTTTATTTACTTCCTATGAATCACTATCATGTGCTCACACCACCACACTTGACAAGGTTAGAAACCTTGAAAAACAAAATAGTACTCTTGTTGAAGATATTAATTGCATGAAAAATGATTTATCAAAATCCAACTTGAGTACCAATAAATTGCCCAATGTTGTGAATGTTAATGATTGTGACAATTTGAATAGTGAACTTGATCATAAGCCTATTATTGTCAAGCATATGAAAAGGAATCGAGTTCCTATGCATGTTAGTAATATTACTTGCTTTCATTGCGGTAAAAAGGGTCATACGGTAAATACTTGTCGGGCTAGAAATAGCTCTAATTATTTTTGGAGACCTAAAAGTCTCAAGACTAATCCCAAAGGACCCAAGCACTTGAGGGTACCACAAAACAATGTTATATTAGGTACCCGGCGAAATAATAATCGAAGAAAATTCATACCGCCAAGAAGACATCAAATGACCATTTCATTTGATCAAAGGAGAAAACATTTTCAACAAAGTCACTCTCCAAGAATAGGAAATAATCAAAAATGGGATGAACAAAATCCTTGGAAATGGCAAAGACATCATCAACAAGATAATTTTCCAAGAGAAAGACACTCTCAAAATGGGAAGGACACAATGCTTGGAGATGGAGTAATTGGAGAGATTACCATCAACATGAAGATTTTCAAACGGGAAGATATCATCAACAATGGGAACGACACCACCCATGGAAATGGCGAAATTGGTAAACCATATCTCCCTATTTAAATATGCATTTTATTTAGTTATTATGCATGTCTTTATTTGTGCTTATATTTTCAATATGAGTTTTCAAAATATTTATTTTTAAAATTAAGGTCTTCAATATATATTTGTGTTTTTGAAAAAAATTCCTTGAAAAGAAGACCTTGTATGATGATTATATTAAACTCTGGTGTATTTACTTAGACTTAATTGATTTATCATTTCTTATGATTTTTTATGGCTTGAGCTTACTTGCGATATCTTTTATTGTTTTAGCCTACACTTGTATCATTTTTGTTTTGTGCAAGTCTTGTTTAAGAATTGTGTAGGATTCATATATCATCACAAATGGCCATCTACGTCATAATATATCAAGAGTAACATGAACTATCGAGGTACGCTCACTATTGTTATTTCATATCATAGACACGATACATGTTGTGCCATATGCCTATGTGCTTATTAAAATGATGTTTTGATTTTTGAAAAGGCATTATTTGACATAGCTTGCTTTATCCAAATTTTGTAAAGGGTTATATTTTGTTTTTGATAAAACAATTGATTCACTAAGTTATGCATTTTATTGCACATATAAATGCCATTATTCTTGGATGCTTATGTCAAAGCTCTTATTTATATGATTCTTGTAAATAAGGTCTCAACTATGTGCTCTCGCATTTTCATATTTCAAAAGAGACCTTATATAGCTTTCTATAAGCTTATTTGAACTTGCATGTTGTATTATACTCTTGATGATTGTCTTTAAGCATAGTATATGTTACTTGCTCTAGTGTCTCTATCATTCGATATTACTATGCTCGTGTGCAAAATATCTTGTTAAGATTTTGCAGAAATTTTTGATATTTCGGAACAAGTTTGATGAACAAGGCAAGGTTAGTAGCCTAAGGGTATTGTCAAGAAGAAGGTAATGATTTTGATGTAATATTTGCACTCATAGCACATTTAGAAGTTATTTGTACTTTACTTGTTCATTCTTGTTTTGAGAAAATTTCAAGCTTTACCTAATGGATGTTAAATCCAATTTTCTAAATGGTTTTATTCAAATAGAAGTCTATCGGAGATTAAAATTTTTAGGCCAAATGATTTGTATAAAAAGGGCTTGTACGGTTGATACTTGTACCCCGTATATGGTTTGATAGACTTAGTTATTCTTGCAAAATAATTTTACAAAAGGTAAAGTTGGTACTACACTTCTTATTTTGAAAAAGGGCAAGGTTGCTTACTTGTACAAATTTATGATATCATTTATGGTGCTACTAATGAATATTTGTGCAAGATATTTTTCCAAGTCAATGCAAGGTGAACCTAAGATGATCATGATGAGGGAAGCTCAAATTTGATCATTGGAATTCAAGTTCAACAATGCCAAGAAGGTGATTATATTCCACACTCAAAAGAAGTAGTGAGGCATTGAAGAAGAAAGAACCATTTCAACCTATATGGCCACAAATGTGAAAATTGACAAAGGTTGAGGTAGGCATGTTGATTGACAAACGAATTCGAGGTATGTTTATTCGTTTATTACTCCTTAGACTCGACATTCTATATACCTTATGTCTATATGCTCGACTTAAAATAATCCCAACGAATCTCTTTAAAGTGCCGTTAAAAGAAATTTTCAAATACTTGTAAGGCACTTCTTCTTATGACTTGTTCATCCAAAGTTTTAAAACGTTATTATTTTTCGGGATAACAAGTCCGGTGTAAATTATATGGTTCGTCATAATCAAACTAAACATATTGAGATTCGATATTTTTTTGAGATTGCATGTTTTAACAAAAACTTGATATAGTGTTTAATTCCGTCTCAAAGAAAACTCGCGGACTTTTTAATCGCTCACCGCCGAGTATTTTACCTTATTTCGAGCTTGATTATGACATAATGTATATTGAATGAGGTCTACGTTTGCATTTTGCACGTTTTCAAAACTTAGGGGCGAAAAATCGGATTTTTGGATCAAATTTCAGAATTTCAAAAGCGAACAGAACCGGTGGCTGCCCGGGCGGGGGCCGCCGTCGCCCACTAGCTCGACCGGTCGCCCATGCCCTGGACCGGTCGCCCTTATGGATTTTTGGTTTAAAATGCGTCTGTTTTCCAGACTTAGCCATTTTTGGCTCTTTTGGCCATTTTTGTCCCCTTCGCAAATTGCACACAAATTTCACTCCAAATTTGTTTTGTTGCATACATTTCATATCTTGGACCTATTTAGGCTTGATTATCATCATCATTGCTCGTCTTTACCGATTAAATGGTAAGAATTCCACTACCTTATCTCAATTGGGTTGAACCCTTGAGAACTTGGCCTATATGTATTTTCTTGATGAAATGTGTATATATTTGTGATGAGTTAATTGACTGTTGATGGATGATATTTGTAAAATTGCTTTTGGTGATGAAAAACTTGGCTTGATTATATTTACAAGGGCTATATACATAGTTTTTATTTTTTGACGCCCGCCAAGTGTTCGATAAAACGTTTAAATGAAAAACTCATCACCTACATGATTCTCTCGATTTCAAAAGTCTTATATATTTATAGAGATCATATTTTGCAAATCAAATGAGTTTTCATAAGCTTCTTCAAGTCGTATGATCGACTTTTCCCTCCCATTTGGCCTATAAGCTTCATTGTTCAAATAGCTCGATACATCGGTTTAGTTGCGCACTTTGATATGAGTATATGATGTTTTTATCGTGCTAACATTCTTTTTGATGATTCCAAAGGGAGAGAAACAGGTTATAAGCTTATTAGCTCATAAAAGCTAAAATAAGCTCGAGAAAGAAGCTATAAGCTATGGCTTCCAAAAGCCATAAGTTGTTGATTATATTTAGTCCATTTGTTGTATTATGGACTTATATACTTGTCTAATGATGTTTTGTTGACAGGGGGAGCTTATAAGCTCTTGAACAATATGTAAAAGCCAAGCTTTTAGCTTATGGTTAATTGCTTTTACATTATTCTTGATGTGCTTGTGATAGGAGGAGCTTGTGCTTATTATTGAACATATTTACTCCCTTACTTGGTTGCTTATGTATTTTAGAAATTTTGGTTGCTTCTAAACGGTTAGATGTTTTTACCGGCAAATCGTTTTTAAAAAATTGTCCTCCTAATATTTCTAAAAATTGTTTTGGTTTGTATTCATCAAAAAGGGGGAGATTGTTTGATACATGTTTTTATCTTAATTTTGATGATTTTATTTTTACACCAAAACAATGTTTTTAATTGTTGTCCAAATACTCCTAAATGATTTAAAATGGTTTTAATATTTTCCGGAGTATTTCTTCAAGTTTTATTTTAGATAAAATTGGACAACACTTTTAATGATTTTATGTTTATATGTTTTTACTTCAAAACAAGGTTCCTAAATGTTGTCTAAATACTCCCGATTGGTTTAAAATATTTTTACTAAATTTTTGGAGTATTTCTTGAGTTTTATTTTCGACAAAAATTGGACAACATTTCTGTCTCGAGGTCAACCGGTCGCCGTAGAGGGCAACTCGTACCTAAAGATGAATTTTGGAATAGAAAATGAGATGGAGGAGAAAATGACCAGGTTGACGGGTCGACCAGGGTGTCGACCGGTACCTGGGCATTAAAATTGAAACAGAACAATTGCTCTTTGAAAAACCATTGAGGGGGACCGGTCAGGGTCTAGGTCGACCGGTCGATGTCCTCCCTGACCGGTCGCCCTATTGTATTTTTCTTAGTGTTCTTCAAACGTCTATTTCTGTGCGACCGGTCGCCCTATCCTTTGACAGCAAAATTCTGACCGTTTGACAGCAGACAAACTTTCCTTAAAATGTGGGATTGATTTCTAACAGCTATATTCTTGATTTTAATTGTATTTTTCTGTAGATTTTCAATCCCCAAGAGGAGCCTATGCTTGATAAATCATCTCCTATAAATAGAGGAAGTTTTGGAGCAACCAATACAACAAGAGAGAACAACACAACACAACAAGATATACTCAAGCAAACACTTGGTCTTCGATTGTCATTATTCTTGTTGTAATTTTTCTACCTTATCACTTTCACATCCTTAAGGTCTAGGCTATTCTTGATTACACTTGCACTCAATTGTATAATTTATTATCGAGTTGTAATCTTGAATTTTTGGGTTATCATTCAACACAAGATATCCTTGTGAGTGTTCTTGTGGTAAGAACACACTTGGGTGATCTAGGTGTTAGGTGTAAGAAGATTGTGGTAATCTTCTTATTGAGGTGTTGAAGAATTTGGTATTCTTCAAGGTTGAAGATTGTGGTAATCTTCACAAGGTGCCGTTGGAGATTGTGGTAATCTTCAAGTGAGATTGTGGTAATCTCAAAGGTGGTGTTGAAGAAGAGTGTGGTGCTCTTCAAGGTGTTGTTGTATGAATTTTGGTAATTAATAAAATCTTTTTTTTCTTTTTGAAATCCATCCCGGATATACTGGGGTGGTAGAGGATTAGGCCCTAGGTGTGTTGAACATCTATAAATCGACGTGTGTTGTTTACATTCCGCACCTTTATTATTGTCTTTGAGCTTTCAGTTCGAAAAGGAGGTTAAAATCGAAAAGATGGAGATAATCTATTCACCCCCCTCTAGATTATCGTAGCCGCTTGGACTTACAGAAGTTTCTTACTATGGAATTTTCGTACACATACGTTGAAGAGGTTGCTTTGTACTACATGAATGTTGAGGTTCACGATGATGAGATCCGCTCATCTGTAAACCACAAGAAGTTTAATATGACTGCAGTTGACCTAGATGAACAATATTATCTCCCTACCAGTGGACTAAAAGAGCTGACTAGTAAAGATGTTGATTTTGTTGCTGCATTGAAAGAGATAGCAAAGCTGGAGGCTGCTGCAAAGCCAAACTACTCAGCTGTGAAGAAGCTGATTAAGGAGGACTACCACAAGCTGATGGATGTGGTAGCGAAGTGCATCGACATGAAGTTTGGCGCATTCAATCAGCTCTATCAGGCTAAGCTGATTATAATGGCAGCCATCTTGGAAGAGAAGGCAGTCAACTGGGCTGAGTTTGTCTTCAGCAAACTGTGCCAGAATGTGCTGAATATGAAGGTTGGCAAAGATGGGAAATTTGCCAGCTCTCTTGGATATGGCCTGATTCGAGGCCATCTGATGGAAAAGAAGGATTTTCCTCTCCACAGTGGGAAACCCTTCCATGCAAACAAAAAGATGTTCAAGGCAAACCTTTCTGGTGCCCAGAGGCAGGCACATGCAAAGAAGTCCGCAACAAGCAAGGGGGAATCAGTTTAGAATGTCCCCGTGGACACAGATGCTTCTGTCAAAGCCCCCTCACCTAAGCCTGCTCCAGCCCCCGTACCAAAGAAAACTCATGTTCCATCCCCTGTGGTGAGAATGAAAAGAACAGTTGCGCCTTGCAAGCCAGCTACTGAGAAGAAACTAAAGGTGGCAGAGTCTGCTGCCGTGGCTGAAGAACAAGAGGAGGAAGCTGAAGTTCCTCTAGAAAGAAAAACTAGGAGGAGAATGGTGAAGAAATCTGACAAAGCTACTGAGCCAGCTGAGTTAGGTACTGCTGAAGTTGAGAAGACTACTGTCGATGAGCAGCTGATATCAAGAGAAGGAGATGGTGTGGAAAACACTGAGCAAGAACCTCAGGCAGCTGCTCAGCCACATACATCTGAACAAGATTCGGCTGTGAGGCTTACAGCTGAGACATCAGAAAGAGACACAGCTAACACGAGGCAATAAGAGTTAGCTGTGACATCCCCTCAGACCAATGCGATTGTTGTTGAGGAAGAATAGGCTATTGATGTGCACATGCAGGAGGACGATGATGATCTTCAATTTATATCCCCTGCTTATCCCGATATTGAAGACCTGCTGCCTGTTGGGAGAGCCTAGATGCTGAGTGCAGGCCAGTCTCAATTCCAAAGCCCCGAGTTCATTGAGGAGAAAGAAGAACTCCTAAACTTATTGGGGAACATTGCTATTCGCTCTGCTTGATCCAGATTTTTGCACAACCATCCTTTAAGATAAGAAGGATGCGGAGAAGACTAAGGCGATTGAGAAGGCCAAGGCAGTTGAGGAATCCCTAAAGCCTCACTCTTGCACTTTCACAGAAGCTCCTGAGAGTGCCTTACAACCAGCGAATAACAGTAGTGACAGTGATGTGGTAGTATTGGAGGCTGCTGATTCAGTCGAGAAGGCTGAGCTGAAAAAAAATTCTGGAAATGGTGAGGAACATTGATGCTTCTACCTCATCAGCATGGTTAAAAATGAGAGAAATGGATATCAAAAGAGTTTCACTTATCAGCCAAGTGAAACAGCTCAAATGGCTAGTCAGCTGTATCGAGTTAGCTGCACAGCGAAGTGATCATTCAGTTGAATCAAATAAGAGGATAGCAGAGTCGAGTCAGAAATGAAGAAACTTGAGTCATTTATGAGCTAAATGATAAAACAAGGTCATTTTCCTCGAGCGGGAATTTTTTTAGGCTTGACGTTAGCGATAATTAATGATGTCAGTAATAGATGCGCCAGTTTATCCATGATTAGATATAAATGCTGCTGCATTTATTGCGGGAAAATTAATGCGGTTTTTCAAATGTGATCTCAACCGTTGATTAGTTTTAATCTTTTTGAATTCTAAAAACCGTCCTTTCAAGTCCCTTATAAAGAAATTTGATTTTCTCTCTCGTCGCACTTACTCTTGCAATCAAAGGAATCCAAGTTTTTCTCTCGAGAAAGAAGTGCAAACCCTAGCTTTCATATCTCAAGATCAAGACTGAAAATGGCATTAACATACGATTTCATGAAGCTCGCTGAGAAGATCTACACTGGAGCCACCGTGGATTTCGAAGGCCTTATCAATAAGGGCGTTGACAAGGAGTTGGCCAAGAAGATCACTAAGAAACTTGATAAGGTAGGCCTCAAGAAGTTTCTTACTATGGAATTTTCATACACATACGTTGAAGAGGCTGCTTTGTACTACATGAATGTTGAGGTTCACTATGATGAGATCCGCTCATCTGTAAACCACAAGAAGTTTAATATGACTGCAGCTGACCTAGATGAACAATATTATCTCCCTACCGGTGGACTAAAAGAGTTGACTGGTAAAGATGTTGATTTTGTTGCTGCATTGAAAGACATAGCAAAGCTGGAGGCTGCTGCAAAGCCAAACTACTCAGCTGTGAAGAAGCTGATTAAGGAGGACTACCACAAGTTGATGGATGTGGTAGCGTAGTGCATGGACATGAAGTTCGGCTCATTCAATCAGCTCTATCAGGCTAAGCTGATTATAATGGCATCCATCTTGGAAGAAAAGGCAGTCAACTGGGCTGAGTTTGTCTTCAGCAAACTGTGCCAGAATGTGCTGAATATGAAGGTTGGCAAAGATGGGAAATTTGCCAGCTCTCTTGGATATGGCCTGATTCGAGGCCATCTGATGGAAAAGAAGGATTTTCCTCTCCGCAGTGGGAAACCCTTCCACGCAAACAAAAAGATATTCAAGGTGAACCTTTCTGGTGCACAGAGGCAGGCACATGCAAAGAAGTCCGCAACAAGCAAGGGGGAATCAGTTTAGAATGTCCCCGTGGACACAGACGCTTCTGTCAAAGCCCCCTCACCTAAGTCTGCTCCAGCCCCTGTACAAAGAAAACTCATGTTCCATCCCATGTGGTGAGAATGAAAAGAATAGTTGCGCCTTGCAAGCTAGCTACTGAGAAGAAACTGAAGGTAGCAGAGTCTGCTGCCGTGGCTGAAGAACAAGAGAAGGAAGCTGAAGTTCCTCTAGAAAGAAAAACTAGGAGGAGAATGGTGAAGAAATCTGACAAAGCTGCTGAGCCAGCTGAGTTAGGTACTGCTGAAGTTGAGAAGACTACCGTCGATGAGCAGCTGATATCAAGAGAAGGAGATGGTGTGGAAAACACTGAGCAAGAACCTCAGGCAGCTGCTCAGCCATATACATCTGAACATGATTCGGCTGTGAGGCTTACAGCTGAGACATCAGAAAGAGACACAACTAACACGAGGCAATAAGAGTTAGCTGTGACATCCCCTCAGACCAATGTGATTGTTGTTGAGGAAGAAAAGGCTATTGATGTGCACATGCAGGAGGACGATGATGATCTTCAATTTCTATCCCCTGCTTATCCCGATATTGAAGACCTACTGCGTGTTGGGAGAGCCTAGATGCTGAGTGCAGGCCAGTCTCAATTCCAAAGCCCCGAGTTCATTGAGGAGAAGGAAGAACTCCTAAACTTATTGGGGAACATTGCTATTCGCTCTGCTTGATCCAGATTTTTGCACAACCATCCTTTATGATAAGAAGGATGCGGATAAGACTAAGGCGATTGAGAAGGCCAAGGCAGTTGAGGAATCCCTAAAGCCTCACTCTCGCACTTTCACAGAAGCTCCTGAGAGTGCCTTACAACCAGCGAATAACAGTAGTGATAGTGATGTGGTAGTATTGGAGGCTGTTGATCCAGTCGAGAAGGCTGAGCTGAAAAACAATTCTGGAAATGGTGAGGAACGTTGATGCTTCTACCTCATCAGCATGCTCTGAAGAACAACCCAGGGAAACTGGCGATGAGGCTAGTGATGAAGATGTAGTGGGCAACCTAGTTGAGCCTACCCCTTTGAAAGTTGTTGAGACAACTACCCAATCGGCTGACAACTTAAAAGGAATAGCCGAGTCTCATTTGTTCAGTGACCCCACTGATCGTGATTCAGCTGGTGCGCCAGCTGAGGGGAAAACCTAACACACCACAACTGGGTTGGAGGAAGCTTTGGGAGACCTAAACCAAATTGAAGATAGGAGGCGCCGGTGAGACTAAAATGGAATATCAGAGTTGGATTGAAGATGCTCAGATGGTTAAGACTGTCTCAGCTAAAATTCCAACTGCACTGCAGGCCAAGGACGCTGTTGATGAAGCTGAGGCAAAGGATGGACAGAAGACCATGGCAGTTGAGACTGCTAGTCATGAAAGTGTAATCCAAGAGGTTGAGACCTCGAAAGATGCCAACGTCCAAGACCCCTATAAAGCTCCGTGTGCAGAAGAGAAGGTTGTAGAAGACCCTAATGCAGCTCAGTCTACAGAAGGGATTGGTGAAGGCCTTACAACGGCTGACACTGGTGATAAGGTGGCTGAAGATCCCCTTGAGGTTGAGACTTCTAGGGGTGTTGTTGTTGAGAAAGCAAAATTGCTAGTTCCTCCATTAGTGTCTCCTAAAATGGAAGAGATTAGTGTGTTGCATGACTCTGAAGAGAATGTGTCAGTCGAGTTTCTGGACACTGACAATGAAGCTGAGTCCACCCCGAAAGAAAAAGTTGTAGAGGACCCAGCTATAGAGGAACTAGCAACCGAGATGAGGAAGACACGCGAGGAAGCTACATTGTCAAAGTTTACGTTGGTTGATGGCCCATCCCCAATGGTGCCATCACCAGCCCGTGATACTGCTAAGGCGGTTGAGGCTTCGACTACTCAATAGAAAGAAATTGCTGACGCCAACGAAGCTGTTAAGACAACTGAGGCTCAGTCAGCTCCGCATGCTAACATAGTTGCAACTGCCAGGGACGCTGCTGACACAACTGAGGCACAAAGGGCTGAAACAAGTCAGGGGAACAAAGGAGAGACTCCTGAAGGAAGAGTGGGAGATGTTCCTGAAGTCCCTAGTAACCTTTTTGTGGATTATTTTCCATCTGTAGAGGAGGTTCTACTGGAGACAGAGACTGCTGAAGAATGTGTACATTACTCATACATAGATCCAGATGAATTTGTTGCTCCGAATGATTTAAGGGTTGTGCCATTTGGTTTCGATTACGATGATGTTTTGGCTAGAGATCAATCAGCTGAGGCAGCAGATTTCAGAAGAGCCTTTAGAGCTATGTGCTCTGAGATGGAAGCTATGTAAAGAGCCTTTGCTGCACTAAACCAAAGGCTGCACAACCACGATGCTATAATTTCTGGAGACATCCGAGGAGCAGTTCTCCAAATTTGTGAGTGGACTATGCAAATAAAGGCACTGAAAAGAGAGCAAGCCAGCGATTTCAAATCTCTCTTAACTAAATTGGTGATTTGGAGTGCTGATAATGCTAAGTTTCAGCAGAGACAACGAGACCATATGTTCAAAATGGACCAGACGCACAAAATCGATATGGAGTTGCTAAAGGCTCAACACAAGCAAGACCTTCAAAATACTGAAAGCGATCTACATTCGGAGATGATGATAATGAATACAGAGATTTTCACAGTACAGATCCCATGCTTCTTTCACAGTCAATCCTTCAAAAAATCCTTCTGCCTTGAGAGTTTGGAACTCCTCAAGTGATCTTGGCTCTGACCCCGCATCGGGAGTGGGTTCTTGTGGGAGCTTCATAGCTGGAAAGTCTAGTAACAACCTTGCTGGGGGACCATCGGACCTAGTTTTTAAACTTTCGATGCGACCATGCTGCCTTTTATGCACTTCTTCAAATTCAGCTGTGATTGCAGCTCGAGTCTTCTGAAAAACTAAGTCAACTTTTGCTTCAGCTCACATATCCTGTGGCAGCTGGGAATCGAGAGAGCTGGTTGATGAGACAAGTTGGAACTTGTCTAAAATGATCCTCAGGGGAGCTTTCTTAAGGGATCCTTCCCCCTTAGTTCCACTACCTTCCCCTTTTCTATCTTCCCCTTTTTGGCGTCATCACCAATAAGAGAGGTTTGAGGAGTGTTGGACAGAATGCGATCCAGCTTTTCATGTGTTGCTGAGTGGGCTGCTCTATGTTCTGATCTAAGAGCCTTCATTTCTGCACTAATTATCTTCAAGCTGACTCTGAAAGAAGTAGGGGAAGAAGTGGTGGAAGAGGCAGAGGCACTCCACCACAAAGGCCTAAAAGTGTTACATATATTAATCCCTAGAAGAAAGCCCATTTATACTGGGCTGGACTAAACGAACTTGAAAATAGAGAAGTTGCCAGAAAGAATGCTGAAGTAGCTAAGGGCAAAGAACTAGAAAACATCAAGCAGGAGCAAGAATGGGAAGAGAGAAGAAGGAAAGATGAAGCCTCTAGGAGAGCTTATGAAAAGAAGAGAAGAGAGGAAGATGAGAAGAATAGGAAGAGAGCTGAAGATGACAAAAGAAGAGCTGGAGATGAAGAGAGAAGAAGGAAGCAGCAGAGGAGATGAAGACTGCTGCAGACACCTTCCTATTGTATCTTTACTTAATTGTAAATACACAGAAAAGTTGTAAGTACTTTGTAAATTTTTTTTTGTACACTGTAATACCTTATAAGGTGCAAGAATGATACGTTCAATAAAATGACATATTCATACAATCATTCTTCTTTATGTACTATTTACTTTGTTATATTATTTAAGTTATGGCATCATCAAAAAGGGGAAATTGTTCGGAAATTTATGTAATAGATTTTGATGATACCATGTAAAACATATATTGGGAAGTTGGCACAACAATCAACTTGTAGATAGGGTTATATTAGCTGAGTGGAAGCAGCCAAGTTGAAGATTGTAGAAGTTGACTAAAGACCAAGATGAAGAATCAGTTGTGTGGCAGCTGAGTGAAGTGAAGTCAAGTCTCACTCAAGTTCCAGAAAAGTTGTCTCAGTCAGCAGACTGACAGCTGAGTCACTCACAGATTAGTGAGATGATTGTCTAAGAGGTTAAGCAGCAAAAAGGACTCAAGAAAGCTGAAGTGGTCCGTTGTCAAGCAAAGTCAAATGTTTGCTGAAAGAGAAAACTGACATACTCCAGACAATAAAGTTGTTTTGCTGAAAGAGTGCAAAAACCTATGAACCAATGGGATGTTCCGGCAAACTAGCAGAGATTCAGGCAAGGATGCAGAGCATTAATACTAGGATCAGTCTACATCATAAGTTGCAAGATAAGACAAGCCAACGACCTCAAAGTGTAGTTTGAAAAATACATCTATCTCTTCAACGGATATGTTTTTCATACATGCACTATAAAAGACTGAGGAATTCAAGAGAGAAGACACTTATGCAATTTGAGACCCACAAGAGAAATCAAGCAATCTGAGCATAATACTCTCGAACATTCAAAACTATCCTCAAGCCTAAAACTCGAAGGAACTTGATCCAACACACTCAGTGAAGGAAAGACAACTTCAAACTGTTGAATAGGAAATCTTGTTTAAAGATAATGGATCTACACATCCAAGGTTGAAGGAAGTATAGTGAGGTTCCAACTCAAACCATAAGTTTTGGACTTGTTGGAGGGCTAAGTGATCAAATCCAAAAGTCTTAAGGAGCTGAAGTAGGAGGACAACCGTCTTGTGAAGAAGCTGAGTCCCAGGAGAATCCAGCTGTGTGATCAAGGTTGTCTCAGACTTCCATCCTTTTGTAACAAAGTCAACATGACTTAGTGGATTACCTTCAAGGTTTGTAGAAGAGTGGATTAGAGGAATTTCTCATCCTCGAACCACTATAACAATTGCTCTGTCTTTTATATTCAACACAATAGAAATTGCTCTGTGTCTTTTACATTCAGCACTTTATTTCTTGCATATCTTATTTGCTGTTTGTTATATTTGCTTAGTCAACTGATAATGACTTAACCCAAAAAAAAAAATATTTTAACCAAAAGGTTAAGTCTTCCGCTGTAAAACCAAGTCTACTGAATTTCTAAAAGAGTTAACTGAATCAGCTGAGTTATCTTATCAACAACTGAGTCGAGTCTGTTGAGTGGCTAACTCTACTGTGAAGGAAAACTAAGATGTCCATCAAGGACCCAATTGACTTGAGACTAAACTCTGATTTAGAAAGGACTAAAATCAAAAATTTGGTAAAGTCTGTTCAACTCCCCCTTCTAGACTTTACATTATCACCCCTTAGGACCTACAGAAGTCATCAAGTTAACTCCCGAGCCACACCGATAGTGAAAATGAGTCCTTTCACCAAAATTTCTTAGATGAGCCACTCCCAATGGGTATCAAGACCTCAAATCTCCCCAAAAACATTGGAATTGGAGACTCGCACAAACACCTCGACAAGTTTTATGCCAACTTATACGACATGGCAGACATTTCATATTGCAAAGTCTTCCCGACTATCCAGTTAAGAGATCTTTGACTTGATTCGTTAAATTCTCAGTTAGATCCATCGTTGGGATGGACAAGTTCACAGATAGCGTCATTCACCTGTTCTCAGTCAATAGAAAATACCCCAAGATTATCTACCATTTGTTCCAGATTAGGTAAAAGAAAAAGAGAACCCATGAGGGATTACTTGAAGTAATTCGTGAAATGTATTAACGAAGTTGCCAATGTCCAGCACGAGACCCTGACTAGGATCCTGCTACAAAACCTTAGACAATGAAGACTTAAAAAGTCCATGGCTGGGAAACCTCCCACCTCCTTGGAGGAATTGCTAGATCGTGCAAAAATGCATATGGGAATAGAAGAGGATACCAAACCCGACTCTAGTACCAAGAGAAAATCCAGATAACATGCCAGGAACAACCCCAAAAGGGGCGAGAGGAAAAATATGGAAGGAGAGACTACATGACGCACTTCACTCAGTTAAACGCGTATATTGCCGAAGTATTGGTCGTGACATAGAAATAGGGGAAAATTGAGCTTGGTCGAAGTATGAGAGAGAACCTAGACATAGCAAACTTCAACAAATATTGTCATTTTCATCACGATAGAGGTCATACCACCGAACATTTCTTCCAGTTGAAGAAGGAGATCGAAACACTGATTCAAAGATGAAACCCAAAAGACTATGTGGACCAACATAAGATGTGAAAAGATCCTAGACCACAATAAGATGAGCTTCTTCAAACTCCACGCTGCCACGAGCCTCGAACTGAGAAAGACAGAACTCCAACATAGTTGCAACCATCAATATGATTTCAAGAGGTCCTGAAGGACGAGATGGGATGAGTGCCTTTAGAATGTTCAACAAGGAATACAAGGAACTCAGTGCTAGTACACCTCCCAAGAGGAGAGCCTTGAACTTCATTAAAGCCAAAACATGCCCATCACTTTTGGTGTGCATGACTACATCCCCAAAATTAAGATGCATCCAGATGATGTCATGATTTCTGTCATGTTGGCTAACTTTGTATTACAAAGAGTCCTGGTGGATACTGGAACCACATTCGATGTCATAATCATAAAAGCATTTGAGAAGATGAAGATAGTTCCTTCCCAGATCGTCCCGGTGACAGTGCCCCTCATTGACTTCACGGGAGAAGTGATCAAGGTGGTAGGAGACTTAAGTCTACCCTTAACTCTAGAAGTAGAGTGCTAACACAAAACCACCGAGTTGATCCACTTTTTAATTATAGACGCACATAATTGTTAGAAAATTTATTGAGTAGATTTTGATGATACCATGCAAAACTTAAACTATGAAGTTGGCACCCCATTTTCCTTGTAATTTGTATTGTAATAGATATGGCTGGAAAATCTGAGTCAAGTCAGCTATGCCAAATATTACAAGAAGTCAACTGCGGACTATGTGAAGAATCTGATGTGTGTCAGCTAAGTAATGCCATGAAGGAAGTCAAGGACTCGACTGAAGGAGAATCAGATGTGAAACAGCTGTAAGATGTGTCAGTCAAGTCAACCCAAGGAGTCATGTCTCAAGTTGAAGTGACAGTTGAGTTATCCAATGACTGGAGCTGACTCAAGTCACCTGGGTACAGACATCAGTCTAGTCAAGACAACTGACTTAGATCCGTTGATAAAAGTCAAGAATATTACTCATTATAGTAATATGTCAAAGATGTCAGGTCTAAAGTGTTAGTCCAGAATTATGCAAAAGGAACGAACCAATGGGAAACACTGCACCTTGTGTCAGGCACCTGCAATGCTGCGAAGTCATTTAATATGAGGAAGGGTCAACATCAAGCAATGCGACCAAGACAAGCCAACAAACACAAGTGATATTTGAAATTAGCCTATCTCATCAACGGACAAAATTTCAAATGTGCACTATAAAAGGCAGAGGAAGTTATTGAGAAGAGGTTACCTGAACCACGAATACGCAAGCAATATTCAAGCTTTTAACCTGCAATATTCTCATAAACATTCAAGAAATTCCTCAAGCCTGAAACTCAAAGGAAATCGATCCAACACTAGTTGTGAAGGAAAAACAACTCAAATCTGTTGAAGAGGAAACTTTTGAAGAAATCAAAGGGGTCTACTTTCCAAGTTAGGATTGTAGAAAGGTTCCAGGTCGAACCATTATCAAGTTTGTTGGAGGGCTTTGTGATCAAATCCAAGGACTTGAGAAGTGAGCTGAAGTAGCAAGGCAGATGCCCTGTGAAGAAGCTGAGTGCAGGAGAAGCCAGTGTTAGATAAATGTTTTTATCAAGATTTTGATGATTTTGTTTTAATAAGTTTTTATACCAAAACAATGTTTTTATATGTTGTCCAAATACTCCTAAATGATTTAAAATGTTTTTACTAATTTTTGGAGTATTTCTTAGAGTTTTTAATTTGATAAAAATTGGGCAACACTTTTGATGGTTTTGTTTAAATTGGTTTTTACACCAAAACTATGTTTATAAATGTTGTCTAAATACTCCCAAATGATTTAAAATGTTTTTACTAATTTTTTGGAGTATTTCTTGAAGTTTATTTTTGAAAAAAATCGGACAACATTTCAAAAGGGAGGTCGACCGGTCGCCCAAAGTGGTCGACCGGTACACAAGATAAGAAACACGAAAAGTAACTTACAGGTCTTGAAAAAGAGGGAGGAGACCGGTCAAGGGTGAGGTCGACCGGTCGCACCCACCTCGACCGGTCGCACCCCCGCAACCCCTACCTCGGATCGCACTATTTTTTAAAAACGGTCGAAATCTTCAACAGGCAACCGGTCGCCCTATGTTATTTTTTGACAACAAAATTCCAACCGTTGTAACTGTGTGATGACAAGATTTATTTTTCAATTTTGTACAATATTTCTACATCTTGTGATCTTCTTTTTGTAGACAAAAGTGAAGATAGAGGAGCCTATGTTGGGAGCCTATGTTGGTGAAGCTTCCCTATAAATAGAGGATGAATTGAAGACACAAGACACAACAACACAAGCAAATACACAACAAGAAATCTGCAAATTTCCAAGCTTTCATATTCAACACTCTTGTTGTATTTATAGCCTAAGTATTTCACTTTCACATCTTGAGTCTAGGCTTTATTTCTTGATTACACTTTGCACTCAAATTGTAATATTTATTATTGAGTTGTAATCTTGATTTTTGGTTATCATTCAAACACAAGATATCCTTGTGAGTGTTCTTGTGGTAAGAACACACTTGGATGATCTAGGTGATAGGTGCAAGAAGATTGTGGTGATCTTCTTATTGAGGTGTTGAAGAATTTGGTATTCTTCAAGGTTGAAGATTGTGGTAATCTTCACAAGGTGCCGTTGAAGGAAGATTGTGGTAATCTTCAAAGGGAGATTGTGGAAATCTCCAAAGGTGGTGTTGAAGAAGAGTGTGGTGCTCTTCAAGGTGTTGTAAGTTGAATTTGTATTAATTGTGGTAATTAATAAAATTCTTTTTCTTTTTGAAATCCATCCCGGATATACTGGGGTGGTAGAGGATTAGGCCCTAGGCGGGTTGAACCTCTTTTAATCGACGCATGTTGTTTACTTCCCGCACCTTTATTATTGTCTTGGCGTAATTGTTTCGAAAAAGAGGGCAAAATTGAAAAGATGGAGATAATCTATTCACCCCCCCCCTCTAGATTATCGTAGCCGCTTGGACTTACAAGTGGTATCAAAGCCAAACTCTTTGGCAAGCTCGTTCCACATTGCGAGTAAAGAGGAACGATCACCGGCTACGAATGAAGTCTACCTTACCGGCGCCTCCACCACCAAGCCACCACTATTCAATTCCAAAAATTTTACATTTTGGAAAGAAAGAATGGAATGCTATCTACAAAGTTGCGGGTTCGATATTTGGAACACGGTCGTAAGTGAAGAATCCATTCCAATGATGGACACACTACACAAAGGCCTCAAAGAGCTCAATGATGAAGAGAAGAAAAGCATCTCCTTAAATGGTAAAGCTCTTAATATTATTTATTGTTCACTTACCATTTTGGAATATGATCATCTTGTAGGAATTAAATCGGCTCATGAAGTATGGAGAAAATTAGAAGAAGTATATGCAAATGAAAGGAGCCACTCAAAAGCATCTACTTCTCAAATGGATACAAACCCAACATGGGATGAGCGTCCTACAACTTCCGACGTCGATGAAAATGAACGATGTCTTATGGGCTTCGAAGAAGAAAACGAGGTAAGTTCTAAACCCTCCACTTCTTATGATAATGAATTACAAAATGATTATAGTGATTTGCAAAATGTTTTTGATGAACTTCAAAATGAATTCCAAAGCTTACTTGTTAAATACAAAAATTTGAAAAAGGAATTCAATATTTTGAAAATTGATAAGGATAATTTATTTTCCTCTTATGAATCACTTTCATGTGATCACACCACCACAAGGACCCAAACACTTGAGGGTACCACAAAATAATGTCATATTAGGTACCCGGCGTAATAATAAAGGAAAATTCATACCGCCAAGAAGATATCAAATGCCCGTGTCATTTGATCAAAGGAGAATACACCATCACGATAAATTTCCAAGAAGAGGATATAATCAAAAATGGGAAGTACACAATCCTTGGAAATGGGAAAGTCATCATCAACAAGATGACTCTCAACGAGGAAGACACCATCAAAAATGGGAAGGACAAAACTCGAGAAATGGGCAAAATTGGAGAAGACATCATCAACAAAATGATTTCTCAAGAGGAAGATACTATCTACAAAGGGAGAGACATAACCCGTGGAAATGGCGAAATTGGTAAATCGTATCTCTCCATTTAAATATGCATTTTATTTTGTTATTATGCATGTTTTTATTTGTGTCTTAATTGCAAATGAGTTTTCAAATATTTTTTTAAGGTCTTCAATGTATATTTGTGTTTTTAAAATATTTTGAAAAGGAGACCTTGTATGATGCTTATATAAACTCTTGTGCATTTACTATGACTAAAAATTTGATTTATTATCTCTTATGGATTTATATAGCATAAGCATACTTGTGATATACCTTATTGCTTTAGCCTACACCTCCATTACTATGTTTTGTGCTAGTCTTGTTTTAAGAATTGTGTAGGATTCATGTATCCTCACCAATGGCTATTTATGTCATAATGTGTTAAGAGGACCATAAACTATCGAGGTACGCTTCTCATCAGTATTCATCTTATAAACTCGATATTATGTTTGCCATATGCCTATGTGCTTGATTTTCAAGATATTTCATAGTATTTCACATAAGTGCCATTAAGAGGATGTTTTGATTTTTGAAAGGCATTATTTGACTTAGCTTGTTTTATCCGAGATTAGTAAGGGATTATACTTTATTTTGATAAGACATTTGATTTTTATCCCTCTCTTAGTTATGCATTTTATTGCTCATATAAATGTCATTATTCTTGGTTGCTTAGTCAAAGCTCTTGATCATATGCTTCTTATAAATGAAGTCTCAACTATATGCTATCGGATTTTCAAATTTCAAAAGAGACCTTTTGTAGCTTTCTTAAGCTTATTTGAACTTGCATGACTTATTAAAATCTTAATGATATTCTAAATGCATAGTATGTGTTTCTTGCTTCATGGTCTATATATATAGTGTCTATTCCTACTATGCTCTTTTGCAAGATATTTTGTGATTGATGATTGAGGCATGTTTTTTTCACTTGGGCTATTTTTTTTAAGCGATGCCGTTAATGAGTTTGTTAAGTTGTGTAGATGAGAAATGAAGTACTCCAACTATTAGTTACCTCAAAATATTTGGATGTAAATATTCTACTATGAACACCTTAGATCAATTGGATGCCCTATGATGATAGTGATGAAGAAGACAAAAAGGGTATTCCGGAACAAACTCGATGACCAAGGCTACATTGGTCGAACTAAGACGAGGTTAGTAGCTCGAAGGTATTTTCAAGAAGAAGGTAATTGATTTTGATGTAACATTTGCACTCATATCACGTTTAGAAGCTATTTGCTATTTACTTGCCCATTCTTGTTTTAAGAAAATTTCAAGCTTTACCAAATGGATGTTATATCCAATTTTCTAAATGGTTTTATTCAAGAAGAAGTCTATATAAAACAACCTCCGGGGTTTAAAATTTTTCTAGGCCTAATGATGTTTATAGACTCAAAAAGGCCTTGTATGGTTTGAAACAAGCACCCCGTGCATGGTATGATAGACTTAGCTCTTTTCTTTTGCAAAATGGTTTTACAAGAGGTAAAGTTGACACTACTCTCTTTGTTTTTGAAAAAGGGCAAGATTGCTTATTAGTGCAAATTTATGTTGATGATATTATTTTTGGTGCTACTAATGAATTCTTGTGCAAGAAATTTTCTAAGTTGATGCAAGGTGAATTTGAAATGAGCATGATGGGGGAGCTCAACTTCTTCCTTGGACTTCAAATTAAGCAATGCCAAGAAGGAATTTATATTTCTCAATCAAAATATACAAAGGAACTTTTGAAGAAATTTGGCATTGAAGAAGGAAGAACCGTCTCTACCCCAATGGCAACAAACGTCAAGATTGACAAAGATGAAAAAGGCAAGTCGGTTGATGAATCCAAATATAGAGGTATGATTGGTAGTTTACTTTATTTAACCGCAAGTAGACCGGACATTCTTCATGTCGTATGCCTATGCGCTCGTTTTCAAAGCAATCCCAAAGAATCTCATTTAAGTGTCGTTAAAAGGATTTTTCGATATTTGAAAGGCACTATTCAATATGGTTTATTTTATCCAAAGAATGAAAATTTTTCTCTTAAAGGTTATAGTGATTCAGACTATGCGGGAAATATTGATGATCGGAAAAGTACTTCCGGATCATGTCAATTTTTAGGCGATTGCCTAGTATCTTAGTTTTCAAAGAAGCAAAATTGTGTTTCACTTTCAACGGCCGAAGCCGAATATATTTCCACAGCATTTTGTTGTACTCAACTTCTTTGGATGAAACAAACTTTACCGGATTATAAATGTTCCTTTGAAAATGTTCCTATCTTTTGTGATAACATATCCGCTATAAATATTGCTCAAAACCCGGTTCATCATAACCGTACTAAATATATTGAGATTCGACATCATTTTCTAAGGGATTGTGTCTCAAAACGAAAAATTGAGATATCTTTTGTACCATCTCAAGATCAATTAGCGGACATTTTTACTAAACCGCTAACTTCCGAGACTTTTGCATCAATACAAGCTCGGTTAGGCATAATGCATATTGAATGAGGTCTATGATTGCATTGTGCACATTTTTAAAATTTAGGGGCGAAAAATCAGATTTTTTGTTGAAAATTCGGATTTTGGAAATTTTATCAAAATAGTGGGCTGAAGAGGTTGAGGGCAACCGGTCGCCCTCAACGTCGACCGGTCTCCCTCAACAATGACTGGTCGCCCGTCACCAAATTTTGGTTAAATTCGGTTCTGTCTTCAGTTTCAGCCATTGTGGCTTATTTTGTCTATTTTTCGTCCCCTTCGCCAAATACACTAAAATTTCACTTCAAATGTATTTTCTTGTATTTTCATCTTTTGGACTTCATTAAGCTCGATTACCATCATCATTGCTCATCTTTACCGAATAAATGGCAAGAATTCTACTTCATTTGCTCAATTGGGTTGAACCCTTGAGATTTTGACTTATTTGCAAAATTCTTGATGCTAGTTTCATATGAATGTGATGAGCTTAATATTTATGATGTATTGAATGTTGTTTGAACTGAATTGGTGATGAAAATTTTTGGCTTAAATGAATTTCAAAGGCGTTATATACTTCTAGTTTTATTCGACGCACGCCAAGTGTTCGACAAAAGGTTTCAATGAAAAATTCATCACCTACGTGATTCTCTCGATTTGAAAAGTCATATAAGTTTATAGAGATCATGTTTTATCAATCAAATGAGCTTTTGCAAGTCAATTGATCAACCTTTCCCTTTTCTTTGGAATTTAAGCTTCAATTTTCAATAAGCTCGATAAATCGATAAATTTGCGCACTTTGATATGAATATATGATGTTTTTATCGTGCTAACATTCTTTTGATGATTCCAAAGGGGAGAAACAGAAAAATGCTCATACGCTCAAAGAAGCGAAAATAAGCTTGCAAGAAAAGCTATAAGCTAGGGCTCTTGAAAGCCATAAGCTGTGAACAATGCTTAGTCCATTTGATATATTGTGGACTTTTATGCTTGACTAATGATGTTTTGTGACAGGGGGAGCTTATAAGCTCATAGGAATTCAAGCTTAAGTTGTGAAAGCTAAGCTTTTAGCTTTTAGTTGTTGCTTGTATACTTGTTCTTTATATGGATGTTGATAGGGGGAGCTTGTGCAAAAATGATTTTGAAAAATCTTTGCTCCTATCCTTGTGTGCTTGTACTTATGATGTATCTTGTTTGTAATTGATTGTTGTTTTAAGACCGGAAAATTTGTTTTGTTATAAAATCGACCTTCTAAAATTGTTTTGGTTTGTAATCATCAAAAAGGGGGAGTTTGTTAGATAAATGTTTTTATCAAGATTTTGATGATTTTGTTTTAATAAGTTTTTATACCAAAACAATGTTTTTATATGTTGTCCAAATACTCCTAAATGATTTAAAATGTTTTTACTAATTTTTGGAGTATTTCTTAGAGTTTTTAATTTGATAAAAATTGGACAACACTTTTGATGGTTTTGTTTAAATTGATTTTTACACCAAAACTATGTTTATAAATGTTGTCTAAATACTCCCAAATGATTTAAAATGCTTTTACTAATTTTTTGGAGTATTTCTTGAAGTTTATTTTTGAAAAAAATCGGACAACATTTCAAAGGGGAGGTCGACCGGTTGCCCAAAGTGGTCGACCAGTACCTGAAGATAAGAAACACGAAACAGAACTTACAGGTCTTGAAAAAAGAGGGAGGGGGACCGGTCAAGGGTGAGGTCGACCGGTCGCACCCTAGGGCGACCGGTCGCACCCCCTCCTCGACCGTCGCACCCCGCAACCCCTACCTGGATCGCACTATTTTTTAAAAACGGTCGAAATCTTCAACAGGGCAACCGGTCGCCCTATGTTATTTTTTGACAAAGAAAATTCCAACCGTTGTAACTGTGATGAGCAAGATTTGCTTTTCAATTTTGTACAATATTTCTACATCTTGTGATCTTCTTTTTGTAGACAAAAGTGAAGATAGAGGAGCCTATGTTGGGAGCCTATGTTGGTGAAGCTTCCTATAAATAGAGGATGAATTGAAGACACAAGACACAACAACACAAGCAAATACACAACAAGAAATCTGCAAATTTCCAAGCTTTCATATTCAACACTCTTGTTGTATTTATAGCTTTAAGTATTTCACTTTCACATCTTGAGGTCTAGGCTTTATTTCTTGATTACACTTTGCACTCAAATTGTAATATTCATTATTGAGTTGTAATCTTGATTTTTGGTTATCATTCAAACACAAGATATCCTTGTGAGTGTTCTTGTGGTAAGAACACACTTGGATGATCTAGGTGATAGGTGCAAGAAGATTGTGGTGATCTTCTTATTGAGGTGTTGAAGAATTTGGTATTCTTCAAGGTTGAAGATTGTGGTAATCTTCACAAGGTGCCGTTGAAGGAAGATTGTGGTAATCTTCAAAGGGAGATTGTGGTAATCTCCAAAGGTGGTGTTGAAGAAGAGTGTGGTACTCTTCAAGGTGTTGTAAGTTGAATTTGTATTAATTGTGGTAATTAATAAAATTCTATTTCTTTTTGAAATCCATCCCGGATATACTGGGGTGGTAGAGGATTAGGCCCTAGGTGGGTTGAACCTCTTTAAATCGACGCGTGTTGTTTACTTCCCGCACCTTTATTATTGTCTTGGCGTAATTGTTTCGAAAAAGAGGGCGAAATCGAAAAGATGGAGATAATCTATTCACCCCCCCTCTAGATTATCGTAGCCGCTTGGACTTACAGCCAGCTGTGTGATCAAGGTTGTCTCCAGACTATTCGCCGCTTGTAAACTGATCTGTTACATAGTGGATTCTTCCAGGAGTTGGAGAAGAGAGGATTAGAAGAATTACCCCATCTTCGAACCTCTATAAAATATTTGTGTCCTTTACTTTCAACAAATTTACTTTCCTGCATATTCATTTTATATCTGCTGATCATATTTGCAATCCAACTTATAAATAACTAAGTGCTAAAAATCAAGTGTTTAAAACAAGCTAAATTCTAATCTAAGGGTGTTAAGTCTTCCGCTGTTAAAAACCAATCAACCAAGTTAAGTATTTGGTTTGAGTAGCCGAGTTATACTATCAATAGCTCTACCGAGTCTGTTGAGTGGGTAATTTAGCTGAAAAGCCAACTTAGCTGTCCATCATGGACACAACTGTTTGAGTCAACCCTGTTGAATTATTTAAAAGGACTAAATCGAAAATTTGGTAAGATTTATTCAATCCCCTTTCTAAACCTTACTTCACACCCCTTGGGACCTGCAAGTGGTATCAGAGTAGTTGGTTCATTGAGCCTTCCACACTGGTTACTGAACTAGATCTCTATATTTTCAAAAAGCATTTTAAACACTTGTGTTTCAAAGTCTTTCATTCCTATGTTCTTTGTTTAAGAATTTGATGATTGGAAAATTCGCATGCAGGCTCGTCTATCTGCATTACATGATGAAATGTGGCTTGTGATAAAGGATGGGCTACTGCAAATACTCAAAGTGAACACGGCTGTAAGAAGAGCAGCTGAAGGAGAAGAAGATGCTGATGAGGCTAGACCAGCCATGGTTGAAAAACTAAGGACTGAGTGGACTAATGAGGATAGGAAAAGATACAACTTGGACAATATGGCCACGGACATACTCTACAAGACATTGGACAAAGCAATGTTCAATAAAGTCAAATCTTGCAAATCCGAAAAAGAAATCTGGAATAAACTGACTTTAATTTGTGAAGGATCAGAACAAATTAAAGAAAATAAACTGTCTGTTGCTGTTCAAAAATTTGAAAATTTTAAAATGCTTGCAGGTGAAACCTTGAATCAGCTGGATGCCAGATTCACTGAGATCACAAATGAGCTTTCAGCTCTTGGGGAGGAATATACATAAAAGGAAATGTGTATGAAGTTCTTAAGAAGCCTCCCAGCTAAATGAGATGTAGGTTCCAAGGGGTGTGAGTAAGGTTTAGAAGGGAGGGGGGGATTGAATAAACCTTACCAAATTTTTGATTTTAGTCCTTTTAAAATTACAACAGAGTTGACTCAAAAAGCTGTGTCCTTGAGGGACAGCTAAGTTGGTTATTCAGCTAAGTTACCCACTCAACAGACTCGATAGAGCTGTTGATAGAATAACTTGGCTGTTTAACTTAAACTTAACTTGGCTGGTTTGGTTTTAATAGCGGAAGACTTAACACCCTTTGAATAGATTTAAGCTTGTTTTAACTCTTGATTTTTAGCACTTGGTTATTAATCAGTTGGATAGCAAATGTGATTTTATCAGCAGATATAACGTAAATATGCAGGAAGATAAATGTGCTGAAAGTAAATGACACAAATATTTTTATAGAGGTTCGAAGATGGGGTAATTCTTCTAATCCTCTCTTCTCCAACTCCTGGAGGAATCTACTAAGTAACTGATCAGTTTACAAAGTGGTGAACAGTCTGGAGACAACCTTGATCACACAGTTGGCTTCTCTTGCTACTCAGCTTCTTCACAGGGCAGCTGCCTTGTTACTTCAGCTCACTTCTCAAATTCTTCGATTTGATCAAGAAGCCCTCCAACAAACTTGATACTGGTTCGACCTTAAACCTTCATACAATCCTCCTTGGAAAGTAGACCCCTTTTGATTCTTCAAAAGTTTCCTCTTCAACAGATTTGAAGTTGTCTTTCCTTCACAGCTTGTGTTAGATCGATTTCCTTCGAGTTTCAGGCTTGAGGATTTGCTTGAATATTTCTTGAGAATATTGTAGGTTAAACTTGCTTGTTCGTGGTTCAGGTAATCAAGGTAATCTTTTCTCAACAACTTCCTCAGCCTTTTATAATGTACATTTGAAATTTTGCCCGTTGAAGAGATAGGCTAATCGCAAATGTCACTTTTGTTTTTTTGGCTTGTCTTGTTGCAGTCTTTGATGTTGACATTTCCTCGTATTAAATGTCTTCGTAGCATTGCACGTGCTTGACACAAGGTGCAGTGTTTCCCATAGGTTTATTCTTTTTGCACAATTTTCGGACTAACACTTTAGATCTGACAGCTTTGACATATTACTATATTGATTAATATTCTTGACTTTAATCAATGGATCTGAGTCAGTTGTCTCGACTAGACTGCTGTCTTTACCCCAGGTGACTTGAGTCAGCTCCAGTCATTGGATAACTCAACTGTCACTTCAACTTGAGACTTGGCTTCTTGAGATGACTTGACTGACACTTCTTACAATTGTTCCTCAGTTGACACTCCTTCAGTCGAGTCCTTGACTTCCTTCTTGGCCATACTCGGTGACACACACAGAAGTCTTCAATTGATCAAATTGATTGACTTTCTTGTATTTTTTGGCATAGCTAACTTGACTCAACTTTCTCAGCCCTATCTATTACAATACAAATTACAAGGAAAATGGGGTGCTAACTTCCTAGTTTAAGTTTTACATGGTATCATCAAAATCTACTCAATAAATTTCCTCACAATTTCCCCCTTTTTGATGATCCCAAAACTTAAAATCATACAAGGAAAGTAAACAGTAAAGATACATACAGACAATGCACTAACAAAGAATGTATGCTTAAAATAGATCGTTTTATTGATCATAGCATTCTTGTCCTTTACATAGCTGTTTACATTTGGTATCAGAGCAATGTACATGCATCTAAGCTAAGATACAGGGATACATTCAGAGTGAAAAAAAAATACAGAGAAATTCACCAAGTTTATTACAGAAAACTTACATCTAAGCTATTTCCTTCCTCTTTCTTCTTCAGCTCTCTTGCGCTCCTCATCGTCATCGACTCTCTTTCTCTTTTTCTCTTGTTCTTCCCTCCTTTTCTTCTTTTCATAGGCCCATTTGGAAGCGTCATCCCTTTGCTTCCTCGCGAGCCATTCTCGTGTCTGCCTTTCATTCTCTTCTTCTTGTCTTCTTACTACCTCAGCGTTCTTCCTTTCCACTTCCCGGTTGGCAAGGTGATCATATCCAACCCAGTAGATCAAGCCTTTCTTGTCAGGATCTACGTATTCTACGTCCTTGGGTTTTGGTTGAGGTAGGGAACCTCTTCCACCACCACTTCTTCCCCTTCCTGATTCAACTCTTCCACCTCTTGGAGTGTCAGATCGAGTCTTCTCTTCCCACCGAGCGACTGCTCAAGACTCGCTTCAAGCCTTTTTGATTTAATCATATCCAATCCTTTCTCCCAGTACAAATCCTAGGCTTGGGCCAGAGCCATTCCTTGGAAGTAGCCTTCTGATTCAAGTGTCTTGAACTCTCCAACCGATCTAGGCTCAGATCCATTATCAGGTATCGCATCCTGATCCTTTCCAGCTGGAAGACCACCATATTGTTTCATGATTTCTTGAACGCGAGCATCCTGCTTTTGAGTTAACTCCTCAAACCCTGTTTCTATGATCTTTCTTTTGTATGCCATTGATACAACAACGTGCTCGATTGGTAGGGTTACAGGGAGTTTGCTGAGGATGGAGGCAGTAACATGACCTTGCTGAGGGGTTTCAGCGTACATCAATTGCAATTGCTTTGAACTTTCTTCCCCCTCAACTGCATCTTTCTTCTCAGCTGCGTCTTTCTTCTCAGCTGCATTTTTCTTCAGCTTTTCTACTTTTAATCCCTTGAGGAGCTCATCTTCCCCCTTTTTGGCATCATCAAAGGAGAGAGGAACCCCGGGGAACATATCGCTAAGGATAAAATCCAGTCTGATGATCGTGGAGTTGTGCTTGGAGTCTGTTGTATCATATGCGACCCGAAACTCTTAGCGAGTTGCCTTAGACTCGGCTGTGACTAGCTTCATTTCAGCCATGAGAAGGATGAATTTTTCATTCATGGCATTCTCGAGTCTTTGAATTTCATTCTTGTGGAAATTGTTGCAACAGCTCCATATCTGTCTTGTGAGACTGGTTTATCCGTTCAATATACTCCTTCATCCTTTGCCTGATCATGGAGTTATCAGCACTCCATACGAGCATTCTTCCATATAAGGCTTTGAAATAGCAAACTTTCTTGAGTCTCATGGCAGTCTGCTATTGAGTCCATTCCCTAATCCGCACCACGATACATCTTAAATCAGCTGTGAGAGTGGCATCACGATTGTCCAACCGTAAATCCAGTGAGGCCTGATGTCGTTCGATCTTCTCAATCTCCTCACAGATCTTCTTGAAGACTTCACGAATCTCAGTTGTCTCGCCCGATTCAGCTACTGGCCATTCTGTGTTGAAATTAAAGTCTACTGGAACAATTGTGTCAATAGGACTGATGGGATCTTCTCGTACAATGTATCTCCTTTGTTTAGCAGCTATTTCTTCCTCTAATTCAGGCAGTTTCTGGGAGAAGGGAAACATGTCTTGAAAGACATCATCGCGCACATATGGGATATCTTGTTGATTTTGTGCCTGCGATGACTCAGCTCCTGTGCCTCAGCTGCGGCAGCTTCATTGGCAGTTGTCACAGCTGCGGGAGCCTGCGACTGAGCTGATGGAGTCGTTACTACTGCAGCTATGGGAGCCTGCACAGATGACTCGATTCCAGCTGGAGCATTTGTGATGTTTTGCCCAGCTGACTGAGCCTCAGCTGTCTGAACAACTTCCTCGGTCTCAGTAGATTTCTCTAAATGAATTACCTGGTCCTCTGTTGTATCATCAGCGTCATCGGATGATGATGAGGCTTGTGGAGTTGGCTCATCATCGAAGTTAAACCTCATAGGAGCCGTCTTTTCATTGACTTGACTCTGAGATTTGTGAACATCCTCTGTAATTGGTGTCGACTCTGCTTCATCTTCGGATCCCAGAAAGGATGTGTCAATATTTTCTTGAGACTCTTGAAGGGCACCAATGACTTCATCTATGGCAGCACCTTCGACCAGAGGTATGTTCTCAACTGCATTATTTTCCTTACCTAGGGAGGTCTCAACTTCCCCAAGGCCTTCAGTACCTATAGCAGTCTTAACTGCAATAGGGCCTTCTACATTCCCTTCGACAGACTCAGATGTTTTAGGGTCTTGGATGATGGCATCCAGAGGAGTCTCAACCCCTTGGATTGCACTTTTTGTGCCCAGAGTGTTAAATCCTGGGGCATCACCATCCTGTGCCTCGACTATTATAACAACGTCATTGGCCTTCAAAGTAGTTGACACTTCAGCTGGGACAGACTCAATTGTCCGAGCTTCGTCAATGTCACTCTGGTGATGTTCACTTTCTTTCTCAACTTCACCTCCTTGCTTCATAGATGAGTCTCCCACAACAACCTCCAACCCTGCTGTGGTGGAGAGAGTTTCCCCCTCAGCTGGCGCACCAGCTGAGTGACTGATTGTGGGGTCACTCTTCTCCAGAGACGCAGCTTTATCCGTTGAGTGCTCAGCCGCTGGGGCAAGTGTGAGAACACCTTCTTCAGGGGTTGGCTCAACTTGGGTGCCCAACTTCCCAGCTTCATCGCCAATTTCCTTGGATCCATCCTATGATTGCACAGGGGACGTGGCTGCAACAATATCCGATGCAATTTGTTGGGCCACGCCCAGAGGATCAGTTTGCAGAAGACTTTGGGATGACTCTCCTGGACCTTCCAACAACTGTTGCTCGTGCATGGCTTTGGAATCCTGTAAGGCTTGCTACATCTCCAACTTCTCAGTTGCAGCAGCAGGAACCATATCCTCGTCACTTTCTGAGAGCAAATCAAGATGTGAGTGAGTATGCTCGTGAGAGCCTGTAAATTCACACATCTTGGATTTCTCCAATGCTCGGGCTTGCTTAGAAGCTTTCTCCTTTTCGTCCTCCTTGATAATGCGAAGAATGTCCATGCAGTTGACTTCATCGAGAGCATGTCTGACAGTTGCAACACCAAGGAATCGGAGCAACTCTTATCCTTCTTCTTCTATGAACTCAGGGCGAGTGAACTGCACCCTTAAGTGATCCAGCTTCCATGCTCTCTATTATCGTAAGCGTCGTTGAATATCTGGATAAACTGGAGAATACATGATCACATCATCATCGTCATCTTCACCTTCACCTCCAGTTTCCAGAATGGGAGGTAAGAGACCTTGCTCTTCCTCAGAAGCAGCAACATCAATTGTAGGCGGGGAGACAACCTTTTCAACATTAGGTTCAGTTGTCTTGACTGCTTCACTTTCTTCAGCTGTCTTTCTCAAAGCTGGTTCTTCGACTGATATCTGTTGATCACCATCAGCAGACTTTGCAGATGCATCAATAACTTTAGGAGACTGCGCTTCTTGATTAACAGCAGTCTCGGCTTCCTTCTCCAGCTGAGTAGCAGATTCGGCTGTCTTTTCAAGTTCAGATTGCTTGACCAACCTTCTTTTCCTTAGACGAACCAGAGGAACTTCTGGTTCTGTTTCAGCAGATTCATCAGAGGTTGGAACTTGGGTACTCTTCTTAGAGGGAGTTGCCTTCCGCGACTTGGTAATCCTCTTCTTCTTTACGACTGTAAAAGGGAGTGAGGGTTCCTTTTCAGTCTTTGCTGCAGAGGCAGGAGTCTCGGCTACTCGAGCAGGTGACTCGGCTGCAGAGGCAGGAGCTTTCTTGGACTTGGCTGTAGGGCAGCTTTCTTCTTCTTCGGAGGAGTCTCAACAGATTCTTCAGGGTCAGCTGATTCCCCCTCACTTGTATCAGCTCTCTTGGCATGAGCTCTCTTCTGGGCACCGGAAAGGTTTGCCCTGAACATCTTCTTGTTCCCGTGAAAGGGCTTGCCACGATGAAGAGCAATGCCCTTCACCTCCATGAGATGGCCAATCACAAGGCCATAGCCCAAAGAACATCCAAAGGACCCATCCTTCTTGTAGGTCCTGTTCAGCACATTCTAGCAGAGTCTACAGTAAACAAACTCAGCCCAATTGACTTTGTTCTCTTGTATGATCGCATCCATGACGATCAGCTCAGTTTTGGACAGCTGATTGAAACTTCCAAACTTCATGTCGACGCATTTTGAGACGACGTCCATCAGCTTGTGATAGTCGTCCTTCAGTGAATCCTTCTTGGCTGTATAGATCAATTTCGCAGCATACTCTGGCTTGGCCACTTCTTTCCAAGCCGCAGCTAAGTCGACATCTGCCTCCGAGATGTCCTTCAAGCCCTCGGTTGGCAACAAACAGTGCTCAGCAAGGTCTTTTGCACTGAGTTTGATGACCTTGCTATGGACGGAAGATTTTATTTCATCGTCCTGCACTTCTGCATTCACATAGAACATCGCTACCACTTCAAGGTAGGTATGAGAGTATTCCATCGTTAGAAAAGCCGTTAAACCGGACTTCTCCAACATTTCAGCTACCTTTAGAACCAGGGTTTCATCAACACCCTGTTTGATCATCCCATCGAAATCCACTGAAGAACCGGTGTGGATTTGCTTCGAAAGCTTTACATAATCAAACTTTGGAACCATTTTCAGTGATTTTTACCGAACGAAATACGAGAAACTTGCTTTGAAGGAACTTAGGGTTTCAGAGAGAAAAATGCTTCTTTGCTTGAAGATGAACAGTTCGCGTAAGGTGAGAGAAATGCCAAAGTTTGTATATAAAGGTTATGAAAGGACACATTTCGAATTTTGAATTTTTTTTATCAAAATCAACGGCTAAGATTAAAAGGTCAAAAATGCATTTAATTCCCCGCATTAAATGCAGCAACATTTATATCCAATCATATGGCTTACTGTGCAGCTTTTACTGTGACCGTCATTATTACGCGGACGTCATCCTTAAATATTCCCGGTCAATTAAAACAACTGCGTTCTTGTCACTTAGCTCAGAAATGATTCAGCTTATATCCAATGTGACCTAACTCTGCTACTCTCTTCTTGTGAAGTAACTCAACTGTCAGCTAACTTGATACAGTTGACTTCCCAATAAGGCTGTTTCACTTGACTGAAGTGTGAAACTTGCTCTGTTTTGATTTTCTCATCTTCTTTCTCTGCTGATTGAGTCTTCTGAGTTTCAACTCAGCTCAATTAACCCTAACTCATTCTTGAGCTCTTCAAATCTTGATTCACATAGAAGCTTTGTGAATATATCAGCTAACTGTTTATCAGTTGAGATGTATTCCAAGGTGATGTCTTTCTTTTCAACATGATCTCTTATGAAATGATATCTGACATCAATGTGCTTTGTTCTTGAATGCAACACAGGATTCTGAGTGATTGCAATAGCACTAGTGTTATCACACATAATTGGAATCTTTTATTCTTCAATATCATAGTCACTCAGCTGTTGTTTCATCCTTAAGACTTGGGCGCAACAAATTCCCGCAGCTATGTACTCTGCTTCAGCTGTGGATGTGGCTATTGAGTTTTGTTTCTTGCTGAACCAAGAAACCAATCTATTTCCGAGCATTTGACGTGTGCCTGAAGTACTCTTCCTGTCAATTCTACATCCAGTATAGTCTGAGTCTGAGTCCACCTGCCTTTGGATACCATAAGCCAACTTCCTGGCATCCCTTCAAATACCTTAAGATTCTCTTAGCTGCAGTTATGTGACTCTCTTTTGGTGCATATCAAAATCTAGCACATACACCTACTGCAAAGGTGATGTCTGGCCTGCTTGCTGTTAAATAGAGCAATGATCCAATAAGGGCTCTATACCTAGTTTGATCAACAGTTTTTCCATCTGCATCCATATCCATCTTAACTGATGTGTTCAAAGAAATCTTCACTGATGACTTCTCTTCCATAACAAATTTCTTCATCAAATCTCTGGTATATTTTGTTTGACTTATGAAGGTTTCATCGTTCAATTGCTTGACTTGAAGTCCTAGGAAGAAAGTCAGCTCTCCCATCATGCTCATCTCAAATTTACCTTGCATGAGGTTTGAGAACTTGTCACACAGCTCCTTATTTGTGGATCCAAAATGATGTCATCCACATATATTTGAACAAGCAGTATACTCTCTCCATCTTGAATTCTGAAGAGTATTCTATCAACTTTTCCTTTGGTGAATCCATTGTCAATTAGGAATTTAGACAATATATCATACCATGCTCTTGGTGCTTGTTTCAGTCCATATAATGCTTTCTTGAGCTTATAGACTTTATCTCCAATAGTTTTCTGCTCAAAGCCTGGAGGTTGTTCAACATAGACTTCTTCCTCTAACAGTCCATTTAGAAATGCACTCTTCACATCCATTTGATACACAGTGAAGTTCTTATGTGCAGCATAAGCAAGAAACATCCTTATTGTTTCCAATCTTGCAACAGGAACAAAGGTTTCATCAAAATCTATACCCTCTTCTTGGCAATACCTTTTGGCTACCAATCTTGCTTTGTTTCTTACAACAGATCCTTCCTCATTCATCTTGTTTCTGAAAATCCATCTTTGTTTCTTACAACATGTTTGCTAGCAAAGAGTACAACTAAATTCAGTTGGTTGTGGCATAAGAAGCTGATCACTTGAATTTCAAAACAATCTACAAACTTGAAAGGAGTCATCTTGTGGAAGGATTGCCTGACTCAGTATACAAGAAAGAAAGTATATGTGATGCATGCCAGATGGGAAAGCAAATCAAATCATCATTCAAGGATAAGCCAACTCCGTCTTCAACAAGGATATTGCATCTGTTGCATATGGATTTATTTGGTCCTGTTGAGCCAACCAGCATCAGTGGAAATAAATACACCTTAGTGGTGGTGGATGATTACTCAAGATATACATGGTTAATTTTCATGTGTAAAAGGAAGGAAACACTGCAGAAGTTGCCTCAGCTGATAAAAAGAGTTCAAAATGAGAAAAGTCAAACCATTATAAAGATAAGATCTGACAGGGGAACTGAGTTTGTAAATGGGATTATTACTCAGTATTGTGTTAAAAATGGTATTGCTCATGAGTTATCAGCTGCAAGGACTCCACAGCAGAATGGAGTAGCTGAAAGAAGGAGTAGAACTCTCAAGGAAGTTGCAATGACAATGTTAGCTAAAGTTGGATTGCCTAAGAGATTTTGGGCTGAAGCCATAAATACAGCTTGTTTTACTCAGAATAGATGCATGATTAATAGGCAATTAACCAAGACTCCATATGAAATTTGGACAGGGAGAAAGCCAAATGTTGGATATTTAAAGATATTTGGATGTAAGTGCTTCATCCACAACAATGGCAATGATAATTTGAAGGCTTTTGATGCTAAAGCTGATGAAGGTGTCTTTTTGGGATACTTAGTTGAGAGTAAAGCTTATAGAGTGCTAAACAAGAGGACTATGGTCACATAAAAGTCTATCCATGTGGTGTTTGATGAACCAAATGTAAATGGAGAAGACATAAATGAGCTAGCTCAGAAGCAGAATCAGCCAACTATGCAGAAGAGTCCTTATGTTGAAGCAGATATGAGAGCACTCAACCCTGAAGATGATGAGATAGCTGAATCTCCAAGACAGCCTGAATGTTTGAATGATGATGAAGAAGTTGTTCAAGACAACTTAGCTGCAAGACGGCTGAATCCAGCAGACTTACTCCAACCAGATGTGAAATGGCTGAGAGACCATCCACCTAAGTTAATCATTGGAGATGTCAGAGATGGCATAAGAACCAGATCCAGAGCACATCATGAAGCTATGTTCACTTGTTTTATTTCCAAAATAGAGCCTAAAGATGTGTCTCAAGCATTGGATGACACACATTGGATTCAGACTATGCAAGAAGAGCTGAATCAATTTGAGAGAAACAAAGAATGGGAATTAGTTCAAAGGCCAGCCCACCAAAATGTTATTGGTACCAAGTGGGTATATAGAAACAAGATGAATGAGGAAGGATCTGTAGTCAGAAATAAAGCAAGACTAGTAGCAAAGTGTATTGCCAAGAAGAAGGTACAGATTTTGATGAAACATTTGCTCATGTTGCTAGATTGGAAGCAGTAAGGATGTTTCTTGCTTATGCTGCACATAAGAACTTCAATGTATATCAAATGGATGTGAAGAGTGCATTTCTGAATGGACTGTTAGAGGAAAAAGTCTATGTTGAAAAACCTCCAGGTTTTGAGTAGAAAATTATTGGAGATAACGTCTGTAAGCTGAAGAAAGCATTATATGGATTGAAACAAGCACCAAGAGCTTGGTATGATACATTGTCACAATTTCTAATTGACAATGGATTCACCAAAGGCAAAGTTGACAGAACACTCTTCAGAATTCAAGATGGAGAGAGTATATTGCTTGTTCAAATATATGTGGATGATATCATCTTTGGATCCACAAACAAAGAGCTGTGTGACAAGCTTTCAAACCTGATGCAAGGAAAATTTGAAATGAGCATGATGGGAGAGCTGACTTTCTTCTTAGGACTTCAAGTCAAGCAATTGAAGGAAGGAACCTACATAAGTCAAACCAAATATACCAGAGATTTAATGAAGAAATTTGTTATGGAAGAGAAGTTATCAGTGAAGATTCTTTTGAACACATCAGTTAAGATGGATATGGATGTAGATGGAAAAGTTGTTGATCAAACTAGGTATAGAGCCCTTATTGGATCATTGCTCTATTTAACAGCAAGCAGGCCAGACATCACCTTTGCAGTAGGTGTATGTGCTGGATTTTGATATGCACCAAAAGAGAGTCACATGACTGCAGCTACGAGAATCTTAAGGTATTTGAAGGGATGCCAAGAAGTTGGCTTATGGTATCCAAAAGAAGGAAGATTCAAGCTAATAGGCTACTCAGACTCAAACTATGCTGGATGTACAGTGGACAGGAAGAGTACATCAGGTACTTGTCAAATGCTTGGAAATAGATTGGTTTCTTGGTTCAGGAAGAAATAAAAATCAATAGCTACATCCCCACGGTGAGCAGAGTACATAGTACATAGGCAAACACAGCGCAAGTTCTCTGGATGAGACAACAGCTGAGAGACTATGATATAGAAGAAAGAGAAATTCCAATTATGTGTTATAACACTAGTTCTATTGCAATCACTCTCCAGTGTTGCACTCAAGAACAAAGCACATTGATATCAGATATCATTTTATATGAGATCATGTTGAAAAGAAAGACATCACCTTGGAATGTATCTCAACTGATAAGCAGTTAGCTGACATATTCACAAAGCCTCTATGTGAATCGAGATTTGAAGAGCTTAAGAATGAGCTAGGATTAATTGAGTTGAGTTCGGACACTCAGAAGACTCAATCAGCAGAGATAAAGAAGAGAAAAAGAAATATAAGCAAGTTTCACATTTCAGCCAAGTGAAACAACTAAGACGGGAAATCAACAGTATCGAGTTAGCTGTCAGCTGAGTGATCACAAGTGAAGAGAGAAGAAGAGTTAAGTCACTTTTGGATGATAGCTGAGTTATTTGTGAGCTAAGTGACAAAACGCCGTCGTTTTCTACGAGCGGTAATGTTTTTAAGGATTATGTCAGCGTAATTATGATGTCAGAACAAAAGTTGCACGTTTAGCCTATGATTGGATATAAATACTGCTACATTTAATGCGAGGAAATTAATGCGGTTTCAAAGGTTAAATCCCGACCGTCGATTTTTGATCAAAATTTTTAAATTCAGAAACCGTCCTTTCAAGTCCAATATAAGCCAAATCCCATTTCTCTCTCCTCACAAAACTCTCTCGTCTTCAACAAGCAAAGATATTTTCTCTCTGTGCAAGTGCAAAACCCTACTTTCAAAAATCGAGATTTCTCGCTACATTCATCGTTTATTTTCTACAAAAATGGAAGCCACGTACAACTTTGTCCAGATGTTCAAGAAGATCCACTCAAGATCGACAGTGGACTTCGAGGGGATGCTGAAGCATGGTGCTGAAAATGACCTGGTGAAGAAGATCGCTGAGAAACTCAAGAAATCCGGTCTGAAGGATTTTCTCACGATGGAGTTTCTCATACGTATTTGGAGGAAGTTGCCATGTTTTATGTCAATGCTGAAGTTCATGATGATGAGATTCTCTCATCTGTCCACGGCAAGGAGATCAAGATAACTGTTGCTGACCTTGTTGAACACTGTAAACTACCTACTGAAGGGCTTTAGGAGAATTGAGAAAGACGTGAACTTAGATGTTGCTTGGAAGGAAATAGCCAAGCCTGAGTTAGCTGTGAAGGCTATCTACACAACTAAGAAGGATTTTATAAAGGATGATTACCATAAGCTGATGGACATTCTGTTTAAGTGCGTCGATATGAAGTTTGGCAGCTTTAACTAGCTGTCTCGAACTAAGCTAGTGGTGATGGCTGCAATTATGGAAGAGAAGAAGATAAATCAATTTGAGTTTGTGAAAGTCTTTGAAGAGTGACTCCATATCCGACTTATGGGAAGTTTCCATCCTCACTATGTATTCCTTCATCCTATGCCGATACATTGAGGTGTCCGTACTCCATACAAGTATTTTGGCAAATAGGGCCTTAAAGTAACGGACCTACTCCGAACGCATGGCTATCTGTTGTGTAGCCCATTCCCTTATGCGAACTATAATCCCTCTCAAATCGGCTGTGAGGGTAGCATCTTGATTGTCCAATCTCAAATCTAGAGAGGCCTGGTGGCATTCCATCTTCTCAATCTCTTCGCAGATCTTCTTGAAGGCTTCACGGAACTCAGCTGTAGGATTTGAGTCTGATGCCGGCCACTCTACATCGAAATCAAAGTTTACTGGCACAATCGTATCTGTAGGAATGACAGGCTCTTCCTACACGGTATATCTCTTTAGTTCTGCAGCAGATTCATCCTCCATGTCAGGCATTTTAGCAGTGAATGGGAATATGTCTTCAAAAACATCATTGTGAATGAACGATATCCCCGAGGCTTCACCTTGAGGATCTTCACTCTGAGGTTCCTACAATGATTCAGCTCTTTGGACCTCAGCTGCGGCGGTGTCATCGGCAGATGTTGATGCAGCTATGAAAGCCTACTACGATTGAGCTGTAGGAGTCGTTACAGTTGCAGTTGTGGAAGCCTGTGCAGTTGATTCGGTTCCAGCTAGAGCAGTTGAGATTGTTTTCTCAGTTAGCTGAGCCTCAACTGTCTTAACAGCTTCCTCGGTCTCAGTGTGTTTTTCCAAATGAGTAACCTGGTCCTCAACTGATTCATCAGCATCATCGGAGGATGATGAGGCCTTTCATCATCAAAATTAAACCTCATTCGAGCCGTCTTATCACTGACTTGGCTCTAAGATTTGAGAACATCCTCAGCCTTGTCCATCGAAAGATCTTCATGGTGAGCGGACTCGGCTTTATCCTCCGATCCCAAAAATGAAGTATCAATGTGCTCTTTGGAATCGTGAAGGGCGTTGATCTCTCTTCTCGCAAAATGCCTTCTTCAAGTTGAGGAATGTTATGTTGTTCATCTTGTCCCTTACCCAGGGAAGTCTCAACCTCCCTTGGGCCTTCTATACCCCCAACACTCTCAACTGTTGTAGGGCCTTCAATATTCCCTTCGACAGTCTCAACTGTCTTAGGGTCTTCTATAATCCCTTCGACAGATGCAGTTGTCTTAGGGTCTTGGACCGTGGAATCCTTCAGAGTCTCAACTCCTTGGATTGCACTTTCATGACCCAGAGTCTCAACTCCCGGGGTCTCTCCATCCTTTGCCTTAGTTGCGGCAGCAGCTTCATCGACATTGAAAGCAGTGGACATCTCAGCTGAGACAGACTCAACTATCCGAGCATCGTTAACGTCACTCTGCTGTTCTGTGATTTTCTCTTCTTCGTCTCCAAACTTCAGTGTTTGGTCTCCTACAGCTTTCTTCGACCTTGTTCTGGTGGAGAGAGTTTCCCCCTCAGTCGGTGCACCAGCTGAGTGAATGATGTTGGGGTCACTCTTCTCCAGAGATGCGGCTACTGTTTCCTCTGAGTGTACAGTCGCCAGGGCAGGTGTATCAACACCTTCTTTAGGGGTAGGCTTAGCTTGAGGGCCCAAAGTCCCAGCTTCATTGTCATGTCCCTGAGAGCCATCAGTTGAGTGCACTGGGGACGTGGTTGCAGCAATATCCGTTGCAATCAGCTGCGCCACTCCCAAAGGATCAGTCTTGGGAGAGACTTTGGATGACTCTCATGGACCCTCTAGAAGACTCATCTCGTGCATGGCTCGTGACTCTGTGATAGCTTGCTGCATCTCGGACTTCTCTACTGCAGCAGCTGGATCCATGTCTTTATCACTGTCTGTAGACTCATGGATGTGCTCATAAGTCCCTATCTGCTGACATATCTTGGATTTCTCCAAGGCTCTTGCTCGCTCCTCAGCTTTCTCCTTCTCTTCCTCCTTGATAAGGCGGAGGGTTTCCATGCAGCTCTCTTCATTCAGAGAAAATTGGACAGATGCATGTCCAAGGAACCTAAGAAGTTCCTCCTCCTCCTCAATGAATTCTGGGCGAGTAAACTGACGCCTGGAATAGTCCAACTTCCATGCCCTCCATTCCCTTAATCTTCGTTGAATGTCAGGGTAGACTGAAGAGTACATTATCAAGTCATCATCATCATCTTCTCCAGTATCCTGAATAGGAGCTAATGGGCTCACTCCTCCTCAGACTCAGCTGCATCTGTCTGAGGGATTGAGACAACTTGTTCTTGTATGGGCTCTGTTGTCTCAGCTGCTTCTTTCTCCACAACTGTCTCCCGCACAGATAGATCTTCGATTCTCTGCTGATCATCATCAGCAGTCTTCTCAGGGGCATCTACGATCTCTGGAGACTACTCTCGTGAGAATCAGCAGTCTCTTCCTGCTTCTCCGGTTGAGTATCGGACTCGGTTGTCTTCTCCAGCTCAGATTAAAAAATTTCTGAACAACCGTCTTCGCTTGGTGGCAACCAACTGGATCTCAGGTTCCACCTCTTCAGGTTCTTCAGAGGCCTGTGTTTCAATAGAGGGTTTCTTAGAAGCAGTTGCCTTTCTGGACTTGGCAGTTTGCTTCTTCTTCACGATAGGAGAAGGAATTTGGGGTTCCTCCTCTATATCGGCTGCGTGGGTAGGGGCTTTAGTTTTGGCTGCGGGGGTAGGTGCTTTCTTCGACTTGGCTGCTGGAGCAGAGGCAGGCTTAGATGATGCAGCTCTCTTCTTTGATTTCAGCTTCGGGGAGAGAGCTGGAGAGGTCTCAGCTGTGTCTTCAATAGGGTCAGCTGAATCCCTCTCACTTGTATCCGTCTTTCTTGCATGAGCCTTCTTCTGGGCTCCGGAGAGGTTTGCCTTGAATATCTTTTTGTTTGCATGGAAGGGCATGCCATGGCACAGTGTAATACCCTTCACCTCCATCAAATGGCCAATAACAAGGCCATATCCCAGCGAGCAGCCAAAGGTCCCATCCTCCTTGAAGGACTTGTTCATCACATTCTGGCATATTCGGATGAAGACGAACTCAGCCCAATTCACCTTCTTCTCTTGCATGATCGCAGCCATCACGATCAGCTGAGTCTTGGACAGCTGATTAAAGCTTCCAAACTTCATATCCACGCACTTGGACATGATGTCCATTAGTTTGTGGTAATCATCCTTCAGAGACTTCTTCTTAGTCAGATATACACACGACCTTCGCAGAAGAAACTACGGCTTTGAAACTTCCTTCCAAGCTGCAGCCAAGTTGACATACTTCTCAGCGATGTCCTTCAAATCCTCAGCGGGCAAAAGGCAGTGCTCAGCAAGGTCTTCTGCAGTGATTTTGATGACCTTGTTGTGGACCGATGAAAGGATTTCATCGTTCTGCACCTCCGCGTTCACATAAAACATGGTCACCTCTTCCAGGTAGGTGTGTGTGAACTGCATCGTCAAAAAGTCCTTCAGGCCGGACTTCTCCAGTTTTTCAGCTATCTTTTTCACAAGGGCACCATCAACGCCTTGTTTGATCATACCAGCAAAATCCACAGACGATCTTGTGTGGATTTTCTCAGACAACAATGCAAAATCATGGTGTCCAGTCATTTTCAGAAGATTCTAGCAATTAAAAACACGAAAAATGAACTTGAATAACTAGGGTTTAGAGCTTAGTTGCAGAGAGAATAAGGTTTTATTTGTTGAAGATGAATAGGTTTGCGTGAGGAGAGAGAAAGTGAAATTTCAGATATAAGGGACATGAAAGGATGGTTTTTGGAATTTGAAAATGTTGATTAAATTCAACAGTCAGGATTAAGTCTTCAAAACCGCATTAAAATCCTCACATTAAATGCAGCAGCATTTATATCTAATCATATGGTTTATTGTGCAGCTTTTATGCTGACAGTCATAATTACACTGACGTCATCCTTAAAAACATTCCCACTCAATTAAAACGACTGCATTATTATCACTTATCTCATAAATGATTTAGCTTATATCCAAAGTGACTCAACTTTGCTTCTCTCTTCTTATGATGTAACTCAACTGTCAGCTAACTCGATACAGCTGACTTCCTGAATGGGCTGTTTTACTTGGTTGAAATGTGAAACTTGCTCATTTTCAATTTTCTCATCTTCTATCTCTGCTGATTGAGTCTTCTGAGTAATCTAACTCAGCTCAATTAACCCTAACTCATTCTTGAGCTCTTCAAACCTTGATCCACACAATGGCTTTGTGAATATATCAGCTAACTGCTTATCAAATGAGATGTATTCCAAGGTGATGTCTTTCTTTCCAACATGATTGCTTATAAAATGATATCTGACATCAATGTTCTTTGTTCTTGTATTTGAGTTATTGCAATAGCACTAGTGTTATCACACATAATTGGAATCTCTTTTTCTTCAATATCATAATCTCTCAGCTGATGTCTCATCCATAAGATTTGGGCACAATAGCTGCCCACAACTATGTACTCAGCTTCAGCTGTGGATGTACCTATTGAGTTTTGTTTCTTGCTGAACCAAGTAACCAATCTATTTCCAAGCATTTGAGTTGTACCTAAAGTACTCTTTCTGTCAACTCTACAACCAACATAGTCTGAGTCTGAGTATCCTACCAGCTTGAATCCTCCTTCCTTTGGATACCATAAGCCGACTTCCTAGCATCCTTTCAAATACCTTAGGATTCTCTTAGCTGCAGGCATGTGGCTCTCTTTTCGTGCAGATTGAAATCTTGCGCATACACCTACTAAAAAGGTGATGTCTGGCATGCTTGTTGTTAGACAGAGCAATGATCCAATGAGAGCTCTATATCTGGTTTGATCAACAACTTTGCCATTTGCATCCATGTCCAACTTGACTGATGTGTTCATAGGAATTTTCACAGAAGACTTCTTTTCCATACCAAATTTCTTCAACAAATCTCTGGTATACTTGGTTTGGCTTACGAAGGTTCCATCCTTCAATTGTTTTACTTGAAGTCCTAGGAAGAAAGTCAGCTCTCCCATCATGCTCATCTCAAATTTCCCTTGCATGTGGTTTGAGAACTTGTCACACAACTCTTTATTTGTGGAACCAAAAATGATGTCATCCACATATAATTGAACAAGCAGTATACTCTCTCCATCTTGAATTCTGAAGAGTGTTCTATCAACCTTGCCTTTGGTGAATCCATTGTCAGTTAGAAATTGAGACAATGTATCATATCATTCTCTTGGTGCTTGTTTCAATCCATACAATGCTTTCTTGAGCTTGTAGACCTTATCTCCAATGGTTTTCTGCTCAAAACCTGGATGTTGTTCAACATAGACTTCTTCCTCTAGCAGTCCATTTGGAAAAGCACTCTTCACATCCATTTGATATACAGTGAAGTTCTTGTGTGCAGCATAAGCAAGAAACATCCTAATTGCTTCCAATCTAGCAACAAGAGCAAAGGTTTCATCAAAATCTATACCATCTTCTTGGCAACACCCTTTGGCTACCAATCCTGCTTTGTTCCTTACAACAGATCCTTCCTCATTAATCTTGTTTCTGAAAACCCACTTAGTACCAATAACATTTTGGTGGGTTGGCCTTTGAACTAATTCTCAACTTTGTTCCTTTCAAATTGATTCAGCTCTTCTTGCATAGCATGAATCCAATGTGTGTCTTCCAATGCTTGAGACACATCTTCAGGCTCTATCTGGGAAATGAAACAAGTGAATATAGCTTCATGATGTGCTCTAGATCTGGTTCTTATGCCATCTCTAACATCTCCAATAACTAACTCTGGTAGATGGTCTCTCAGCCATCTCACATTAGGTTGGAATAAGTCTGCTGGATTCAGTCGTCTCGCAGCTAAGTTGTCTTGAACAGCTCTTTCATCTTCATTCAGTTGTAGACCTTCCAGCTGTCTTTGAGATTCAGCTATCTCATCTTCATTAGGGTTGAGTGCTCTCACTTCAGCTTCAACATAAGGACTCTTCTGCATAGTTAGCTGATTCAGCTTATCAGCTAACTCATCAATGTCTTCTCCATTCACATTAGGTTCATCAAAAACCACATGGATAGACTCTTCTGTTACCATGGTCCTCTTGTTCAGCACTCTATAGGCTTTACTCTCAGCTGAGTATCCCAAAAAGATACATTCATCGGCTTTAGCATCAAAAGCCTTCAACTTATCTTTGTCATTATTTTGGATGAAGCATTTACATCCAAATATCCTGAAATATCTAACATTTGGCTTTTTCCCTGTCCAAATCTCATAGGGAGTCTTGGTCAATTGCCTGTTAATCATGCATCTATTCTGAGTATATCGTGTTGTGTTTATGGCTTCAGCCCAAAATCTCTTTAGCAATCCAGCTTCAGCTAACATAGTCTTTGCAGCTTCCTTGAGAGTCATGTTCCTTCTTTCAGCTACTCTCTTCTGCTGTGGAGTCCTTGCAGCTGATAACTCATTAGCAATACCATTTTCAACACAATACTGAGTTATTATCCCATTGACAAACTCAGTTCCCCTGTTAGATCTTATCTTTATAATGGTTTGACTCTTCTCATTTTGAACTCTTCTCATCAGATGAGGTAACTTCTGCAGTGTTTGCTTCTTTTTACACATGAAAATTGTCCATGTATATCTTGAATAATCATCCACCACTACTAAGGTGTATTTCTTTCCACTGATGCTAGCTGGCTCAACTGGATGTGATATCCTTGTTGAAGAAGGACGTGGCTTATCCTTGAATGATGATTTGATTTGCTTTCCCATCTGGCACGCATAACATATACTTTCTTTTTGTACATTGAGTATGGCAATCCTTCTACAAGATGACTTATTTCAAGCTTGTTGATTGTCTTGAAGATCAGATGACTCAGCTTCTTGTGCCACAGCCAACTTGATTCGACTGTACTTTTTGCTAGCAGGCATGTGTTTGGTGTAGCATTAGACCAATCTACCACATACATATTCTTTTGTCTTGATCCTTGCAGCACTATTTCATTTGATTCAGCATCTTTGATTTGGCGTACTCCCATGTTGAATCCTACATTGTAGCCTTTGTCACAGAGTTGGCTGATACTTAACAGGTTGAAGTTGAGGCCTTCAACATATGCAACATCTGTGATTTCCAATCCATTTTTCTTGATGGATCATGTGCCTTTGATCTCCCCTGGAGCTTCACTTCCTCCAAATATAACTTTTGCACCTCTAATTTCCTTGAATCTTGACAGATTTTTCTTATTTCCTGTCATATGTCTGGAACAGCCACTATCCATGTACCAGGTTCCTTGGCACTCAGCTGTTCCTTGAACCTGCAATCAAGGAAATCAGTTTTTAGGTACCCATACTTGTCTGGGTCCTGAGGGGTTAGTGCTATAAGATGTTCCAACCAACCTATAGCCAAATGATCTGACTCAAAGAGGTTGCCATCTATCAGTGCCATAATCATAATGAACATTAGCAAATTGCTTGGGGGGTTTAGGATCATACAACTGTCTCTTTTATCTGTATGCTTGTGTTTGTGTTTTAGCAATTGCTTTCTTGGGATAGTTGTGGTATTTCTGAGTGTAGTGTTTGGGTGCATATGTGTGCTGATAAAAGCTCTTTTGCCTTTGGAATGATCTTTACTGAGGTTTAGGTCTTTGCCATTTTGGCTTATATTTCATAGGACTTTACTGATGTTTCACATTATTCCAATCAGCATAGTTTGGATAGTTTCTACCATTACCATCATATGTACTTCTCTTATGAAATTTCTGGGGTTTTTGGTAGCTCTGTTTGCTTTCCACAGATTATTTTCTGTTTGGAGTCTGCTGAGGGACTTGCCTGGATTTCTTCTCAGATGTCCCTTTAGCACACTCAACTGGCTTATTTCCTTTCCCCTTATAACCAAGGCCAGTATGACTTTGATTGTGCTTTGGAGTGAATGTGGGTGTAGCATTTGGTATTTTGGGTTTTTGGAATGATTCATTGCTTGAAGATCCCTTTTCTGAAATCACTCTTGGAGTTTGACTATGCACAAAGGAATTAAATCCTATGCCTGTCTTGTCTCCACATTCTTTTTGGCTCATAATAAGTTCATCCAATGATTTGGATGCTTTTGCAAATGAGGCAATCACATTTTTAAGATCTTTTTCCCTCTTTTCTATAGCAGCTAACTCTGCTATGATCTTGGCATTTTTAGCCTTCAGCTTAGTGTTCTCATCAGCTATGTGACTCAGAGTACTCAACTCTTTTGTCAGCTGTGATTTTTGGCTTTTAAGCTGGCTGTTTTCCTCATTTAAGATTGTGTGTGAGGACTTTGTGTTCAAAATCTTTCATCATTTTGCCTAATGAATCATAAAGATCTATGAGTGATGAAGTGTGTGTATCACAATCACTATCACTTGAACCGGAATGAGACGAGTTAGAGTGTACCTCATCTTCGTGATCTTGTTCTTTGGCCATAGCCTCTTCTTCAGAATCACTAGAGTAGTCTGCTTCACTACTATCTGAGTCTGCTGCCTCTTTGCACTTGGCTGGCTCAGCAGTCATCATGGCTTTCTTCTTTTCCTGTCTTCTTTCCGTGGAGACTTTTCTTTCTTCTTCATTTCTATACTTGTTGACTGGTGGATAGGAACAATCAATTGCAAAATGTTCTAGTTATCTGCAATTCCAACACAGGTTCTCAGCTCTTTGATCAGCTCTGTATGTTCTTTGATTATCAGCTCTCTGATAATCAGCTCTTTGATGCTCAGTTCTCTTGGGTGGCTTGTCTTCCCTAGTCTTGGAAGGTGTTGAATGTCTTCTGGAGGTTTCACTCTTATTCCTTTTATAGTTCTTCTAAAAGAACTTATTGAATCTCTTAACCATCAGGGCAATCTCCTTCTGGTCTATGGCTTCTTTTGGCTCAGCTCTTTTCCCTTCACTGGCCAACAATGCAGTTGTCTTGGGTACAGCTGTTTCCTTCTGCTCTTTTCTTCTCAGCTCAAACTCATAGGCTTTGAGGTCTGAGAATAGCTCATGGTTAGTTGTTCTCGAGAGGTCCATTAAATGTCTCAGGGCCATGACCTTCATTTCCCATTCAGCTGGGAGGGTTCTTAAGATCTTCATACACATTTCCTTTTGTGTATATTTTTTCTCAAGAGCTGAAAGCTCATTTGTAATCTCAGTAAATCTGGCATCCAGCTGATCCAGAGTTTCACCTGCAAGCATTTTAAAATTTTCAAATTTTTGAACAACAACAAATAATTTATTCTCCTTAATTTGTTCTGATCCTTCATAAATTAAGGTGAGCTTATTACAGATTTCTTTTGCAGATTTGCAAGATTTGACTTTCTTGAACATGGCTTTATCAAACGTTTTGTAGAGAATATCATTGTCCAGGTTATATCTCTTTCTATCTTCATTTGTCCATTCGGTTCCTGGTTTTTCAACCAAGGTGGTCTAGCTTCAGCAGCAGCTTCTTCTCCTTCAGTCGCAGCTGCTCTTGGTACAGCCGTGTTGACTTTGAGTATATGCAGTGTCCCATCCTCTATCACAAGCCACATTTCATCATGTAATGCAGACATATGAGCCTGCATACGAATTTTCCAGTCATCAAATTCCTCTATTGTGAACATAGGAATGAGAGTTAGATTTGCTTCCATGATAATAACTTTTTTTTAAAAAGAAAGACTTTGAAAACACAAGTATTTAAAAGCCTTTTGAAAAGATAGAGATCTAGTTCAGTAACCAGTGCGGAAGGCTCAATGAACCAACCACTCTGGTACCACTTGTAGGTCCCAAGGGGTGTGGTGTAAGGTTTAGAAGGTGGGCTTGAATAAACCTTACCAAATTTTTGATTTTAGTCCTTTTAAATAGTTCAACAGAGTTGACTCAAATCAGTTGTGTCCTTGGGGGACAACTATTCAGCTAAGTTACCCACTCAACAGACTCGATAGAGCTATTGATATTATAACTCAGTTGCTTAAGTCAAATACTTAACTTGGCTGATTTGGTTTTTAACAGTGGAAGACTTAACACCCTTTGATTTGTTTAAAGCTTGTTTCAAACACTTGATTTTTAGCACTTAGTTAATTATCAGTTGGATAGCAAATGTAAACTAACAGCAATTATAAGTAAATATGCAGGAATGTAAATTGCTGAAAGTAAATTGACACAAGTATTTTATAGAGGTTTGAAGATGGGGTAATTTTTCTAATCTTCTCTTCTCCAACTCCTGGAGGATTCCACTATGTAACATATCAGTTTACAAAGCGGTTATCAGTCTGGAGACAAAAAACCAGCAGGGAATTTAATTTACTAATTTAGGAACAAGCAGCAATAAATAAATAACAAGCCAAAAAGTAAATAAGAGTCAAGTTTAGGATAGCCTGGGTCGAAGCACGCCGTAGCGCTCTCTTTAGAGAGGAAACACCCCCACTGCACTGGTAAATTGTTGATAGCACGTCCCTCTCCCAAGATTCGACAACCCGTTGGTGCTCTCGTGTGCAGCGAAAAGAACCCCGAACCACTTGTTTATACTCAAATGCTCAAGATTATGAAGGAGTAAATTAAAGAACTGGGGGCTGATTTGTTCTCAATAAAACGGAAGATGAATTTGTTGTATTTAATTTGGTAGAATGAAAAGCAACTGTATTATTGAAAATTGAGAGCTATTCTGAAAATTGGAGAAGATGTCTGCTGGGTCTTTGTAAATAGAAGAGTAAAAATGTTTGTGTGTATATTAAAATGAAACAATCTGCTTATATTTATAAATAAGATAAAGACCCATTTCATTAGCCCATCATCACCACTACCATAAAAATAGGAAAGTGGGTCTCTAATAGCCGTTAGTAGCTTAATGGCCAAGGAATAGGAAATTGGTTTTGAATCAGTAAAAATATTATCCAACATTCCCCCACATGATTTAAAACCTATAAAATAAAATTGAGAAAGAGATGAGCATATAATACCGTGTAATATGTGTAGGTACCTTCCAGGTTTGAACCTCACTTAGTCTGAATGTACTACCACCTATAGGACTATAGAGACATGAATGTCTTGATCTAAGTCCTTGTGGCTCAATCATTAGGGAGTAGCCTACACCCCCACAGTGGTGACCCCACCACCACGTTCATTTAGGTGAATCCTCCAAGGGTGACTTGTGACCAACCACCCCGCAAAATTATGCCTTTGGATTCATTAAGAGATATACTCAACCTCAAACGTCACATAAAGAGCACTAAACACCATAGGAATGGGACTCGAAAAATTTCCGCAAAAATAAATAATTTATTAATATATTGTGCTCTTCCAAGCCACCCTTTTATAGTTTCGTTTGTACCCGTTGAACTTCGTTCATGGGATCTTCATACCTCCGAAGACGGGTTTCCACTGTGGTGACTTAATTAATAGGCTCCAATCCCATTCCCCTCTATGATTGTAAAACATGCTGACGCGCCAGTCCCTTTGTAAGCGGATCCGCAATGTTGTTTTCAGACCTCACAAAATCCAAAGAAATAACACCATGAGAAATTAAATGTCTAATTGATTTATGTCTCACAGTCAAGTGCCTTCTTTTCTCATTATAATTTTTGCTTTTAGCTCTAGCAATAGCAACTTGACTATCACAATGTAAAGAAATAGGAGGAATAGGCTTAGGCAAAAGAGGAATATCATTTAAAAAAACTTTTAAGCCACTCGGCCTCAGTGCAAGCAGCGTCTAAGGCAATTAATTCAGCCTCCATAGTTGACCGAGAAATTACAGTCTGCTTAACAGACTTCCATGATATTGCTCCACCTGCCAATGTAAATACATATCCACTAGTTGATTTTGTTTCCTCCGAATCAGTGATCCAATTTCATCACTGTAGCCTTCTAAAACATCAGGAAAACCCGTTAAATTAATAGCATAATTAATAGTCCCTTTTAAATATTTAAATAATCTTTCCAATGCATCCGAATGGGAAGTATTAGGACTATGAGTGTATCTTGCTAATCTACCAACAGCATACGCAATATCCGGTCTAGTATGATTCATCAAATGCAATAATGATCCAATAATTTGAGAATATTTATGTTGAGAAACACTAGCACCTTTATTTTTTCTCAACTTAAAAGTTGGATCATAAGGAGTAGATACCGGATTGACACTGGAATAATTAAATTTATTCAATAATTTTTCAATATAGTGAGATTGGGACAAAGAAATAGAATTTTCATTTCTAATTATCTTTATTCCTAAAATAACATCAACAGGGCCAAGGTCTTTCATATCAAAATGATTAGACAAGAATTTTTTGGTATCATTAATAACATGAATATTACTACCAAAAATTAAAATATCATCAGCATACAAGCACAAAATTACACAAGTGTCATCAACAACTTTTATATAAACACACTTATCACCTTTATTAATATGAAAACCATTTGAAATTATAACACTATCAAATTTTTCATGCCACTGCATAGGAGCCTGTTTTAATCCATAAAGAGATTTAACAAGCTTACATACTTTCTTTTCCTCACCGGCCACAACAAAACCTTTCGGCTGGTTCATATAAATTTCCTCCTCCAAATCACCATTTAAAAAGGCAGTTTTTACATCCATTTGATGAATATCCAATTTATAAACAGAGCCAATTGCAATCAACATTCTAATGGTAGTAATTTTAGAAACAGGCGAGTAAGTGTCAAAAAAGTCAATGCCAGGTTTTTTCTCAAAACCCTTAATAACTAGCTTGTCCTTGTATTTTTCTATAGAACCATCAATCCTCAACTTTTTCTTAAAAATCCATTTACTCCCAATTGGTTTACAACCAGGTGGTAGGTCCGTTAAAACCCAAGTTTTATAATCAAAAGAGAGTTCATTTCATCATTAACTGCTTCTTTCCAAAAGGGAGCATCTAAAGACAACATAGCATCATCATAGGTTTTAGGGTCATCTTCAAGTAAAAATGTATAAAAATCATCACCAAATTTTTTAGCTTTTCTACTCCTTTTACTCCTCCTAGGCTCAATAGGTTCCTCATTAAACCAATAGGAGAAGGATCATTAACATTAGAACTAGAACATGCACCAACAGGCCTGCACAATTTGTCTTTCATAGGAAAAATATTTTCAAAAAATACAGCATCTCTAGATTCAATAATAATATTATTGGAAATTTCAGGAACTTCAGAATTAAACACCAAAAATCTAAAAGTAGGACATTTTAAAGAATAGCCAACAAAAACACAATCAACGGTTTTGGGGCCTATTTTCCTTTTCTTAACAATAGGAATATTAACCTTGACTAGGCACCCCCACACTTTTAAAAATTTAAGGAAAGGTTTTTTATTCTTCCACAACTCATAAGGAGTTTTATCAGAATTTTTATAAGGAACTCTATTAAGAATCAAACAAGCAGAATATAAAGCTTCACCCCAACAATTTTTAGGTAAACCAGAACTAAGAAGCATTGTATTAACCATATCAAGTAAAGTCCTATTTTTTTCTTTCTGCAACACCATTAGATTGGGGAGAATAAGAAGGTGTCACTTCATGCACAATACCATGTAATTTACAAAAATCAGTCATTTCATCAGAAGCATATTCACCACCCCTATCAGAGCAAAGAATTTTTATTTTCTTTTCAAGCTGATTTTCAACTTCAGCTTTATATTCTTTAAATTTATCAAATAAATTACTCTTTGCATTAATTAAATAGACATAGCAATATTTAGAAAAATCGTCAATAAAGGTAATGAAATATTGATTACCACCACGAGTCAAGACATGATTGCTATCACAAATATCACTATGAATTAATCCAAGCAACATGGTTTCTTTATCAACTGATTTATGCGGTTTTCTAGGTTGCTTAGCTTGCACACAAATTTCACATTTTTCTTTCACATTAATAGAAGACTTAGGAATAAGATCTAAATGCATCATTCTTTTTATTGTTCCAGAATTTACATGACCAAGTCTACCATGCCAAGTATCACAACATTCAACATTAGCAATAGATAAAGAAGAATTCAAATTTTCATTACTAGAAGAAGGCATTACACTTAAACGAAATAAACCATCCAACATAAAGCCTTTACCAATAAACTGACTGTGTCTAGAAATTACAACTTTGTTGGATTCAAAAATAACTTTATAACCATTCCTAACTTATAAAGACGCACTAATCAAATTTTTCCTAATATCAGGAATATGGCAAACACCATCTAGAGACAAGACTTTTCCGGACGACAAAGTTAACTGGACTTGGCCTTCTCCTAGGACTCGAGCCACACTCCCATTCCCCATGCTTACAGTTCTTGTGCCTGATACCTGATATGATAAAAAATATTTTTTATCAGCGCACACATGAACATTAGCCCCAGAGTCTATCCACCAATCATTTGAGTTAAAAATAGTATTTAACTCTAGGCTACTAACAAAATACCTGTTAGCTGGGGAATCGGAGGCGGCCCCCACAGTCACCACATTAGCTTGTGGTTTAGAAGTCGGTGGGGGTTTGGACTGATTGTTCTGGCCATGGCGGTGAAAACAGTTCTTGGCAATATGATTAGTCCTCCCACAGACCCAACACTGGACTTGACTCCCATTTTTACCTTTTGGCATATTGTTATTGAATTTATTGTTACCAAATCCGCCATTAGCCTTTTTTGGTCCAGCTTTCATGAAAAATTTAGGCTTTGGTTTGTGAGGATTTTCAACAATTAAAGCCTTGGCTTGAAAAACAGGTTTTTTGGACTGTTGGGAAGAACGATGTCTATCCTCAATTCTCAAAGCAACAAATAATTCTTCAAGAGAAAAATTTTCAGGCTTATGCTTAAGACCTCTAGCAAAATCAGACCAAGATGGTGGCAATTTTTTAATCAAAGAAGACACATAGACAGAATCACTTTGTTCGACCCCTTTTGCTTCCATATCATAAATAAGGTTCTCAAATTCAATCAATTGATCAGAAACACTTTTAGTATCAACCATTTGAAAATCTAACCAATCATCAATAGACACACGTTTGAGACCTTTTTCAGCAGTACCATAACGGTAATCAAGTGCATTCCATAATTCAAGTGCATATTTGGTATGTGAAAAAATACGATAAATACTATCAGACAAAGTACTCAAAATTCTACCATGACAAAGAATATCCTTATCAGCAAGGTCATCAATTTTGTCACTAGACTCTTTAGTAGTGTCTTTGCTAGTAGGTGTATCGGTAGACTTAGTAGCAGAACTTTCACCATTTTCCTTAAGACCGTTTAAAATCACAGAAAATAACCCTAATTCAGTCAACCATAATTTCATTTGTTGTTGCCAACACAAAAAGTTTTTCCCATCAAATTTTTCAGGCTTGCTAGACAACGATTTCAGAAAATCCATATCCGGCAAATAGCAAATAATCCTAAATTAATAGAATTAAAACTTTCCTCTCTAAACTTGTTGGAAAATTAAACACAAAAACCAGCAGAGAATTTAATTTACTAATTTAGGAACAAGCAGCAATAAATAAATAACAAGCCAAAAAGTAAATAAGAGTCAAGTTTAGGATAGCCTGGGTCGAAGCACGCCGTAGCGCTCTCTTTAGAGAGGAAACGCCCCCACTGCACTGGTAAATTGTTGATAGCATGTCCCTCTCCTAAGATTCGACAACCCGTTGGTGCTCTCGTGTGCAGCAAAGAGAACCCCGAACCACTTGTTTATACTCAAATACTCAAGATTATGAAGGAGTAAATTAAAGAATTGGGGGCTGATTTGTTCTCAATAAAACGGAAGATGAATTTGTTGTATTTAATTTGGTAGAATGAAAAGCAATTGTATTATTGAAAATTGAGAGATATTCTGAAAATTGGAGAAGACGTCTGCTGGGTCTTTGTATATAGAAGAGTAAAAATGTTTGTGTGTATATTAAAATGAAACAATCTGCTTATATTTATAAATAAGATAAAGACCCATTTCATTAGCCCATCATCACCACTACCATAAAAATAGGAAAGTGGGTCTCTAGTAGCCGTTAGTAGCTTAATGGCCAAGGAATAGGAAATTGGTTTTGAATCAGTAAAAATATTATCCAACAGCGACTCAGCTTCTTTACTAGGCAGTTGCCTTGCTACTTCAGCTCACTTCTCAAGTTCCTGGATTTGATCACGAAGCCCTCCAACAAACTTGATACTTAGTTCGACCTTGAACCTTTCTACAATCCTTCAACTTGGAAAGTAGACCCCTTTTGTTTTCTTCAAAAGTTTCCTCTTCAACTGGTTGAAGTTATCTCTCCATCATAGCTTGTGTTGGATCGAGTTTCTTCGAGTTTAAGGCTTGAGGAATTGCTTGAATTGCTTTGAGAAAATGCAGGTTACTTGCTTGAATATTGCTTGCTCTTGCTTGGTTGAGGTTTTCAAGGTCACCTTTTCTCAATAGCTTCCTCAGCCTTTTATAGTGCATATTTGAAATTTGTCCGTTAAAGAGATGGGCTAGTTTCAAATGTCACTTTGTGTTCATTAGTTTTTCTTGTCTTAGTCTGCAGCCTTGGTGATGTTGACCTTTCCTCGTATTGAATGGCATTCCCTCATTGCAGGTTTCTGACACAAGGTGCAGTGTTTCCCATTAGCTCATTCCTTTTGCATAATTCTGAGCCAAACACTTTAAGACCTGGCAGCTTGACATATTACTATATTGAATAATATTCTTGACTTTATTCCAACGGATCTAAGTCAGTTGTCTTCACTTGACTTCTGCCTTTACCCCAGGTGACTTGAGTCTGCTCCAATCATGGAATTGACTCAACTATCACTTCAACTGATAGACTTGGCTTATTGAGTTAACTTGACTGACACTTCTCACAGTTGTTCCTCAGCTGACTTTCCTTCAGTCGAGTCCTTGACTTCCTTCTAGACCATACTCAGCTGACACACAGCAGAGTCTTCATCCCAGTCCGCAGTTGACTTCTTGTAATCTTTGACATAGCTGACTTAACTCAGCTCTTCCAGTCCTATCTATTACAATACATAATTACAAGGAAAATGGGGTGCTAACTTCCTAGTTTAAGTTTTACATGGTATCATCAAAATCTAACAAATAAATTTCCTAACATGTTTTAACATGAGGAGATGCCCTTCTGGAACCCGGAAGAGGGCGTGATTTTGGAGCTCCTGGGTGCCCTTCCGGAGCTCGGAATGGGCGCCTCCCCCCCATAATTTCCTCCAAATTTTTGCTTCATCCTTTGTATCTTTTCCCACATGTGTTAGCATTTTCATCTTCTTTTCTTGCACATTTTTTTCGTGGAGAAGAATTTATGGGGACTCTTGCGAGGAGGCCCCTTCCTCCAGTGTCTTAGCCAGAGGAAGAAAAGTTTTTATTAGGACCCCCTGGGAGTATGCCCCTCCCATCCGGGGTCTTAGCCGGGTGAGGTCTCCCCTTCCGGGGTCTTACCTGGAGGAGGTTATTTATGAGAACCCCCATGAGGAGGCCCCTCCCATCCGGAGCTTTAGCAGGAAAGATGGGGTTTGTTGAGGAGAGCACCCAAATGGTCATTGACATTGGCCATATTTGGCTAGTAACTGCATTCACAAAATCAAAGTAGAAACGTGAAAGTACTTTATCCATTATAATGATAAAGTTTTATGCCCAGTGGGCGGAAATAGAACTGAAACGTAAATAAGTGTTTAACACCTCTTGGGTGGAAATAAACTGAAAACAGTCAAAAATATTAAATATTAAGGTCTCCGGGAGTCCAAGGAGAGCCAGTGTCTAAGGCTGTGCAGTTCTTTCATCATTCGGTCTTCGGAGCTTGCTCATTTTCAAGGTGGCTACATAACACTCCATATGTTAGTCCAAGTGGCTACGATAATCTAGAGGGGGGGTGAATAGATTATCTCGGTTTTTCAAATTTTGCCCTCTTTTTCGAATAATCAAACAAAGACGAGAATGTAAATGCGGAAATTAAACAACACTCGTCGATTTAAAGAGGTTCAACCCACCTAGGGCCTAATCCTCTACCACCCCAGTATATCCGGGATGGATTTCAAAAAGAAAAAAGATATTATTAATCTACCAAAAATTAATACAACACCTTGAGGATTACCACAACCCTCTTACACCACCTTGAGGATTACCACAATCCTCTTACAACACCTTTGAAGATTACCACAACCTTCAAACACCTATCACCTAGATCACCCAAGTGTATTCTTACCACAAGAATACTCACAAGGATGTCTTGTGTTGAATGATGACCAAAATCAAGATTACAACTCAATAATGATTGATACAATATGAGTACAAGTGTAATCAAGAATTGAAAGCCTAGACCTCAAATTTGTGCAAGTGAAAGTGCTAAGGCTAATACAACAAGATATATGAAAGTGTTTGCTTTGTTTGCTCTTTGCTTGTATGGAGTGTTGTCTTTTGTTGTTTGAATGAAGCCTCTATTTATAGGAGAGGTCTTGGCTTTGATTTCCAGACATTGGCTCCTCCTTGGGGAGTGATTTGCTGCAAAGAAACCATTTAAAATCATCAATATAGCTGTTAGAAATCAATCCCACAAAATAGGGAAAAGCTGTCTGAAAATGCAACGGATAGTTTGCTGATAAACAGGGGGTTCGACCGGTCGAAGAGATAAGATTGAAATGAAATTCTGCGAATTTATACACAGGGGGACCGGTCGAAGGGGGGTTCGACCGGTCACCCTTGGTCTTGACCGGTTGGGGTTGATAGAAAATCAAAACAGAGAAGTCCGCATTTGAGAGGGCACTCCCTGTGCACGGTCGCCCTGGTGGTCGACCGGTCGCCCTCACCGGTCGCCCACCGGTCGACGGCGGTCGCCTCCCCATTTTCTCTTACGACCCATTTTCTGTTTCAAAACTCAACTCAGTGTACGGGTTGCCCTATAGGGGCGGCCGTCGAGCTGAAACAAAAGTGTTGTCCAATTTTAAATCGAATATAAACTTCAAGAAATACTCCGAAAAATAGTAAAAACATTTTAGATCGATCGGAAGTGTTGGGACAACATTTAGGGACATTGTTTTGGTATAAAAACTCATTTGAACAAAATCATCAAAATCATGATAAAAACATTTATCTAACAAACTCCCCCTTTTTGATGATTACAAACCAAAACAATTTTCAAGAGGACGATTTCGAAAAACAAAATAAATTTTCCGGTTTATGAGTAAACTATCCGTTTAACAACATTTTACAAAAGCTCCCCCTATCAACAAGCACATTAATAAGAAATATTGCATAAGCTAGAAGCACAAGCTTTTACAAAATAAACAACAACTCCATGAGCTTAGAAGCTCCCCCTGTCACAAATACTTATTATCCATGCAAACAAGTTCATAAAACAATCATTGGACTGAGTTTACTTCACAACTTATGGCCTTAATAAGCCATAGCTTATAGCTTCTATCATGAGCTTTTATTAGCTTCTTTGAGCTAACGAGCCAATTTCTGTTTCTCCCCTTTGGAATCATCAAAAAAATGTTAGGATGATAAAAACATCATAGAAGTATGTCAAAGTGCGCCAAAGAAATGGTTTATCAACCATTGAGCAATTTAGGCTTAAAAACCAAGGAAAATGGGAGAAATGTATCATGAAGAGTTCATATGCTCGTTTTATTTGCCAAAACATGATCTCAATGAGTATTGAAGACTTTTGGAAGCGAGAGAATCATGTAGAAGTTGAAATTTTCATTGTGACATTTCATCAAACACATTGTGGGCGTGAAAAATAAAAAGAGTTGTATATAGCCCTTGTAAATGATCCAAGCCAAAAAATTGCATCACCAATTCACATCAAACATCATACAATACAACATAATAACTAAGCTCATCAAGATCATAAGCAAAAAATATCAAGAAATATACAAGAAAGCCATAAACTCAAGGGTTCAACCCAATTGAGCAAAGTAAGGAAAATTCTTACCATTTGATCGGAAAAGATGAGCAATGATGATGATAAACATGCTATATAAGGTCCAAGATATGAATTGAATGCATGAAAATCAATTTTGAGTGAAAATTGTGTGCATTTGGCAAAGGGGACGAAAAATGGCAAAAAGAAGTGAAAATAACAAATGTCAAGACAGAACGAACTTAAACCAAAATTTGGCCTAGGGCGACCGACGGTCGACGTTGGGCGACACGGTTGCCCTCAACCTCTTCAGCCCACTATTTTGTCAAATTTTTCAAAATCCGAATTTTCAACCAAAAATCAGATTTTTCGCCCCTAAGTTTTAAAAACATGCAAAATGCAAACGTAGACCTCATTCAATATGCATTATGCCTAACCGAGCTCGTATTGACGCAAAAGTCTCGGAAGTTAGCGGTTTTGTAAAAAAGTCCGCTAATTGATCTTGAGATGGCACAAACGATATCTCAATTTTTCGTTTTGAAACACAATCCCTTAGAAAATGATGTCGAATCTCAATATGTTTAGTACGGTTATGATGAACCGGGTTTTGAGCAATATTTATAGCGGATATATTATCACAAAAGATAGGTACGTTTTCAAAAGAGCATTTGTCATCCGCTAAGGTTTGTTTCATCCAAAGAAGTTGAGTACAACAAAATGCGGCGGAAATATATTCGGCTTCGGCCGTTGAAAGAGAAACACAGTTTTGCTTCTTTGAAAACCAAGAAACTAGGCACTCGCCTAAAAATTGACATGATCCGGAAGTACTTTTCCGATCATCAATATTACCCGCATAGTCCGAATCACTATAACCTTTAAGAGAAAAATTTTCATTCTTTGGATAAAATAAACCATATTGAATAGTGCCTTTCAAATATCGAAAAATCCGTTTAACGGCACTCATATGAGATTCTTTTGGATTGCTTTGAAAACGAGCACATAGGCATACGGCATGAAGAATGTCCGGTCTACAGCGGTTAAATAAAGTAAACTACCAATCATACTCGATACTTGGATTCATCAACCGTCTTGCCTTTTTCATCTTTGTCAATTTTGACATTGGTTGCCATAGAGTCGAGACGGTTCTTCCTTCTTCAATGCCGAACTTCTTCAAAAGTTCTTTTGTATACTTTGATTGCGAAATATAAATACCTTCTTGGCATTGCTTAATTTGAAGTCCAAGGAAGAAATTTAGCTCCCCATCATACTCATCTCGAATTCACCTTGCATTAACTTGGAGAATTTCTTGCACAAAGATTCATTAGTAGCACCAAAGATAATATCATCAACATAAATTTGCACAAGTAAACAATCTTGCCCTTTTTCAAAAACAAAGAGAGTAGTATCAACTTTACCTCTTGTAAAACCATTTTGCAAAAGAAAAGAGCTAAGTATATCATACCATGCACGAGGTGCTTGTTTCAAACCATACAAGGCCTTTTTAAGTTTAAAAACATCATTAGGCCTAGAAAAATTTTCAAACCCCGGAGGTTGTTTTACATAGACTTCTTCTTGAATAAAACCATTTAAGAAAGCGGATTTAACATCCATTTGGTAAAGCTTGAAATTTTTAAAACAAGAATAGGCAAGTAAAATGCGAATAGCTTCTAAACGTGCTACGGGTGCAAATGTTTCATCATAATCAATACCTTCTTCTTGACAATACCCTTGAGCTACTAACCTTGCCTTATTACGAACAATGTTGCCTTGATCATCAAGTTTGTTAGGAATACCCATTTTGTACCAATAATTGTTTGAGATGGAGGACAAGGTACTAATTCCCATACATTATTTCTTTCAAATTGATTCAACTCCTCTTGCATTTCTAAAAACCAATCTTCATCCTCAATAGCTTCCTTAGCATTTTTAGGCTCTTTTTGAGATATAAGAGCTTTCTCGGCAAAATTTCTTTGAGTCATTACTTTATCAAGGGGATCACCAATAATAAGATCTTTTGGGTGATCTCCTTAAATTTCAATGCTACAGGAAGATTCAAGTATCACCCTATCTATCTTGAGGAACATTTGAACTTGAAGGTTGATCATTTGAAATAGAAGGTTTATCATTATGAGCATCACTTTGAACAATAGGTTCAACAATATCCTCTTCATCACTATCGTCATTGGGTATTCTTTCAACACCCGAGGCTTCATTAAATTTGACATGAATAGATTCTTCAACAACCATGCTAGTCTTATTGTAAACCCGATATGCTTTGCTCTTGGTTGAATACCCCATAAATATTCCTTCATCGGCCTTAGGATCAAGTTTGTCCAATTGATCCTTAGTATTCAAAATAAAGCACTTACATCCAAATATTTTGAAATAACTAATATTTGGAGTTCTTCCTTTCCAAAGCTCATATGGAGTTTTATTCATTTTAGGACGAATATAAACTCGATTAATGACATAGCAAGCGGTACTTACGGCTTCGGCCCAAAAATATTTTGGAAGTGAAAATTCATTTAGCATGGACCGACTCATTTCTTGAAGTGTCCGATTCTTCCTTTCGGCTACACCATTTTGTTGAGGTGTCCTTGGAGCCGAAAAATTGTGTGTATATCCCTTGGTTTCACAAAAGACTCTAAACTCACCGTCAAATTCTCCGCCTCGATCACTTGAATAGTTTTAATAGTATCTTCCTTTTCATTCTCAATGCGTCTACACAACTTAACAAACTCATTAACGGCATCGCTTTTATTTGCAAGAAAAAGAGCCCAAGTGTATCTAGAAAAATCATCAACAATTACAAAAGTGTAATGTTTTCCACTTAGACTAGCCATACCAATATCCCCATACAAATCTAGGTGAAGAAGTTGTAGAGGCTTGGTTGTGGAAATTTCATTTTTGGGCTTAAAACTACTCTTAACTAATTTGTTCTTTTGACAAGTGTCACATAAGCCAAGATTTTCAAAATTCAATTTGGGTAGTCCTTTTACATGTTGGTTTTTGTAAATATTTTTCAAACTTTTATATCCAACATGTCCAAGTCGCCTATGCCATAAACTCGTTAAATCATTGTTGGCGACAAGACAAGAAACATTTTGACTAACCAAATCACTAGTAGAAATTTTGTAAAGATTGCCTTTTCTATTTGCTTCACAAATAATTTCATCATTTTTACGAATAAGGCATTTTTCTTTATTGAAAACAACATTATAATTTGAATCACAAAGTTGGCTAACACTTATCAAATTAAATTTAAGCCCTTCTACTAAAAGAACATTAATAAGAGAGAAAGAAGAGTTACCAATTTCTCCATTTCCAAGAATTCTTCCTTTGCCATTGCCGAACATGACCATACCCTCTTCTTGGAACTTGATGTTGGTAAAAAGTTCTCTCTTTTTCGGTCATATGGCGTGAACATCCGCTGTCCACGAGCCATTTCGAATCCTCCATGGTTGTTGTAGCGCCTATTACCTACAAACGAACCATTTTTAGGTACCCTATAGTTTTGGGGTCCATGGGGTTAGCCTTGAGACCTTTGGGTCTCCAAACAAAGCTAAAATTGTTCTTCAATTTACAATTGCTAACATAGTGACCAACTTTACCACAATAAAAGCAAATAATATTATGGGCACTTTTAGCACGTACAAAATTCGGACCTTGGTCATTTTTCTTAAAGACTTTTGAAATGGTTTGTAACCAAGTCCTTGTTTTGAATGCTCACCTCTTTGTGCATCTAAAATTTTAGTAACCTTATCCGTGCTTAAATTAAAACGATGCACATCCTTTTTCAAATTATCAATATCATTAGTGAGCATTTGTTTCTCGGTTTCAAGAGTTTGAATTTGAGTAAGGGTAATAGCATGAACATGATCAAGAGTCTCATAAGATGTAAATAATTTATCCTTTTCTATTTTAAGCTCTTTATGCTCCTTCTTTAAACTCTTGTATTTAACAATCAATTTTTGAAATTCATTTTGCAACTCATCAAAATCACATTGCAATTCATCAACTAAGGAGGAGGTAGGAAGTTAGAGCGCACCTCATTATTTTCATCGTCTATAGCCATAAGACCATGTTCGGTTTCACCTTCCTCGTCGGATGTCTCGAGTAGCTCATCCCAAGTTTTGACATCCGCATTTAGAGCCTTCTTTTTCGGAAAAGGCTTTTTTTTTTCTTTTGTTCCTCCTCATTGAGTTTTGGGCAATCGGCTATGAAGTGCCCGGGTTTTCCGCACTTAAAGCAAGCATTATCTCTTGGTTTTCTTGCTTTATTTTTATTCACAAATTTTGCAAATTTTCGAACAAGTGCGGCCGTCTCCTCATCATCATCATCATTATCATAGTATGCATTATTAGAAGAGGAAGCAAGACCTTTAGGAATATTTTGCATACCCGATTGATTGATGGTTGGTTTGGTATTTTTCCTCTCCTTGAGATAGACTTCATAGATGAGGAGGTTCCCGATGAGCTCGTCAAACTTGAGTGTCTCAAGATTTTGTGCTTCCGTGATTGCCGTCACCTTTTCGGACCATGAGCCGGGAAGAGCATTCAATACCTTAGTCACTTTGTCTTCTTCGGAGATGACTTTACCGAGGGCCACAAGAGGATTGACAATGTTGTCAAGCCTTTCCACCATCTTGGAGATGCTTTCACCATCATACATGTTAAAGTTTTCAAAGTCTTTAACAAGCATGGTCTTTCTAGCTTGCTTGACCTTCTTTGTCCCTTCATATATAGTCTCCAATTTTTCCCAAACCTCATGTGCCGACCTTATGCCTCGTATGCGATTGTACTCGGTGGCGGTAAGTGAGCAATGCAAAATATTTAAGGCCTTACCATTTAGAGAGAAAGCCTTCTTATCATTTTCATCAAACTCCTTGAAAGGTTTAGGAGCCGAGGTGCCATCCTCCATTTTTTTCGTTGGTTGATCAACTCCTTCAATAACCACATTCCATATGTCAAACCCGCACCCTTGTAGAAAGCACTCCATACGGTCTTTCCAAAATGCGTAGTTGTTGGCGTCGAACAATGGTGGCTTGTTGGTGGAGGCGCCGGTGGTGAGATAAGCGTCATTCGTAGCCATGGATCTTTCCTCTTTACTCGGAACGAGCTAGCCAAAGAGTTTGGCTTTGATACCACTTGTTAGTCCAAGTGGCTACGATAATCTAGAGGGGGGTGAATAGATTATCTCGGTTTTTCAGATTTTGCCCTCTTTTTCGAATAATCAAACAAAGACGAGAATGTAAATGCGGAAATTAAACAACACTGGCGTCGATTTAAAGAGGTTCAACCCACCTAGGGCCTAATCCTCTACCACCCCAAAGATATCAGGGATGGATTTCAAAAAGAAAAAGATATTATTAATTTACCAAAAATTAATACAACACCTTGAGGATTACCACAACCCTCTTACACCACCTTGAGGATTACCACAATCCTCTTACAACACCTTTGAAGATTACCACAACCTTCAAACACCTATCACCTAGATCACCCAAGTGTATTCTTACCACAAGAATACTCACAAGGATGTCTTGTGTTGAATGATGACCAAAATCAAGATTACAACTCAATAATGATTGATACAATATGAGTACAAGTGTAATCAAGAATTGAAAGCCTAGACCTCAAATTTGTGCAAGTGAAAGTGCTAAGGCTAATACAACAAGATATATGAAAGTGTTTGCTTTGTTTGCTCTTTGCTTGTATGGAGTGTTGTCTTTTGTTGTTTGAATGAAGCCTCTATTTATAGGAGAGGTCTTGGCTTTGATTTCCAGACATTGGCTCCTCCTTGGGGAGTGATTTGCTGCAAAAGAAACCATTTAAAATCATCAATATAGCTGTTAGAAATCAATCCCACAAAATAGGGAAAAGCTGTCTGAAAATGCAACGGATAGTTTGCTGATAAACAGGGGGTTCGACCGGTCGCACAGAGATAAGATTGAAATGAAATTCTGCGAATTTATACACAGGGGGACCGGTCGAAGGGGGGTTCGACCGGTCGCCCTTGGTCTTGACCGGTTGGGGTTGATAGAAAATCAAAACAGAGAAGTCTGCATTTGAGAGGGCACTCCCTGTGCACGGCCGCCAGGTGGTCGATCGGTCGCCCTCACCGGCCGCCCACCTGGTCGGCCGACCTGGTCACCCTCCCCATTTTCTCTTACGACCCATTTTCTGTTTCAAAACTCAACTCAGTACGGGTTGCCCTATATAGGGCGACCGGTCGAGCCTGAAACAAAAGTGTTGTCCAATTTTAAATCGAATATAAACTTCAAGAAATACTCCGAAAAATAGTAAAAACATTTTAGATCGATCGGAAGTGTTGGGACAACATTTAGGGACATTGTTTTGGTATAAAAACTCATTTGAACAAAATCATCAAAATCATGATAAAAACATTTATCTAACACCATAATCATCTTAATATCTCCCACAATCTCTCCTATCCCAGAGTCCGTGGGGAACTTCAGCTTTAAATGAATCGTAGAGGGGATAACCCGAAACTGGTTCAGGCTGGGCCTTCCCAATATCAGATTGTATGGAGAGAGGTCGTCTACAATGAGAAAATGGACCATCTTCGTAACTTGATGTTGGTCATCCATGTCCAACGTTAGTGGTAGGTTGATCTCGCTTGAGGACTTGATCACTTCCCCAGTGAAGCCAATTAGTGATGTCGAACAACCTGTGTTGGGTCTATCCTCATCTTGTCGAAGGTTACCCGAAATATGACTTCCGATGTGCTTCCCGTATCTACCAAGACCATCTTGACTATGAAGTTGGCCAGCATAACTGATATGACAATGGCGTCAGGGAGAACTTGGGTTTTTGGGATGTAGTATTGAGTGTCGAATGTGATAGGCATGCCCTTGGTCTGATGTGGTTCTACGATTCTTTTCGTGGATGGGTTTTCCTCGGGTCGTCCTCTTCTCTCCTTGCTACATTCCCGGAGAACACTCTGGGTGTCTTTTGCCTCTGGTCCTCTGGAGATCACATGATGACTCCGGCTACACGATTGTCGCGCCTTTCTGTTAGTCCAAGTGGCTACGATAATCTAGAGGGGTTGAATAGATTATGCAATTTTTTTACGATTCGCCCTCTTTTTCGAATGATCAAACAAGGACAAGAATGAAGGTGCTGGAAAATAAACAACACGCGTCGATTTATAGAGGTTCAACCCACCTAGGGTCTAGTCCTCTACCACCCCAGTATCTCGGGGATGGATTTTAAAAAGAAAAAAAAATTATTAATATTTACCAAAATTATTACAACTTCACCTTTGAAGATTACCACAATCTTCTTACAACACCTCTTTGAAGATTACCACAATCTTCCTAGAAGATTACCACAATCTTCTAGCTATGGCATCTTGTGAAGATTACCACAATCTTCACCTTGAAGAGCACCAAACTCTTCCACAAGAAGATTACCACAATTTTCTTACACCTAACACCTAAGATCACCCAAGTGTGTTCTTACCACAAGAACACTCACAAGGATATCTTGTGTTGAATGACAAACACAAATTCAAGATTACAACTCCATAATGAAGTATACAAATTTGAAGTGCAAGTGTAATCAAGAATTAAGCCTAGACCTCAAGATGTGAAAGTGAAATACTTAGGCTATAAATACAACAAGAATGTTGAATGTGAAAGCTTAGAGAAATTTGCAGATTTTCTTGTTGTGTAGTTTTCTTGTGTGTTGTTATTTTTTGTGTCTTCAAAATCATCTTCTATTTATATGAGAGTCTTCAAGATTTGATCACAAACATATGCTCCTCCTTCTTCACTTTTGTCTACAAATAGAAGATCACAAAATGTGGAAATAATGTACAAAATTGATAAAGTAAATCTTGTTGTAATGGATGTTCAACGGTATTAATCTGCTGTCAAAAACAACACAGCGCGACCGGTCGCTATGTAGAAATTTCGAACGTTATAAAGTAAATCTGAAGATTCAGACACGGGATGACAGGGAGGGAGACTGGTCCAAGGGGGTCCGACCGGTCGGCCCTGGGTTGGACCGGTCCCCTCCTTCTTTTCTTCAAAGTTTTGTTTTCTGTTTCAGTTTTGCGTTCTTTGAGATACTGGTCGACCTCTTGTTCGATCGGTCGACCTCCTAAAGTTTTTCAAATGTCTCGTTTCTATTTCAAAAATCATCTTCAGATACGGGATGCCCTATAGGGCTACCGGTTGGCCTCAAAACAGAAGTGTTGTCCAATTTTTTGTCAAAAATAAACTTCAAGAAATACTCCAAAAATTAGTAAAAACATTTTAAATAAATTGAGAATATTTAGACAACATTTAAAAACATTGCTTTGGTGTAAAAACACATTTAAACAAAATCATCAAAATCTTGATAAAAATATTTTTCTAACAAACTCCCCCTTTTTGATGATTACAAACCAAAATAATTTTTAGGAGATCGATTTTAAAACAAAACACATTTTTCCGGTCTAAAACATCAATCCATTACAAACAACATTTATCATAAGTAAAAGCACAAGGATAGGAGCAAAGATTTTTCAAAGACATTTTGCACAAGCTCCCCCTATCAACATGCATAACAAGATTAAGTATAAAAGCAAACAACCAAAAGCTAAAAGCTTAGATTTTACAATATAAGCTTGAATTTCATGAGCTTGGAAGCTCCCCCTGTCACAAAGACATCATTAGTCAAGCATAAAAGTCCATAATACATCAAATGGACTAAGTGTCATTCACAGCTTTTGGCTTTTAAGAGCCATAGCTTATAGCGTTTTTGCGAGCTTATTTTTGCTTTTTAGAGCGTATGAGCCTTTTTCCTGTTTCTCCCCCTTTGGAATCATCAAAAATAATGTTAGCATGATAAAAACATCATATAATCATATCAAAGTGCGCAATTTAATCGATTTATCGAGCGTTTTGAACAATGAAGCTTAAATTCCAAATAAAAGGGAAAAGTTTATCATTTGATTTGCAAAAGCTCATTTGATTCACAAAACATGATCTCTATAAAATATATAAGACTTTTGGAATTGAGAGAATCATGTAGGTGATGAATTTTTCATAGAAATATTTTGTCAAACACTTGGCGTGCGTCAAATAAAACAAGAGGTATATGACACCTTTGTAAATCAATTAAGCCAAAATTTTTCATCACCAAATGCAATATTACAACATTCATCCATCAACAATCATCATATACATCATACCAATACACGAATTTAATCAAAATATCAAGATGCAAGCACTTTCTCAAGGGTTCAACCCAATTGAGATTAAAAAGAAGAGTTCTTACCAATTAATCGGAGGAGTCGGATAAGAATGATGAAATACGAGTAATATAAACTCAAAAATATAGAATTTATGAATAAGAAATCATTTTGAGTAATTGTGTGTGAAATTTGCAAAGGGGTTCGAGTTATGAAGAAAACGATCAAAAATACTGAAATGAAGGACAGAAGCAATTTTAATCCTGAAATTTCTTAGGGCGACCGGTCGACAGGTAGGGTGTCTGAACACTTGTTCCGTTTCTGTCCAAATTTTGCACCAAAAATCCGATTTTTCACCCCTAAGTTTTAAAAACGTACGAAATGCAAACATATACCTCATTCAATATACATTATGCCTTAACAAGCTCGAAATGAGGTAAAAGACTAGGCGGTTAACGATTAAAAATAAATGTCCGCGAGTTATCCTTGAGATGGAATTAAACACATCTCAATTTTTTTAAGAAACGCAATCCCATAAAAAAATATACAATCTCAATATGTTTAGTTCGATTATGATGAACCGTATTATAATCACCGGACTTGTTATCCCTAAAAATATGAACGTTTTAAAACTTTGGATAAATAAGCCATAAGAAGAAGTGCCTTTCAAATATTTGAAAATTTCTTTTAACGGCACTTTAATGAGATTCGTTGGGATAGTTTTGAAGTCGAGCGTATAGGTATAAGGCATGAAGAATTTAGAGTCTATAAGAAAAATGAAAGTTGATAAACATACCTCGAATTTATTTGTCGACCAATATGCCTTTCGATCTTGACACATTATGATGTAGATGGCCATGAATAAGTCTATGATCATTTGTTCCTTAATATCAAAATATTTCCTGCAAAAACTTGACAAAATATTCTGCACAAGAGCATAGTAATATCGAGCAATATACACAATATTGATATAAACTATCATAGAATTTGGACAAGTAGTACATACTATGCTTTTTGTAAAAATCAACAAAAGTTTGATAAAAACAAGTGCTTATTGAAAATCTATTCAAGGTCTCTTTTTGAATATTGAAAAACCGAGAGTATATAGTTGAGACCTCTATTTTTAAGAAATATTTTGAAGAAAAGATTTTGACAATTAATCAAGAATAAAGACATGAATATGTGCAACACAATAAAAATGCATAATTCAAGAAGAGGATACGAGATACCATTTTCGCCATTGCCAAGGGTTGTATCTTTCCCATTATTGATTATACCTTCTTCTTGAAACATGACTTTGTTGATAATATCTCCTCGTTCGATCATATGGCGCGATCATTTGTTGTCTATTTGATAATTTAAAATTTCTTTGATTTATGTTGCGCCGAGTACCTAACATAAAATTTTCTTGTGGTACCCTCAAGTGTTTGGGTCCTTTGGGATTAGCATTGAGACTTTTAGGTCTCCAATAGTACTTAGAACTATTTTTAACCCGACATGTATTAGTCGTGTGACCATTTTTACCACAATAAAAACATGTAATAGTTCTAAAAGCATAATGACCAACATGCATAGAGACTTGGTTCTTTTTCATATCATTAATAATATTTGGCTTATAACCAAGTCCTAGCTTCAAATAATCGCAACGTTAACATCAAGTATTTTGGTCATTATATCGGTACTCAAGTTAAACTTTAACATATCATTTTTCATACAATCGATATTCATAACAAGAGTACTATTTTCCTTTTCAAGGTTTCTAACCTTATCAAGTGTAACATCATGGGCACTAGTAAGAGATTCATAAGAAGCATGTAAACTATCCTTATCATTTTTCAAGGTATTGAATTCCTTTTTCAAATTTTTGTATTTAAAGAGCAAGCTTTGGAATTCATTTTGTAGCTCATCAAAATCATTTTGCAATTCATCATAATCATCATGCAATTCATTACTAAAAGAAATAGAAGGGTTAGAGCGTACCTCGTTGTCTTCTTTGATTCCCATTAGACATTGCTCGGCTTCCTCATCATCGGATGAAAGAAGTTCGTCCCATGATGTTGGTTTGGCTTTGGTCTTCAAAGCTTTGTGAAAGTGTTTTTTCTTCCTTTGTTCTTCTTTCTCTTTTGGACAATTTGCAATATGGTGTCCGGGTTTTCCGCATCTAAAACAAGAATTATCTCTTGTTTTTCTTTCCTTGTTTTTATTTACAAATTTTGTAAATTTTCTAATACGCTCCTCATCTTCATCTTCATCTTCATCTTCATCTTCATATTCATCTTCCTCATCACTAGAATAATAATTTTTCGATTTTGAGGCAAGACCTCTTCGAGTTGATCCCATACCCGGTTGAGAAGTTGATGACTTTGAGTTGCTCCTTTCATTGATATAAACTTCATAGATGAGAAGATTGCCAATAAGCTCATCAAAATTTAGAGTTTCCAAATTTTAAGCTTCCGTAATAGCGGTAACCTTTTCGGACCAAGAGGCGGGAAGAGCATTAAGAACTGTTGTAACTCTATCCTCTTCGGAAATAATTTTCCCAAGTGCAACTAGAGGATTTACAATATTGTCAAGCCTTTCAACCATTCTAGAAATATTTTCACCAATATTCATAGTGAAATTTTCGAACTCTTTGACCAACATGGTCTTTCGAGCTTGTTTCACTTTCTTTGTGCCTTCATAGATAACTTCCAATTTTTCTCAAACATCAGCGGATCGAATACCTCTAATACAATTATATTCCGTAGCGGTAAGAGAACAATGAAGAATGTTAAGAGCTTTACCGTTTAAGGAGAATATTTTCTTGTCTTTATCATCAAACTCCTTAAGGGCTTTGGGAATTTGAGTGTCGTCTTCCTTTTTCTTCATTGGGATGGATACTCCGTTTATAACCGTGTTCCAAATATTGAACCCGCAACCTTGTAAGAAACATTACATTCAGTCCTTCCAAAATGCATAATTGTTGGAGTCGAAGAGAGGCGGTCTATTGAATGAGGTGCCAGTTGGTAGATAGCTCTCGTTCGTAGCTATGAATCTTTCCTTTTTACTAGCAATGTGGAACGAGCTTGCCAAAGAGTTTGGCTTTGATACCACTTGTTAGTCCAAGTGGCTACGATAATCTAGAGGGGGTGAATAGATTATGCCGATTTTTTGCGATTCACCCTCTTTTTCGAATGATCAAACAAGGACAAGAATGAAGGTGCGGGAAAATAAACAACACGCATCGATTTATACAGGTTCAACCCACCTAGGGCCTAGTCCTCTACCACCCCAGTATCTCCGGGATGGATTTTAAAAAGAAAAAAAAATTTATTAATAATTACCAAAATGATTACAACTTCACCTTTGAAGATGCCCGAGTCCCCGAGTGATTTTCGTCCTATTAGCTTGTGCAATGTTATTATTAAAATACCACAATCTTCTTACAACACCTCTTTGAAGATTACCATAATCTTCCTAGAAGATTACCACAATCTTCTAGCTACGACACCTTATGAAGATCACCACAATCTTCACCTTGAAGAGCACCAAACTCTTCCACAAGAAGATTACCACAATCTTCTTACATCTAACACCTAAGATCACCCAAGTGTGTTCTTACCTCAAGGCATTCTACATGGTGCTAGAATATGCAAAAGGGCCCCTTCTATCTCCCATTTATTTTTTGCTTCATTATCCAAGAGAGATTGAAGAGGGCTTCCCGAGATAGACGAATTCTTCGGTGGTGGATAAACGAAGCGGGCCCCCGGGTGAACAAAAAACGAAAGAGGGTCCTCTTGCGAAAAATAGTACGGAGGTGGGGACGGCATTCCTCTTGGAGGAGGAGGGTTGGCTAAACTCGCCTCATTGCGTCATTTTCTGGGGACAAAGAAGAGCCTGGTCTCGGATTTCGCGAAAACTATGCACGGGTAAAAAGGAAGGAGGATCGGGTTTTGAGATCCGACTACACATGCTTGCAAAACGAGTTTGCATCTTTATGTACTTTTGGCTTTTTCTCATAGACATTCTTGCGCCAAAATGAAGTCGTTTTTTAGTAAAGAGGTGTTATCACTCCAAGTCAATGGTGTTGACGAATTCATTCCGATGGAGAAGTCTCAAGTCTTCATGAGATTTTCTCCGAGAGCTAAAAACCATTCGCCGGGAACTTGAACTACACAAACGGGCAAACATTGGAGGTACCAAATTGCACTCGAGGGTTGTCCCATGGAGGCTCCTCCGACGCTAAAGTTCACCAAAGGTCCGTATTCCTATGGACGAGAGACTAATTAAGTCAATAATTGAATATTAAATTAAATGCGTAGGAAAATTTAACTTTGGAATGTGATGTGATGATGTTACAAACGAATATGAGGGACCTTTTTATACCCGGGAGATGAGCCATATGGGTCGTGTAGGAGAATTTGGCTTATGGGTGGGTCCGCAAGGAGAAATCGGCCTATAGGCACAAGAATGGGTTAAACCCCCCGGACTTATTTGAACCGACCTTTGGAGTTATTATATCAAGAATCTATTGGGCAATTATCCCGCACTTGATATCCAGAAGCGACATCTTAATCTTTGACAAATACATATTAAAGTAATATATAAACCGGATTATATATTAAATAATTTGGATTATCATACTCAAATACCTTGACTTAGAGTTATATGCATTTTCTTACAGTATTTCAAAGAAAATTAACCTTATAATACAAAATTGATTCTATCAGCTTGAATTAAAAGTTGGATGGTGACCAACTAACTTGATGATCTAGTTTAATTATTTTATTTTTAAAATTGATCGATCAATGTCAGGAGCATCATGATTGAAAGTCTAATTATTGTATTTTAGTTGTTAAAAAAATTAAGTCATAACATTGTTAGAAGGTTATATATTGACGCATGATATGCACATATATACACGGTACATGATAATTGTAGAATGTAATTGGCCTAACTGTTTTTTTAATAACACAATAATAAAGAAAGATAGAAATCTAAGCAAAAGCACGCACTTTTGGAAAGAAACGGAAAGCTTTGTCGGATTAACACCAAATTTTGACCATAACCAACCCCCAACAGCATGTTTTACTTAGGCAGACAAGCAGACCACTTTTTACTATTCCAAGATAAAATGTTTTTAAATATATATTCAATGGATTATGAAATAACAAAATAAAACATGTAAAAATAGAGAAATCCAATTATTATTGCTTTAAGACGTCAAGAAAAAATCAGAAATCTAAACTGTATGATACAATGGTGGTCTAGCACAAGTGACAACGATTATAGTGTCTCCATAACCAGGTGACTTAGCCCATCTGGCCACCACAAGCAATTGTGGGATGGAGGTCAGGGGTTCAAATCCCTGCTCCATCAAATTGTTTGTGGGGTGGAGGTCAGGGGTTCATATTCCTTCTCCATCAAATTGCTCCCCGGGGCATATGCGAGCTGGTGAAGATTTGGTGGGAACTCATACTGAATAGCATTCGTGTGGGTTCGATTCGGGGAGAGATCGTTATTAGTAGATCGGGGGGTCGAACATAATTGTTCTCTTTACCGGGAGGATCTGGTTGTACGCCGCCAGACCCGTCGTAACCGCGTCGTCGGTGCGTGCACATCCGCGGTTTACCTTGGCGGCAGCAATGAGGAGCCGGAGCTGTTGTCCTCAGGCATAGTCAGGCGTAAGCCTGGAAGCTGAGTTATCAAAAAAAAAAAAAAAAGATTATAGTGTCTCCATATTAAGCCTAATTATAACATTATTTTCACAAAGTAAGTGGTTAATGCTAGCCATACAGATGCCACTTCACAATGTTGAAAAAGAATTTTCAACACTTCCTGGCAAAAATAAATAAATAAATAAATAACCATATAATTACCAATCTACCCTTGGAACATCATAAAATTTTTAAGTCTAACATCCAACAAAGGCTGCCAGTTTATTTATGGTCCTCTTTCACTAAATTTATTGGGATAAAGAGACAGTTTTGAGATGGAAGAAAGATGAAGATAGATTACTTGTCTGATTCATGTTGGCTTAAACCAAAAAGTTAGATAACATTCAACTTGGACTTCTTCAGATCATTATTATTAAGAATATTTTTATATTGTTGCGCACGAAAACGGTATTTTATAATTTAATCAAATATAATTCATTTTATATTTTTATTTATTTAATATTAATTGTTCAATTGGCTCTTGATAATTAAATCGGTCCAAAGGAGTTAGGGTTTGTCCCAAGCGGTCGTTTTCTCCTACGTGGACTGACACATAGGCCAAATTCTCCTACACGGCCCACGGGGCCCATCTCCCAGTTATAAAAAGGTCCCTCCTATTAACTGTGTAATTAACTCATAATTAATTATTCTTTACGCATTTAGTATTCATTTATTGTCTTAATTCTCTCTCGTTTATCGTGCTGACTTGAGCGTCGGAGGGGTCTCCCCGGGACAATCCCGGGGCCCTCTAATGTTTGCGCGTGTGTGCAGACAAGTTCCCAATCGAAGGAGTTAGCAGTTCTAGGAGCAGAAGACGTGAAGACTTCCCCCTTAGGAAGAGGACAAGCTCGAAGACTTCCCTCTCGGGAAGAGGATTTTGGTCAACTCAGTTGACTTGGGTGATCTGCTCGAAAAAGTAGCATCATTTTGGTGCCATCTGTGGGAAAAGCCAAAGTACACAAATGATGCAAACTCGATCGCAAGCACATGACGATGGATCTCAAACTGCAGGACGAGGAGCTGGGACTAGCAAGAAGAGCAACCACCTGGAAGACGGGGAGCCAGCCCTCCTCCTCTTGGAGGAGTGTTGCCCCCTCATTCGTTTGCAAGAGGAGCGTCGCCCCCTCCTTCTTCATTTGCAAGAGGGGCGTCGCCCCCTCCTCCTTCTGGTGGGCTCCGCCTGTTGAAGAAATTCGTTTATCTCGGGAAACCCTCCAGGCTCTTTTGGATGAAGCTGCCCAGAACGCTTTAAGACATCAAGTCGCATCTGATGATGCAGGAGGACCCTGCTGGCAACAATCACGAGGAAAGAGAAGAAGGTCGCGACGAGAATCAGAATCGTGAAGAGCCGCCACCAGTTGAAGAATCTCAAGTTGTGTAGCCTAGCCTAGCCAACTCGCGGGCTACGGTGTTGATGAAGAAGAGCCCCTTGGCTCCAATGATCTTATCTGAACCATTGCCATCAGGAATCAAGACCTCCTACCTCCAGGAGTATGATGGTACTGGAGACTCGCATGAACACTTGGACAAATTTTATGCCAAGGAGGATCTCTACGACATGACGGATGCCTATTAATGTAAGGTATTATGCATTACTCTGACCAAGCGGCTGCTGAAATGGTTCAATCAGTTCCCAGTGGGGTCGATCTTCGGGATGACAAGCTCACGGAGGCGTTCATGGAAGTTCTCCATCAACAGAAAGTGTCCCAAGACCATCGCTTACCTCTTTCAGGTGAAGCAAAGGGAAGGAGATACATTGAAGGAGTTCATGAAACGGTTCGTGGTGGCCGTCAATAAAGTGGCCAATGTCCAAAGACGCGACAATCACATTGCCAGAGTCATCAATGTGATCTACGGATATCCAGAGGCAAAGGACGCCAGAGTGCCCTCTAGGAGTGTAACAAGGATAGAAGAGGACGCCCTGGGGAGAATCCGTCCAAAAAGTGAGTCGTGGAACAGTCTCAATCCAAGGGCATGCCAATCACCTTCAGCACTCAAGATTACATCCCAGAGACCCAAGTTCATCCCCATGCCATCGTCATATCGGTTATGCTGGCTAACTTTGTGGTCAAAAGGGTCATGGTCGACATGGGGTCGTGGTGGACGTCATATTCTAGGAAGCCTTCGACAAGATGAGAATCGATCCAGCACCAGTGGTTCCGGTATTGGCACCGCTGATTGGCTTCACTGGAGAGGTGATCAAGTCCTCGGGCGAAATCAACCTACCACTCACACTAGTCATGGATGCCCCTTACCAGGTCACGAAGATAGTCCACTTCCTCATAGTAGATGTTCCATCTCCGTATAACTTAATTTTGGGAAGGCCAAGCTTGAATCACTTCCGGGCTGTCCCATCTACGGTACACTTGAAGATGAAGTTCCCTACAGAATCGGGGGTAGGAAAGATTGTTGGAGACATAAAGACAGCTCAGGAGTGCTATGTGGCCACCTTGAAGATGAGCAAGCTACCAATATCTAATGATGAAAGCTCCTCGCAGCCATAAACGACAGGTCTCCCTGGACTCTCGGGGACTTTAGTATTTTTTTTTTCAGTAAATTTCCGCCCAAGAGGCGTTAAAAATTTATTTAAATTTCAGTTATGTTTCCGCCCATAGGGCGTAAAGCTTTTTCATTATAATGAATATGAATAAAAATGCTTTCATATTTTCTAATTTGATGTGATGAATGCAGTTAATGGTCACACTTGGCTAGGGCGCAATTAATGGCCACATATGGCCAGGGTCAATGACCGATTAGACGCTCTCCTCAACAAACCCCATTTTTCCGACTACGACCCCGGATGGGAGGGGCCTCCTCATGGGGGTCCTCATAATAACCTCCTCCAGCTAAGACCCCGGATGGCAGGGGTCTCCTCATAAGAGGTCCTAGTAATCAACCTCATCCAGCTAAGACCCCAGAGGGGATGGCCTCACCCAGCTAAAACCCTGGGTGGGATGACCCCTTCCGGCTAAAACCGTGGATGGGAGGGGCCTCCTCACGAGGAGGTCCTAGTAAAAATCTTTTTCCTTCGGCTAAGACCCCGAAGGATGGGGCCTCTTCATAAGAGTCCTGGTGAATTCTTCTTCACGATGAAAATGTGCAAGAAAAAGAAGATGAAACGTGCTAACACGTGGGGAAAGGTGTAAAAAATAATGCAATGACTTGGGGGAAATCCAAAGTGCGCGCCCTCCTCCGATATCCGGAGGGGCGCCCCATGGTGTTAAAATATGATATAAGATCTAATCTCCCGCTAAAAGTCATACGCATTTATTATAAGTAAAACATGACAAGGGGGCTAATATACATGAAGAAAATGGAGAAAACATAATGTCTGGTGGGGCAATATCAAAAATCTTGAGGTAAAGGGGATAGGTAAATATCCAAACACATAGAAGGAACATCTGGAAGCGCAAAGCAAGCCCTGGACAAGTGGGCATGAAGAAAAAACTATCATTGATCAAGAAGGAGGCACGTCATCTCTGGTAGCAGCAGCAGCCTCTATAGGCTCAGCTTCATCGCCACCAGCATCGTCAGGAAGATCCGCCGAAGCCTCAATATCTCCCTCTTCCTCATCTGAAACCCCACAGTCCAGGATGTCAATCAACTCGCTAGAAGCATGTTCGCCAAAAATATTTGGATCTCTATACTACAAGTGTACAATGTAGTTTATAGGATAATGGCAAGCAAGGTCGTATTCCTCAGGGATTGACTATGAAACACTTAGGCTATAATAACATCGCATTCCAATTTTATTGAAGTGACCGAATATCAATAGTTATTAAAAAATCAAATTAAAAAGAAAAAAAGAAATAAATTTGCGAACCCCACGAGTATTTTCAACAACTACGAAAGCAACCTTAGGCACATAATCTCAACATGCTTCTTCAAGATTAAATCCAATTAATGTTTAACAAAACTAATTCATGCAATTCTATGGATTCAATTCCTAAGTTAGTCTATTCTCCCTCCCGGACGGCGCATAAACAGCAAATTAATAACAATTGTAGGTCTCCCGACTTGTTACAACTATTATTAACTCCCAAAAGATCTATGAATTGAATGACTTCCCACAAACAGTTGTAGGTCTCCCGACTCGTTACACCCATTTATGTCTGAATTCGATTTCCGTATTTGTTAGAACTCCTCTTTCGAATTTCGCACTAACAAATATAACATGCAAATTATTGGCCAAAAATAAGCAATTAAGAATAAGCACTCGAATTCGTAAGATAGAACACATGAATTAATTAAGAAAATAATTAATCAAGATTTAATATGAATCCACAGTTTTGATTATGCCCTAAGATCCGGAAGATTATCCAAACATTGATAACAAATTCATAGAGAAACTTGAAATCAACATTGTGACATCGTTTAAGCATAGATAAGAGATCTAAACTAAGAAAGAAAACCCCTTCTTGTCAGGATGGATCTTCCTTCCAAGTCTTCGAAGCTCTTGTACTTCCGTAGATGTGAAAGGCCTTGTGGTGTTCTTCGAACCTAGCCCTCCTCTCTCAGAAGACCTTTGATCTTGTAATCTTATGTATTTTGGTGTGTTGTATGTTGTATGAATGATCATAGATGATCTAAATTCGTTCAGGTCTTTGTCCCCTTTATATAGGTGCTTTGAGAGATATAGGTGCTTTGAGAGATCACTGGTAGAGTTCTGATGAGATTAGGACCCAAAATCAGCCGCAGAGATATTGCACTGGCCATGTGGTTTCACACGGCCACCCCACACGGCTGTGTGGTCTCACACCGGCCGACCGTACGATTGGTTTTTGACTCTGAAAATCGTTGAAGCACTTCACACGATCGTGTGGTTGTTCACATGGTCGTGTGACTTTTAAAACATCCGAATTTGCTCATGGGGTCTTCATGAAAGTTGTAGCACTTTCTCTTAAATTTTCATAGCCACTTGAATCATCTCAATATCAATTTTGTAGAGAACATTATGGCCAAAATACTAAACCAGTGCTGGAAACTGTTAACGCATTTGGACGTTTATGAAGGAAATTCCCTTTTGTTCGATCGTGCATGCTTCTTTCCTTCACATATTTGCTCGTACCTTAGCTCCTGACATATACTTTGGAATGTGATATCGTTTTTTATCCAATTTAGCTCCATTTCTTGTAATAAGTTACAAGAATATGCAGTATCATGCCCAACAAAGGAAACCAACCAAAACACACTGAATATACATGCAAATGTATCAAATATATATCAAAATAAGCCCCTAAATGAACGTATATTTTCACGTATCAAAGCCTTCCCACTCCGACGTAGAAGTTTCCAGCAATGGGGAACAGCTCTTTCAAAGTAGACTAAAGACTCCTGCAACAACTCGGTGCGATACACCGAAGAAGCTTTGTAAGCATCAATCGAGCGGGACCTCTCCTAATCTAACTTATGGGCGCCAGTTGAAGTACCAAGAAAGACCTCACCCGTCTTCGACTCGTGGTCAAGCTGGGACTTCGCCCACTCAAGCTCTTTTGACAACTCAGACATTTTGCCATCATGTTGCGCTGCATCATCCGTCAAGCTCTTCACCTTATCCCGTAGCTGGCGGTTCTCCTCCATGGTCGCCTCTCCTCGATGGGTCGAAGCCGCAACAAGGTTCACAGACTACAATGTGATTTGTACAAGTCTTAGCCAAGTAAAGATACAGAGTATGAAGAACTATGAAAACTCACCCGAGCAAGGTCCCCGCTAAGGTGAGTCTCAATGTCCTTGAAGGACAAAGACCCAAGGCTGGACTAGTAATCAGACGATATAGCTTTTCGGGTATGGGCAGAAGCAGTATAGTCCCAATGGGACAGGATCCCCTCGCTACGATTCACTCCAACAGAGAAGAGAGATCGGGGACCAACACACTCAGAATCAACAACATCGGGCTCCATCCTCAGCTTCTTCCCTCCCGGAGGGCCATCGGAAGGATGAGGAGCCAGAGCGACATTAGTATGAACACCAGAGCGTGAGCTAGGGAGCCAATCACCCTCTTGGTGGGAAGGGCGCATCTCACTCTCCTGGGGAGAAGGGCGTGGCCTATCACTCCGAGGCGGGACACTCGAGCTCCCACCGGTAGCAGACTTCCCCTTAGCCTTCTCCTTCTCCTTGTTCTTGAAAGCCATCAATTCGGCGATGCTGTAACCCTCCTTACCTGAAAAGCAAGTGGAAGCAATATCATAAGAGGAAGCAGTTAAAATATACAAGTAAAGCAGGAAGCAGTGTAAAGAAGTAAATCAAGGCGGAATACCCAAGAACTCTCTAACATTCAGAAGATTTTTAAACAAGCCCCAAGACCTATAAGCCTCCGCCATCTCTCTTCGGGAGGAGGGAGTGCCTCGGCGACCATAACCTCAGAAACCCACTCGTGAGGAAGCTCCCAACTGTTATCTCTCACGTGAAAGAAATCTTCCTTCCACAGCCCACCAGGAGAAGGAAATCCATCCAGGAATTTACATTGAGGATGTGGGAAGAAATGGAAGAAGGTGTCACCCGGAGACCTACGGGCATAGAACACGGAATGGAACCCATATACGGTCGGAATCAAGCCCAACTGCCGCATGACATGCTGATATCCTCGTATACAAGCATAGGTCTGGGGAATCATCTGACCAACGCATGCTCCCACTGACCTAAAGATCGAGATGAGGAAAGCATCTGGAGAAAGTGTGAAGCCAACTGAGAAGATGTATAGATATGCCATGATGAAGCCCTTCGGGGGATGAGTTAGCATGTCATCTGGTCCCGAGGAAAACATCACAAAATCCGAAGGAAGCTCCATTCGCTCACGCAACCTACAAAGACAAGCGGAAGTCACTCGACTAGCCAACTATACGGGGACAACTGCTTGACTCCCGGGAGGAAGTCTATGTTGATACTTAGAAGGACGAACCTCTTCGGGACTATCACTTTCGGACTCTTCCTTAGAAGACTCGTCACTTGAACTCGAATCCGGCTCAAGCTCTACCTCCCCTCCATCAAAATACAAGTCTGGAGCAAGGGGAGGAATATCAAACTGCATGGAAAGTGTGGACATGGAACTGAACCATGAAAAGATCTCCCAGTAACATCTCGACCTCCAAGTGGAATGGAAGAAGTACTGAAATTCGGGGCTTGGCTCGAAACATACTAAAACTCGGGGGAAGATCGAGGAAAACGGGAAGAAAAATGGACCGGGAGGCTTGGAACACCCCCCGAGGGCGCGCCCTCCTCCATCGGGGAGGGCGCCCACATGCGCCCTTGTGGCCGCCCGGGGAGGGTGATAGGGGAGCGCCCTACATGGGCATCACCTCCTTCACCGCGCGATGCACTCCACCTCTCCATCAACTCTCAACTATAGCCTCACCTCAAGTCTCTCCTCACCTCTCACTTGTAAGAAATTTACTAAGTCTTCTACAAAGCAAAAAAATTCAAAAGTTGGGAGGTAGAGAGAGAGAATTTACCTTTGGAAGACATGGTCACAAGCCTCCACTCCAAAGTATCCTTGTGCAAAGTGGTCAAAGATTCTTCAAAGACAAGACAACATATACTACAAGCCAAGCTTGATATTTTCTACACCGGATTAGCTCCCGCAGTCTTCATCCCTCCGCAGCACTGGAGCTGGGGGACTTATGTTGGGGACGAAAATGGTATTTCATAATTTAATTAAATATAATTCGTTTTATATTTTTGTTTATTTAATATTAATTGCCCAATGGGCTCTTGATAATTAAACTGGCTCAAAGGAGTCCGGGTTTGGCCCAAGTGGTCGTTTTCTCCTACGTGGACTGGCCTATAGGCCGAATTCTCTTACACGGCCCATGGGTCTCCTTTCCCAGGTATAAAAAGGTCTCTTCTATTAACTGTAAGTAATTGACTCATAATTAATTATTCTCTACGCATTCAGTATTCGTTTACTATCTTAATTCTCTCTCGTTCACTGGTGCTGACTTGAGCGTCAGAGGGGCCTCCTCGGGACAACCCCCGAGGCCCTCTAACGTTTGCGTATGTGTGCAAGCAAGTTCCCAATCGAAGGAGTTTTCAGTTCCAAGAGCAGAAGACGAGAAGACTTCCCCCTCGGGAAGAGTACAAGCTCGAAGACTTTCTTCTCGGGAAGAGTACAAGCTCGAAGACTTCCCTCTCGGGAAGAGGATTTTGGTCAACTCAGTTAATTTGGGTGATATGCTCGAAAAAGCAGCATTATATATCAATATAGTTATTTCGTAAAATTGATTGACTGACAAAAAAAAAATCAACATAATTCTTATTTCACAAAATTAAATTAAAACAAGTGCAAATATCATAGTATCATACCATCGCCGTTCCAACCCACCTCCCCAAACCCAAGCAGAGGAGACGAATGAAATGTGTGAGTGGGTGGTCGCACACGCGTGGGCGTGGGGTGCCTTTATTGAAGAGGAGATCCAAATTACTTTGCAGATGAGGTAAACGGGTCATATGTGTCATGCTTTTGGGATCATTGCAATTATTGAACTCATGCACTCATTAATCGTAACATTGAATACCTAACCCATCAAAATCCATACACTTTTGTGTGCGTATTTATTTATGTATGTGAACGCGCGCAAGCGCATATGAGATTTGGAACAGATATCTCTATATATATAATAAATCGAGTCACTCATCTATATATATATATATATATATATATATATATATATAATAGCAAAATGATTTCTATAAATGTTTTCCCGCCTAAACGCTATTTCTAAAAATTTTCGGTACCTTTTTTATGCTAACTATTTGCTGATTTCCGTTTTTTTTGTTAAATTTACCTATAAAATAGAAAGTTTGACTTTAGATCGTTTAATTCTTTGAATTCCAATTTTATCGATTTAGGTTTTTTTGTTAAATTTACCTATAAAATAGAAAGTTTGACTTTAGACTGTTTAATTGTTGAATTCCGATTTTTTGTAAAGATTAATTAAAAAATAGACAGTTTGACTTTCCCAAAAAGTTGTGATCTTATTTTTCGGCAGTTATATAGACCAGATTTGTTTTCCTGAATATTGTACATGCAAAACGATCCGGATTGTACTAAAAACATTACCATAAATAATTTCTTTTTTTTTTGTCGTTGTAGATTCAGCAGATTCTCGAATTCTCTTGAATAATACCATAAATAAATTGATTAATCTTTTTTGGTATTACAATGGAAAATAAAATACTATACGAGATCTAAGTAAAAAAAAATACAAGGAATTTTACATTGGATGAAAATCTGCAATAAATAAAATAAAATTGTAAAGATCGAAATTGATTGTCTCATAATTGTAATGATCCGATTTTCTGGATTTTCTATGTAAAAAATTTCCTGCAAAAGGAATTACAATCAAACCAAAATTTATTCACTTACTATACTAAATTGCTAGATAATGCATATACCTTTTAAATTGCTCGAAATTTCCTATTCATACAATGTTCAAAATATATTATTTTTATATAGACTGATTTTACAATATTTTCGAAATCTGAATAAATTGTACACAAAGGAAATTCACAGCCTATAAATATTAGAATCATGATTTGTTAATTTCACACATTCGAAATAACTGCAAAAGCAAGAGGAACAATATATTTTCTTACACATCCATTTGTTTTTTTCTGGAAAAAAAATGGCTCCTGTGTTCAATCTGATTCGGGAATTAAACAATAGCAAAACGCTTTGGGCTATTAAGTTAAGGCTTGTGCGGAAGTATGAAAAGCCATCTTTCCACGACAACAAACAAATAGGGAGTATTGAATGCGTTTTTCATGATGCTTCGGTAATTCAGATTCTTTCACAAGCTTATTTTGCAATTTTTTTCTGCTATTTTTTTAATATATTATTCTCAATAACTAAATTATTTTAATTTTATAATTTACAGGGTGATCGAATTCATGGTTCCATCAGAAAGTATCAAATTCCCAATTTTCGGAAAAGTTTAAAAGAAGGCCATGTTTATGCAATAAAAGATTTTATTGTTGAAAAGCAAATGATAAATACAAGACGACTTCGGCACCAAATTAAGATTATGTTTTATGGAAAGACACACGTTTTTAAATGTTTGATGAAACGTTTCCTAGATTCATGTACAACTTCACAAAATTTAGTGATTTGGCTGATACTAATAAGGTTGATGACACAATGCTAATAGGTATGTTTTTATTTCATTTATTCTGTCATAGTAAATGTATTTGCTACATTGATATAAATTTACTAAACGTTTTTTTGTAGATATTATTGGAAAGGTGATTTCGATGCACTCGGCACAAAATAAAGATATCAATGGACGCCTTACCAATTTTTTGGATTTAACTTTGGAGGATCTAGAGTAAGTTATATTATATTACTTTAGATCTCATAGTTTTTATATTTGTTTTATATATTTTTAATTGTAAATTTAATATCATTTTATTATTTTAGAAACAATCGCATCACATGTACGCTTTGGGAGAATTATGCGGAACAGATTAAGCCGCACTTGGAGCAGGAATTATTTGAGCCGTTGGTTATAATTTTGCAGATGGGACGAGCAAAAGTTTTTAAAGGTACGTTTTTTTTTATTAATTTTTATATAATATATTTTTTTTTAAAATGTATGTCTGAATTTGTTCTGTAATTTAAAATTTTGTAATATCTGCTTAATTTTTCTGCTCTATTTATCTCCATTAGCATAAATCAACTCTGTTTTTGAAATTTCTAATAAAAAATATATATAATTTTTGATTTTTTATAATTTTGGAAAGATTTCACAATTGAACTATTTAATATTTCTTTACTTTTTTCGCACTATTTGTGTTTTTATTTTATTTTTCTTCAAATTTATTTCGATTTTTTGTTAGTAATTTAACTATTTAATAATTATTTTTTTATTTTGAAGGTCAAGTTAAGGTATCCAATACCTTTCATGTTACAAAATTGCTTGTGAATGATAAAGTTGCCGAGATACAAGAGTTCATGAAGAGGTAATATTATTTGACAATTTTCAATTATTGAATATTGAATATGTTATCTACGTTTATTAACAATATTATTTTTTAAATCAGGATTTTGAGTAGCAACAATCCTACATTCTCTATCAGTCATGTTAGTTTGCCCTCTGCACGGACGGCTAAAGATGAACTTGAAGCGCCGGATGCATCGGTAAAAACTGTCGATTATTTGTATGATTGTGAAAAGGTACTTTTATTTTTTATAATCCCTTTATTTAAATAATAATTTTAAATAAATAATAAATATTTATTTGTATATATTTTATTTCTATTTTACTAATCTATATATATATATATATATATATATATATAGTAGTAGTTTTGGATTTGTGCAAGAGTCGTTTCAATTTCGGAAGATTGGTGTTGCGTGTACTAACTGTGGGAAGAAGATGTACCAAGCAGTGAACAATTTTTATTGTGTGAAGTGTGATGATTTGTTTCACACAGGGGTTTTGAGGTAAATTTTTCTTTTATTTTTATTTAGGTTCTAATATAATCAATTTATTATTTAGTTGGTCTAATATTAATTTTCGAATAAAAATTTTACTAGGTACATGATTACTGTCCAAGTTGTTGATGAAAGTGCAAGCGCCACTTTACTTTGTTGGGATAGGGATTGGGAAAATCTGATTGGAAAGTCTTGCACGGATTTGAGAAAGGAGCATCTTGAGGTTTTTAACTTATTATATATATTTTATGTTATATTTTTAACACTTATTTAATTTTTAGGAATTATTGTAATAAAATTGTACGAATATTTGTAGCGTGGAGGTGAGGAATTGCCTGAGGAACTATCTGGACTCATTGGGAAGAAACTTCTTTTCAAAGTGCAAATAAAATCTGAACAGCTCCATAATTATTCTGGTATCTTTTCCGTTGCTAAGCTTTCGGCAGATCCAGATTTAATTTGGAAATATGGAGTGATGAATCTCGAGAGTCAAGTTATTTAAATATTAATTTTTTATTAAAATATTTATTATAAATGATTACTATAAATCAATAATTTAATTTTTTGATGTTCAGGAATCGGATTTTTTGTCCAAGTTGCGTAAATGATGATGTTTGTGATGATAAGGTGTAATTTTGTAACTTATTATTATTATTTTGTTTTTTTATATTTGTTATACTACATTACTTTTTTTTAATGGGACTAAATAAATTTTTACTATTGTTGTATATGTTTAAATATTAACACAATATGTTTTTATTTGTTTGTAGGAAGAATCTTCATCAGAATCTGAAGTTAATACTCCGATTAAGAACCTTAAGAAGAGGCCTCGACGTCCGAATCTCCTTTGTGCAAACGTAGATTGTGTGAAGATTTTTCTTCATCAACCACTTCTATGAAGTGAAAAGTGTTATAAAGATGGAGGATGAGAAGAAGGATGGCTAAAGGAGCCTTTAGTGATTCATAGTATAGTTGTTTTTGGGGAACAATGAAATTTAATTTTAGTTGGTTGGATGTTTTCACCACAATTGTGGTTAGTTTTTTTTTCTCATTGTCTTGAGAAGAATACTTTTTAATTGGTTTTCTTGAGTTTTGAGCGTTACCTCTTAATAATAATTCAAAGCATTTATATCTATTTATTTTTATTGTTTTCTTTGTGTTTGTTTTATCTAACCAGTTTGTTTATAGCATCATTTTTTTAGTGGATTTTCTGTTATTTTTTATATTGTTTAGTTAAAAGTTTTTTTAATGGATGTGGTCGTGGGAGAGATAATATGTTGTATATGTTTCGATTAATAAAAAACAGAGCAAATATGCATATTTTTTTAGGTTTTTTAGTTATTTATTAACTTTAAAGCGTGAATTTGTTTATAATTAATTTCTTAGGGTCCACTATGTTATTTCAATTTTATATAAGTCAATAAAATATTTTAACTAGGTATTTGTATTATTTATAATTTTTTTGTAATAATTTTTTAATTATAAATCAGAAAGTAATTTACATAAATTTAAAGATCTTTAGTTTTTTATTGAAGGATGTTTTAACCAGCAGGATTCCACTACAAACACGTTGTAAGGTCAAGTGGTGTTATTTTGATGGATCTTAAAAAATACAGAATAAATATTACAGATCTAGAAGAAGTCAATTAAAAAATGAACACTAAATAAAGATTTAACCATTAAAACCAACATGATTCCAATACACTTTTTGTGTACGGTCAAGAGGTTTTATATGGTTTTTGATTTATTATACTTCACAAGCATTTAAATTAAGACAATACAATAAATAAAAAATAGAACAAACATGTCAATAAAAATCAGCATCAGCATAAATATTAACAGCAGGTCTAAAGATCATTTGATAATCATAAACCATTCATCACCACTTATATAGAACATTGGATGTAAACAATGAATTGATAAACATAGAACATTACATTGAACACATTCATCTTATAAAAAAAAATCTGCAATTTTTTAAAATAAATTCGAAATTATTCTATGTTTATCAATGATTCTGTAAATAAACTAAAGTCAAACAAGATTATATTTACTTATATATAAAGATATTGTTTCAATGTAAAACAGTTAACCTGGTTATTTAATATGTTTTTTTTTTTTTTTTATTACAAAAATCTTTAAATATCTTACAATATTCACATGCCTAATACAATAATAGTGTGAAATTTTATTCTATGTATTTCGTTGTAAAATTTTTTAACAAAATCTGAATCAGGATACTATACAAATCACCTTATTCCATTATATTCAGACACATACCAAATACACTTACTTAATTTCACTATATAAAGATTCCAGGGTTTAGTTTATTCAGCACATTCCTCACATTCCCTCAAAGCAGATCACACCGAAAACTTCAGAACACACCCACGTAACGATCATCATTCACATAGATTATAGAACATCCTATTCACGAGTTATGAGGAAGCTCGCAGTCACAACATAGTTGGGAATAAACGAAAAATTTGAGTCCAAATGAACAAGGTAATTTATGAATAAAGTTGCTCCATCTATTTATTATTATTTTTTTTTGTTTGTTAGTCGTTATTTCATTTAGTTCTCATTCACATAGATAGATATGAATTCCATAATATATGTTTCAATTTATAGTTTCATGTAAAATACTTATCTTTAAAATGCTGAATACAATCTCTATGGATTTGTTTGCATCGAGTTCATTGATTGAGCTCGCATCAAAACGAAAAAAAAAAGTTAATAGTCATATATGTATTTTCTAAATGAATAAAACTTTATTTTAATTCATGTTTATATTCAAACAGTAGAATAATTAAGTAGATAATGATTATTAGATATGAAGTTTTGATATACTTATCGTATATCATAACATGTTATTGTATTTCGATTTCTACTCTCTTTCAATATTATCATTGTACCGCAAAAAATATGAAATACACATTAGGCAGAGAATAATTGTTGAAAAAATTAGACTGGTGAAAATTACTAAACAAAATTGGAATTATATAAACTTATCTTTTTCGGACTTACGCACCCAGGGGGATGAACGGAGCTTGAGGTAATTTCACCCGATTTTGGTATTGTATCCTTTTTAACCAACAGATCATATATATATAAAAAGTAACATTTCCATACTACCCCAGGATTCCACTACAATTATATTGTAGGGTCAAGTGGTTTGATTTATGCAAGTTCGTAAATTGCAACTTAAACAAAATCCATTATCAGAATAATCAACTCGAGGCTAAATGGCACACTAGGCAGCAAAGATTTTATACTAAACCATATAAATAATTGATACAAAATTATGCTTTAAAATTTCTTGAAAAACCACAAATTTTCTTATTTTCCCAGATTTATTAAACTCTGTTAAAATAACAACTGAACAATAAAAATTTATATACATCTATTTAAATAAACCCTACATCTACCTTCAGTTTTCAAAAGAGCAACCCACCATTAAAATGAGAAATGAACATTATGTTTTGGGTTTTCTTTTAGAATAAAAACCCTAATTTGTTTATATCTGCATATTTGTATTCTTGATTTACTCAAAAAAAATTCTAAAAAAATGAAATCATGAAATATATCAGAAATTATATATCTATAATTTTTATACGAGAAATATAAAAACTATGAATATCACTTTGAATTTTTTAAAAAAACATCTATATTTAGCCCGTTGGATTTTTTAAAACACCTTTTTCGAAATTTAACTATAAGGCATAGATTTTTTGGCCTTTGTAAAAATGAAATACAAAAAATTTCATACACTTTTTGTGTCTGTAAAAAATTAAAAAAACAAATACCAGCAAATCGAAAACTCTAAAAAGGAACGGCTGGAAGTCTTACAAACCGCATTTCGTGTCTGGAAAAAATTATAAAAAAATTACAATAAAATGAAAACCCTAAAAATGAACGGGTGGAAGGGCTTACAAACCTCATTCCACCATTCAAACCCGAGGTACAGACACAAAAATCAGATCTAACGAACATTTATGTTTTGATTTATAAAAGTTTTTTTAGATCTAGAGAACATTTTATAAATCTGGACTTATAAAAAAATAAACACAAAAATTAGGGTTTTCGAGTTACAGATCTACAAAAAAAAAAATCTAACATTTTAACAAACAAAAATACTGATAAACATATGTATATGAAGAAGAACAAGTATTATGGTTTTTTTAAAAAAAAATCAAAATTTCTTACCCTTGGAAAACCAAATAATCAACAGAAAACAACAAATTTTTAAGTTTTTTTTTAGATCTAGAGAACATTTTATAAATCTGCACTTATATAAAAATAAACACAAAAATTAGGGTTTTCAGGTTACATATTTACAAAAAAAAAAAAATTCAAACATTTTAACACACAAAAAAACTGATGAAACATATGAATATGAAGAAGAACAAGTATTAGGGTTTTTTTTTAAAAACAAAAACAAAATTTCTTACCCTCTGAAAACCAAATAATCTTCTGAATCAACAACAAATTTTTCGATTTAAAGGACAACATTTCTATGTAAATGTTGTAATCATTTTGTTAAAATGGTTTATAATCTGAAATCGGATGACAAAAATAAAAAAGAGATTCAAATATTTTGCAGTGAAAGAATAGAGAGAGATGAGAGAATTTTCGAGATTGTAGAGAGAGAGAGAGAGTGAAAAATCTGAGAGAGAAAATGATAGAAGTGAGAGAGAGTAAAGTGAGAATTGGGGCCGATTTTTTCGGATAAGAACAGACCCCTTCATTTTTTTCACATCCGTCGATTTTGGACACGTGTTATCATCCGGACCCTTAATTTTCCACTCTCAGTCTTATGTTGGAATATTCCAGAATATGGGCTATGGGTCGGTTTCTAGGGGGGTGGGTTATTGGGCTTTGATTTAATGGGATGATACATTAGTGAATGGGCTTTTTATTTTTTCTTTTGGGCTATATTTTAATGTTTAGTTTAATTAAATTAAATTTTAAGTAAGTTTAATTAATAATAACTATTATTTTGTTTATTATTATTATTATTGTTATTCTATTATTATTACCTTTAATATATTAAATTTCAAAAAAAATTGATGAGTTTTATGTATTATACGACTTTTTTATTAATTATATATACATATATTATTAATATAATATTATCTATACTAATTATTAATTATATTATTATTAATAAATCTGTTATATATATACATATTATATACGTATTAAGATTTTGTATTAAGTTATTTCATTTATTATATATGTATTAAAATTATATTGTATTATATAAAATTATATACATATTAAAATTATTATATAATAATAATTCAGATTAAAACTATTTGATTTTATAATTATTATTATTATCATTATTATTATTATTATTATTATCATTATTATTATTATTATTATTATTATTATTATGCAATTAATACTAGCCGATGTTATAATTATTATTATTATTATTATTATTATTATTATTATTGTTATTATTATTATTATTATCGTGATTATTATTAATATAATTATTATTATATATTTATTTATTTATTATGGAATAATCAATATATTTTGACTTATATTAGTTAATTTTTATATATAAATTTTATTATATTTTAATTTTAATTTTAATTGTTTTTCAGGAAATATAATAATATCTAAAAGGACGTCTTTTGAAAAAGTCTCATCAAGTACAAAGGTATATCCATTATCCAACAGTCCGCTCAGCGATATCACAAATGGTATGTTCAATTATTGTTTTTTTTTATTTTTGTTATAAAAAAATGAAATACTAATTATGATATTAATTTTTTAAAAAAATTATTATAGTTTCTGGCGCACGATTACTATCCGGAAGAAATATCGTTAATCGTTGCATATCTAATTATGGTTCTTCCGGGACACTCTCTTCAATGAGTTCGAAAGAAGTTGTAGTAATTGATCTAACAGAAGATGAACCGAATGATGCCCATGTTACTTCAAATGAGCCGACAACATATGCGAATTCAGCTGTTAACGTAAATGCAATTGAGCTTATTGAAGTATTAAATCCTTCACATAATGGTGAGTGCAATTTTTGATATCTGTTAATTTCATATACGAGTTTATTAATATTGTTTAGTATAATTAAATGATTTAGTGTGTTTATTGGTTTTTTCAGAGTATTGGGATACAGGTGATGCGAGTTATAAATGCGAATTTTGTGGAGCTTTATTTTGGTTTGAAGAGAGACTATCCTCCTCTACAAAATCAAAGCCTCGCTACTCTTTGTGTTGTGGGCACGGAAATATTCAACTTCCGCCAATCAGACAACCACCAACTGTTCTTGAAGATCTATTGTTTGGAAATGGAAATAAAAGCAAGCACTTTCAAGAAAATATACGATCTTATAACAATATGTTCTGTTTTACATCTATGGGAGGAAAGATTGACACAGATGTGAACAAAGGTAGATGCCCACCAGTTTTTCGAATGTATGGCCAAAATTATCACCTAATTGGAAGTTTGTTGCCGCCTGATGGATCCACTCCCAAATTCGCTCAGCTATACATATATGATACGGAGAATGAAATAAGTCATAGGTTGAATTCCGTAAGGTTTGTTTATTTTTTTATTATATTTTGTTTATTATACGATACGGAGAATGAAATTTTTAAACACAAATTTTATTTAATTTTTAAAAAACAATGTTTAAATTTGTAGGCAAGGAAGTGATAGCAATAATTTGCACGAAGTTATCGTATCTGAATTGAAGAAAATGTTGGACGAGAACAATGTTCTGGTAAAATCTTTTAGAATGGCAAAAGAAAAGATTCGACAACATGGATATTCAGACGTAAAATTACGTTTGATTGGTAGAAGGAGTACGGATGCTAGGACATATAATATGCCAAGTACCAGTGAGGTCGCCGCTTTGATTGTCGGTGATTTCGATCGTGCTTTAGGTGATCGGGATATTGTTATTGAAACAAGATCTGGTCTTTTGTAGCGGATTAATGAATTGAATGCTTCTTATTTGGCCTTGCAGTATCCGTTACTATTACCTTATGGTGAGGATGGTTTTAGAGAAGATATACCATTTTCAATAAATAAGACTAATAAGATCTTGGTGCGGAAAAACAATTAGTGTGCGTGAATACTTTGCGTCTGCATTACGACGAGAGATCATGAATTGGCTACTATTTTGTCTTCTCGGAGATTGTTTCAACAGTTTGTTGTTGATGCATACACAATGGTCGAATCTGCTCGATTGAAATATATCCGTTTGAATCAGAAAAAGCTTCGTTGTGATATATATAAAGGCTTGACGGATGCTGTTTTGCGTGGTGATATTGATCCGAGTACTCAGGGCAAACGCATTATATTACCTTCAAGTTTCACCGGAGGTGCTAGATATATGATACAGAATTATCAAGATGCGATGGCTATATGTCGATGAGCGGGTTATCCGGATCTGTTTATAACATTTACTTGCAATCCTAAATGGCCAGAGATTGTTCGTTTTGTTGGAAAAAGAATCTAAATCACGAAGATCGAATAGGATATTGTTTGCGAGAATCTTTAAACTTAAGCTAGATTCTCTGATCAAAGATCTTCGGCAAAATAAACTGTTCGGGAAAGTAATTGCAGGTTAGCATTTATTTTTTAAATATTTTATACATATTTTTAATAATATATTTAATATTTATTTACTTAGTTTAGTGTCTCAAATAATTTATTTTATTATTTTATTGCAGTTATCTATACGATAGAATTTCAAAAGCGTGGCTTGCCTCATGCACATATATTGTTGTTTCTGGCAAATGAAGACAAATATCCAACTGTAGATGACATAGATCGAATCATATCAGCTGAAATACCTGACGAGAGAATTGATCCATGTTATTATGTTGTAGTAAAGGATCATATGATTCATGGTCCATGTGGTGATGTCAGGAAAAACTCTCCCTGTATGGCCGATGGTCGTTGCACTAAACATTTTCCCAAAAAATTTGTGGATGCGACTACTTTTGATGAAGAAGGTTATCCGCGTTACAGACGCAGAAATGACGAAATAATAATTGAGAAAAATGGTGTGCCGTTGGACAACCGATATGTGGTGCCTCATAATCGTAAGTTGTTACTCAAATATGGAGCTGACATAAATGTTGAATGGTGTAACCAGGCCAGATCTATTAAGTATCTATTCAAGTATGTAAACAAAAGAAATGATCGTGACAAAGATCATTTTATACAAGCACCAACGATGAGGAACGGGAAAAACGTTGATGAAGTGAGCATGTATTATGATTGTAGGTATATATCGTCATGTGAAGTCTGCCGGAGGTTATTGGGGTTTGAGATTCAAAGATACAAATATCCTTTCGAACGACTCGAAAGCCTTCCATCTCCCAAATGATGAGTGTTATTTTCGGTGATAATGAGCGAATAGACGATGTGCTTAGTAAAGATTCAGTTAAGGAGAGCATGTTTTTAGCATGGATGGAAGCAAATAAAATATATCCCGAAGCCCGTGAGCTAACCTATGCTGAAGCCCCAACAAAATTCACATGGAAGAAAGAACTCAGGAAGTGGATGCCAAGAAAAATGGGGAAATCCATAGGTCGAGTGTTTTTCGTTCTTCCAGGGGCTGGTGATATGTACTATTTACGGTGTCTTCTCAATATTATCCGTGGGGCTACGTGTCATGATGACTACAAGAAGGTTAACGGTACTCAACACTCTTCGTACCGTGACGCTTGCTATGCTCTTGGTCTGTTAGAAGATGATAGGGAATATATTGATGCAATCATTGAAGCGAGCCATTGGGCTTCTGCAGAGAGTCTCAGAAGTCTTTTTGCGTCGTTGCTATCATCAGAGTCTTTGAGCAGACCAGAAGAAGTATGGGACAAGTGTTGGCAATATCTTTCGGATGATATTCTACATAGACGTCGACGTCTTCTCCAACATGAAGGTATTATTATTATATGTTAAATGTCATATTTTTATTTCTAATAACATTATTTTATATATCTTATTATTTATTCAATGTCTTATTATTTGTCTTGCAGAATTGGTATTGAGTGAGAACGAGATAAAAAATCTTGCTTTGTTGGAGATTGAAAGAATATTGAGGAAGTCGTGGCACGAGTCTACGTGATTTTGATACGATGCCCTTTCACGATCCGACAATCCGGGAATAGCGAAACATATTGATATACGACGAGCTGCGTTATGATCGTAAAGCTCTTTTGGTAGAGCACAAAAACCTGATTTCCAGACTCAATGACGAACAAAAAAATGTTTACTCTAAAATCATGACAGCAGTGGAATCAAATAAAGGTGGTATGTTCTTTGTATACGGATATGGGGGAACAGGCAAAATATTTTTGTGGAGGGCTTTATCTGCGGCTTTGAGATCAAAAGGAGAAATTGTGTTGAACGTGGCATCGAGTGGAATAGCGTCTCTATTGCTGCCTGGTGGAAGGACTGCCCATTCCCGTTTTGTTATTCCTCTAAACCCAAATCAAGAGTCAACTTGCAATATCAACAGGGGACTCGCTTTTCGAAAGTGATTATTCGTTGTAAACTTATAATCTGGGATGAAGCCCCAATGATGCACAAGCATTGTTTTGAAGCCGTGAATGAAACTTTGAAAGGTCTTTTAAAATTAATCAACCCACGGAATGAATCCAAACCTTTTGGAGGGAAAACTGTTGTGTTCGGTGGTGACTTCAGACAGATATTGCCTGTTATACCGAAGGGAAGTCGACAGGACGTAGTCAATGCCACGATAAATGCATCGTATTTGTGGAAAGATTGTACAGTACTGAGATTGACTAAAAATATGCGTCTTCAAAGCCTCCGTCAGGAAGATGATTATGCGGATTTGGCCCAATTCTCAGAGTGGATAGCAAGCATCGGAGATGGAACAATCGGAGGATCTAATGATGGTTGTGCCACTATCGATATACCTAAAGATATTCTTTTGGAATCATCTGGTGATCCGATTGCAACAATTATAGAGAATACGTATCCAATGTTTAAAGACGCCATTGATGATCCTACTTATTTGAAAGATAGGGCGATACTCGCACCGACTCTTGATGTTGTTGAGTCGATCAATCAATATATGACGTCTTTAAATTCTTCGGAGGGGCAGACTTATTTGAGCTCAGATAGCACGAGTAAATCTGACGCTAATATTGATTTCTTGCATGATCTGCATACGCCAGAATTTTTGAATGGTATAAAATGTTCCGGCGTTCCCAATCATGAGCTGCATTTGAAGGTTGGGACTCCAGTCATGCTCCTGAGGAACATGGACCACTCCACTGGATTGTGTAACGGGACTAGATTGGTGATTACGAGGCTCTCTAGACACGTACTTGAAGCTAAAATTCTCAATGGAACGCATGAAGGTCATAAGGTGTTGATACCGCAAATGACACTAACACCATCGGACCTCAGAATTCCATTCAAGTTTCAACGTAGACAGTTTCCTCTGATCGTGTCTTATGCAATGACCATAAACAAGAGTCAAGGCCAATCTCTCTCAAATGTTGGTCTGTACTTGAAGAATCCGGTATTCAGTCAAGGTCAATTATACGTTGCCGTTTCCCGAGTCACCAATCGGAAGGGACTGAAAATATTAGTCTGTGGCGAAGATGAATCAAAAAACAAACAGACGCAAAACGTGGTGTACAAAGAAGTTTTTCAAAATTTGTAGATATTAAATTGTTCGAGTAGATGTTTGTACATTTTCTATTTTTTTTAATGTGTAATAAATTTTATAAACATCCAATCTACACGGTCGAACACAACAAACCAAATATCGTAAAATACAATAAACTTCATATTGTCCAATATTACACTTGCCGTGCATCGCACGGGTAAAGCACTAGTAAATATTAATCTAATCTTTTTCCACCCAAATGACCTTTTTGAAATTAGTAAAATACGATTTCTTCATTTAACGTTAAATTTGGCAAGATAGTAACTCACTAGGGATGGCAAAGGGGCGGGATTGGGACGGGTTTGGCCAAACTTAGAACCCGCCCAACCAAGAAGAATCAAGACCGTGGACCCGCCCTGCCCCACTCCAAAACCCGTCGGGGTGGGTCTAGATCCCCTAAATTTATTTTAATTGCAATAATTTATTTTTTTGCATTCGTGGCCAAATATTTAAAAGCAATCCAATGCCAATAGGTAAAAAAAATAAATGTAATTATGAAACTTATTATAACTACATTTTATAACTATTTAGCTACTATTAAAATTTTGTTTAAAAAAAATATTATTAGGATCTTCCAATAGTACTCAAATACTACTCAAAATAAATATTCAAATTACAATATTACAATATTTTTTTAAAAAATAAATTACAATATTATAAGATGTTATACTAGTAAATTAAAATCAATATAACACTCAAATATAAAAATAAATAATCGAAAATATCTAAATACATATTAAAAAATATAATAAATATTAATGTGGCGGGTAGGTCCGGGGCGGGTCCTATTAGACCCAGGACCCCCCAAACCCGGGCGGGTTTTGCATTTTTAGGCCCTGGACCCGCATCGAGACGCGTTTAACCGGGTCTAGACCCGTCCCGACGGGGCGGGCTTGATGCGGGAAACCCGCCCCATTGACATCCCTATAACGCACGTTTTAGAGGAGATTCTAATCAATTTATTTATGGTCATATATTAATTATTGATTTTAGTTATTGAAAAGTACACTCCTATAGTAAATTTTACAATTATTTATAAAAATTTGACTATTGGATTAATAGTAATCAAATTTCTACAAATAAATAACAATAAAAATAACTAAATCATTGATTAATTCCGATGATATTTTTATAATAATAGTATTTGCATAACAAACATTTGAGAAATAAAAGATGGAGACACTACAAGAAAAACGTTAATAAAACCGATGTCTAATGGAGAAAAATACCAATGTTGAAATCCCTGTTGTTAAAGGGGGGTTTTAACATCGATTTTCCACCGATGTCAATAAGAGAAACAACATCAGTGAAAAAACGATGCTTATTAAGAAACATAAGCGATGTTAAAGCCACTGTTGTTAAAGTGCGGATTATTTCACAACGGTATTCCACTGATGTTGTTTCGTATAACCACATCATTTTGTATCATTGGTGTTTAACCGATTTTGATTCTAGAAACCACAACGGCTTAAAAGTGTTGTTGTTTTGGTTTAGTTCATTACGAAATGACATCGTTTCGAATTCGATGTCTATATTAGAATAACTGTTGTCGTTACATTTTAACACATCACTTTATAATTGATGTTGTTTGTTTTCTAAACTGAGTTCATTTTCTTCAACAATATTGTGTTTTTTCACTCCTCCAATTAACCACGATAGTACCAATATTCACAAATCTAAATCAACTAACAATTAATTACAATCAAAATTAACATATATAACATGCATTAAGCCATCCGTTCAAAATTTGCACAATGAGTATACGTAAAGGCCAAAATGTGGCTATACAAATGAGTACTTAAAGGCCTTAATGTTGCAACATCCTCACAGTTCCAAATTTGTCTTTGCAAATCCTTACTAGTTAGGTTCTAAACAAATCCAATGAGTGCTATTGGAAATGGAACAGATACATCCTGAAACATCCTTCGACCTCACTGGTACAAACACAGAAGCATCCTTTGACCCATCTGGTAAAATAACCTGAAAATATGGGAGCAATTCCTTGTGCAATAAACCTAATTATAGCTAATAAATTATGAAATCAGAACTTATGATCAAATTGGCACAAAAGTGTCTTAAGTACTGTGAACTAATTATTAAAAAATACTAATCATGAAGACATTCAGTCATATTTATGTAATGGGATGGAATGACCCTTCTCTGCAGTATGAATCTAAGAGCCTAACTCATCTAGACATGCTAACAAACACACGCATAAGGCACTTTAAAATCAAATCCTTTGCATTCACTTCTAACCACCCCCACCCCACCCCTCAGTTTCTTATTTTTCTGAATATTTACCAACTGCCAAGCCCATATTCTTATAAACCCCTCTTTTCGCTGATTACTACACAATTTCACAAAAAACAATCACAAACAAAAACAGTAAGGAAGAAACTAGGAGGTTTATTAACAAATTTAACTATTCACAATTAAAATTTTAGACAAGTCAAGGGTAGCTTGAATGCATATCCTACTCAAACATGTGATCTTGTATGCATTGCGCCCACTCCAAACGCACTTCATCAATTTGTGCTGGAGTGTATTTACCTTTTTTGAACTATGAACACATACTATATTAGTAAAATCCAACTATTAATCTTACTGGAAAAAACCAACTAATAATCACTTTGCAAAATTATAAATTACACAATTTTAAATTATTTGAAAACTTACTTATCCTAGATCTTAATTGAAAATATGAAACTCTTAGGAAATAAATATTGAATATTAAATACAAGATTTCAAAAGTAAATAAAGGAAACTAAAATCTGCCCTTAAGGTTACAATACATAGAAAATATTTATATTAAAAAAATTCCTTACTTATCCTCACAATTCACCTATAAATATGAATTCTCAATATAGTCATTCTTACTGTAAATTTTCTCTGTAATTTGAAAATCAAGCTTAATAAAATTCCATGTCTATCATTCTCTCCCATTCAGAAAAAATTGCACCAATTCTCACACTAATTAAGGATATCAATATGGTAAGCAAAAATAGGCTATAAAAAAAACAGGCGTCTTGTCCGACTATATGAGAACCAGCATACAATGAGCGAAAACAATGTGAACTACAGCTTGGAGCAAGTATTTCACAACGCATAGATCTGTAATTTATTTATTTTTATATCATTAAAATATTTAAATTCATTGAAGAATAAATGACTTGTAAATTTCAAGTTTTCTTATTGAAGGGTGATTGAGTATATGGAATTTATAAGAAAAGACAACATTTCAATGTATAAAAGAATGTTGCTCGAAGGGGAACATGTATGCCATAAAAGATTTCGTTGTGGCTAATAACACCATAAATATAAAATGGCGAATTCAAAATACATGATTCTTTTTGGAAAGTTTTGAAGGTCCCAAAATCATGTATAAACCAGATCTTGAAACACTTTGTATAACACGCAATGAAAAAATAACACACGATGTAAAATTTATCTACAAGTTATAAATAACTTGTAGAAGTGTCAATATGATAAAATCACATGTTGAATTTGTATTGTTTACAACTCAAATCTCAAAGTATCAACTAGTCTAATAAAACAAACTCAAATCGAGTAGATCGTAACTTTGTAAATCAGCTTGTCCAACAAAACAAGTGTATGAACTCTCGTACCCTCAAAGAAAAACTAATATGGACGAAAAACACAACAAGACGTCAATCTGGACTAGATGTTATTCTGGATGTCAATGTCATTTGAAACAACACTTCTAATAACATCTGCTTCAGTACTAATCTTTTTAAGCTCAGGCGTCTTATTGCTTCTGTGAACGAATCTCTCTTGCTTTTTCTCTCTCAATTTCGTGTGTATGACCTTGTCTGGGATGAGAGGACGTGCTCCTCTTTATATAAGTTGGTTTCCTTGAGTCCCAAGAGTCCTACAAGAACATGGAAACAAAGCAAACACAAGTATAGACGGAATAGAACTCTTTAAGTTAGGAAACAAGATAATATCTATCAGGAGTCCTACTTTATTACTACCATATCAATATCAAAAAAATCTTTCCTTATCAAGATAATCAGAAACTTTCCTAGTCAAAGTAAAATACAATCTTTCCTAATTAAGATGAAATCTTTCTCCAAACCAAATCAAATAAGATATACATAGAAGAATTATAGAAACACAATATCTCTATCCATTAAAATCATGTTGGGAAAATAACGACAGATTAAAATCTCTAACAATCTCCCCCTTTTTGTCAAGAAAAGCGAAACAACAAAATCTAATCAAGAAGAAATCAGTTGGAAATAAATTTTCCAACAATCTCCCCCCTTTTTGCCATTCTGGACAAAACCATCACAGTTAACAATAACATTAAAAAAGATCAACAAAACTCCCCCATAACGAAAAATCACTCTTTTTCGAATGTAAGTCAGAATGTGACTAAGAATGTCATAACATTTTCTGTAAACCTAAATGTTAATCAAAAAATAATACAACACAAATAATACATAGATATCAGACCAAAATCAAACACAATTCTTAATATCCTGCTCAAATACAGAGAACTCCCCCTAAATTTTAAGTATCATAATTAAGATCAATCAACATGTTCAAACAAACATTCATCAGACAAAATATCACAAGCTTTTTCTCCCCTTTTTTGTCCAGAAAACATAGGTAACCAGATCATGTATACTGTTTTGCATGTTTTTGAGTATTATTTTTGTGTGTTTTTGTTTTTTTTTTTTTGTGTGATTATGCATATTTCCATAGCTTAAAGTATTGGTTATAGTGTCGAGTGTTACGTAGGGTGTTTTTTGTCATTTTTATAGGTTATGATGAAAAGAGGCTCGAAAACGGATGAAAAATGGAGAAAACGGGCATAATGACAAACATCGGCAGGTAGAAAGAAAGTGCGGGCGTGCAAAGACACCGCGGGCGCACGCGTGGCGGCGAAGCTTGGCGAGCATCGCATCACATCGCGGGCGTGCAAGAAAAAACGGCACATGGGGAAGAAGCGCGGGCACGCGAGGAAGGTCGTCGATCAGAATCGTGCGCGGGCGCGCCCGGTGTCATGCTGAACACGAAATTTCTTATTTTTATCCGATTTTTGGCTCTTCCACCTTGTTTAGGACTCTAGGCTTATAAATAGGACTTGGGGAGCCCCTATTTTTGACACACTCTCATTCATAGCACTTCTATACTTTAGTTTTTGGTATTTTTCTCTTGCTTTCAACATTGGGATTGCTTGGGTTCTTCCCCTTGAAGTTATTTTTGCTTCTTATTCAAAGAGTAAGATTTCTTCATCTATTTTGTCTGATTTCAATTGTTGGGGTGATTATTATTATTGCATGATCATGTTTATGATTGTTTTGTTTCCTTCAATTGAGATTATGATCCCATCCCCAAGCATGAACTAATTTCCTTGTTCTAGGATTATGATGATTTGATTCAAACAAACAAGCATGAGTATTGATTAATTGATCTGCTTTCCTGAATAAATTGTTTTACTTGTTGATTGATTGTTTGGCCAACTCTTGATTGTTTAAGGGGATAATTGAGATCGATCGAAGATATTATCCCTGGATTAAATTTATTCAGGGGGTTAGATATGAATCAGAAATGTATTATCTAACCCTAGGTTTAATGAAAATAGCAAATTATATTGGGATAGCCCTAATCTGTGAATACAAGAGTTATCAGATCTAGACCTAGTCTTTGCATGATTGTTATATTTGTTAAACGCATGATCAATTAATTGATATTCTGCTTGCAAGTTTGATGAGATGAATCCATAATCCTAGACTTTCTTCCATATCTTTTTCTCCAAAGTTTAATCCTGCTTAGGTTTAATTTATCTTTTTACTTGTTTTCTTTTAGTTTAAATAAATCCAACAAATCTGGTTAGAGTGTTTAGGTTTTATTTTCTATCAATTGTGATACATAATAATTATTTGCCGACTAAGTCTTCCTTGAGAGACGACTTGTGGTTAATTTGCTACCCTACAATTGATCTCGTTCTCTTGCGAGGATTGCTAGATTTATTTTAGGTGTTTAAGCGGTCGAACAAAATTTTGGTACCGTTGCCGGGGAAGGCTTTAGGCGTAATAATTATTGTGTCCATTTTCCGTGTTTTTTTTAGTTTAGGATTTCTTCTTGTTTGCTTTTTGATTTTTACCCTTATTCCACCGGTACGTTTGATTTGTTTTCTTAAGTTTGTTTATGCAAGGTCGTAGGAATCTCAATCTGGAGCTTGCACCTTTCGTAGACGACATTCACCGCGTTCCGAGACGTATAAGGAACGAGGGGGACAATTCTTTGGTTAGTAGCGAGGATTCTCAGGACCACGTTCCAATGGAAGAACAAACAAACGAGCCAACAATGGGTGACAACCAAAATGGAAACAACGCGGAGGCACGCCAGCCTTCGATGCGTGAGTTCGCGCGCCAAATCATCGGAACCGCAACCTCTTGCATCACTCTGGGACAAGCAGCACGGAACTATGAGCTAAAGAATATACACTTCAATCAGTTATCGTCTTTCTATGGAATGCCCAATGAAGATCCTCTCAACTTCATTCGGGAATTCTATTCTGCCATTCAAACTTTTCCTCTGCAGGATTTGAATGAGGATCAACTAAGGATGCGCTGCTTTCCACATACTCTAAAAGATCGGGCAAAAACATGGCTTATGTCTCTACCTCCCAACTCTCTTACTACTTGGGAGGCGGTGTATAATAAGTTCAGGTACTACTCTCATCAGAAAACTTCGGATCTACGAGGTAAGATAGCTCCCTTTTGTCAAATGGAAGGAGAACCTTTTCATGAGGCATGGGATCGCTTCAAAGATTTACAGACTAAATGCCCACATCATCACTACCCATTAGAATTGTTAAACCAATTTTTCTATGATGGATTATCACATAACTTTCAATATATGGTTGACAATGCTACTGGGGGTGATATGGGTGTGCACACCGCCCAGGAAATTTATGATATTCTAGAGATGATGGGTGATAACTCCCAACAAAAAAGTGCCCGAGGCAAACGGGCTACCGTGAATGAAATAGCACCAAGTTACGATGTGACAAAACAATTGGCTGAGTTGACTAAACAAGTTCAATTGTTGGCTACACAGGGGCATCCATCTAGTGCCCCTCCCTTTGTCGAGTCATGCGGAATTTGTGGTGAATTTGGTCATGGGGCTAATGTTTGTAATATGGTGGTTGATCAACAGGTTGAGGACATTAACGCTATCCAGGGTTTTCAGCAAAGGCCTCGTAATGATCCCTACGCTCAGACTTACAACCCAGGTTGGCGGAATCATCCAAAGTTCAGTTGGGAAAATTTGCAAAATCCATCTCAAATCCATCCGAGGCCACCTCTCCAAGGTCAGTCATCAAATCAACCTCGGCCTCCATCGATTGAGGAAGGTTTGAGCTCGTTCATTCAGGTTAGTAAGAAAACTCAAGAGGCCAACATTCAGCGGTTTGAGTCTGTGGAAGCTTCATTCAAACGTCTTGAAACCCAAGTTGGTCAATTAGCCACCCAAATGGGTGAAATTGCTCAACATGTGGTAAATAAAGGAAAGTTACCTAGCCAACCAGAACAAGCCCAAGCCGTCACCGTGCTACGAAGTGGTAAGGTTATTGATAACAAAGTTGAAATTCCATTTTCTACTACTTTGACTAACCCTGTAGGTGACGAGGAGATAGAGAATGCGTCAAATTCAAAAACCATGCACAAGGAAGAAAAGGGGAGTAAGGAATCTGTCTTGCACAAAACCAACAATCCTTACAAACCTCCAATTCCTTTTCCAAGTCGCCTTCGGAACGAAAAATAGGATAAGTAGTTCTTGGATTTCTATAACATGCTATCTAAGGTTAATGTTAATTTACCTCTCCTAGATGTTATACGAAATGTGCCAGCTTATGTCAAAATTTTCAAAGAACTAGCATCCAACAAAAGAAAGTTTGGCGACAATGAGAAGGTAATAGTTTCCGAAGTGGCAAGTGCGATTCTTCAGCAACAATTGCCTTCTAAACAACGAGATCCAGGTAGTTTTGTTATTAAAATTGCAATGGGAAACGGTAAGGAAACTTCCGGGATGCTCGATTTGGGGGCCGGGATCAATCTGATGCCTTATTCTATTTTTAAACAACTTGATTTAGGGGAATTGAAGCCCCACTAGAATGTGTCTTCAACTTGCTGATAGGTCCATTCGGTACCCTAAAGGTATTATTGAAGATATTTTGGTAAAAGTGGGTGATCTCATTGTCCTTGTTGATTTTGTTGTATTAGAAGTCGGGGAAGTGCAAAATCAAGATAATGAGCACACACTTCTGTTAGGCCGCCTATTTATGGCCACCACGCACACACTTATTAATGTTAAAAATGGACGCATGACTATGACTGTTCTCGGGGAAACTGTGACTTTCTCTATTTCTGATACTAAACCTATCTCCTCGCATGCATCACTTGAAAATTGCTCTTTCGTTGATTTAATTGATGGGGCGGTTGAAAACACCTTCTTGCATGATTATAGTCTTGACACTTTAATTCTTGAGCAAGATGATATTTTTGACGTCATGGAAGACGTATGGGCAAACCTAAAATGAGGGGGTGATGGAAATATTCGCGTTAGAAGATGTGGATAATAAACCCCAACAAAAACTAGAATTGAAAGAACTCCCTAAACATTTAAAATATGTGTTTTTAGAAGCAGGTGAGCAGAAGCCGGTGATTATTTCTGCTGTACTTTCTAAAGAAGAAGAGGGAGAATTGTTGGTGGTTCTTAGAAAATTTAAAAATGCAATTGGATGGGGGTTGAGTGATATCAAAGGGATTAGCCCTACTACATGCATGCATAGAATTATTCTATAAGAAGGGGCTAAGCCTAGTAGAGAAGCTCAAAGAAGATTGAACCCCGTTATGATGGAAGTAGTGAAAAAAGAGGTATTAAAACTCTGGCTGAAGGGTGATATACCCAATTACGGATAGTGAATGGGTGAGTCCGGTGCATGTTGTACCAAAAAAGAGTAGGATAACAGTTGTAGAGAACGAAAAGGGTGAAATTATTCCCACTAGGACCACGATTGGATGGAGGATGTGCATAGATTATAGGAAGTTAAATGCTACTACTAAAAAAGATCATTTCCCCCTTCCCTTTATTGATCAAATGCTTGACAAACTTGCAGGACATAGTTTCTATTGTTTTTTGGATGGATTGTCAGGTTATTATCAAGTAGCTATCGCACCGGAGGATCAAGAAAAAACTACTTTCACATGCCCGGTTGGGACTTTTGCATTTCGACGAATGCCATTTGGACTTTGCAATGCGCCAGCAACTTTCCAAAGGTGCATGTTTTCAATTTTCTCTGACATGGTTGAGGACTTCATTGAGGTATTTATGGATGATTTTTCTGTATTTGGATCCTCTTTTCGATTGTCTTAATAAATTGGCTAAGGTTCTTGAACGATGCATTGAATGCAATTTAACTTTAAGTTGGGAAAAAAGCCATTTTATGGTGACAAGCGGAATCGTTTTAGGCCATGTGGTTTCAAAAAGAGGGATCGAGGTTGATAAAGCTAAAATTGATGTTATTGAAAAACTACCTCCTCCCATTAGTGTTAAGGGCATTAGGAGTTTTCTTGGGCATGCTGGATTTTATAGAAGGTTTATTAAGGATTTTTCAAAAATTAGTCAACCTCTTTGTAAATTGCTTGCTCAAGATGCCCCTTTTGATTTTGATGAAAAATGTTTGAATGCTTTTAACACATTAAAAGAGAAATTGATAACTGCTCCTGTTGTTGTTGCTCCTAATTGGTCATTGTCTTTTGAAATTATGTGTGATGCGTCTAATCATGCTGTAGGGGCCGTCTTAGGACAAAGAATTAATAAATTGCTCCATGTGATTTACTATGCTAGTTTGACTCTTAATGATGCACAAGTAAATTACACTACCACTGAAAAAGAACTATTAGATGTTGTTTTCTCTTTGGATAAATTCAGATCTTACATTGTTGGGTCTAAGGTAATTCTTCATAGTGATCACGCAGCCCTGCGTTACTTGTTGAGTAAGCCACAAGCTAAACCTAGGTTAATTCGGTGGATTTTGATGTTGCAAGAATTTAATGTTGAAATAAAAGATAGAAAAGGGTGCGAGAATGTAGTAGCAGATCACTTGTCTCGTCTCACTCTTACTGATGATACTCTTGCTTCTCATAAAAATGAGCATATAATTGATTCTTTCCCCCATGAGCAATTATTTGAGGTTACTTCAATTCCTTGGTGCCGACATTGTGAATTATCTTGCATGTGGAATTGTGAGAACTAATCTTTCATTTCAAGAAAAGAAACAATTTTTATCTACTTGTAGGTTTTACTTTTGGGATGACCCATACCTGTTTAGAATCTGCAAGGATGAAATTATCCGAAGATGTATTCCTGAAAATGAACAGAATGATGTTTTGGCATTTGTCATGAAATGCATTGTGGTGGGCACTTTGGAGGCCGTAAAACAACCTTTAAGGTTCTACAATCAGGACTCTATTGGCCAACATTGTTCAAAGACGCGCATAATTTTGGGCTGACATGCGATAGACGCCAAAGAACTGGAAATATTAGTAGGAGGAATGAAATGCCTCTGAATAGTAACTTGGTACTTGAGATATTTGATGTGTGGGGTATTGATTTCATGGGCCCTTTCCCTAAGACTTTTGGTTATGAATATATACTTGTTGTTGTTGACTACGTGTCCCGGTGGGTTGAGGCAATCCCCACGAGGACATGCGATGCTAACACTGTCATCAAGTTTGTGCAGGAAAATATTTTATGCAGGTTTGGATTCCCGGGAGCTATCATTAGCGATGGGGGAAAATATTTTTGCAACAAATTGTTCGAAAAATTGATGAAGAAAAATGGTATCACACATAAGGTAGCTACACCTTATCATCCTCAAACTTCTGGGCAAGTAGAAACCACCAACAAACAAATAAAGGGGATTCTGGAGAAGACAGTAAACCCTACAAGGAAAGACTGGGCTACCAAGTTAAATGATGCACTCTGGGCATACAGAACAGCTTATAAAATAGTTTTGGGAATGAGCCCCTGTAGACTAGTTTTCGGGAAAGCCTGTCATTTACCAGTTGAAGTGGAGCGCAAGGCATATTGGGCTATCAAAGCAACGAATTTCGACTTGGACAAAGCAGGAGTTGAAAGGAAGTTGCAATTGTCTGAACTTGACGAGCTTCGTAATGACGCATATGAAAATACGCGAATATACAAAGATAAAGTCAAGCGATTGCACGATAAAAGGATTATCCATAAAAAGCTCGAACCAGGTATGAAGGTCCTTTTATTTAACTCACGATTGCGGTTATTTACAGGGAAACTAAAATCAAGATGGAATGGGCCATTTGAGATCGAAGAGGTATACCCTTACGGAACGGTAAAACTACTTAATCCAAGGACTCATGAATCTTTCAAGGTAAATGGTCATCGGGTTAAGCCATATTTTGAAGGAATATCTCGAGATGAAAAAATTGAGAGCATAGGCCTCGAAGATGTCACTTAAGAACCGTACTCAGGTATCGTCAAGCTAAAGACGTTAAATAAGCGCTTCTTAGGAGGCAACCCAAATTTTTTTTCCTTTTTATATTCTTTTTATTATTTTTTTTTATTTTTTTCGACTAACTGTATCTAATGGTTTAATTGAGTTTTCTCCTTTTTGTATAAGTTAAAAACAAAAAAAAATCAAAAAAAAAATTGATGCAGGTGCAGGCGCGCGGGCGCGCACAACAACGTCCGGACGGGTGCGCGCAACACAGCACAAGAAGGCGCGACGCGCAAGGGACGCCAGGCGCGCGGGCGCGCGCGACAGTCAGCAGACAGTTTTAAGTTTCGCGATTTGGGGTTTTGAAACACAATTTTTCACCCCCAATTTGAAAATCCTCCATATCCTTCCAAATTCTCTCTACCTAATCGCAAAATTCAACGGTTAAAACCACATTCTGCTCTGATTAACCAATTCTAATCGATAAATCATGCATAGAAGGACCAAAAGGGCTCAAAATCAACAACCTAGGGTGGAAGAAAATGACCCGATGAATCCGGTGGATTTAGCCGAGCAATTCGATGCCCCCTTTCCGATTTATTTCGAAGAAGAAGGCCAAAGGTACACTAGCCTACTCTCTCGCGAGGTATCTCCATCTACCTTCTTGTCTATAGATACATTGCAAGAATTGGGGTTGCTTGATGAATTTATGGGATTTGTAAAAAATTTTGGATGGAAAAAGTTTGCCCCACTTACTTCTAGGGTGTTGATTGAGTTGGTATTGGAATTTTATACGACATTGCATTTTTCGGATTCACATCTTAGGAATTTTACATGTCGTCTATTTGGGGAGGAATGTGAAGTAAATTTTAGAGTAATGAAATCTGTTTTTGGGCTATCTAGGCATGGTGTTCGGGCAGTGCCCAATTCATTTAACCCAGCTGAATTTTGGGCAGAATTGACGGGTTATAATAACTTTTCTACAAAGGGAACCCCAAATGGTTTTATTACAGATGTTGCCTTATACTTATTGCACAAATTCATTACTCACTGCATTTTTGGAAAATTTGAAAGTAGTCGGGTGACTACCTCGGAGTTGTTTTTTATATGGTGCTTTCGTTGTAACACAAAAATTTACACTACGGCATTTATTTTCGACACTTTCTACCGCAACCTTCGAAACCGTAAGCATAAACTAGGTTTGGGACACTTAGGCCTTGTATGGTTATGTTTCCATGGACTATTTCTAGTTTCTAGTGTTGGAAAATAAATTTTCAAAATTTATTGGTTTTCGTGTGAAAACTGGAATTATGTTTGGATGAGTGAATGAGAATGAGTTTTATGTAGGTTTGGAAATGAGATTATGTTTGGTTAAGTAGTTTTGAAATAGTATTTTTTGTATATAATAATTTAAAAATTGATAGTGATGGAATATTTTAATTGAATATATAATATTATATTTGTAAGATTGTAGGCTAGTGGGTCCCATTAGATATATATAGTAGTATTTTAAGTAGATAAAGTTGGTAATGGAGGGTCCCACATATATAATTGGGTTAAAAAATAAGAATAGTGATTGATAAGTGATGTAGGGTAGTGTATAGGGTTGAGAATTGAAATTGTAGGTTTGAGATGATGTTTTATGTGAAAAGTGGAAAATGGAAATGATGATTTCCATTGGAAATTTCAGAAACAAACATGATTCCATTTCTATGAATAGTTGGAAATTGGAAATGTGGCCTTGGAAACATAAACAAACAAGGCCTTAATTTCCAAACCAGCTATTCATTTCAACGTGGTCCCCAATAATCTCGACCACCTTGTTGAAATTCCATATGGGTCCTTGAACACAACTTTGCTAAAAAATACGGATTTTCTAACAAAAGAAGGCACTTTAAAGGATCCCGCCTCCCGGAAATGTTTTCGTAGTGATACATGGAACCCGATGGGTATTCTACCATACCAACAAGAACCAGCAGGGGAACAGTTGGGACACATGGGCGAAGAGCACGAGGGTGATCCTGATATTCATCCTCCACACGAGGGGTTACCACCGCGAGTTGATCCATTTACAGCCGGCCCCTCCACCAGCACCAGTCAGGGCCCTACCACCGGTTGGGAGGCCGTTATGGGACGCCTCGATACTATGCAGAACCAGTTTGACCACTTTCAGCATCAAATGACCGGGCTCCATGAACTCATGCGAAACATGAACACGAGGGTCGAGTCCATTGACACTCGAGTGCAAAACATTGAACAAAACTGGGTGAACATGTCTTTCTCGCCATTCCCGCCTCCACCCCCTTCGGATACACATCAGTGACACTTTTAGAGTTTGTTTTCTTTTTTATTTTATTTCCTTTTGTGTGTGTTGCATGCGTATTAGTGTGTTTCCATTCCGTTTTGTCATTAATATAGTTTTAATGTTTCTATTTTGGTATTATGTTTCCTTTCACATATGTTTTTTTGCAGAATTGTAGGCAGATGTATCTATCAAGCCATTATTCAACCATTGTATTTTTCAGGGACGTTTCTTTTTCCTTCTCTTTTACTTTTACGCATTGAGGTCATTGCGTGATGTAAGTGTGGGGGGGACATTTAGTCGCTGTAAGAATTAGGTGATTGTTTATGGTTAATTTTTTCAACTTGCCTATTGATTATCCCAAGTTTAATAAGGGTGCTGTTTAGTCAACTTGAAATAGATGTATTAATTTGAGTTTCAATTATGAAATGACTTTGTGAACTTGATACGTAGGATTTGACTAAGTCGTGAATTAGCCTTTGGGGTGAACAAATGAGGTGACGATTAATCAATAGCCCGAGTTGTGGGGCTTGAATTACGAGATTTCATTAATATGAATTAAGTTAAAACCCTGTTGTGATTTGTGTGTACACAAAATTGCTAGCCTTGCGGAAAAAAAAAACATTATATAGCAAAAAAAAAGGGCATGATAGAGCTATATAAAAAAAAATAGAACAATCGAGATTATACTCCACTGATTGAGCTGCTTAGTAACTAGGAGCATTCATGAGCCCCGTGTTTGACTTTTACGTAAAACGGCGGCTCAAAACATGAGTATGGGAAACTACCCTAGGAGCCTTTGGAAAACATCCGAGGTTTACACCTACTGGAATAATATCTCGAGAGTTCTTGCGCAAAAAAAAAACATGGCTAGTAATTGTGTGATTGGTTGTGGGAATAAAAGGGTTGCAACTTTTGACACAAATTTGAAATTTAGTAAGAAAGGTCAAACACTTTGGTTAATGTTTAATTTGAGCCAAGTGAGTTTATTGTGAAGGTTGGGGATCGATGAAGAATAATCCGAGGTAGATAGAACATTGTGTTATGGATTAATTGATTCTCAAATAGGACATTATATTTCTTGTTGGGTTTGTTGGCATTATTATTTGCTTGTGGGGGAGTTGTTTTGCATGTTTTTGAGTATTATTTTTGTGTGTTTTTGTTTTATTTTGTGTGTGATAATGCATATTTCCGTAGCTTAAAGTATTGGTTATAGTGTCGAGTGTTACATAGGGTGTTTTTTGTCATTTTTATAGGTTATGATGAAAAGAGGCTCGAAAATGGATGAAAAATGGAGAAAACGGGCATAATGACAAACATCGGCCGGTAGCAGGTGCGCGGGCGCGCACGGCAGAGGCGCGCGGGTGCGGATCACATCGCGCGGGCGCGCAAGGAAGATAGCGCGCAGGAAACAGCGCGGGCGCGCGAGGAAGCTCGGCTGCAGCTGTGCGCGGGCGCGCCCGGTGTCGTGCTGAACACGAAATTTCTGATTTTTATCCGATTTTTGGCTCTTCCACCTTGTTTAGGACTCTATGCTTATAAATAGGACTTTGGGAGCCCCTATTTTCGACACACTCTCATTCATAGCACTTCTAACTTTAGTCTTTGGTATTTTTCTCTTGCTTTCAACATTGGGATTGCTTGGGTTCTTCCCCTTGAAGTTATTTTTGCTTCTTAATCAAAGAGTAAGATTTCTTCATCTATTTTGTCTGATTTCAATTGTTGGGGTGATTATTATCATTGCATGATCATGTTTATGATTGTTTTCTTTCCTTCAATTGAGATTATGATCCCATCCCCAAGCATGAACTAATTTTATTGTTCTAGGATTATGATGATTTGATTCAAATAAACAAGCATGAGTATTGATTAATTGATCTGCTTTCCTGAATAAATTGTTTTACTTGTTGATTGATTGTTTGGCCAACTCTTGATTGTCTAAGGGGATAATTGAGATCGATCGAAGATATTATCCCTGGATTAAATTTATTCAGGGGGTTAGATATGAATCAGAAATGTATTATCTAACCCTAGGTTTAATGAAAATAGCAAATTATGTTGGGATAGCCCTAATATATGAATACGAGAGTTATCAGATCTAGATCTAGTCTTTGCATGATTGTTATATTTGTTAAATGCATGATCAATTATTTGATATTCTGCTTGCAAGTTTGATGAGATGAATCCATAATCCTAGACTTTCTTCCATATCTTTTTCTCCAAAGTTTAATCCTGCTTAGTTTTAATTTTTCTTTTTAATTGTTTTCTTTTAGTTTAAATAAATTCAACAAATCTGGTTAGAGTGTTTAGGTTTTATTTTCTATCAATTGTGATACATAATAATAATTTGCCGGCTAAGTCTTCCTTGAGAGACGACTTGTGGTTAATTTGCTACCCTACAATTGATCTCGTTCTTTTGCGAGGATTGCTAGATTTTTTTTAGGTGTTTAAGCGGTCGAACATATACTTCCCCTGACTTGGATACAAAGTTCAATTCACATTCAAAATTTTGAGGAGAATAAAGGATCAGAAATCTTTGAAAATTTTGGAAGACAAGCATCGGAAAATGTGATCAAGAACAAAGAAAAGTCAAAGATTTTCCATAAATGAGAATTCCAAACAATATGGAGATAGAATCCTACAAATTCAATGACACTCTTAACCAAAGATATAGATAATTATGAGCAAGATATATTCAAATATTCCAAGTCCTTCAAACCGCGTATAACTCCAATTTTCATCAAACTCCACAAATTCAAAAGTTAGGAAAGAAAAATAAATATCACAAGTCATATATGAGGAAAGCCAAATTTCAGTTAAGTTGTAAGAAATTCACCATGATATGCAACCTAATTTATGTCTAAACGAAAGAGAATAAGAAAAAAAATCACACACATCATTGTGTAATGGAATGTTACAGTCGTTGTCGTTTCAAATGTAGTAAGACCTTGAAAGACACCTGTACTGATAGATTAAATGAATTGCAAACCGAATACCCAATATAAAGAATTTTCTAGTTTTTCTTAATTTTTTTTAGAAGCATGACGGATTTAGCCAGTGGGTAGCTTTCAACTAGTCCAAATGTAGCTCTTTTTCACATGATCATATCACTTTAAATACCTTTATATAAGTAAAAATTGGTCACAAGGAGTAGCTTTCACACAGAGGGCAGGTAGTTGTTTCCCTCAAAGGCCTCCAGCCACGATCTATTTTTTTAATCAACCGGGAATAAACAAGTAAAAATGAAATTATCGGAAATATCAACTCACACCGGCTTTCCAAGTGAATCTCACTGGTTACTAATTTAAAACAATGACATACTGTTCCACACATGCAATATGATCCTATGATGCACGATGATTAAAAGAGATGAAAAACAAATATGCATTGCATGGGGATGTTACAGTAGGTGTTATGTGCAATGTTGTAATATCTCATGTAACATTTCAGAGAACACGCAGACCAATAGATTTTCTCATGGTGGAAAACCTCTCAAAATCCAAAGTCTTGGTGAATATGTCCGGCAACTGATTTTTGGTTCCAATATACTCAATGCGAACAAAATTTTTCTCAATTACATCTCGAATAAAGTGGTGTCTAATGTTAATGTGCTTAGTGCGAGAATGATGAACATGATTTTTTGAATCGATTTTCACCATAAATGGTTAAAATATCACAAAGAAAATCATTTTCTTTTCTAGTGAATCGATCAAAATTCTCATGCATACAATTAATCCAAAGATCATTTTCCAAAGCATCAAACCTAATCAATTTATCAAGCATTTTAAAATTCACATGTCCTATTTTTGATGCCATATTCAGTTTCATTCAATTGTACACGATGAAAAGTTTGGATTCCTCCAAACTGGTAGCAATTATCAACTGATATAATTCCTACTAGAATACACAAATTAGAATCATCAAACACTTTAGTTGCTTTATATTTTATTAGGGTTGTAATTTTGGTTAATTTAATTAGGCTTGTTGTTTTTCGATTTATTTTATGAAATGGAGTATATTCGAACTTATGTAGTTCTTGTCCGATTATTGTGATTTACATTATTCTTTTTTAAAAATTTCATGGTTAATTGCTTAGGGTTAGAAAATTGGGGTTAGAAAATTAGAGTCAATTCTTTTCTGATTTTAGAAAATTAGGATTAATTCTATTTTTATTCTAGTCCTAAAATTAGTTTAATTAAGAAATAAACTAGTTCTCCCAAATTGCACCTCAAGATGAGGTATTTCACTATTTTTGTTAGGCAAGTAAAAACTTTATTTGTAATTAGTGGGAACTTTATTTTGCTCAAAATGAGCTCATACCGATATTATTGATTTTTTTTACAACCTTGACGCAATGGTTTGATTTTGCTCAAGATGAACTCATGCATATATTATTGATTTCGTATTATTTTTCCACTTACCACCGAAACAAAAAATATGTGAACTCATAATTGGTTTGGATTTGTGGACATAATATTACTTGGAAATGGATTTTATTTGCAGACATATTAGTTATGGATTGACTCAGCTTTGTGGATTGATTTGTTGTCAATTTCCCCTGTTAAGGTAACTTCAAAAACTCAATGTATGTATAAATATATGTATATATATTGCATGCATTTGTATTGGTATATATATGAAATTGGTGGAGGAGGGGATGCATACTAATAAATTGTGTTGGTGGATGAATTGGACATAAATATGTTGATTTTGATGTGGATGATGAGAATAATAGTTAATATATTTTAGAATGCTAATTTTTTGTGATGTATTAAAATTTAGGTTTGTTTCTCTTTTTTGTTCTCGGGTGCACTGCAATATGTGTATTTTGAGAAGCAAGGGGAGATGCTGCCAAGATTTTCACGTGCATGAATAACGTATTATGCTAAGGAAACTGCATTTAATAAGTGCACATTCTTGAATCGGATGGGGCCCTTATCAAATTGAATTGCAAAACAACTGGATATCTTGAATATGTTGTTGGTTTTGTTGGTGATTTAATTGAGTTGGTATTGTTGATGATAATTTAGTTTGTATTGTTAATGAATAATTGAGTTGGTATTGTTAGTGAATAATTGAGTGGTTTTTGTTTAGATTGTGACCAGACATTGTTATTTAGGGGAAATGCTGCCGAAATTTTTAGAATACTTTTTGTTTTGTTGAAATATATATCTGGTTATGTTTTTTATTTGTGTTTGTTTCGTATTATACATTGGCATTGTTGATTTTTAGGAAAGTTATTGTCGAATTTTACTTAGTATATATTGTTTGATTTACTACATATATCAATTAATTGTATTTCTTGTTTGCAGAAACACTAGGTGGGATCCGACCGTTGACAGACAGATTCATGACATGTTCATGCATCAAGCCTCTTTGCGCTACAAGGACATGGTACACTCATTTAAAAGAAATAAAGACAAAAAAGGAAAGCCAAATTGTGTGCCTGATGATGGAGATGCACCGTTGTAGATCCCAAGGGGTGTGAGTAAGGTTTAGAAGGCGGAGGTTGAATAAACCTTACCAATTTTTCGATTTTAGTCCTTTTAAAAATAACAGAGTTAACTCAAATAGTTGTGTCCTTGAGGGACAGCTAAGTTGATTATTCAGCTGAGTTAGCCACTCAACAGACTCGATAGAGCTGTTGATAGAATAACTCGGTTGTTTAACCTGAACTTTAACTTGGCTGTATTGGTTTTATCAGCGGAAGACTTAACACCCTTGATTTGTTTTAAGTTTATTTTAACACTTGATTTTTAGCACTTGGTTATTAATCAGTTGGATAGAAAATATGAGTTTTAACAGCAGATATGATGTAAGTATGCAGAAAGGTAAATATGCTGAAAAATAAATGACACGGATAATTTTTATAGAGGTTCGAAGATGGGGTAATTCTTCTAATCTTCTCTTCTCCAACTCCTAGAGGAATCCACTATGTAACAGATCAGTTTACAACGTGGTGAACAATCTATAAACAGCCTTGGTCACACAGCTGGCTTCTCTTGCAACTCAGCTTCTTCGCAGGGCAGTTGCCTTGCTACTTCAGCTCACTTCTCAAGCTCTTGGATTTGATCAAGAATCCCTCCAATAACTTGATACTAGTTCGACCTTGAACCTTCCTACAATCCTCCTTGGAAAGTAGACCCCTTTAGATTCTTCAAAAGTTTCCTCTTCAACAGATTTGAGGTTGTCTTTCCTTCACAGCTTTGTGTTGGATCGATTTCCTTCGAGTTTCAGGCTTGAGGATTTGCTTGAATATACTTGAGAATATTGCAGGTTAATTGCTTGAATATTGCTTGCTTGTTCGTGGTTCAGGTAACTTTTTCTCAATAAATTCCTCAGCCTTTTATAGTGAACTTTTGAAATTTTGCCCATTGAAGAGATAGGCTAATTTCAAAAGTCACTTTGTCTTCGTTGGCTTGTCTTGTCTACAGTCCTTGATGTTGACATTTCCTCGTATTAAATGCCTTGCAGCATTGCAGATTTTCTGACATACGGTGTAGTGCTTCCCATTGGTTTATTCCTTTTGCACAAAACTGGGACTAACACTTTACTTCTGACAACTCTGGCATGTTACTATTCTGAGTAACATTCTTGACTTTCATCAATGGATCTAACTCAGTTGTCTTGACTTGACTGCTGGCTTTTTAATCCTCAAGTGACTTTAGTCTGCTCCAGACTTTGGATGACTTAACTGTCACTTCAACTTGAGACTTGGCTTCCTTGAGTTGACTTGACTAACTCTTCTCACAGTTGTTCCACAGCTGATACTCCTTCAGTCGAGTTCTTGATCTTCTTCTTGGCCATACTCAGCTGATATACAACGGAGTCTTCAATTTAGTCTTCCGTTGACTTCTTGTATTTCTTGGCATAACTGTCTTGACTCAGCTTTCTCAGCCCAATCTATTACAATACAAATTACAAGGAAAATTGGGTGCCAACTTCCTAGTTTAGTTTTACATGGTATCATCAAAATCTACAAAATAAATTTCCTAACAACCGTCAGGGACAAATGTCTCCTTGTATTTTATAGACATATGTCACCTACTTACTGGACATACATTTGTATTTTATGGTTTGCATTATATATGGATGTTTTGTATTATCTTCTACTATGTTTGATGCAGATGTGTTGTTAATAAAACTATTATATTGGCTATTATTCATATTTTATGTAGTTTATGTAAATGTATTTTGTATTTGAATGTGAATTATTTTTACAGGTTTTTACAGATTTTAAAATATATAAAAAAATCAAAAATTCAAAACCAATTTTAGCGACGGACAAATATGTCGCTAAAAATAATCAAAAGTTTAAAAATAGCAACGGATTTGTCTGTCGCTAACTTTAACAATGGCCAAATATGTCAGTAATTAGTCACTATTCTATCGTTGTTTTGTTGTCGAGCTACACTGTTTACGAAGGATATAATCAAATCAATTTAGCGACGGAAAAAGCCATCGTTAAATTTTACGACGGCTAATTTTGTCCGTTGCTAAAGATCTAACGATGAGTATCCGTCGCTATTTGTGTTAGCGATCGATTTTTTTGCTTTAGCGGCGGATAATTATGCGTTTTTCTTGTAGTGCGTATAAACCACCCCCAGACTACATATATGCAAATATATAACTTATATATCATGTGATGTTTATAAACATAATTTTTATTAACAACATTCTCATTAATACTTTTATTTTAGATGAGTGTCCTCAAACTTCTTATAACATAGTTCCGCTAATAATAATGGAATCTCATGTTTGTTAAAACTCAACAGGATAACCATTTGAGAGAAAATGGTTAATTTGTTTTTTTGAAAAATACTAACATTTTAAATTATTACGTAGAATTTTGCACAGGTTGAAACGGAGAACATTTAAACGCAAACACAATTCTTTTAATGGGAAAATTATTTTTGGGTGAATCTATTGCATGCAAAGATATAATATATATATATATATATAGGGATTGGTTCAAATGAGACCACTCTTCTCCCGTGAGATATGATGGACTAATCATATCCCTTCATCTTTTTCTTTTAACAGTTGTGATTTGCCTGATTTTTTGAATATTTTCCGATTTATTTTAATGATATAAGGGCATAATAGTACTTTTTATTGTCCAGCGGTTTTTTTGACATCATGACTTTTTCAAACCATTTTTTATGGGTTGAGATTGTAACTGCCGGATTTAATGGTATTATTTTAGGAGGCAGTTTTTTTTTTCCAAATTTTTCTTTTTTTTCGAAATCCGGCATAGTTAGGATTCTTTTGCTGCTTAGATAACTATTAGATAATGCATATTTAGTTATTTTTATTGCAATTTTTATGACACTATCGTATAGTTGGGTATAATGTACTGCATATTTAGTTTTTATACACTGAATGATCTAGCTTCTAAATAATAGATAATTAGTTGATTTTTAATGCATAGTTTATGACATTTTGCATATTTAGATATATGTACTACATATTGAGTTTTTTTTACACTGCATAGATAGATTCTAGATAATGTATTGTTAGTTGATTTTTGCTGCATCATTTATGACACATTGCATAGGTATAAATGTACTGCATATTCAGTTTTTTTTATACTGCATAGATAGATATTAGACACTGCATAGTTAGTTGATTTTTGTTGCATAGTTATATGTATCATTTTGTTAGGAAATTTATTTGTACGATTTTGATGATACCATGTAAAACTTAGACTAGGAAGTTGGCACCCCATTTTTCTTGTAATTTTATGTTGTAATAGACATGACTGAAAGAGCTGAGTGAAGTCAGCTTTGTCGAAGAATGCAAGAAGTCAACGACAGACTAGAGTGAAGACTCCGTTGTGTGTCAGCTGAGTATGGCCAAGATGGAAGACAAGGACTCGATTGAAGGAGAGCCAGCTAAGGAACAAATGTGTGAAGTATGAGGAAGTGTCAGTCAAGTCAGTAAAAGGAGCCAAGTCTAAAAGTTGAAGTGACACTTGAGTCATTCCTATGATTGGAGCTGACTCAAGTCAAAGGTGTATAGGCAGCAATCAAGTCAAGACAACTGACATTGATTCGTTGGAAGGAAGTCAATGATATTACTCGATATAGTAATAAGTCCAAGTTGTCAGATCTTAAAGGGTTTGGCCCAGAAATATGCAAAAGGAATAAACCAATGGGAAACACTGGAGCATGTGTCAGACCCTGTAAAGCTGCAGAGTTATTTAATACGAGGAAGGGTCAACATCATATCGCTGCAGACCAAGAAAAGACAAGCCAACGAATAAGAAGTGTCATTTGAAAATAGCCTATCTCTTAAACGGGCAAATTTTCAAATGAACACTATAAAAGGCTGAGGAAGCATTTGAGAAAAGGTTACGATTTACACAAACGAATCAAGCAATATTCAAGCAAGCATAACCTGCAATATTCTCAAAGCTTATCAAGAAATTCTTCAAGCCTAAAACTCGAAGGAACTCGATCCAACACACGTTGTGAATGAAAGATTACTTCAACCAGTTGAAGAGGAAAAGTTTCAAGAACAAAAAGAGGACTACTCTCCAAGTTTGAAGGAGTTGTAATAAGGTTCAAGGTCGAACCAGAAGTTTCAAGTTTGTTGGAGGGTTGTGTGATCAAATCCAAAGACTTGAAGGGAGCAGAAGTAGCAAGGCAGCTGTCTTGTGAAGAAGTTGAGTCGCAGGAGAAACCAGCTGTGTGATCAAGGCTGTCTCTAAACTGATGAACTGCTTTGTAATCTGATCTGTTACTTAGTGGATTCCTCCAGGAGTTGGGGAACAGTGGATAAGAGGAATTACCCCATCCTCGAACCACTATAAATTTGCTTGTGTCATTTACTTTCAGCATTTACTTTCTTGCTTATATTGTCATATATGCTGATAAATTATATTGCTATCCAACTGATAATAACAAGTGCTAAAACAAGTGTTAAAAATGAGCTTAAAATTAACAAAGGGTGTTAAGTCTTCCGCTGTTAAAAACCAAATCACCTAAAAGTTAAGTGTTAGCTGATGCAGCTAAGTTATACTATCAACAGCTCATTCGAGTCTGTTGAGTGGGTAACTTTGCTGAAGAAAGCCAACGTAGCTGTCCCCCAAGGACCCAGCTGATTTGAGTCAACTCTGTTGAAATTCTTAAAAAGACTAAAAGTGAAATTTTGATAAGGTTTATTCAACCCCCCTTCTAAGCCTTACACCACACCCCTTGGGACCTACACATTTCATAAGTATCTATGCATCGTCCTCTTCGTGAATATTACAGTTTTTAAGAGTTTGTTGTTAAGGATCAGGTTCGAGTTCTCCATGGATGTCTACTTCATCACCGATGCATGATGGAGTTTCTTCTGCAATTGATAATTGGTCATCGACATGAATCGAAGTCATCGTATTGACTTTCGTTGTTTCTCTTATATTCATCGCAATTTCCAGATCTAAGAATTTTTTATTTTTACTCACCTGGTTCGAGTTCTCCATTGATGTATAATCCATCCTTATTGGCTATGGTAGATTCTTGTATAATTACTGGTGCTTCATCGCATGGAATTGATATCATCTTCCCACCAAAAAATTTTGTATCTCTCTGTAATTGCAGAGGTTGTAACTGGTGGAGAAGAGAGGATCAATTTTGTGAGAATGGCGTTTTTATTGTGTATTCAATAGAATCTGCGTGATTTTTGCCTCTTTCCATATTGTAACCATTTTGATTTATGTAATTTTACTCTATTACCCTTTTGTTGATTAAATTAATTATTTAATGTAATATTTATCCATTTAATCACATCCGTTGATTAATAGTGAGGGATGGTTGAGATCAATACATTGTGTCTCACGGGGAGATGATGGTCTCATTTGAACCAAAGTCTATATATATATATATATATATATATATATATGTATATATATGTGTATATATATTGTGCACTCGTATATAAAGATGTATATTGATGTCGGGTTTTGTACGATTTACATGTCAAACAAAGAATTGGGTCTTGTGAACAATCTACGTTGAAAATACATTAAAATGCGAAATGTACGATTTACATGTCAAACAAAGAATTGGGTCTTGTGAACAATCTACGTTGAAAATACATTAAAATGCGAAAACACTGAAAGTAAGAGAAATTTATTAGTTGGCCGACCTAGCTTGTCGAACTATTTGTTTCCATTTTTTATTTGGTGGAGCAATAAATGCTCTCAACTAACTGAGTTATAAAGTTGGTGAACCATTTTCTTAGCATTAAATGGGGTATTTACAGTTGATGAATTCTATGTTAAGCTATTTGCAAGTGATACAAGTAGACAGAGATTGTGATCTAGTCCGACTGACACCCGAGAATTAGAGAGGTAGTGTATAAGGCATCAAAGTCACTGAATGGCTTAATTTTTTTTTTTTTTTTTTTTTGAATGGAAAGGAAATTTCATTAAACTACTGGAAAAGATCCAGCACCGATTGAGACAAAAATCAGGGGGGGAGGGGGAGGGGGAAGACCATGAGTTTATTGTACAAAAGTGAGACTTAGCAAATTGAGCAAACTCATCGGCTACAATGTTTTCTTCCCGTGGAATCCAAAATAATCAATGTGGGGAAAAAGAATGTAATAAAGAGACAATATCCAAGATAACTGGATCAATTTCCATGTAGACCAAGTTAGCATCCTTGGCGGCCTCAATGACCACAGAAGAGTCCCCCAAAATTGAGATATTGTGGCGATCAAGAGTATGAGCAAGAGATATTGCTTCCCTGAGTGCAAGGGCTTCCGTCATTTGAGGGTTCGAAATTCCGTTGAGCCGCTTAGTATATCCTCTAAAAAATCTTCCATTTTCATCCCTAGCATAGACTCCAATCCCAGCACAACCTTTAGCAAGAGGAATGGTCCCGTCAAAAAATATATGAACGTCTGGAGGAGGTGGAGATAGGAGGGAGCAGGTCTCATGAATTGCCTGCTCATTTTTGGGAAGATGATTGGCAGTTCGGTATGAGGAAAGAGTGCCCCCTGCTGCCAGGACAATACTAACGGGTTGGGGGTGAGGTTTTCGAAGATGAAGCAGTTTCGAGCTTCCCAGATATTGTTACACAGGAGTAGGAAGAAATCCGAGATGTGAGATGGGAAACCGAGTATCACATCCCGCACCCATAATTCCGCACGAGACTGTTGGAATGAGGTGGCAATTTCTTGTAAACCCGCTTTGTACCATACATGGGAAGAGAAGGGGCAGCAGAAGAAGAGGTGGTTGGAAGAGGTATCAGGAGATGAGCATAATGGGCAAAATGGAGAAGTATTGATGTGGCGACGAGATAAGTTATGAGGGTCGGGTAAGGAGTTAGTGAGAAGTCTCCAGGAAAAGTGCAAAATTTGACTCGAAAGTTTTAATTTCCACAATTTCTTCCAGATAGGCGACGGGCCAGAGCTAGAAGAAACTACATGATGAAATTCCGGGAACGAGCTAGGGGAATCAAAAAATAGCGTGGTAAGCGGACTTAACGGAGAATTTATTATTCTTGCTAAGGATCCAATACCAACTATCGGGGCGTTATGCGAGGCTAAGAGGTATGGAAAGAATGAGATTAGCTATATTGGTTGGGAATGTGGCAAGGATAGTGCCATGATGCCACCAATTAGTGGAAGGATCAATGAGCAGGCTAACTGTTGAGATAGGAGCAAAGGGGGTGGGATCAGAAGGGGTGGTTTGAATGGAGGGTTGTCTCAGACAACCCAACTTGAGGATCCACCTACTTTCTAAAATCTGCGCCATGCCCATGATGGTCGGTATCCCAACATAGCATCCATGAAAGTATCATTTTTAAAGTACTTGGCTTGATAAATGCGAGCTAGTAAGGATAAGGGACACGTGAGTAATCGCCATGCCTGTTTCGATAATAAGGCTAGATTAAGTGCCTGAAAAGATCGAAATCCAAGGCCCCCAATTTCTATCCTTCGAGTCAATCTTTCCCAAGCCAACCAGAGTTAGAAGAACCTATGGGATAAAATTCCGGGAACGAGCTAGGGGAATCAAAAATAGCATGGTAAGCGGACTTAATTGGGTAAGTCACATCTGCAGTCTGACATTAATTGGACCTTGAGCTTATCTTTGAATGGGCAATCCCGTCAATTTTGATCGGAATCCTCGGACAGGGTTATCACCTTAGGCAGGCCAACAATTTCAAATCTCCCTATCATAGATTTGGCAGGTTGGACTATGTGGCCAGAACAGTCCATGACTAGGTCGGTAGTCTTGAACCGATTCATCTTAGTCCTTTGTTGCCCACAATGCATCACGATCAGGTAAGCTTCCAATTCAACTTGGCCAGTCTTTACTAAATGAGTGCTTAGTTCATTGTGGACTTCTGTAGATTAGTACACGCTAGATTGAATACAACGCATATTTGGTAGGTAGATATATATAGGTGTATCCATGCTACACCTGGAGGAATACTCCAAGTGCATAAAAGGAAAAAATGCAAAAATGGTCCTGTAACTTTACCTAGTTGGTAATTTTGGTCCTGTCCGATTTGTGTTTTGCAAATTTAGTCCTAGAACTTTAAAATTATCGCAATTTTAGTCCTGAAATTACCGGAGCAACAAAATCCGACGAAAATATAGCACGTGAGGGGCACATGGCCCATTATAAGGATGCGTTGGACCCGTCTTAATCCACATTGACCCATTTTTTCATTTGATTGAGCAAAAATTGGTCCTGTAACTTATTTTAACTCTTAAAAAAATGCAATAAACCAAATTGACAAAATTAGTCCTGTAACTTATTTTAATTTTTTTTTTAAAAAAAAAGAGTTTTTGTTTTGGTTAATTTGAAATTTGTTCATGTAATTAAATTTATTTTAAAATCTAAAATTAAAATATAAGAACTATATTTTTACGGGACCAAAAGTGCATTTATCCGAAAATTAATAAAAAAAATATTTGGAAAATCTGAAAAAATTATCTAACTATTTGAAAATTGTTTCAATAACATTTAAAGTAATAAAAAATCCAAAAAATTATTTAAAATAAAAATAATATGATGATTTATTTGAAACACTAAAAATAGTAAAAAAAAACTCAAAATTATTTTAAAATCCAAAAATTATAAAACAAAATATGAAAATTGTTGAAAAAACTATAAATCGTCTTCTAAAAAATTGACATTTATTTAAGATATTTTAAATTCCAAAAAAAAACTCAAAACTCTTTTTAAAATTTTGACAATTGTTAAAAAATTCTCAAAATTTTAAAAATTATTCAGATTTTAATATCCCGATTTTAGAATAATTTGAAGACTTTTAAACAAAATTTGGATTTTTCAAAAAGAAATTTCAATATTTTCTTTAATTTTAGATTTTTTTAAAATAATTTTATTTTTGTAAAAAATTATATGTTTTTACCCTTTTGGATTTTATAAAAAAAATCGGATTTTTTGGTAAAATATTTCAAAAGTCTTCAATAGTTTTCAGTTTTAATCCATTTTTTAGATTTTTAGACAAATTTTTATATTTTAAAAAATATTCCAGATTTTTATATTTTATGTTGAATTCATTTTTAATATTTGAAGTGATTGGCAGATTTTTAAAAAAACTTTTAGTTTTTTAAATAAAATTTCAAATTTTTATAATATTGTTTAGTTTTAAAAATAACTCTTTGAAAATAATTTTGAGTTTTTTTATTTAAAATTTTAAAATATTTTAAATAAAATTTAAATATTTAAAAAAGTGTATTAAATTTTCATATTTAATTTTTTAACAATTTTCATTGTAATTTTGATTTTTTACTGTTTTTAGTTTTTTAAACAAATTATTATAGTTTTTATATTTTGTTAAATTTTAAAATAAATTTAATCACATGAATAAATTTCAAATTGAGCAAACTAAAAACTCTTTTTTTAAGAGTTAAAATAAGTTATAAGACCAATTTGGTCAATTTGGTTTATGATTTATTGTTTTTTCTTTTTTTTAAGAGTTAAAATAAGTTACAGAACCAATTTTGTTCAATCAGATGAAAAAATGGGTCCATATGGACTAAGATGGTCCAACTCAGCCTTACAACGGGCCATGTGCCCCTCACATGCTATTTTTTCGCCAGATTTTGTTGCTCTGGTGATTTCAGGACTAAAATTGTGACAATTTTAAAGTTATAGGACTAAATTTGCAAAACGTAAATCGGACCAGACCAAAATTACTAATGAACTAGGTAAAATTATAAGACCATTTTTGCATTTTTCTCATATAAAAATTCACACACAATCATACAATCTGACGTGTATTATACATAGATCTACAATAGATACTACAACTAATGTATTTCTCCATCAATATTATTTACAATACCAATATATAGAATAGATTGCCTCATTAATATGGTGATATACAAGAAATAATAATTGCCAAGTGATTGAAAGGTCGTTTAGCCCATGCTCTTGTCCTTTTCTCTAAAGGCATCTACCCCTTCTCTCATCAATGTCTTTGTAGTTTGTGATGATACCCGAGCCGAGCTGCGAGAAATTAATCCAAGTCATCAGTCCAACACATATCCGAATAAGCGACCTGCGAATGACGTCAGCAATGGTGCGCGACAAACACGTCACGAACTAGGCTCGCCCATTACCGAGCCCAACCGCAACACGGCCGCCGAGCCCCGAGCCCAAATTTCGGTGGGAAACGCATGCGCGACAGATTCATAGAAGTAATCACTTGCCCATACTTAACACTTTATTGATATCAGAAACTGCCACATGTCAGAAAGTTATAAAGAGAAGTCGAAAAGTGGCAAGATTTGGTCGACATGCACAGATTAGAGAGGACATGTGTCTTTCTTTAATTATTTTACTAATTAATGAATAGTTAGTGAAAAGATGACTATTGTAAACCCACTTACTCGAAGGGGTATAAAAAGGCTGAAAGACAGAAAAATAAAGGGAGAGGAAAAAAGGAGATAAAAAAAGATTGTAAGAAAGACCGACCCCAGTAGTTCGGCTCGGCATTGTGTAAAAAAGGCAGTATTAGCCAAAAATAAATATACGTTACGCACGCTTATATTTCCACGTGTTAAATCCTTTACATATTTTTGCTTGTTGACCAAAACGCACGTCAACAAATTGGCGCTAGAAGGAGGGCCCGTATTGGTCCAGTCCGAGTTCCAGTCAAAAGCAAGTGAAATAAAAACCAGGTAAAGTTTAACGCTTAACCTTTTCATATTAGACAAAAATGAGTCAACTCGCCGAGAAATGCCCGTTTGATCAAGAGCAACATTTGAACAACCAACCTGGCGGACTACGAATGGCCAAAATATGCTCCAAACTAAGCGGGGAGCACTACTTTATTTCCTTTTGCTAATTGCCAACCCAACTTTTGTACAAAGCAAATGAACCAACTTATATCACAAACTCTCGCTACCACAAACTCTCAAGCACCTCCTCCACTCCTTGCAAATACTAACCCACTCAACCCACAACTAAATGTTAACATTAATCCTCAAATTCCCGGACTTCCTCATCACGAAGCCCAAGAAGCCAGTTCAGGTAATGAACAACATGTCCGTCGTGACAGAAGGCGGCAACGAGAAGATGAGGAGGAGCAAAGTCGTATAGCAGAGTCATTTCCGGAGCAAACGCGACATCGTCATGCCCACTCAATATTCGCCGGACGACTGGGAGTTGATCCTTTTCGCCAAACTCGATCGATAAGTTCCGGCTCGGAGTTTCGGATGAGCGGGAGAGCGGCTCAGGGTCAATCAGTCCAAGGCCCTAGCTTATGGCGAGAACGGGATGTAGAAATACACCGCCTGCGTCGTCGTCTGAACGAATTGGAAGGCGGTCCGGATGGCGAACAGTCTCCAAGACCGCCCCAAGTAATGAGCCAGCCAGCTGTTCCGTCGCCATTTTCCCTTGGAATTCTGGCGACCCCGTTACCGCCAAAGTTGAAAATCCCCCAGGTCGGTCTCTATAATGGGGAAACCGACCCGACCACTCACGTTCACAAGTACTTAGCATGGATGGAACTATACAGTCCAAGCGATGCCATCCTCTGCAGGGCCTTCCCCCTGACTTTGGGCGACCGAGCCCACCGTTGGTTTAGGACCCTGCCACAGGGATCCATTCAGGCATGGGGGGATCTGGCCTCCGCCTTTACGACACATTTCTTAACGTCCAAAGTCCGAGCCGCACCTAAAGACTCCCTCGTAAACATCAAACAAGGGAAGGACGAGCCCCTGAAAAGTTATATTTCTTGGTTCAATAAATAAGTTCGAGAGATGGAACCGGTGTCGGATGACGCCATTTTGATCGCAGCCATGGCTGGACTAGCCCCCGAGACTTGGTTCAATTACTCCATCCACGAATCGGGGGCGACCTCGTACCAAGAATTTCTGGTCCGCGCGGAACGCCATATTTGTGCGGAAGAAGCCATGGCAAGTAACCGCCCCGAGCACCGACAAGGGGGCGTAAGAAAGGACGGAAGGAAAGAACCAGTAGTTGGGCCGGGGTCGGGATTCCGGCCGTTCTCGGAAAACCCGACCACCGGATTTAGGGCTCGCCAAGAGGCGAGAGCCGAAGTCGCCGCGCTGAGGAGTACTTTGACCCACACTCCATCAGCCATATGGAATGAAGTACAGGGTCTGAATTTGTTGCCTCCGGCTCGGCCTTTGAAAATTGAGCTGTCAAAATTAGATTCGCGTCGATTCTGTGCCTATCATAAATCGATAGGTCACGATACTGACGAGTGCCGAGATCTAATTAGGGAAATTATGCGTGTTGTTCGGCAGGGCGGTCTTAAAAGGTACGTTCATGAGCTACCGCCCCCACCGGCACTGGCTCAAGGTGTCAACCCGGAGCGCGTAATCAATCCAGCTCTCCTGCCGCCACCCCCGGCCAAAAACCAGGGGAGGGAGATCCTCATGATGTCGAGTGTCAGTCGAATCAATACTAACACAGTAGAGGATAGACGCTCCAACAGGAAAAGAAAAGCCGATGTTAGACAGGCAACCAATGCCGAAAGACAAGTTCGGGTGGCGGAAATCAAGGAAGGCCAACCCACCGGCCACTTTGTGTTCTCGGATGCGGATGCCGACCAGGTGGTCCATCCTCATTCTGACCCTCTAGTCATTACTACACCGATTTTGGGTATTCCGGTTCATAGAATTTTGATCGACACCGGAAGCTATTCGTCAGTCATTTATGTCCGAGCATTTCGAAGATTAAAAGTGGATGATAGTTATATCATATAAAAGCATTCTGGGGTTTGGAGGAGGAAGGATAGTCCCGCTCGGGGAAATTGATTTGCCCATCCAAATGGGACAAGGTTTGCATAAACGGACTGTCATGACAACATTCAAAATAATCAATGCCGATTCGGAGTACAATGCTATCATTGGGAGGCCATTGCTTTATCATATAAAAGCAGCCGTTTCAATATATCATTTTTGTATAAAATTCCCAACATCTGATGGCGAAGCTATACATAAAGGGAATCAAAGGGAGTCGCGAGAGTGCTCTCTTAAACTCCGACCGGTGGAGATTAACGTGGCGGAACAAGGACAAACCAGTGCAACCACACAAGACAATCCCCTGCCCAAGGAGGAGTCCGAGCGGAAAGTGGTGATCGTTCGGAGGATAATCCGGTCGTCGGCCGGGAAGGAGCCAATGATGGAAGAAGGCGAGCCGGCAATCGAGAACGAGTCGGCCGCTGAAGACGAATTGCCCCTGCAAATCAAGGAGGGGAAAAGCAAGAAAAGAAAACGAGCGGGACCAAGAGAGAACAGGTTGATACAATCAATGTCGGAAGGCCAAGCGGGCGCCAACTACGTATTGGTCATGATCTCCCGAGAACCATATCGAAGCGGCGGCCGATCGAGTTTTGGGAAATAATCTTGACGTCTTCGCATGGACTCATGCGGACATGCCCGGAATTGACCCTAAGTATGCGTGCCACCGCCTCAATATTGATCTAACGTTCCGCCTTGATCATCGAGAAAAGGCGCAAACTCGGCCCCGACAGACAAAGACTCGAGATCGAGGTTAACAAGCTACTAGACAATCAATTCATCCGGGAAGCCCTCTATCCCGATGGGTCGCCAATCTGTTTTGGTAAAGAAAAGCAATGGCGGTGGCGCCTATGCGTGGATTTTACCGACCTCAACAAAGCATGCCCTAAGGACGCTTATCCATTGCCAAATATCGATTACATGGTGGATGCCACGGCAGACACGAGCCGATGAGCTTCATGGATGCATACTCGGGTTACAACCAAATCGGATGCACCCGGAAGATGAAGAAAATACCGCATTCTTCTCGCCGAGGAATTCACTGTTACAAGATGATGCCCTTTGGATTGAAGAATGCTGGTGCGACCTATCAAAGGTTAGTAAATAAAATGTTTGAGAAAATGATAGGTCACACTATGGAAGTCTATGTAGATGACATGTTGGTAAAATCACTGTACATGTCCGATCATCTAAACGATCTTAATAAAATGTTTGCTATTTTGAGAGAGTACAAGATGATGTTAAACCCGAGAAAGTGCACATTTGGGGTCGGCTCGGGTAAATTTTTGGGGTATATGGTCAGCCAAAGGGGAATCGAAGCTAACCCAGACAAAATAAAAGCCATCACCGACCTAGAATCCCCAAACTCTGTAAAAAAGGTACAAAGCCTAACAGGCCGATTGGCCGCCCTTAACCGATTTGTTTCTCGGTCCACAGACAAGTGCAAGCCTTTCTTTGAAATTATAAAGAAAAGCAAAAATTTCGAGTGGACCGAGCAAGCACAGATTGCCTTTGAATCCCTCAAACAAAGACTCTCTTCAATCCCTATATTGCAAAACCGACCCAAGGGGAGGACTTGTATTTGTACTTGGCGGTATCCGAATACGCCATCAGCTCGGTGTTAATCAAAGGCTAGATGGCTCTATTCAACATCCGATTTATTACACCCAAGCGTTACATGACGCCGAGCTCCGGTACCCACCAATGGAAAAGTTGGCTTATTCATTAATCACCGGCGCGAAACTCCGTCCATATTTCCTAGAACACAAGATTATAGTATTGACGAACTACCCGTTGAAACAAGTATTACACCGACGATACTTCTGGTCGGATGATTAAGTGGGCAGTCGAACTCAGTCAATTTGACATTATATACGAACCACGCACCGCAATAAAAGGACAGGTTTTAGCCGATTTTGTGGCCGAATTCACATCTTCCATACGATTAGAAGTTATGGAAGACCAAGAATGGAAATTATTTGTTGACGGCTCTTCCACTGCAGGCCGAGCAGGGGGCGGAATCGTGATAATCGATCCAAATGAAAAATGCTCTCTTTGCTCGGCCGTACGATTTCAGTTTCCCGCAACGAACAACGAAGCCGAATATGAGGCGCTCCTGGCAGGCTTAGATATGGCAGCCTCTATGGGCCTAAAACAACTATTGGTGCACAGCGATTCTCAGTTGGTCGTTCATCAAATCAACGGCGAAAGTACGGCGAAAAGAGCAAAAAATTGCACAATATTTGGATTTGGTCAAGAAGAGATTATCACACTTTAAAACAAAAGTCTTACATGTGCCCCGAGCCGAGAACATGCAAGCAGATGCCTTAGCTCGGCTCGGCTCCAGTCCAGGGACGGATGCCATCACGGATGTCACCGTCACACAACTGTCTGCCCCGTCACTTGGTGCAAAGAAAATATATACAACCGAAACCGCCGAACTGACTTGGATGACCCCAATCATTCAGTATTTAGAGAAAGGAGTTCAACCTGAAAACAAAGCTGAGGCCAGAACACTACGAACTCAAGCGGCTCGGTTTACACTAGTAGACGGCATCCTATACAAACGAGGATACTCCATCCCACTCCTACGCTGCCTTTCCGAGACGGATCATGATTATGCACCGAGAGGTTCATGAGGGAATATGCGGCAACCACGCTGGGGGCCAAACGTTGGCCTATAAATTAATACGGCAAGGATACTACTGGCCATCCCTAAGAAAGGACGCAACCGACCTCGTCAAAAGATGTGAGAGGTGCCAAAGATTTGCACCACAGGTCAGATATCATCCTGAACAACTTACTTCCGTATTTAGCCCATGGCCGTTTGCCAAATGGGGAATGGACCTCATCGGACCACTCCCCCTTTGGCAAGGGGGCGTCAAGTATGCCATCGTGGCGGTGGATTATTTCACAAAATGGGCGAGGCGGAGCCCGCAAAAATAGATGAAGAAAAGATTGTGAGCTTTGTATGGAAATCTATTATCTGTAGATTCGGGATACCACATTCGATCGTTACAAACAATGGGAAACAGTTCGACAACCGAAGGTTTCAAATTTTGTGAAGGTTTCCGCATAAAAACTATTTCTCAACTCCATACCACCCCGGTCGAACGGACAAGTTGAGGCCGTTAATAAAATACTCAAGTATACCTTGAAGGCGAGATTGGAGGAGTCTAAAGGCAATTGGGGAGGAACTACCCGGTGTACTATGGTCATACAACGACACATCGAGCGGCCACCGGAGAAACACCTTTTTCTTTAGCTTATGGAGCTCGAGGCGGTGATTCTATTGAGATTGGAGCCCCTACCTTGTAATTGCAAATTTTGAAGAAGATCGTAATGAGGCCGCGCTCGAGCCGAGCTAGACTCGCTTGAAGAAAAAAAGGTGCAAAGTCTTGAGATGAAAAATGCAAGTGTATAAACAAAGGAGTGAAAGGTACTACAATTCGAAAGTAAAGGAAACAAGATTTGGTCGGCGATCTTGTATTGAAAAAGATAACGGGCATTCAACCTTGACCCATTGAAGCCAACACAGGAGGGCCCATTTCGGGTCAGCCACGTCTTATCTGGTGGGGCGTACCAACTAGAATATTTGAGTGGAGAAAAATTTATGCATCCATGGAATGTAGCATACCTGAAACGGTATTATCAATAAAGATCTCGGTCTATGATCCAGATAGGATTCCAAAGAATTATCCTTTCATCTGGTATTTCGTGAGCTCTCTAAAGGAAAACGAAGTGTTTACTCACCACGGCTAAAGACTCGGTTACGCACCGAGCACAATATCAAGACTTGGTTACGCACCGAGCATCATACCAAGACTCGGTTACGCACCGAGCACAAAATCAAGACTTGGTTACGCACCGAGCACAAAATAAAGACTTGGTTACGCACCGAGCACAAAATCAAGACTTGGTTACGCACCGAGCACAAAATAAAGACTTGGTTACGCACCGAGCACAAAATAAAGACTTGGTTACACACCGAGCACAAAATCAAGACTTGGTTACGCACCGAGCACAATATCAAGACTTGGTTACGCACCGAGCATAATAATAAAGACTTGGTTACGCACCGAGCACAAAATCAAGACTTGGTTACGCACCAAGCATAATAATAAAGACTTGGTTACGCACCGAGCACGAAATCAAGACTTGGCCACGAACCAAGCACAAAATAAAGACTTGGTTACGCACCAAGCACCAAAATCAAGACTTGGTTACGTACCGAGCACCAAAATCAAGACTTGGTTATGCACCGAGCACTGAAATCAAGACTTGGTTACGCACCGAGCATAAAGTAAAGACTTGGCCACGTACCAAGCACAAAATAAGGACTCGGTTACGCACCGAGCGCAATAAAGACTCGGTTCATACACCAAATTTCAAATACAAAATAAAGGACAGGTTTATATACTGAGTACAAGAATCAATTAAGGCGAGCAAAGCCCCTTATTCAGAAGCACTGGGAACCGAGCCCCGTACTTGGGAATATAAAAGGAAAAAGAAGACAGAAACAATCTTACAAAAAGGAAAAGAGCCAAGCATCTACAAAAAGCTTGAAACATATACACAGGTGAGGAAAATAACAATTCATTTCTACTTCAAAAGTATTTACATAAGGGAGGCCGGAGCCCATTACATCTCGAGGCACGAAGCCAAATTACCTACCTAGGGGTACATATGAAAGCATCAAGACTGAGCAGGGGGCGGAATTTCGACGGCACCGCTAGAGGCGACTTCTTCCACGTCCGGAGGAGGAGAGCCCTGCGCATTAGGGGCCTCGGCAAAGTTCGGCCGAAGGGTATCGAGATCAGCCTCCGGGAGGGCGGATCTTTCCAAGCCGAGCAACAATACGCCCGCCCTTAATTAAATCAAGAATTTCTCGGAGGGTGGTCGCATGGCCACAGTTAACATGAATGCATACTCCTGAGTCTTTGTAAGCTTTAACGGCCTCTCTACGAACTTCCTCGGTTTGCCCGGCGGGCGGTTTCTTGACCTCCTGCAGACATCGGCTAGACGCCTCTCCATTTCCTCGGCCGGGCGTGGCAAAGACGTTCGATTCGGCGACCTTAACCCCGAGCTCTTCTTGGCCTTGCGGGCCCGATCTCGCTCGCCTCTCGCCCTCGCAGATCTCTCTCTCGAGTTGGCCCGAGCCGTAGCCTCATCCGCTTGAGTCTTAAAAGATTCTTGTACCCCTTGAAGGGTAGCATAGGCTTCCTGCAGGTCTCCGTGCCGCCTTTCCAGGTCGGCATATTTTTTCTCCAGCTCACGGGTTCCTCCGATTGCATGCCATAAAAGCCCAATCATCCGCCCAGACATCCCCATGGCGTACTGAATTTGTTCTTCAAAGCCAGTTTCCGAGCAGAATTGCTCGATGCCTTTTGTCCAGGCACGAGCCGGGACACTCATCGCGCCCGACCCGCCTCGGTAGAACTCTCGATCGCTCCTCATCGTCGGCATGGCGCATCGAACAAATTCCACAAACCACCGAGGGCGTAGTCCAATCATCCCCTCGCAATAATCATCTCTCACCTGACTTGGAGGGATGAAGTAACCTTCCCGGCCGAGGTCATCCGAGAAAGTTCGCGGAACTCCCCCTTCCGGGGCCTGTTCAGGATGCTCCGACGCCATTTGACCAACCCCTTCAGTCGGCTCGGGCTCCTCCATCACAATCCCTCCTCTTCTCCTTTGAAGAGGAGGTTGCACCGCCTCTGGCACCCCATCAGCAGGACGTTTACCGGCCCGGATATCTTCTCTCCGAGTCGCTCCGCTTCGCAGTTGATCGGGCCGCCGCCCGAGTTCGCCGTGCGGCCGTATTCCTCACGCTGCGAAGACGTGCACGCAAATCCAAGCCACGCCCTGCACAAAGCGACCACCGTTAGAAGATCAAAAGAAAACAAAAGACATTTCAAAAGGAAATGTGAAAAATACAATGTTTACCTCGAACGGCAGCCGCACTCGGCGGCCCTGGAGTCTGTGTCTGCCCTACGGGCGCAGATGGTCTGCCCACAGGACTAGTCGTCACAGGAGACGGCGCAACTCGCCCAGTCCTCGCCGGCTGTTCCCCTGGAGAATGGGGCCGCACTTCTTCATTACCGGGAGGATTCTGTTGAGGCTCTCTCTCGACCTCCACCTCCCGCTCGGCCGCCTCGTCCCGAGCCGCCCCCTCAGCTTCGGGCTCGGCGGGCAGAGCGGGCCTTAAAACAGTGCGGCCAAGTTGGCCTCGGTAGCCAACCTTTCAATCCCGTCCATGATTCCCCGGGCCTGTATGTTCTCCAGTCTTCGAATAAAGGTGGTCGACAGAGGCCCCTTTGATGCCCGGTTCCCTATAAAGGTGAAAAGAAAAGACAATTACGAAAAGGAAACGATAAATAGCAAAAGCAGAGAAAGGAGAAAGGATATAGACTTACGATAACCAAAAACAAAATCTGAAGGAGGATAAAGGACAGTCTCCCTCCCTTCGTCCTCCACGCGAGCTGGCCATTCGCCGCTCACCCAGAGCCATTTTTCTTTCCAGTCCTTCAACGATGAAGGAAGACCTTCTACTAAACTATTCGGATACCCCAGTCGGGTCTGTACATAATACCATCCGGACGGTTGACCTTTTGATGAAGGAGTTGCTCGCCATTTAAAAGTTCATTTATTTCTTTGAACTTCGGGCGAGGGTACTTCTCAGGTGGAACATCACCAAGAGGCCAATAATCCCGCCCCACGTAATGGGATGCACTTGGGTCGGGTGCATACCCCACTTGCAAAGCCACCGTGTGAGAAAAAAAGCGGGAACCGCAGATCCGAATAGAAGGCTGGCGGTATGAATACCCACGCAACCCACGGGCGGGTACTGGGGGACCTCAGTGCCGTCCGGTACCCAGAAATGAATACCATTTGGAATACGATACCTTCACTGGAGCTCTCCCATTTCCCGGATCATCAGCATGCGTGGGTATGAATACCCACGCAACCCACGGGCGGGTACTGGGGGACCTCAGTGCCGTCCGGTACCCAGAAATAAATACCATTTGGAATACGATACCTTCGCTGGAGCTCTCCGATCTCCCGGATCATCAGCATGCTTGGGATATCATTTATGTCGCTCGGCGTCCACCGAGGCTCAACACGAAGGCGAGGGCCTCCTCCTTGTCGGCCGTCGCCATTACGATGACCCATAGGACCTTGTGGCCTCTCCGGCCTCAAATCACCGGAAGGTTCGTTTACCCGTTCCTCGTTATCACGCTCCGGCTCCGAGGGGTCCATATTTTCTTCTTCTTGCTAGTACTGTCTAGAATCAACACTTGGCGATTCTTCGTCGGAACTTGCTTCTGCCAGTCCGGGCTGATACACCGTTCCCTCTCTAAAGACGGTCACTGGCGTCGGATTAAAGATAGTATGAGTCCGCCCCAAAGACGTTCCGCTTCGTGGAGAATCCGGAGAAGATATCTGAATAATGCTCGGGCTATGAGACGGAGATCGCCGTGCTGGTGAGAAAGAAACAGAAGGTTCAGATGGAGGATCTTCAATTTCAACCTCTACACTATAACTACGACTCCTACTATCTTCAAAAGAAGACATTTATAGGTAAAGGAAGAGTATTTCGAAAAAATACCTAAGTTCGAAGTCTCTGAACTTGGGAAGCCGACCCAAAATTTCTGCTCGGTTTTAATTACTTTAGCTCAAGGGTTGATGGTTGCGAAAGTGAATAATGGAAGGAAACAAAGGTATTTATAGATAGGGTTCCTCGATAAATGAGACGTTTATTCGAAAAAGACACACCTTTTAAAAAACTCAAAAGCCGTCAAACATGTCAGAAAACGTCACGTCCCCACGCCCGCTGACAGAACTGACGTACCTTTTCGGTTCCTGCGCAAGATTGGTCCAACCACAAGATGCCACGTGTCTGTCATTATGGCAACCCAATTAATGCGCCGTTTCAAGCATTAATCACTACGCGACAGGTGCCAGGAAAGAACAAAACCTTTGAGAAATCCGTTTCCCCATTAAATGTTCATCATTAGCATTAAAGTTTAACTCCGACTTCAGAAATTCTTCTCTTGGAATCAAACTTGGGGACCTTTGATGATACCCGAGCCGAGCTGCGAGAAATTAATCCAAGTCATCAGTCCAACACACATCCGAGTAAGCGACCTGCGAATGACGTCAGCAATGGTGCGCGACAAACACGTCACGAACTAGGCTCGCCCATTACCGAGCCCAACCGCAACACGGCCGCCGAGCCCCGAGCCCAAATTTCGGTGGGAAACGCATGCGCGACAGATTCATAGAAGTAATCACTTGCCCATACTTAACACTTTATTGATATCAGAAACTGCCACATGTCAGAAAGTTATAAAGAGAAGTCGACAAGTGGCAAGATTTGACTGACATGCACAGTTAGAGAGGGACATGTGTCTTTCTTTAATTATTTTACTAATTAATGAATAGTTAGTGAAAAGATGACTATTGTAAACCCACTTACTCGAAGGGGTATAAAAAGGCTGAAAGACAGAAAAATAAAGGGAGAGGAAAAAAGGAGATAAAAAAATATTGTAAGAAAGACCGACCCCAATAGTTCGGCTCGGCATTGTGTAAAAAAGGCAGTATTAGCCAAAAATAAATATACGTTACGCACGCTTATATTTCCACGTGTTAAATCCTTTACATATTTTTGCTTGTTGACCAAAACGCACGTCAACAGTTTGTGACAAAAATATGATTATAATAAACACCATATATACAATAATTGTGATAAGGTGCTTTTTACATCACAGGACAATCATGAACTTGATGATAATATCAAATTAATTTCTTCTCTTTGTCAAAGTGCCTATGATTTATTGTTGTTAGAAAATATTGAGGCCTGAAATATTTCACCCTGTTCTTATTTTGTTTGTTCTTTTCCCAACATTTTCCATTATTTTAAAATTTACAAAATCAAGGATCAACATTGTGCTCTAGTGGTTGAGACATGTGTTGTAAAGGTGAATGACCCGGATTCAATCCCATACGAATGTGTGTGTCTTCTCTCCAAATTCCCCCATTGTACTAAAAAAAACTTACAAAACCAAATCCGTTTTTTCTAAGGCCCAACAAAAGGGAAAAAAAAAAGAAAACGGATTTGTTTGAAATTCTCAAGAACATTTACTTACCAAGATCTCATCATAATGGGATGATTTCTTGGTATTAGGGCGTGTGCCTCTATAACCAAACATTGCAGGGTCACATCAAATCAGAGTAAATATATAGTAGGGTAGTATTTATTCAGGGATTTTCTAAGATTTTCTGATTTGACTTCAATATAAATACCTACCTGTTAACAAGGTAAAATAATAAAAAAAAATGAATCTGTAGCTGACTTGTTTCGAGATTCTTTCGAAGCACCTGTTTTTTGGGCAGAAATAGAATAGGCCCTCTCTATGATAGATCAATAGGGACTGCTAATTGAACCATGCTTAGTCAAAATCTGTAATGATGGCCTTCCACATTTTGTCAGCATCAAAGATTTGATTTTGTGTGTCTTTAAGGCGTGCCGTGTTTTAAATAATTACAACTATCTATTAATGAATTAATCCATAAAAAATATTATACAAATCATTAATCTCATGAGATTTAATTTACTTAATTTTGTGTATATTTGTGAGTCCAAAAAGATTTCTTGCCTTTATTTAAATCCTACACCTCATTCGTGCCAACAGCTACAAGGACCTTGTGATGGTCGGGCTAAAAAATGGGAAAGTCGATACTATCTACTTGGATAGTTATCCAACTGAGTTCTATACTCTTAGATCAATACACACTCATGTAGATGTGTGTGTATGTGTTGATCCAATGGTATAAAACTCACTTGGATATCTACCCAAGTGGGTCCTAAAAAATGCCTTCCATGTGATTGGAAACTCAATTTAATTTTAATTTAATTAGTATTAGAGTAATTAAATATTAAATGACTTATTTATCTAATAGTTTAAGTTTTTGGATAAAGCCAACTAATATATTTTATCAGAATTTAAATGTCACTGTCACTAATATAAAATGTTCCCTTGATAAACAACCGTTTGTTCGTGATTGGTCATTCAATAATTAGATGTTCTTCTATTTTGTTATTAAGTTCTTGAATTTGAATTCCAGAATTTAATTGTAGATATTCTTCTAGAAATGGGTTCATTTCATTATTGTATTATATGATTTTATGAAAATTAAAGCAACTTACCGTACATATGCTGGGATGATTTTTAGTTTTCAACTTTTCATGATTTTATTTTGGGGGAGAGGGAAGAGGCACAATTGTTGAGGGACACATATTCATATGGAATGAAACACGGATTAATTATCATGAACATCGAACACTCAAGCAAACCACTTAAGTACAATATGGGATAATTACAATTTTGGTACATGAAGTTTACTGCTTTTTTGGTTTTGGTACCCAATGTTCCAACTTAATCACTTCTAGTATCATAAATTTCTGACGTTAATCACTTTCACCAAGGGTCGTTATCTTTCCATCCAAAACTACCGGTTGACCTGTTGTTATAAGTAAAAAGTTGTTTTTTAATTAAATAGAAATTTGTTTTTTTTTTTTTTTTCCCGTTTTGTTTCTCCTAATTTCGTCTTATTTTGTTTAGAATTATTATAATTGAAAAATTATGCTATAATAAAAAACATTTTGGAAATATTACATGGTTACAACGGGAAAAGCCTTCGAGATGACTTACGAAACAGAAATAGAAAAATTACAAGAAAAGTAAAACCTAACTATTACAAATCTTGAAAGGACCCCAACTCCAGAAGCATGAATCTGACAGAACTTGAAAAACAAAAGCCGAGTCGAGTTGAACTCTATCTGCAAGACAAATACGCCCCAGCTAGTGCACGGTATGACGTAATGTCCCCAAAGATAAAACGGCTTAACCTCCTTTGTGTACAGTAGCACCACTGACACAAAGGAACCTTTCGAACTCGAAGGAGCGAGAACTGGCTACTGGACACGAGTGCAGAAGGAAGTGTTATTGAAAATGTTCTTCGGAAAGTTACGACACTTTAACCGACACTTGAAGAATATGCAGAGATATGCGATTTTTTGTGTATACTGACTCCATCTCTTCCTTTTAACTCACTCAAAGCAGCAAAACGCCTAAGACTTATATAGCTCATCATTTCCAACACTTGTAGGGAATTAAAGATTAAGAGAGTGGGCATAAACATCATATGTAACTCCCATGAGTTACAACCTCTTCTTATGACCACCACTTGAGGAGTTACAAACTCCAAAAGCCACATGAACCTAGACACCTCCAATGTCTAGATTCATCCATACATGAACCTGGACACCTCCAATGTATAGATTCATCAGGCCCAACAGTTACTTGAATTTGGGTCAAGCTCATTTTCAAGTTATAAAACTAACTAAATCTGAACCCGAGCCCAAAGGGTCGGTCCGATCCAAGGCCCATTTGTGATCATATACTTGTGTTATAGTATATCCAACCAATAACACCTTCTAGTATTTATACTAGGATAAACTATGCTCATTCGCGTGGCCAACTTCGTGTATTAATTTCTCACTCATCACCGAAATTCGGTTTTGAGAAATAAAAAATACTACGAATATCTACTCGAAAAGTAGATTAACAATTTATAATTCAATTCCCCCAGAATTAAATTCTTAGCCACCGAAAATTTGGTCAAAGTCGGGTAGGCGCCCGCTTTCTCAAAACCAAATTTCTAGCAATCTGTACCGTGGCAGGGTACTATTCTATATTCTTGAAAATTAAGAAGTAACTGGACATGAAAATTCAAAAAACTAATTAAATATGAACATTAATTTAAATTACATTCTATTTTTTATGAAAAAATAAAAATCAAAATCAAAATTATTGGCACCTTGTGGAAAATTCAATTTGTTTTGGATATTATACTTCTAGATTTTTTAAAAATAAATTAAATTCTTAGAAACTGTATTTTCTTTTAATGTTGTAGACTATTTTTATTTAATTTATTGAGTTAAATATATTTTAATTGTTTAAACATGAATTTCTTAAAAATCAAGACATAAATGTCAAATATGTCTATCAAGTTATAAAATTTAAATTCTAGTACCATTATTTTTGTTTTCGGTAAATTTCTCTATATTACTTTTTGTTTTTTAAAATTGAGAAATAATTTTATATATAATTAATTAAGATATTGAAATAGAAAAGGAGAAACATAGCATAGAAATATATAATAATACTTTCATAATAATATTAGAAATTTAACTAAATAATTATGTAATACTTAATAGTGACTTATTTAAATTTTGTTTATTTTTCTTTAATAATTGATATTAAAACAATAATAGTTATTTAGTTATTTTGTAAAATAATAAATATCATCTCTCACTCAATAAATAGTTTAATAATTCCACTACGCCAGAAAATAGTTCAGATAGCAGATTTTCAGATAGCACTTTCAGATATAAGTGCTATTGCAAAATTTAGCAGATATTTTAGATAACACTTTTGTAGAAATGTGTTATCGCAATAAACCATGTAATAGCATTTTATTACAGAAGTGTTATATAAAGAAAACTGAAGATAGCGTTTAATTTAATAAGTGTTATATATGTTGTTGGAATAACGCTTCGTACAACAAGCGTTATCCTAAAGCGTTATCTAAAAAAACTGAAGATAGCGCTTAATTAAATAAGTGTTATATATGTTCTTGGAATAACGTTTCGTACAACAAGCGTTATCCTAAAGTGTTATCTAAAAATATTGAAGATAGCGCTTAATTAAATAAGTGCTATATATGTTCTTGATATAACGCTTCGTACAACAAGCGTTTTCTAAAAAAACTGAAGATAGCGCTTAATTAAATAACTACTATATATGTTCTTGGAATAACGCTTCGTACAACAAGTGTTATCTAAAAAACTTAAGATAGAGTTTAATTAAATAAGTGCTATATATGTTCTTGGAATAACGCTTCGTACAAAAAGCGTTATCTAAAAGAATAATTAAAAGAATAATTCGTAGCGCAAATTAATGAAACACTATATATTTTCTCATAATAACGTTTTGTACAACAAGCGTTATCTTAAAGTGTTACTTGTGAAAAATAATTTCCCTCTGGCACATCTATTCTCTCGTGCACGCAATTGCTTCGAAATAAATGTCAAAATTAAAGATTGGAAAAATGCAAATGGAAAGTTGGTTGGAGGGGTCCTTAATTTAGGTTATAAAGTGAGGATCACAAATTTTGCAATGGACCTCTGCATCACTAATCATCTTAATTGATACTTTTAGTTTTTTTTTAATATCTATGATTTAAATAATGGGGCAAATTTAAATAATGGGGTAACTTAAAAAAAAGGATTTAAATTTACTTATGTGATTTGTTCCTCAAAGGTTTAGCTTAACTAAAAAAGAGAGAAAAAAAAACTTATTTATTTTCAAATATTATTCTTATTTACAAAGTTGCACAGTGGAGAGGAGGAATTTGTTAGGTAATGGAAATCTCAACGGAGTACATGTAACTATTTGTTAATTATGCTCTTTATTTATTTAAGATATATTGCTTAGGATGAATCTATTTAGTTCCGTTTAATATTCTTGTCTCTTTTTTTTTCTACTTTTTTCTTTGGTTTGTCTGTTATGATTTTTTTGTTCTTTTTTGTCGTTGTTAGGGTTTTACAGGTTTTTCGACCTCAAGTAGGAATGGTGGTACCCAAAAGTAAATCAAAGAGTATTAAATAGAAGAAAAATAAGTTACTTTCATGTGTCATAATTATAAATAAAATTCAACATAAAAAATATATTCGATACGCGTGTTCTTGGTTTTACTAGTGCCCTAAACAAAACAATGACGTGGATTGTGGGTACTATGTCTTGAGATTCATGAAGGACATAATTACATGTAATCAAATGACAATCCCAGATGAGGTATATGGTTGGTCTTTTGAACATTCCCCGACAAACATGAAAGTATCTGCATCAGTTTTTGGCATGGATGATAGTATTTTTTCTTTCCTCGGTCTATGTTATTATGATAATTGGGGTGTAGCACATTGCTTTATGGGTTATTTTTTCATAAATCAGTATTACAAACACGTAATATTCATCGTTACCACAATAAAATTATGAAAAGATGATACATATATTCTAACATTTCATGTTAATATAATTATATATTTTGTAGTATTTCTCTGGGTACCAGTGCGTTAAATATTCAGAAGAACAAATAAATGATGTTCGGGAAGAATGAGCTCGCTATGTTGCTAGTTTGTTGGGTAAATAGCACTGCATGAGGTGATTTTCTTTTAATCTTGTTCTTTAATTTTAGTTAATTTTGTTGTTATATCTTATGATTTTGTTTCTCAATTAAAACATTGAAATTCATATACACAATTTCCCTATAGATGGTTAGTTTTTATAGTTACTGTTAGCATCCCAAGAACCAAATAGATGATATGTTAGTTTTTAATATTTTCATATTATCTATTAACTGATACGATCCTTGATAGTCAATCTAAGGAGGTAGCGGCCTAGCTTCCACATCATACAAGGTCATGTGACATGGGCATGACAACACCATAGACTAATGATTTTTAAGGTTTTTGCTTTTTTATTATTATTATGATGATGTTTTAAAGGGGGTGTCAGGTTTATACCAAATATTTAATTTGGCTATAATTTTAACTCTTGGGCTGGTGGTTTTATTTTAAAGTTTGTTCTGTTATTAGGTTCTTGTTATCTGTATACAATGCTACATTTGTCAGTAATTATGTGCTCGTTAATTAAGAATGAAAAGTAAGAAGGGATATTTTTTATATTTTAATTTATTCTCTTTTAAGTAAATTTGCATGTACTGATGATATATATGAGATGTTCTATCTAGTATAGGTTGGCATGATATCGGTGTGTGTTTCCATTCTTTTTTGATATTTTAGGTGTATTGTTTATTTGTCAATTATTATAACATGAATGATGCTTGTTGGTCTTAATGATAATATGCCTACTTGATTTAATACCAGGATGGGAGCATGTCAATATCCTATTGAAGGTTTATCAAATTCTATAATTGTAAGTATTGTTTCTTGTTATGACTTCTTCTGGTTGCGCAGTTACATGCCTTGTACATATTGACTAGACGAAATAATGAGAGAATTGTATTGCGGGAATGTAAATTCTAAAAGTAGGTATCTGTAAATGCAAAGTAAAATCAGTATTAATTAGAAGCAGAAACTAGATCAAATTGAGAATGAGGCTTCAATGGTGACATCAAAATGTAACTAACGACTTCGATTAATGAAGTTGCTCCATATTTTGATCTTAAAAACACCCATCGTTTTTTTTTCTCCCTAGACAGCTTTACCGTTGTGTCTTAACATTGTTGATATTGTATTATGTGAGAATTTTAGCCATTGTTCTTCACTCCCTGCATTATTTAAAAAAATGGAACATGACAATTCTATGAGATAGAAGATCACTGCACTTGTCATAAGCATTGATCCAATTAGTTGTTGTATTAACATGAATGATTTAGAATATTAGCCCTTCGCTTGTTTGTATGTTAGTAACAAGATTAAAAAGACATTTTTTTTTGCTCAATGATGGTGATATTTTAAATTAGTTGTGTTACTTGTCTTATTTATTTTTATTTTCTTAATTTGATGCAACAGACATGTGGTTCTTGATCCGGCGAAGGTCGAATGGCACACGTAATGTTCTTCAGTAGAAGCTACCTTAGCGTAACTCTTGTTCTGAAACTGCCAGATAATTACTTGAATTCTAAGACTTATTAGCTTTAATTTGGAGACGCGAGCTATTCTTATCACATTATATTGAGATACTTTTGTTTTAGTTTCAAGTGAATGGAGTGTTCAATATTATTATATTGTTAAAATAATATTTTAGGATAACTTTTGTCTCTTTGTTTTTTAATTTTATGATTTATGAATTTTGTTGTCGCTCTCCTGTTGCGTTTTGTTTGCTCTTGTTGGTCATATGATTATATGGTGGGAATCATTAATTAGTTTGGTTGAATATTGAAATCATGGTAAGATAACGCTTCTTTTATGAAGTGCGATCTATTGAATACAAACACGGGATATCCCTTTTTCCCAAAACTGCTATCAATTCAATGCCAGATAACGCTTTGTTTATGGAGTGTTATCTTATGAATACAAATATGGGATAACGCTTCCTCGAATAAACGCTATCACATATGCATCTCAGATAGCGCTTTATAAGCGCTATCTGCAGTATAGGGCTTTAGATAACGGTGGCTCCAACAGAACTTGGAAACGCTATCTAAAGGGAAGAAAAAAAGCGTTATCTAAGTGCTTTTCTGGCGTAGTGTTCATATTTAATTATTGATTAGGTTAATCAAAAAGATCTATTGCTTAATATCACATTTGATCGGCTAATTAGGGCTAAAAGCACTTCTTACCAGCAACAATAGGTCAATTTTAAGTTTTGGACGGAAAGATAACGGCCCGTAGTGAAAGTGATTAACGTCAAAAATTTAGGGTACTAGAAGTGATTAAGTTGGAACATTAGGTAACAAAACCAAAAAGACAGTAAACTTTAGGTACCAAAAATGTAATGATCCCAGTACGATATTGATTATTTTCAATTTTCATGTTTAAGTTATGACGTTGGGACGTTTTGTTTGAAGGGTATGAAATATATTCTCAAATTAATTTTTTATTTAGGAACATGCGATGTAGCTGATTAATTATTTAGCTTGCCATCAGGCTTTGTGATCCTTTCCATTTTGAACGTATTATTCATTTATTTATTTTAAATGGGTTAAAAAGATGTTTTTTATATTAAAATAATAGTTGAATTTGCTATACCCATTATTACTTAATGAAATACATTTTCTAAGTATATATTACAATTAAGAATACTTATATCGTTTGCAAAATATTCGGAAAGAATATTAATATTGAGGAGAGAGGGTAAACAAATGAGTTCTATATAGGGAAAGTTCCAATAATTTTAAAGAAATTTTGGAATAGGATATAACCATTTTATGGTACAAGATTTCTTCACTTCCCACCTAGTGGCTAGTTATGAAAACCAATCACTTGTTTTCAAAACATTTCGGCCGACGATGTAAATCTAAATAAAAAAGGTCAATTTATGAGCAGTCCAAAGAAGGCCTTGAACCAAGCATTTAAAATCCAAAGAAAAACAACTAACGAGTTTCAAAAAGGATATATGAACTGTTCATTAATTTTGTAAATAATATATATAGGGAGAATTACAAAAACACCCCTGAGGCTCGGGCTAATTACAAAAAACTCCAGAGTTTTTTGAATATTACAAAGAACTCATTGAGGTTTGATTCCATCTTACATTTTCCCCATTATAAGCAAACAAATATTTTAAAACCCCCTGATATTTATAGAAATATTACAGTTGCCCTCTCAAATTTAAGACATAATCAAATCTGACAGTTTTTTCTTGTAATTTTGAAATATCTCTTGATTTTTTTTTTAATTTTCCCAAACCTCAGGTTTTTATTGTAAATATCTCTAATATATATATATATATATACATATATATGTTAGATAAATATTTTTATCAAGATTTTGATGATTTTGTTTAAATGAGTTTTTATACCAAAACAATGTTTATAAATGTTGTCCAAATACTCCTAAATGATTTAAAAAAAATTTACCAATTTTTGGAGTATTTCTTAGAGTTTATTATTCGATAAAAATTGGACAACACTTTTGATGATTTTGTGTTAATTGGTTTTTCACCAAAACAATGTTCTTTAAATATTGTCCAAATACTCCCAATTGATTTAAAATATTTTTACTAATTTTTCGAAGTATTTTTTGAAGTTTATTTTTGACAAAAATCGGACAACATTTCAAGTTGGAGGTCGACCCGGTCGAGCAAAAGGTCGGCCAGCACCAAGAACGCACAAAATGAAACAAAGCATTTCGTGAAAAAATGAGGGGGCGGTCCGAGAGAAGAAGGGCCCGGTCGGACCCCCCTCTGACCGGTCGGACCCCCCTCCAACATGTACCTGGATCGCACTAAATTCTTTCCAACGTTCAAAATTTTCTATAGGGCAACCGGTCGCCCAACGTATTTTTTTACAGCAAAAATTGTGTCGTTTGAACTCCATATCAGCAAGATTTGCTTTTGATTTTTGTACAATATTTCTACATCTTGTGATCCTCTTTTTGTAGACAAAAGTGAAGAAGGAGGAGCCTATGTCTATGAAGACTCTCCTATAAATAGAGGATGATTTGAAGACACAATACACAACACACAAGCATACAATATAACAAGAAATCTGCAATATTCTCCAAGCTTTCATTTTTACATTCTTGTTGTAATAGCCTAAGTTCTTGCACTTGCACAATCTTGAGGTCTAGGCTTTTTGTTCTTGATTACACTTGCACTCAATGTTTGTATACTTCATTTATTGAGTTGTAATCTTGAATTTTTCTATCATCCAAAACAAGATATCCTTGTTAGTGTTCTTGTGGTAAGAACACACTTGGGTGATCTTAGGTGTGGAAGAGTGTGGTACTCTTCATAGGTGTTGAAGGAAGATTGTGGTAATCTCCTTGAAGGTGTTGTAAGAAGATTGTGATAATCTTCAAAGGCGGTGTTGTAACAATTGTGGTAATTGTTAATAAAATCTTTTTTTCTTTTTGAAATCCACTTCGGATATACCGGGGTGGTAGAGCATGTAGTCCCTAGGTGGGGTGAAGCTCTATAAATCATCGAGTGTTGTTTAATTTCCGCATTTACATTCTTGTCATTTACTTGTTCATTCGAAAAAGAGGGCGATTTGTGAAAAATCGACATAATCTATTAACCCTCCTCTAGATTATCGTAGCCACTTGAACTAACAAGTGGTATCAAAGCCAAACTCTTTGGCTAGCTCGTTCCGAGTAAAGAAGAAAGATCCATGGCTACGAATGAAGCTTATCTCACCACCGGCGCCTCCACCAACAAGCCGCCACTATTCGACGCCAACAACTACGCATTTTGGAAAGACTATATGGAGTGCTTTCTACAAGGGTGCGAATTTGATATTTAGAATGTGGTCATTGAAGGAGTTGATCAACCAACCAAGAAATTGGAGGACGGCACCACGGCTCCCAAACCGTTCAAGGAGTTCGATGAGAATGACAAGAAGACTTCCTCTCTAAACGGTAAGGCCATAAATATTTTACATTGCTCTCTTACCGCCACCGAGTATAATCGTATAAGAGGCATAAGGTCGGCACATGAAGTTTGGGAAAAATTAGAAACCATCTATGAGGGCACAAAGAAAGTGAAGCAAGCAAGAAAAACAATGCTTGTGAAAGACTTTGAAAATTTCAATATGCATGATGGTGAAAGCATATCAAAAATGGTGGAAAGGCTTGACAACATTGTCAATCCTCTTGTGGCTCTTGGAAAGGTCATCTCCGAAGAAGACAAGGTGACCAAGGTATTGAAAGCTCTTCCCGGCTCATGGTCCGAAAAGGTGACGGCTATCACGGAGGCACAAAATCTCGAGACACTCAAATTCGATGGGCTCATCGGGAACCTCCTCATCTATGAAGTCTATCTCAAGGAGAAGAAAAATTCCAAACCATCCATCAATCAATCGGGTATGCAAAATATTCCTAAATGTCTTGCATCTTCTTCTAATAATGCATACTATGATATTGATGAGGATGATGAGGAGACGACCGCACTTGTTCGTAAATTTGCAAAATTTGTGAATAAAAATAAGGCGAGAAAACCGAGAGACAACTCGTGTTTTAAATGCGGAAAATCCGGACACTTCATAGCCGATTGCCCAAAACTCGAGGAGAAAGAACAAAAGAAAAAGAAGACTTTTCCAAAAAAGAAGGCTCTAAATACGGAAGTCAAAACTTGGGATGAGCTACTTGAAACAACCGACGAAGAAGGAGAATCCGAACATAGTCTTATGGCCATAAACGACCAAAACAACGAGGTACGCTCTAATGCTTCATCTTCTTCCTTAGTTGATGATTTACAATGTTATTTTGATGAATTATAAAATGAGTTTCAAAATTTGATTGTTAAATACAAGACTTTAAAAAAGGAGCATAAAGAGCTTAAATTAGAAAAGGATAAATTGTTTACTTCTTATGAATCTCTTGATAAAGCTCATGCTATTACTCTTACTAAAGTCCGTACTCTTGAAACCGAAAAACAAACGCCCACAAATGATCTTGAATGTTTGAAAAAGGATATGCACCGTTTTAACTTAAGTACGGATAAAGTTATAAAACTTTTAGATGCACCGTTCTACACCGTTTTAACTAAATTAGGACTTGGTTATAAACTTTTTCAACCTCTTTCAAAGAAAAAAGACCAAGGTCCGACTTTTGTACGTGCTAGTAGTGCCCATAATCTTATTTGCTTTTATTGTGGTAAAGTTGGTCACTATGTCAGCCATTGTAAATTGAAGAATAATTTTAGCTTTGTTTGGAGACCCAAAGGTCTCAAGGCTAACCCCCATGGACCCCAAAACTATAGGGTACCTAAAAATAATTCTTTTGTAGGTCATAGGGTCTATAACAACTATGGAGGATTCAAAATGGCTCGTGGACAGCGGGTGTTCACGCCATATGACCGGAAAGATAGAACTTTTTACCAACATCAAGCTCCAAGAAGAGGGTATGGTCATGTTCGGCAATGGCAAAGGAAAAATTCTTAGAAATGGAGAAATTGGTAACTCTTCTTTCTCTCTTAGTAATGTTCTTTTAGTAGAAAGACTTAAGTTTAATTTGATAAGTGTTAGCCAACTTTGTGATTCAAATTATAATGTTGTTTTCAATAAAGAAAAATGTCTTATTTCCAAAAATGATAAAATTATTTGTGAAGCAAATAGAAAAGGCAATCTTTACAAAATTTGTGCAAGTGATTTGGTTAGTCAAAATATTTCTTGTCTTGTCGCCAATAATGATTTAACTAGTTTATGGCATAGGCGACTTGGACATGTTGGATATAAAAATTTGCAAACTATTTACAAAAACCAACATGTAAAAGGACTACCCAAATTGAATTTGAAAATATTGACTTATGTGACACTTGTTAAAAGAACAAATTAGTTAAGAGTAGTTTTAAGCCCAAAAATGAAATTTCCACAACCAAGCCTTTACAACTTCTTCATTTAGATTTGTATGGGGATATTGGTACGGCAAGTCTAAGTGGAAAATATTACACTTTTGTTATAGTTGATGATTTTTCTAGATATACTTGGGCTCTATTTCTTACAAGTAAAAGCGATGTCGTTAATAAGTTTGTTAAGTTGTGTAGACTCATTGAGAATGAAAAGGACGATACTATTAAGTCTATTCGAAGTGATCGAGGTGGAGAATTTTATGGAGAATTTAGAGTCTTTTGTGAAACCAAGGGATATAGTCACAATTTTTCGGCTCCAAGGACACCTCAACAAAATGGAGTAGCCGAAAGGAAGAATCGGACACTTCAAGAAATGAGTCGGTCCATGCTCAATGAATTTTCACTTCCAAAATATTTTTGGGCCGAAGCCGTAAGTGTGAATCCCCGATTTTTCCGAGCATATGATTGATCCTTTTGTCGTCTATGTATTTGATCAACTATTTTACCGCGTCACTTTGACGGGTAAATGCTAATAATATATTTTGCAATTTATTTCATTTTATTTATTACTTGTGATCATGATCATTATTAATTCTATTTTGCATTTATGATCACTTGATTGATCATTATTACTATTTTTGTATTTATTAGTCACCTTAGAATTTTAAGAGACTATTTATTTTAGAGACTTTTACCTTATAGAATTAAGAATTTTATTTAGATTAAGTGATCATGAGACTTATAAGTGATCAAGGAAATCACAAATTATTTTGGAGATTGATATTATTCATCTATTATCATCAAATTTGGGACAAAAACAAATATATGGAATTACCAAAATACCCCTATAGTGGACGACAATGATGAGATTTTTGGTGTAGAAATATCTCCCAACTCTTGTACACTTACACCTTGTATTAGTCATCTTGTGTATAATTACACCATTAATTCAAACATTATACACATCACCTTATACATAAATTCTTTAATATTAAATCTTCCAACATGTTGGAGTCTTCCTAACATTCCATTCAAACCCATCTCATGCTCATACCTTTGACCACCAAAATGTCTCCCATGCAAGAAGCAAAATTCAAGACACAAATTAAACAAAATATTCCTCCCCCTCTCTCACTCAAGTGGACGGCCATGAGGCCTTTTGTTTCAAAACATTTGTTAAACATTTTCACCAACACATTCTACTCTCCTAACTAATTCTCCTCATTCTCTCTAATATCTCTCTAAAAATAATTCACATCTTCAAATCATTCACATCTTCAAATCTTCAAACATAAGTTCTTCATATCTTCAAACCTTCAAGTACCACTTCTTCACATCTTCATATATTCAAACACACGTCCTTCACATCTTCAAGCATATCTTCATACATTCAAGAACATCTTCTTCCTATCATCAAACACTCTTTCTTTCTTCAAACATCTAAACCAAAACAAACATTCTTTCTACTTAAAATCCAAAAATTCGAACACCCCCTATCTCAAGGTAAGAAATTTCACTCCTCAACTTAACTTGATATCTTACTACTCATCAGCTTCTCTTCTTAATTTAAGTTTAAATTTTGGATTTTGAGGTACTTAGAAGACTACTTGAAGACATGCATGCATGGTGGTGAATTTTGGAAAACTTGAAGAATAAGTGTTAGAGAAATTGGACTACAAGGTAAAATTTGGACACTAGAACCCTTCTTTCTTTTTCTCCCTATTTTTTTTCAAATTTTAACACCCCCTTTTCATTTTTGAGAAATAGGGGGCTGACCTTAGGTGATTTTGGAGTTGAACCAAAAATCCCAAATTTGAAGCTTCAACTAGTTTCAAATCACCTACTACACAAGGTAAAGTGTATTTCCAATTTTCTTATCTTCTTCTATTTTCTTCTTAATTTATACTCATTTTTCTAACTCCAAATTTTTGATATTTCTTGACTTAGGGGCTGACCTAAGTGACCTCATACAAAGTTGTGAAATTATCATTTTTATTTCACAACTCTCCAAATTTAAGGTGGGTGGAAAAATCATTTCAACTTCTAGGTGCTTTTGTTAAATGCATGTAGTGTATTGATCATGAGCACTTGAGATATATATATATATATATATATATTTTATGTATTGCATGTCAATTTTATGTATCAAGTTATGAAATTTCTCAAATGTTGCTCAAAATTGCTATTTATTGAAATTTAGGTGCATGCATGTACAATTTAATGTTCTATTTGATGAATTCTTGTATGAATTGGACATGCATGTGTATGATCTTTGAAATCCATATTTTGGATGATTTATAACCTGGACAAGTCGAGCATAATTGATTAAATTTTAATTTTTGGACTTAAAATGCAAAAATAGAAAGTTGGTGGACTAAATTGCAAGAAAATAAAACTTAAGGGACCCCTCTGCAAATTTCGAATTTTGGGACTGTACTCAGGTTAAAAAATGACTTTTGGACATTTTAATAAAGTTTTAAGAGTTTTAAGATAAATAAAATCAACCTTTAAAAGCCCAAGGACTAGATTGTAAAATTTGAGAAGTTTAAGGGCTACATTGCAATTTTTGAAACTGTACAGACATTAATTTTAAAATTTGAAATTTTAACTCTTAAGGGACTGGAATGACATATTTTAAATGTATTCCAAAAATCCAAGTGTTTAGAGCTTGGAAAGTAATTTTACTAAAATTGAGGGACAAAAGTGTAAAAGATTAAACTTGAGGACCCAAATGAAAATTTCCGGACTTATATAGCCCATGTACCTGGAAATACTAATTTAACTATAACTTAATTATATTTTGGACCCAAAGTTCAAATTTCATAACAGTTGGACCCCTAAAAGCCTTAAAGGCAATTATTTCAAAATGGGACAAAAATGAGATTTTCAAAAGTTAAGCGACCTATACTTATTTTTTTTTAAAACTGCTTTTGTCCCAATATCCTACTAACCTTAGTAACATTTTCCAACTAGAATCACATTAAAAGCCCTTCCGGTTTGTGAGTTGCTATTATTTTAAACTTAAGGCCCGAAATGACAATTTTAACAAATTTGGGGCCAATGTGAGAATTTTATAAAACAATCAACCTCTTAACTTTAAAAACCTGAATCTCTGAACAATTTAGAGATTTTAGGAACTGACCTCATAATTTTTCAAGGTCGGGATATTTATTTATTCAATTTCTAACCCCAAAAGTATTGGTTTTTACAAAACGGGGCTAATTGTAAATTTTCTTTTTATCAAAGACCTAACTCAAATTATTTTCTTTCAAAGAAACAGCCCTGGACCTTCTGACTTTGATATTTAATTAAAATATTATATTTTCTCGAAAATTCCTTGACCCATCGGATCATCTTGACCGACTAATACCCGATCGCGGGGCGACTTCCTCGTCTTGCTATTTTGAATCTATAACGGGACTTATGTTCCACCTAATCTTTCAAGATATCGAAGATTGCTTATCCTCCCGATAATCATCTTCATCCAAATAACTCCACAATTGCTACTCGCAATTTTCGAAAATTTTCCTGAACTGCTTCCCTGAATCAATAATACTCGACTGCCTGGTTGACTACCTGAACTTGTATTTACTTTCCTGCTTGAGTCAACTTGGTGTGTCGATCTCACAGTCGGAATGGATACGTCGGGGATGGAACCGGGCAGCTTGGCTGCTATTCCACTCTTCCGGCCCCATTGTCCTAATCCCGCAACTGAGGGACGTAGTTTGTCCAAGGGAAGCGGGTCGTAGTATTTGAGGTATAATCATGATTATGACAAATCCGAGCTTCGCTAGCTCCACAGTGGATTTTGTCTTTGCCTATGGAGCGATAAGGTGATAGGTCTTGGACCATCTTGCTCGGGGAGTTACAAGAAAGAACGAAGGAATCGCTGTCTGATCCACACGATTCTGGAGCTAATCGGACCGGTTTGGTTGGCGCTACAAATCCGTACGCAACCGCTACTTGTATTGCATTGGTTGGCGCTACAAATCCATACGCAACCGCTACTTTATTGCATTGGTTGGCGCTACAAATCCGTACACAACCGCTACTTGTATTGCATTGGTTGGCGCTACAAATCCGTTCGCAACCATTAATTGTCTTGCATAGTATTGGCGTTACATTCCGTACGCAATCCTACCTGTCTTGCATGAATCACATAATGCCTGTGTGACCAGGAACTGTTTTTTTAAACTGTATAAGTATATTACTTAAATATTTTATCACGACGCTTGTGGACTGTGTGTGAGTTCATGCATCATATCTCACGCGTTTTCATACAACTGTTTTCTCGCATTAACTATATATCGCCACACTTGCACACGATCACCCCATCCACTAAGATTTTTGTCTCATCCCCACCTGTTTTCTAAGCTTTAGATGAGGACTTCGTTGAAGATGTTGAACCAACCACGGACTGAGCTCCTGTACTCCGCTTCTTTACTATCTTTTATTGTTGATGTCGCTGGACTTGTTTCTTTTATTTGCTGTTGGACTCTTTTATTCTCTTTTCATTCGATGTCTCAGAATCGAAGGGCGTAGGACCCTTTGACTATTAAGTTGTTATCTTTAGATTGTTCTCGGGGATGTAATTTGGATATTGTGGACTGTAAGTTGTAATGTGTACTTGTTTTTTTTTTAATTTCCGCTGCTATTTGACTCTGTTCCATTGGGTTTTCGTTGATATTCGTCTAGACTGTTTGGTTTATTTGTATTTAAGTTGTGGATCGTCGTCGCGTCCTGTCTAGGACGTGACAGTTAGAGTGGTATTAGAGCTCGGCTAGTAAGATGGAAACTTACACCGAGCTAACCCAGGATAGGACCCTCGGTCTGTGTTTTGGGTAGTAACCCGACTTGACTAATTAAATGTGAAATCGATTTCAATTTGGCGTAGAACCGTATTATTGATGTTTAGACTAAGTTAGAAACGTATACTTGGAGATTCCATAGTCATACTTGTCTTGACTTAGTTGACTCTTGACTGACTTTCTTTGTTCATTCTTTCCTTATTCCTTCCTTATCTTTCCTTTACCTTTGTCTAATCCATCTTAGTTGTGTTTCACCAGGATGGATCCAGCGCCCCCGACCTGGTGGGATGTAGTTGAGGCCCGTGTTGAGCGGGACTACTATAAGGTGTTAAAGCTATATTGGCACCAGGCATTTCTTCGGGCCAATTCTGAGCTAACTGGGGAACGTCACCGCACTCGCGAACTAGGACACCTCCTAGCGAAGAGCCAAGAGGAGAAGAATAACCTTACTCTCCTTGCTAAGGATCGCGAAAACACCATCCGCGCTCGCGAAGATCAAATTCAGTTGATCCAGGAACGCTTGGACAATATTCGCAAGAAGATGGAACGCGCCAAGGACGGCCGCACCAAGTGGGAGATGGACGCGTACATGTCGAGGGACACCATAAAACGCCTCGAGGAGACTATCATCAAACAGATGACGGTGATCGAGGACCTCAAACAGGCCTTGTCTCAGCGGGATACTGCTTTGGAGACTACTTTGGCAGCCAACGCACTAGCACCGCCACCACCCGAGATGGAACCAGAGGCCAACCCTGAAGCGAACAACGAAGAGGATCTCGAGGAGGATCCCGCGGAAGCAGGGGAGCTCGAGCATTTCACGAGCCTAATCAGGTCCAGATCATTTACGTGGATGATAGTGAGGACGACGGCGCAGTCATTGAGTGGATAGATTTTATTTCCCGGATTGTACTTGATGATTGTACTAGATGTTTATTCGTGTTTCGTTGTATTTCCCGATTTCTTGCACTATTGTTGTACGAACTTCATTTGGTGTACTCCAAATTTTACATTAATGGATATGCCTTTCCCTTACTGTTGACTCTACGTCTTGGTTATCATCTCCACCATGAAAGCAAGAAAGGCAATCGCTAGAGGCGCACAAGGGTACTTGGCGTTTGTAATTAACAAACCCAAGGTCGAGACACAAATTTACCAAGTACCTATAGTATCAGAATACACGGATGTATTTTCACAAGAACTCACCACTGTCCCTCCAGATAGGGAAGTCGAGTTCACCATTGAGGTATTACCGGGAACCGCCCCGATTGCTGGAACACCGTATAAAATGGCTCCTCTTGAGTTGCAAGAGTTGAAGACGCAATTACAGAAGCTGATGGATGTGGGATTTATCCGACCGAGTAAATCTCCGTGGGGAGCACCTGTACTGTTTGTCAAAAAGAAGGATGGCACATTAAGACTGTGTATAGATTATCGTGGTCTTAATAGCGTGACCATCAAGAACAAATATCCCCTCCCGAGGATACACGAGCTATTTGACCAACTTCAAGGAGCGACAGTGTACTCGAAGTTTGATTTACAACAAGGATATTACCAATCAAGATCCATGAAGAAGACATTTCAAAAGCGCATTTCAAACTCGATATGGACACTACGAGTTTGTATTGATGCCTTTCGGTCTGACGAATGCACCAGCAGCATTTATGGACCTGATGCATCGAGTCTTTCAACCTTATTTGGATCAATTCGTAGTGATATTCATTGATGACATACTCGTATACTCTAAGTCTAGAGAAGAGCATGAAAGTCATCTGAAAATTGTTTTGGAGACACTATGAGAGCATAAGTTGTATGCCAAATTCAGCAAGTGCGAATTTTGGCTAAGTGAAGTCGCGTTCTTGGGACACATAGTATCCAGCACCGGGATCGCCGTAGATCCTTCGAAGGTACAAACAGTGGTTGAATGGAAACAACCCGAGTCTCGTAACGGATCGGGAGTTTCTAGACTATTTTGGATATTATCAAAGATTTATCCAGGACTTCTCCAAGATAGCGGACCGCTCACTCGACTAACCTGCAAGCAAGTCAAGTTTGAGTGGAATGACAAGTGCGAGACTAGTTTCAAGAGTCAAGAAACGACTTACTACAGCTCCAGTCTTAGCTCTTCCAAAGGGAACAGAAAACTTTGTCGTCTACAGTAATGCATCAAAGGAAGGACTAGGAGCAGTGCTCATGCAGGAAGGAAAAGTCATCGCTTATGCATCACAAAATCTCAAGACGTATGAAGCCAATTATCCAATGCACGACTTGGAATTGGCAGCGATAGTGTTCGCGTTAAAGAAATGGAGACACTATCTCTACGGAGCAACATTCACGGTTTTCACAGATCATAAGAGCTTGAAGTATCTATTCTCCCGAGAAAGATCTCAACTACGAGGCAACGAGAGATGGATGGAGTTGATTGAGGACTATCACTTTGATATTCAATACCATCCCGGGAAAACTAACATAGTAGCTGACGCTTTGAGCAGAAAGGCGAGCTTAGCCAGACTTATGATTCGAGAGTGGGAATCATTAAAAGAGCTGAGCAATTGGAATCTGACGAGGACCAATACTCAGATTTCATGTGCTAACATTTTAGTTAAACCCGATCCATTTGAATGAGATCAAGGAAGCACTGGGGGATCGATGTGCATCTTCAAAAGCGAAGGAGAAGATACTTAAAGGAGAGAGATCAGAATTCTCGGTACATGAAGATGGAGTTATTAGATTTCGGAATCGAGTTTGTGTACCGAGTGACGAGCAGATTAGGAATAGAATCCTCGCAGAGGCACACCGTTCGAAATACACTATACATCCTGGAGGAAACAAGATGTATAAGGATTTGAAATGAAGTTATTGGTGGGTAAACATGAAGAACCAGGTAGCGGAGTTCGTTGCGAGATGTTTGACTTGTCAACGAGTAAAAGCAGAACACCAACGACCATCTGGTTTACTACAACCGTTGAGAATTCCCGAGTGGAAATGGGAACACATAACGATGGACTTCGTGACGGATCTACCAAGAACCAGAGGAGGCCATGATGCTATTTGGGTAGTTGTAGACCGACTCACGAAATCTGCACACTTCTTACCCATCAAGAAAACTGATAGCTTGCAGAAACTTGCGCAAATTTATATCCGAGAGATCATTAGACTGCATGGAGTACCTGTTGACATAGTATCAGATAGAGACCCGAGGTTTGTCTCTAGATTTTGGAAGTGCTTGTACGAGGAATTGGGTACCTCGCTAAGTTTCAGCACGGCAGCACATCCACAAACTGATGGACAGTCTGAGCGAACGATTCAAACCCTGGAAGATATGTTGCGAGCATGCACATTGGATTTCCAAAGAAGTTGGGATTCGCACTTACCATTAGCCGAGTTCGCCTACAATAACAGCTATCAGGCCACGATTGGGATGGCACCCTACGAGGCATTATATGGGCGAAAATGTAGATCCCCACTACACTGGGAGATTGATGACCAATGGACTCCGAAAGAGAAACGAAAGTCGCCCTCGATTCCAAAGGTCGACTTAGTTCAGGAGGCCATGGAGAAGGTCAAGCTGATCAAGGAGCGGATTCGCACATCTCAGAGCCGCCAAAAGAGTTACGTGGACAAGAGAAGAAAAGATTTGGAATTTGAAGTCGGAGATGAAGTATTTCTCAGACTCTCACCACGGAAAGGATTGATCAATCCGAAGAAAGGAGGCAAGTTGAGTCCGAGATATGTTGGACCTTACAAGATTTTACAGAGAATCGGCAAGTTAGCCTACCGACTCGAGTTACCAGCACCATATGCGGGAATGCACGATGTATTCCACGTATCAAGATTGAAGAAGTATCAACCAGATCCCGAACATATCATCACTCGTGATACTCCTCCTCTAATAGAAAATTTATCCTACACCGAGAGACCGATCCGGATTATTGATCAGCATATACGTCAGTTGCGTAAGAGGGAGATTCCGATGGTTAAAGTGGTGTGGCAGAACCACAACCGAGACGAAGACGCAACATGGGAGATGGAAGAAGACATGAGGAATCAATATCCAGAACTATTCTGAAGAGAATTTGGGGACCAAATTCTTTTAAGGAGGGGAGGATGTGAAGCCCCGATTTTTCCGAGCATATGATTGATCCTTTTGTCGTCTATGTATTTGATCGACTATTTTACCGCGTCACTTTGACGGGTAAATACTAATAATATATATTTTGCAATTTATTTCATTTTATATATTACTTGTGATCATGATCATTATTAATTCTATTTTGAATTTATGATCACTTGATTGATCATGATTACTATTTTTGTATTTATTAGTCACCTTAGAATTTTAAGAGACTATTTATTTTAGAGACTTTTACCTTATAAAATTAAGAATTTGATTTAGATTAAGTGATCATGAGACTTATAAGTGATCAAGGAAATCACTAATTATTTTAGAGATTGATATTATTCATCTATTACCATCAAATTTGGGACAAAAAAAAATATATGGAATTACCAAAATACCCCTATAGTGGACGACAATGATGAGATTTTTGGTGTAGAAATATCTCCCAACTCTTGTACACTTACACCTTATATTAGTCATCTTGTGTATAATTACACCATTAATTCAAACATTATACACATCACCTTATACATAAATTCTTTAATATTAAATCTTCCAACATGTTGGAGTTTTCCCAACATTCCATTCAAACCCATCTCATGCCCATACCTTTGACCACCAAAATGTCTCCCATGCAAGAAGCAAAATTCAAGACACAAATTAAACAAAAAATTCCTCCCCCTCTCTCACTCAAGTGGACGGCCATGAGGCCTTTTGTTTCAAAAATTTTGTTAAAACTTTTCACCAACACATTCTAATCTCCTAACTAATTCTCCTCCTTCTCTCTAATCTCTCTCTAAAAATCATTCACATCTTCAAATCTTCAAACACCAAATCAGTCACATCTTCAAATCTTCAAACATAAGTTCTTCATATCTTCAAACCTTCAAGTACCACTTCTTCACATCTTCATATATTCAAACACAAGTCCTTCACATCTTCAATCATATATTCATACCTTCAAGAACATCTTCTTCCTATCATCAAACACTCTTTCTTTCTTCAAACATCTAAACCAAAACAAACATTCTTCCTACTTAAAATCTAAAAATTCGAACACCCCCTATCTCAAGGTAAGAAATTTCACTCCTCAATTCAACTTGATATCTTACTACTCATCACCTTCTCTTCTTAATTTAAGTTTAAATTTTGGATTTGAGGTACTTAGAAGACTACTTGAAGACATGCATGCATGATGGTGAATTTTAGAAGACTTGAAGAATAAGTGTTAGAGAAATTGGACTACAAGGTAAGATTTGGACACCAGAACCCTTCTTTCTTTTTCTCCCTATTTGTTTTCAAATTTTAACACCCCTTTTTCATTTTTGAGAAATATGGCTGACCTTAGGTGATTTTGGAGTTGATACAAAAATCCCAAATTTGAAGCTTTAACTAGTTTCAAATCACCTACTACACAAGGTAAAGTGTAGTATTTCCAATTTTCTTATCTTCTTCTATTTTCTTCTTAATTTTCACTATTTTTCTAACTCCAAATTTTTGATATTTCTTGACTTAGGGGCTGACCTAAGTGACCTCATACAAAGTTGTGAAATTATCATTTTTATTTCACAACTCTCCAAATTTAAGGTGGGTGGAAAAATTCTTTCAACTTCTAGGTGCTTTTGTTAAATGCATGTAGTGTTTTGATCATTAGCACTTGAGATATATATATTTAATGTATTTCATGTCAGTTTTATGTATCAAGTTATGAAATTTCTCAAATGTTGCTCAAAAATGCTATTTATTGAAATTTAGGTGCATGCATGTACAATTTAATGTTCTATTTGATGAATTCTTGTATGAATTGGACATGCATGTGTATGATCTTTGAAATCCATATTTTGGATGACTTATAACCTGGACAAGTCGAGCATAATTGATTAAATTTCAATTTTTGGACTTAAAATACAAAAATGGAAAGTTGGTGGACTAAATTGCAAGAAAATAAAACTTAAGGGACCCCTCTGCAAATTTCGAATTTTGGGACTGTACTCAGGTTCAAAAATGACTTTTGGACATTTTAATAAAGTTTTAAGAGTTTTAAGATAAATAAAATCAACCTTTAAAAGCCCAAGGACTTGATTGTAAAATTTGAGAAGTTTAAGGGCTACTTTGTAATTTTTGAAACTGTACCAGACCTTAATTTTAAAATTTGAAATTTTAACTCTTAAGGGACTGGAAATAACATATTTTAAATGTATTCTAAAAATCCAAGTGTTTAGAGCTTGGAAAGTAATTTTACTAAAATTGAGGGACCAAAGTGTAAAAGATTAAACTTGAGGACCCAAATGAAAATTTCCGGACTTATACAGCCCATATACCTGGAAATACTAATTTAACTATAACGTAATTATATTTTGGACCCAAGGTTCAAATTTCATAACAATTGGACCCCTAAAAGCTTTAAAGGCAATTATTTCAAAATGGGACAAAAATGAGATTTTCAGAAGTTAAGGGACCTATACTTATTTCTTTTTAAAACTGCTTTTGTCCCAATATCCTACTAACCTTAGTAACATTTTCCAACTAGAATCACATTAAAAGCCCTTCCGGTTTGTGAGTTCCGATTATTTTAAACTTAAGGCCCGAAATGATAATTTTAACAAATTTGGGGCCAATGTGAGAATTTTATAAAAACTCGACCTCTAAACTTAAAGAACCTGAATCTTTGAACAATTTAGAGATTTTAGGAACTGACCTCATAACTTTTCAAGGTCGGGATATTTATTTATTCAATTTCTAACCCCAAAAGTATTGGTTTTTTACAAAACGGGCCTAATTGTAAATTTTCTTTTTATCAAGGACCTAACTCAAATTATTTTCTTTTAAAGAAACAGATCTGGACCTTCTGACTTTGATATTTAATTAAAATATTTTATTTCCTCGAAAATTCCTTGACCCATCGGATCGTCTTGACCGACTAATACCCGATCGCGGGGCGACTTCCTCGTCTTGCGATTTTGAATCTATAACGGGACTTATGTTCCACCTAATCTTTCAAGATATCGAAGATTTCTTATCCTCCCGATAATCATCTTCATCCAAATAACTCCACAATTGCTACTCGCAATTTTCGAAAATTTTCCTGAACTACTTCCCTGAATCAATAATACTCGACTGCCTGGTTGACTACCTGAACTTGTATTTACTTTCCTGCTTGAGTCAACTTGGTGTGTCGAGCTCACAGTCGAAATGGATACGTCGGGGATGGAACCGGGCAGCTTGGCTGCTATTCCACTCTTCCGGCCCCATCGTCCTAATCCCGCAACTGAGGGACGGAGTTTGTCCAAGGGAAGCGGGTCGTAGTACTTGAGGTATAATCATGATTATGACAAATCCGAGCCTTGCTAGCTCCACTGTGGATTTTGTCTTTGCCTATGGAGCGATAAGGTGTGGTCTTGGACCATCTTGCTCGGGAGTTACAAGGAAGAACGAAGGAATCATTGCCCGATCCACACGACGATTCGGAGTTAATCGGACCCGTTTGGTTGGTGCTACAAATCCGTACGCAACCGCTACTTATATTGCATTGGTTGGCGCTACAAATCCGTACGCAACCGCTACTTGTATTGCATTGGTTGGCGCTACAAATCCGTACGCAACCGCTACTTGTATTGCATTGGTTGGCGCTACAAATCCGTACACAACCGCTACTTGTATTGCATTGGTTGGCGCTACAAATCCGTTCGCAACCATTAATTGTCTTGCATAGTATTGGCGTTACATTCCGTACGCAATCTTACATGTCTTGCATGAATCACATAATGCCTGTGTGACCAGGAACTGTTTTTTTAAACTGTATAAGTATATTACTTAAATATTTTATCACGACGCTTGTGGACTGTGTGTGAGTTCATGCATCATATCTCACGCGTTTTCATACAACTGTTTCTCACATTAACTATATATCGCCACACTTGCACACGATCACCCCATCCACTGAGATTTTTGTCTCATCTCCACCTGTTTTCTAACCTTTATATGAGGACTTCGTTGAAGATGTTGAACCAACCACGGACTGAGCTCCCGTACTCCACTTGTTGGACTTAGTATCTTTTATTGTTGATGTCGCTGGACTTGTTTCTTTTATTTGCTGTTGGACTCTTTTATTCTCTTTTCATTCCGGTCTGTAACTGAAGGGCGTAGGACCCTTTGACTATTAAGTTGTTATCTTTAGATTGTTCTTGGGGATGTAATTTGGATATTGTGGACTGTAAGTTGTAACTTGTACTTGTTTTTTCTTTTTTTATTTCTGCTGTTATTTGACTATGTTCCATTGGGTTTTCGTTGATATTCGTCTAGACTGTTTGGTTTATTTGTATTTAAGTTGTGGATTATTGTCGCGTCCCGTCTGGGGCGTGACAGTAAGTACCACTTTCTATGTCATTAATCGAGTTTATATTTGTCCTAAAATGAATAAAACTCCATATGAGCTTTGGAAATGAAGAACTCCAAATATTAGTTATTTCAAAATATTTGGATGTAATTGTTTTATTTTGAATACTAAGGATCAATTGGACAAACTTGATCCTAAGGCCGATGAAGGAATATTTATGGGGTATTCAACCAAGAGCAAAGCATATCGGGTTTACAATAAGACTAGTGAGGTTGTTGAAGAATCCATCCATGTCAAATTCAACGAAGCTTCGGGTGTTGAAAGGATACCCAATGATGAAAGTGATGAAGAGGATGTTATTGAACCAATTGTTCAAGATGATGCTCAAAATGATCAACCTTCAAGCTCGAATGTTCCTCAAGAAAACAAAGGTATACTTCGGATCTTCCCGTAGCATTGAAATTTAAGATAGATCACCCAAAAGATCTTATTATTGGTGATCCCCTTGATAAAGTATTGACTCGAGGAAAATTTGCCGAGGAAGCTCTTATATCTCAAAAAGAGCCTAAAAATGCTAAGGAAGCTATTGAAGATGAGGATTGGTTTTTAGAAATGCAAGAGGAGTTGAATCAATTTGAAAGGAATGATGTATGGAAATTAGTACCTTGTCCTCCATCTCAAACAATTATTGGTACAAAATGGGTATTTCGGAACAAGCTCGATGACCAAGGCAATATTATTCGAAACAAAGAAAGGTTAGTAGCTCAAGGTTATTGTCAAGAAGAAGGTATTGATTATGATGAAACATTTGCACCCGTAGCACGTTTAGAAGCTATTCGTATTTTACTTGCCTCGTATTTTAAAAATTCCAAGATTTACCAAATGGATGTTAAATCCGCTTTCTTAAATGGTTTTATTCAAGAAGAAGTCTATGTAAAACAACCTCCGGGGTTTGAAAAATTTTCTAGGCCTAATGATGTTTATAAACTTAAAAAGGCCTTGTATGGTTTAAAACAAGCACCCCGTGCATGGTATGATAGACTTAGTTCTTTTCTTTTGCAAAATGGTTTTACAAGAGGTAAAGTTGATACTACTCTCTTTGTTTTTGAAAAAGGGCAAGATTGTTTGCTTGTGCAAATTTATGTTGATGATATTATCTTTGGTGCTACTAATGAATCCTTGTGCAAGAAATTTTCTAAGTTGATGCAAGGTGAATTTGAAATGAGCATGATGGGGGAGCTTAACTTCTTTCTTGGACTTCAAATCAAGCAATGCCAAGAAGGTATTTATATTTCGCAATCAAAATATACAAAAGAACTTTTGAAAAAGTTCGGCATTGAAGAAGGAAGAACCGTCTCTACCCCTATGGAAACAAATGTCAAAATTGACAAAGATGAGAAAGGCAAGTCCGTGGATGAACCAAAGTATCGAGGTATGATTGGTAGTTTACTTTATTTAACCGCAAGTAGACCGGACATTCTTCATGTTGTATGCCTATGTGCTCGTTTTTAAAGCAATCCCAAAGAATCTCATATGAGTGTCGTTAAAAGGATTTTTCGATGTTTGAAAGGCACTATTCAATATAGTCTATTTTATCCAAAGAATGAAAATTTTTCTCTTAAAGGTTATAGTGATTCGGATTATGCGGGAAATATTGATGATCGGAAAAGTACTTCCGGATCATATCAATTTTTGGGCGATTGCCTAATTTCTTGGTTTTCAAAGAAATAAAATTGTGTTTCACTTTCAACGGCCGAAGCCGAATATATTTCCGCAGCTTTTTGTTGTACACAACTTCTTTGGATGAAACAAACCTTAGCGGATTACAAATGTTCTTTTGAAAATGTTCATATCTTTTGTGATAATATATACGCTATAAATATTGCTCAAAACCCAGTCCATCATAACCGTACTAAATATATTGAGATTCGACATCATTTTCTAAGGGATTGTGTTTCTAAACGAAAAATTAAGATATCTTTCGTACCATCTCAAGATCAATTGGCGGACATTTTTACAAAACTGCTATCTTCCGAGACTTTTGCATCTACACGAGCTCGGTTAGGCATAATGCATATTGAATGAGGTTTACGCTTGCATTTTGCATGTTTTTAAAACTTAGGGGCGAAAAATTAGATTTTTGGTTGAAAATTCGGATTTTGAAAAACAGAACCAGACAGTGGGCTGACTGGGGTGAGGGCAACCGGTCGGACATCATCTCGACCGGTCGCCCACACCGTCGACCGGTCGCCCACTGCCTATTTTTGGCCATTTTTCGTCCCCTTCGCCAATTGCACACAAATTTCACTTCAAATTTATTTTCTTGCATATATTTCATATCTTTGACTTAATTAGGCTCAATTATCATCATCATTGTTCATCTTTACCGATTGAATGGTAAGAATTCTACTCCCTTAGCTCAATTGGGTTGAACCCTTGAGTTTTTGCCTTATTTGAAATATTCTTGATGCTAGTTTCATATGATTGTGATGAGCTCGTTAATTATTGTTGTATGAATGTTGTTTGAATTTATTTGGTATTGAAAATTTTGGCTTGATTACATTTACAAGGGCCTTATACAAATTCTTCCATTTTTAACGCCCACAACGTGTTCGATAAATTGTCTCAAAGAAAATTTCAACACTTACATGACTCATTTACTTTCAAATGTCTTATATATTTATTGAGATCATGTTTTATCAATCAAATGAGCTTTTGCAAATCAAATGATCAATTTTTCCCTTTTTATTTGGAATTTAAGCTTTAATTTTCAAAACGCTCGATAAATCGATAAAATTGTGCACTTTGATATAATTGTATGATGTTTTTATCGTGCTAACACTCTTTTTGATGATTCCAAAGGGGGAGAAACAAGAAAAACGCTCATATGCTCAAAGAAGCGAAAATAAGCTCGCAAGAAAAGCTATAACTAGGGCTCTCAAAAGCCAAAAACTGTGAATATTACTTAGTCCAGTTGATGTATTGTGGACTTTTATGCTTGACTAATGATGTTTTGTGACAGGGGGAGCTTCTATGCTCAAATAATTCAAGCTTGTTTTGTAAAATCTAAGCTTTTAGCTTTTAGTTGGTTGCTTTTATACATGATTTTGTTATGCATGTTGATAGGGGGAGCTTGTGCAAAAATATTTTTGAAAAATATTTGCTCATATCCTTGTGTGTTTTACTTATGGTAAATCTTGCTTGTAATGGATTGATGTTTTAAACCGAAAAATATGTTTTGTTTTAAAATCGACTTCCTAAAATGTTTTTGGTTTGTAATCATCAAAAAGGGGAAGTTTGTTAGATAAATGTTTTTATCGAGATTTTGATGATTTTGTTTAAATGAGTTTTTATACCAAAACAATGTTTATAAATGTTGTCCAAATACTCCTAAATGATTTAAAATGTTTTTACCAATTTTTGGAGTATTTCTTAGAGTTTATTATTCGATAAAAATTGGACAACACTTTTGATGATTTTGTGTTAATTGGTTTTTCACCAAAACAATGTTCTTTAAATGTTGTCCAAATACTCCCAATTGATTTAAAATATTTTTACTAATTTTTCGGAGTATTTTTTGAAGTTTATTTTTGACAAAAATCGGACAACATTTCAAGTTGGAGGTCGACCGGTCGAGCAAAAGGTCGACCGGTAATTGAAGAACGCGAAAAATGAAACAGAAAGCATTTGTGAAAAAATGAGAGGGGGCGACGGTCCAGGGAAGGGCCGACCGGTCGGACCCCCCTCTGACCGGTCGGACCCCCCTCCAACCTGTACCTGGATCGCACTAAATTCTTTCAACCGTTCAAAATTTTCTATAGGGCAACCGGTCGCCCAACGTATTTTTTGACAGCAAAAATTGTGCCGTTTGAACTCCATATCAGCAAGATTTGCTTTTGATTTTTGTACAATATTTCTACATCTTGTGATCCTCTTTTTGTAGACAAAAGTGAAGAAGGAGGAGCCTATGTCTATGAAGACTCTCCTATAAATAGAGGATGATTTGAAGACACAATACACAACACACAAGCATACAATACAACAAGAAATCTGCAATATTCTCCAAGCTTTCATTTTTACATTCTTGTTGTAAGCTTTAAGTTTTTGCACTTGCACAATCTTGAGGTCTAGGCTTTTTGTTGTTGATTACACTTGCACTCAAAGTTTGTATACTTCATTTATTGAGTTGTAATCTTGAATTTTTCTATCATCCAAAATAAGATATCCTTGTTAGTGTTCTTGTGGTAAGAACACACTTGGGTGATCTTAGGTGTTGAAGAGTGTGGTACTCTTCATAGGTGTTGAAGGAAGATTGTGGTAATCTCCTTGAAGGTGTTATAAGAAGATTGTGATAATCTTCAAAGGTGGTGTTGTAACAATTGTGGTAATTGTTAATAAAATCTTTTTTTCTTTTTGAAATCCACTTCGGATATACCGGGGTGGTAGAGCACGTAGTCCCTAGGTGGGGTGAAGCTCTATAAATCATCGAAAGTCTTTGTTTAATTTCCGCATTTACATTCTTGTCATTTACTTGTTCATTCGAAAAAGAGGGCGATTTGTGAAAAATCGGCATAATCTATTCACCCCCCCTCTAGATTATCGTAGCCACTTGGACTAACAATATATATATTTATATGAAAAGGCCTCGTTTATGAGATCTTCCCAAATATCTGACTAACTTGAAAAGGCCTCGTTTCCGAGATCTTTCCAAAGTTCTGACTTTACTTTCAACTAGGCAAAATTCTATCGGAGAGAACTCCGGCGTTATCACTCCGATGATCAAGTCAGTTCAAGGGTAAAAAGAGTGTATAAAAATATGGAAAAGTTGAATGTAAAAGAGATAGATAGATGATGGTAATTTACTCCCTTTTATATTGTCTCATAGTTACTTTTATGTATGTCTACCGTACTTTGTAGTTACTTCTCTGCAGGTTTACCCTACCTTTATGATTTATGTCATATTAATGTGTCTTTCATACATTTAATGCATTTCAGGTCTTCCCACCTTTATGTTTTATGTCACATCATAATGTGTTTTTTCACATTTAATGCATGTGAGGTCTTCCCATGGTGGTATGCTGGACCATGGAGGTAGGTCTACCCATGGAAGTATGTTGGACCATGGAGGTAGGTCTAACCACAGGAGTGGGTCTAACCATCGAAGTATATTGGACCATAGAGGTAGATCTATCCATGGAGGTCTACCCATACTAAATTAACCCCTCCTTGCCCAGTGATAGGTCTCTCGAACCAGACTGAATCAACTACTCCCCCTATTCTCCTACTATTGGCCCAGACTAGGGAAATAACAATTGCAGGTCTCCTGAACTAGACCGAATAAATATATATATATATATATATATATATATATAATGAGAACATAAATTTATAATATCAGTAAAGCCAAAGGTATCAAATTTTCTGGGTGATTTCTTATTAAATTAGATTAACCAATTACCCCTTATCTTTTTATTATCTTCCCCGTTTTGCAATGCCTTTCTGACCCAAAATCTTTATTCATTTGCAAGAAACTAATCAAATGGGCATGATTGGTTTCATTTCAAATTAATTTTTTATAGTTCCAACATTTCAAGGTTGAGAATATCTTCGATAGGTTTTGATCTCTTAAATGATTATGTGATTGAATCAGTTATATTTTTATTTAGCTTATTTAATTATTTTAAAGTTGAAAGTGCATGTATTTATTTTATGGTACTTTTGCATGAAAATACGTAATAAGTAAATGGTTTGGAAATGAGATTAGCAGGTGTTTTAATTCACATTAATACTGACCACTAGCTTGTAGCTCAAGTGGTATCGTTCACCTTTTATAAGGATATTGATCCGGGTTCGAAACTGGTATCTTTCAGTTTATTTGAAATTTATACTCTGCAAGTTATTAAAAAAAATTCACATTAATACTAGTAAGATCGAATATAAGTTTTAAAAATTAAAATAAATATTTTTTACTTTAAAAATGACAAAACCAATAAATTATTTTATTTTAAATAATAAAAATAAAAAAAATTCTGAAAAATAAAGCACAACAGGCTCTAATAGTAATCTCAACCAAAAGTTTGTAAACACGTGGAGAATAATCATTTCTAAATTCCACTAGCCCTAGCTAGCCTAGCTCTTAAGATTAATTGTGTAGCAATAAGTGTAAACAGTAAAAGCCTCTATATATAGCTATTACTATTAGCCAATCAAATTGGAAGCGAATGTTGAATATTATGAAGCATATAATATATAATCTCAAATCATCGTATACTAATTGATGAACCTAATCTGAAAAGCACATGATAAAAGTAAATACTATTATTAAATGCAGTACCACTTGTTTTGATTTTATATGGTGGCTCATCAATTTAATGAAAGCTATAGAAAAGACAGCTTCGCATGCAAATAGAAGGATCCTTTGTTCCCAATTGAGACAGAATGATTAGATATTTGTCATGCTTTTTAATATTTAATTATGAATATATACAACTATATATTAATCATTGTCATCACAATCATCATTATCATCATCACACATTCACATGCATGCCTTTCACCTTTTAATCAACCTGGGATGCTATTTGCTGCTGCCAAAGGAAGAGACAAAAACCCTACAAAATATTGCCTTATGTCTTCATGTTGATCACTTCATGATGTATAACTATGTATTTCTAATAATGATTCAATCTATACATGTACCACATAATTATAATAACATGTATATATATATATATTCAATCAGTAGTATAATTTAAAGGATCCTAAAAGGTTTTGGCCTTGTATGGATGTATTTTCAAGTCCAATTTCCAATTTCTAGTGTTGGAAATGAATTTTTAAATTCTATTGATGTTCATGTTAGAATTGAGAATATGTTTGGTTTGTCTGAGTTTTATATTTGAAAATGAAAATATATTTATTTATAGTTTTTTAAGTGTGTTTTTGATATAGATTTGCGTAAGTGAAAACTTTTTTTTGTTATAGTTTCTAAGGGCGTTTTCACATATATTTGTCTGATTGTGGTGAAAAATTGTTTTGTTCTATTTCCATAAAAATATTTTCATAAAAAAGTGAAAAATAAAAATGACCTTATTTCCACTAAGAACTTCCTTAGACAAACATACACATAGTTTTTGGAATAGTTGGAAAATGGTAGTTTGAAATTGATGGAGATAAGATTTGAGATAAAATTTAAAGTATCTATTATATTGGATTATTGTTAGTGGATTCTTTTATTATCTTTTAAGAGTTTTAAATAGTTAGGAGTTTTATTATTGTAGGAATTTAATCCTGTAAATAGTTGTTTTGCTATTATATTAATTAAGGAGGGTTGAATTGATATTAAAAACTTGAGATTTATTTCTTTTTCAGAGCTTCTTTACGTTCTTCACGTACTTAAGAATGCTTTGTGTGCGTTCGTTGCTCTCGTTCACGTTTCTGCCTGCATCAGAAATACAACCATACATGCCTTTGTAATTGATTTCTATCAAGGTTTTGGTATGAAAATTTTCCTCCAAAATTGAAAGATCTTTGTATTGTAATAAATATTAATTTAGGTATTTCCAATATCTGCGTTGAGAAAAGAATTTTTATGGATACTAGAGATTATAGCGATCCACATGCATAAGCTGAGAATTTGGTGTTTGAAGTTTTGTGCTTTAATTTCTTAATTTGTGAGCTGTAAGAGTTATTTTCTGTTTTGGTATGGGGTTCACAAGTGTATCTTGAAAAAGGTGCCTATTGGTGGAGAGTGGCTCGACCCTCGCTTATAAGCAATAGTCGACTTGCATACTTATCGATGTGAAATGTATCTCTCAATTATAAAGTTTAAATAAAATATAGCAAAAAAGCATTTTGTTCATCTTTTTCTGAAAGATATGAATCTTTATCATTTTTGAACTGTTTATTTTTTTCTCTTTCGGACATTTTTGAAACTACTCTAAATTTCTAATCACAAATAATTTCTGAACTGTCTATTAGACTTCAATATTCGTTGTTTTGGAGGATAACTAGAATTTACTAATTAATGTAAAGATTGTGTATCCTCATTTTCTATGGTACTTTAGTAAGTGACAAACAAACAATATCATCATTGCAGAGGTAGTGAAGTAAAGAACAATGAGTTAATTTTATGCTAGCGCTGGTCCTTTCCTTGCCGTGTAAAAAAGTGACTTTTCACTTAGGGTGCCTTGTGGGGGTAATCAGTAATAATCACCTCATCGTTTAGAGTGGATGACCAAACATAATCGATCAACACACAATAATCTTTTACCACTAATTTTATTTTATTTTTTGATTAAAAAAAAAGAATCCCCTCGGTACTCTCACAATCACACATTTCACTTGAGAAGGTCTCCCATAGGACTGTCTTACGGATCTTAGATCCGTAAGACGGTCCTAACTCCTATGGTCTGGATTCGGATCTGGTATCCGAATCTAATAGTTTAATAAAAATAAAAATAAAAAAATCTAGTAAAACTAAGTCTACAGCTCGTACTCTCTAGTTCAAGGCATTTTATGATACTTTTAAGTCAATTTTCTTATACTTTTAACATATACATTTATGTTTTAATACTTTACATACCCCGGTGCAGAATGCTGATACTTTTCATATAATTACTGATATTTTTCAGATTAAATATGATACTTTTAGGCTATTTCAATTGACAGTGGACTCTCCATAAATACTTAAAATACATACATGATAATTTTAAGTTACTAACTCGTTGAATGATACTTTTCATATAATTACTGGTACTTTTCATATTATATATGATACTTTTTAACAACAAAAATGAATATTTTCAAAAGTGACAAACTGATACTTTTAAGGTAATAATGTATGACACTTTTAAGGCAATTTCTAATACTTTCAAACATGATTAATGTTCACATATTTGTATACAAAAACAACATTATAAGTTGATACTTTTAATGCAATTAGATACTTCTAAGGCAATTTCTGATACTTTAAGCATCAAGTATCTAACATGCAGAGTGATATAACATATATTTATTGTTGAAATACAGTGACATAAAATTGGCACTTTTAAGGAAAATTTTGATACTTTTAAGGTAATTACTGATACTTTCAAGCATCAATGTTCACGGATTTGTACACAAATTTTATTACAAACTGATACTTTTAAGTCAATTTATAATACTTTTAAGGCAATTTTTGATACTTTAAGCATCAATGATCTAACATGCAAAGTGATGTAATTTTGAATTACAGTGACATAAAACATATATTTTTAAGGAAATTATTCATACTTGTAAGACAAATTTTGATACTTTTAAGAATCAATGCTCACATATTTATAAAGAAACTTTATTACAAACTGATATAGTACTTCGGAAGTGATGAAACGAGAAAAAACAAGAAAAAATGGTAAACACAGAAAAGCAAGAAGAAGCGAGAGGAAACGAGATGAAGTTTAATTTGTCAGCAACGGAGACGGAGAAGAAGAGGAAGAAGAAGAAGCGAGAGGAAACGAGAAGAAGTTGTTTGATACATGTTTTTATCTTAATTTTGATGATTTTATTCTTACACCAAAACAATGTTTTTAATTCTTGTCCAAATACTCCTAAATGATTTAAAATGGTTTTAATTTTTTCCGGAGTATTTCTTCAAGTTTTATTTCAGATAAAATTGGACAACACTTTTAATGATTTTATGTTTAATAGTTTTTACTTCAAAACAAGGTTCCTAAATGTTGTCTAAATACTCCCGATTGGTTTAAAATGTTTTTACTAAATTTTCGGAGTATTTCTTGAGTTTTATTTTCGACAAAAATTGGACAATATTTCTGTCTCAAGGTCAACCGGTCGCGGTGTAGGGCAACCCGTACCTGAAGATGAATTTTGGAACAAAAATTGAGACGGAAGTGAACATGGACAGGTCGACCGGTCGACCAGGGCGTCGACCGTGACGCGTCGACCGGCCGCACCACTCGTCGACCGGTGCACGAACGTTTTAATCTGAAACAGAACGAAACCTTTTTGTTTTCTCATTAAGGGGGACCGGTTGGAGTTAAGGTCGACCGGTCAAAGTACCTATGACCGGTCGCCCTGTGTTATTTTTCAATGTGTTTTTCAAATGTCTATTTGTGCGCGACCGGTCGCCCTCAAGTTTGACAGCAAAATTCTAACCGTTGTGCAGCAGACAACTTTTCCCTAATTTGTGGGATTGATTTCTAACAGCTATAATCTTGATTTTAATTGCAATTTTTTTGTAGATATCAGATTCCAAGAGGAGCCTATCAAGTATCAATCATCTCTTATAAATAGAGGAAGATTTGAAGCACAACAACAAGAGAGAACAATACAACACAACAAGATACACTCAAGAATACACTTGTTCTTACATTGTCTTATTTCTTGTTGTAATTTGCCTAGCTATTCACTTTCACATTCTTGAGGTCTAGGCTTTTCTTGATTACACTTGCACTCTATTGTATTATCAATTATCGAGTTATAATCTTGAATTTTTGGGTTATCATTCAACACAAGATATCCTTGTGAGTGTTCTTGTGGTAAGAACACACTTGGGTGATCTAAGTATTAGGTGTAAGAAGATTGTGGTAATCTTCTTGTTGAGGTGTTGAAGAATTTGGTATTCTTCAAGATTGAAGATTGTGGTGATCTTCAAAGGTGCCGTTGAAGGAAGATTGTGGTAATCTTCAAAGGAAGATTGTGGTAATCTCCAAAGGTGGTGTTGAAGAAGAGTGTGGTGCTCTTCAAGGTGTTGTTGTAAGTTGGTGTTGTATTAATTTTGGTAATTAATAAAATCTTTTTTCTTTTTGAAATCCATCCCGGATATACTGGGTTGGTAGAGGATTAGGCCCTAGGTGGGTTGAACCTCTATAAATCGACGTGTGTTGTTTACATTCCGCACCTTTATTATTGTCTTTGAGCATTCGGTTTGAAAAAGAGGGCAAAATCAAAAGATGGAGATAATCTATTCACCCCCCCTCTAGATTATCGTAGCCGCTTGGACTTACAGAAGTTTTGTCAGCGACGGAGAAGAAAAAGAAGAAGAAGAAGAAGAAAACAAAGAAGAAGAGTAGCAGCAACAACATCAGTAAAGGAAGAAGAAGAAGAAGAAGAAAACAAAGAAGAAGAGTAGCAGCAACAACATCAGTAAAGGAAGAAGAAGAAGAAGAACGGGAAAGGACAAAAAGAAGAAGAACCCTAGTTTAAAATCGAAAAAGAAAAATAAAAATAATAAAATTGAACCTGGGCGTATGGGAAACGGGTCTGTAAGTATGATCCGTCTTACGGATTTAGACCCGTAAGACGGTCTTAGAGAAGTTTTTGCCTTCACTTAATTGTACTTTGTGTATTTTCCTTGTTACATCGATTTTTTCATATTTAAACTTCTAGAAATTAAACGAACTCGAGTTTTGTGTTTGTTGATCATGAGGTGGTCTTGTGTGAGACGGTCTCTTGGACTTAAATTCATGAGACGGATCCTACAAAACACAAAAACCATAGGTTGTTTCTATGGGTTTGGGTTTGAGTTGGAATTTTAGTTACATGTAGGATCCGTCTCATGAATAATGTCCATGAGACCGTCTCATACAAGTTTTTGCCGTTGATCATATATTTAAACGAAATAAGTAGATGAATGCGAAAAGTCATTAAACTTAGTGTTGATATTTTCCTTCATATATATATATATATATATATATATATATATATATATATATATATATATATGCTAATCTGGATTATCTTGTATTCGCATATAACTAGAACATTAATCATATTGTTCCATCGTATTTTTGTTTCTTAAGGTTCAACAAGTTAAATTGTAGGTTGATCCGAATCTGCTTGTAAATTATAAGAATGCTGAATGAAACCACACGGAAAATTGGTGGAAATAAAATATATATATATAGGGATTGGATCATATGTGGCAAGAGCCTTACCATGTGGCAGTGTGGACAAATCTAAGCCATTACTATGTTTAATCCAAAGGCCAATGTTTTTTCGAATTTTTTTTTTTTAAATTGAATACAGCCCATTTAAGGGCATAATGGACATTTTATACTTATAAGCACACGGCATTTTTGGTAACCCCCCATAACCTCCCCTTTTTTTGGGATTTCATTTAATCTTTCCCACTTCTTTGTAATCTTATTTTTTTCACACAAAATCAAAACCCATTTTTTTGTCTATTTCTTCTTCATTATCACAATCCGGCCCTCATCTTTAATTCAATCAACAAGCTTTCTTTAGTTAATTATTTTCCAAAGTAATACTACAAAAGTTACACGAACTCTTTTTCTTATGTTTCTGCCTTTCTTTTGATTGCTCTTTTTCTTTTTTTTAATACTCTCCTTTTGCTCTTTATTGTCCAATTGGATATTCAACTTTACTAGGTGTTGTGAATCAAATTTGATTTTAATTCTCATTGTAGTTTTCTTCTTCATTCTACCGTTCGAGCGCCGAGAGCAAAAATTCTGTGTCAGTTTCGATGCTTGGTTGGGTTCATTCGACATCAAAATCCAACACGTCCTTGGTAGTATTGGTAAAGGTCAGTTTCTTGTTCGATTTTTTTAATTTTTCGGTTGTAGGTTTTTGTGGAAAGGGTTTTCCCTTATTTTTTCTCCCCTTTCATGTCCAGTCACGATGATTTTTTTCTGGGTTTTTGGAGTTAGTTGCAGTAAGTAGAGCACACAATTTTTTTTTTATTTTGAATTTACTAGGGTTTTATTCTTCGATTTTTACAGACCCCCCTTTTTTTTCTTGGGTTTATGGAATTATTTTTTGTGCGAAATGTTGCATATACAATTGATGTTTAAACAGTATTAGTTTCGTATACAGTTAGAGTACAATCAGTGCACAATTAGTTTAGATGTTGTATTCTCTTTGCTACACCACAGAATTAGTATATTTCATGCACACTGTGTAATGTTTCATAGATGTTTCTCACTTCCAGGTTAAATGGCACGAGGAAACAGTAAGAGACTTGCATCCCCAGGGCCGAGCGAGGGTGCAAGTGATGGTAATCAGAGCCTAGAGGTCAAAGACCACAAAATATGCTTTGAAAGCCTCGATGCCCAAACTGAGGAGAAGATCCGTGCCCAAACTGAGAAAATTGTAGCTTATATTTTTTTTTTGCCCATTTTGTTTTTATTTTACCCGTGGAAATAAATTGATGAAAACTTAGCTATAAGTTGGTATACATTTAATAAATAGTTGGTATACAATTAGTTCAGTTGTTTTTTTTTTTAATTGTGGATATGATTTGATGAAAACTTAGCTATAGAATGGTATACAGTTAGGCAATTGTTGGTATACAATTAGTTTCTCAATTAAACATCTAACAATGCACTACTGAATACTTATATTATCACCAAATATTGGACAAGTATATACCAAATATAATTTCAGGGTACCGTAATGGAATTATTTTTATACCATATTTTTATGGTTATAAAGCACCGAAGTCTGCATATGTATACACCAAAATATGCTTCTAATGTACAATATTGTCAATATTTTTATACCAACTTAAGTACCAGTGTTTAGTCTGAAATAAACATCCAAACACGCCATATTTCATGTTATATTAGCACCAAAATATGCATATCTATACACGAAATAACGCGGCGTCGAGCACAATATTATAAACATTTGTACACCAAAATATTGCGTCAATGAAGAGTGAGAATCCGTTTTTTTTCCTCATTATTAGGCGTATCTGTTATGGAAATCTGATATTGAATATATCCCTTGATTTTAGGAAAGTAAATATATTATTTTTACACCATTTTGATAGTTACCGATTAGCACCAAAATATGCATATCTATACACGAAATAATGCGTCCAGAGCACAATATTATAAACATTCACCAAAATATTGCGTCAATGAAGAGTGAGAATCCATTTTTTTTTCCTCATTATTAGGTGTATCTGTTATTGAAATCTGATATTGAATATATCCCTTGATTTTAGGAAAGTAAATATGGTATTATTTTTACACCATTTTGATAGTTATCGATTAGCACCAAAATATGCATATCTATACACGAAATAATGCGTCCAGAGCACAATATTAGAAATATTTGTACACCAAAATATTGCGTCAATGAAGAGTGAGAATCCGTTTTTTTCCTCATTATTAGGCGTATCTGTTATGGAAATCTGATATTGAATATATCCCTTGATTTTAGGAAAGTAATTATGGTATTATTTTTACACCATTTTGATAGTTACCGATTTGCCCTTTTTACACATAAAATAAATGAAAAATGGTGTATTTTTAGGCTTAATTTGAACCATTGATTGAATAGGATGGATGGGAGAGATCGATGACACATAAAATAAATGAAAAATGGTGTATTTTTAGGCTTAATTTGAACCATTGATTGAATAGGATGGATGGGAGAGATCGATGGTGAGTGAAACTAGGGCTCGCATTGAAATACAATCCTGCCTTTTTTTGCATAATTGGAGGCAATATAATGATAAAAAAATATAAAATAAATAAAAATACTGGAAAAAAAGGTAATAAAAATTTTCTTGGCAATGATGAGTTTGTTTTTTGACCAAGCTTCCTTAGCATATAAGCCTTTCCCCCGGACCCTGTGTGGTCTATAGTCAATAATGACTTTCTTTTTTTTCTTTTCTTTTTTTTTTAATTCTAAACTACCTAATTTATGAGCAGCAATTTCAACCCTTTTCTTCTACTTCTCAGACTTTTAAGGCAAAGCATTTTTAACTTAATCATGACCTAAACCACTTTGTTAATTCCCATCATTGTTGTTATCTCCAATCTCATCATAATCATGGGAGACACTTTATTATTAGATGAGGACAAGCAATTCCAAAAGAGTAGGTCTCCTGTAAGACCGTTTTACGGATCCTATTCCGTAAGACGGATCCCCCAGCCTAACCCGCGCCCGCGCCAGCCCAACGCGTGCCCAGCCCACCAGCCACCTCTTATTTAAAAAAAAAACTTATTCCATAGAGGAATTGAACTAGTGATCTTAATAGACTTAAGATGATGTTCTACCACTACACCACTAGTACTTATTGTGCAATTTTAGTATAATAATTTATATAAATCCATTCATAAATACGCCTGGTAATTAAAAAAAATTAAAAATGCCTATAAATATAAAGACTAAGAATCGAACCAAAGTCTATTAAAAAAATATGATACTTTATCTCAATAATTGGATACTTATAAAAGTTGTACTTTAACTACATCATATTTATTTTTTATTTTTCCTTTTTTTTTGTTCCTAGTTTGTAACTGTATTAAGAAATCTGATACTTTATCTCAACAAACGGATACTTTTGCTTATAAAAGTGTTACTTTAACTATATCATATTTATTTTTTATTTTTTCTTCTTTCCTTCATTTCTAATTTGTGACTATACTAAAAACATGATACTTTAAATCACGAAGGAAAAATAAATAAGACATAGCTAAAGTAACACTTTTATGAGTAAAAGTATCCATTTTTTGAGATAAAGTATCATGTTTTTGTAAATAAATCACGAAGTATGAATTCAATACAGTGAAAACAGAAAAATAAATATGACATAGTTAAAAGTACCACTTTTATAAGTAAAAATATTCATTTTTTGAGATAAAGTATCATGTTTTTTTAATACAGTCGCATATTAGAAAATCATTAGATTGAAGTATCACAAATGTATCATATTTAACATCAAAAGTATCACTATTTCCAGCAAAAGTATTAGTTTTTCAATGGTAAAAAATATTAGCTATGAGACTAGAATGAGTAAATCAAAAAAAATTATTTTTTGAATAATGTTTACCTTAAAAGTATCATATTTCTTACTCAAAAGTATCACTATTTTCGGATAAAAGTATTACTTTTTATTCAGAGAATTTAAAATTTTAAAATACCATTTGTCCATCATAAAAGTATCATATTTAATATCAAATGTATCACTATTTCCAACACAAGTATCAGTTTTTCAATGTAAAAAATATTAGCTATGAGACTAGAATGAGTATATCAAAAAATTTTATTTTTTGAATATGTAAATATTAAAATATCAATGTTCACCTTAAAAGTATCATATTTATTACTCAAAAGTATCACTATTTTCGGATAAAGTATCATTTCCTATTCAGAGAATGTAAAATTTTAAAATGAAGGGATGATAATGAATTCATGGTTATACTCATGGTTATATTAAATATACACAACAAGCACCAGTGGTCTAGCGGTAGAATAACACCTTGCTTTGGTACAAACCCGGGTTCAATTCCCATCTGGTGCAAATTTGTTAATTTTTTGGGTGGAGGGTGCACCCAACTTGGGCTGGTCTGTTGGGCCCAGCGGGCGGGTCGTGGGCGGGGCGAGCAACTTGGGCGGGCGGCCCAGTGTGCAACTTGTATTAGTTGCAATTTTTTTTTATAGGGTCACGGGCGGGTCGGGCTGGGGATCCGTCTTACAGAATGGAATCCGTAAGACGATCCTATACAAGTTTTTGCCATTCCAAAAATCCAAGGAAATAAAGCAAATTTGTCTATCATGAATTTTAACTTTAGCCAGATTCATGGTATATTTACGGTGATTATACTCCATCTAATTATATGTATGAATTTACTGTTTAAATATAATATATAGTCACTACAAGAAAACAAGAAAATTTCAACGGGAAAAATCTATTGGAACTTGGCCAATGACCATTGGAATTATCGATTCCATTTCAGCGGAAATTCCAACAGAAAATGCATTATTGGTAAAATGACCGTTGGAATGACGAAATTCCAATGGAAAAATATTCCAACGGTACTTCAAACATTATTTATCCATTGGAATATACAACCATTAGAAAACATCTCAAATATTTTTTCCAACACTAATTTCAACATAGTTATACCAGTGGATTTTAGTCCAACAGTATATTCATTGGAATATGTATATGTAACACCAGAAGTTGGGAAAATAAATCTTATAATTTCATAAGTTAGGAATTTTGGTTTGACCAATTAGGAAATTTAAGTGAATACATAATTAACATTTTTTGTTCAAAATCTCTAGCAAAATGAATATTATATTATTATGGTTTCAAATTTTAATATATATATATATATATATATCCATTTACATGATATTTTATTAATATCTACTTTCATATAATGTATTTAATTATATAAAATAAATAAAAATCTGATATATATATATATATATCATATATATAACCGTTTACGTTAAGTGAATTACACTAAAAACCTACATTAATTAAATACATAATTAATACATGCCTAGTTAATGCTTAGCTTCAATAACTTCATTAATTAATACATACATTAACTAAACCTAACATTATTTGATTATCTATATATATATAAAAAAAAAACAATAACAATACCCTCATAATTCAAAATTTCAGCCGAACCTCTCTTTTCCAAATTTCTTTTGCTTCGCAGGTATGGCTTTAATTTACATAAAGTGAAAAGTATTTATGTAGATGTATATATATACACACATATATATAAAAAAAAGTGTATGTATGAATCTATGATGAAATGATAAAAATATATATGTATGGAGGTGCTGTGTTGTGCATGTATGTGACATATGGTGTGTGTGTGTCGTGTGTCAGCGTGTGTGTGTTAGTGTGTGTTATTCTTTAATTTATGTTGTAGTGTGTGTGTGTTTGCTTATATATATAAATATAAATGTATGTATATATATATTAAGAGTTGTGTATATTTATGAATGCATGTGTATGCATGAGTATATATATATATATATATATATATATATATATATATTAATATATATGTGTGTAGATATGATATATTGTGTGGGTGTGGGGTAGTGTGTGTGAGTGAAGAATACTATTAAATTTAAATGACGTGTGTGTCTATTATTAAATAAGTATATATTTATATAATCTATAATATTCATATTTGTAATTTTTATAAGATTCTTATTATAAATTCTATAATAATACTATTATTAAGATTTTAAATTTCTAAAACAAATTATCATAATAAAATTTGTAGGCGACGAGGTCTTTCGAGCATAGAAAACTTACATTCTTCACCACTTTCTACGTCAAACGCTACTTTTGAGGTGGGGGTTTTCCTAACTTTACATTTATTTGTCCTTGTTAAATGCCTTATATGTGTTACCTGATAATTATACAACTACGTGCTACGTGTCTATAGTCGTGCGGGACCATAAAGAGGTCCGGAGCATAAAAGTTCCCTCCGGGGAAATCCCGGCAGTGCGAGCCATGTTTCAACATCAACAGCTACAGCTACAGTTCAATTTCCAATTTACAAGCATGTTATTATGTGATATATATTTGTGTATTTAGCTTGGACAAATTACCTCCACTGAGTGTTGATGCTCACCCCCAATAAAATTTTCTATTTGATTCTTTGATGGAGTTGGCTGGACGTGCATGGCGGTGACCCGAATAAATATTTAAAATAATGAATTGTTATTTTTCTCTATTTGACTATTTTTTTAATAAATGTTTTTTGGAACTTGAATTATTTATGTAATAAATTTTAGAAATTGTCTTTTAAACCTTTAAATATTATTATCTAATTTACTTAAATATTCTTTTAGAATTATTAGAAAGCGCAATTTAAAATGAAATCGTACTTCAATTTTATAAATCGTATTTTACTTTGGAAAGTATGAAAATGGGATGTTACAAAAGTGGTATCAGAGCGGGTTGACGTTTCTGTAGACTCGTAAAAAGAAAAATCTTTTCTTTTAATTTTTTTTAAAAAAAAAGGGTTACCTACCTCCGCATGCGACGCCAACTCTGATCAGGTACAATTTTTCTACAATTATAGTTCAATGATAAATTGTTATTTCAGTTCTATTTAATGCACATGCATGATGTGCAATTTCTTCAACTTTATGAATGATAGATGAACATATATGACATAATAGTAAAAAAAAAAAAAATGATGACAATATAGGGACTTTTATAAAAAAAAAAAAAAACCAGGAATGACTTGAGGTGAATAGCTTCTCATGCGCACCAAACGATAAGATATAACCCATGCATAAACTTTGTGAATTAGATGAATTTTAGACGCAAACTTATGGGTTACACACTTTAGATATTAGGATATAAATATAAGATGTTTTGCTTTATGAATTTAGATGGCACCACAACGTGTCAACCAAAACCATAACCAAGCTGCAGCCGGTGACGAGACATCCGCTAGAAATGCTTCAGTTCAAGGAAATACGGGAGATTTAGCGAATATTGTGGCCAACCTGGTCACTGTTGTGCAAGGTCTGACTCAGCACAATGTGGTTAATGCTCAGAATGGCCAAAACCATCATGCTCCTATAGATACTACCTCACAAGTGGTGGAGCAGTTTCGGCGCTACGAGCCGCCCGTGCTTGCACGGGGACGTGAGGACCCATGGTTGTGGAAGAATGGATTGGTGAATTAGAGTCAGTGTTTGACTTGATAGCTTGCTCAGAAGCACACAGGGTTTCGTGTGCAATCTTCCAACTGAAGCAGGATGCAAAACATTGGTGGGACTTACACCGGCGCACAATCACTGATGAAGAGAGAGAGGCGCTAACATGGAGGGATTTCAAAGAGCTCGTCGCACGCCAATTTTTCCCACAAGCTCATAGAAACAAAAAGGCGAGAGAGTTCATGAACCTTGTACAAGGAAATATGACGGTACTTGATTATGAGCGGAAATTCAACCAATTATCGCGTTACGCGACGCATTTGGTCAGTACCGATCAAATGAAGGCTGAGAGGTTTGTGGAGGGCTTACGACCGGAGTTAATTGGAATAGTAAGTGTACTTGGGGATGTTACCTATGCACAGGCCGTAGATCGGGCTCGATTAGTGGCAGTGAATATGAACCTAGAAGGAAATCCGCGAAAAATAAATGAAGCACCCAAGAGAAAGTGGGATGGAACAAGTCAGAATAACAATGAGAATAAAAATAAGTTGGCTAAGGTTGGAGGAGGTCCTACTCAACAACCGCCACAAGAAAAACCTCAATGTCCAGTGTGTGGTAAAAATCACCAAGGGGAATGTCTTTATGGGAAAGGAGTTTATTCTGAGATGCAAGACACCAGGGCATACTTGCGCAGGGGCGCCCAAAGTACAAAGGCACGAGGATCGGGTCGGATGGCGCGTGGAGGGAAGGCAAGGATGTATGCAATGACCCAACAAGAAGCTGATGATGAAGCAGGTACTTTGTCTGGTATGCTAGTAGTATGTAATGTGCCTGCTTTAGCTCTTTTTGACATTGGTGCTACACACTCTTTCATGTCTGCTAAATTTCATACTATGATTGGGCAAGTAAAAGAGCATGTAGATGAACCGCTTGAGATTAGCTTACCGTCAGGAAAAACGATAATTACGGACTTGAATGTTAAGAATGTGGGCGTGAACATAGGAGGAAAGGAATTTAGTGGTGACTTGTATATTCTTGATATGAAGGACTTTGATGTAATTTTGGGTATGGGTGGCTTAGCGGCATCAGGCAAGTATTAAGTGTAAAGAGAGGAGATAACTCTCAAATTACCGGAAGATGGGGAAATAAAGTACTATGGGACAAAGTCTAGAACTATGCCTCGAACAATATCAAAGAATGAAAGCACTCAAGATGTTGAAGAAAGAGAATTGTCAAGGGTACCTGGTAAACATAGTCGGAACCTCGACATCGAGTGAATTAACTCCGACAGGCGCCCGATTACGGGAGTTTTCGATGTTTTTCGGATGATCTTCCAGAATCCCACCAGAGCGTCAAGTGGAATTTACGATAGACTTGGAACCTGGGGCAAGACCGATATCCAAAGCACCATCTGAGAATGGCACCAAAGGAGTTACGGGGAACTAAAAATGCAAATACAAGAGCTATTGGATTTAAAGTTCATCCGACCAAGTGTATCGCCTTGGGGAGCTCCAGTATTGTTCGTCAAGAAAAAGGATGGGACTTTGAGAATGTGTATCGATTACAGGGAGTTGAATCGACTCACAATAAAGAATAAGTATCCATTACCTCGGATTGAAGACTTATTCGATCAACTAAGGGGTGCAGGCACATTTTCCAAAATCGATCTTAGATCCGGATATCACCAATTGAAGATTAAGGAGAGTGATATTCCGAAAACAGCATTCAGAACTCGTTATGGACACTACGAGTTCGTTGTGATGCCTTTTGGGTTAAGCAATGCACCAGCAGTGTTCATGGACTTGATGAATAGGGTATTTCACCCATACTTGGATAAATTCATCATTGTCTTTATTGATGATATACTAATATATTCGAAAAATGAGAATGAACACAAAGAGCATTTGAGAATAGCACTTGAAGTACTTCGCAAGGAGAAGTTGTATGCGAAATTCAGTAAGTGCAAATTTTGGATAGACCGAGTAGTTTTTCTCGGACATGTTGTAACTGCACAGGGAATCGAGGTTGACCCAGATAAGGTTGAAGCTGTCAGTGAATGGAAAACACCTACGAGTGCAAGTGAAGTTCGTAGTTTTCTAGGTCTGGCGGGCTATTACCGAAGGTTCATTAAGGGATTTTCTAAAATAGCTGGGCCCATGACTCAATTGACAAAGAAAGGAGAAAAGTTCTTATGGAATGAGAAATGCGAGAAGAGTTTTCAAGAATTAAAACAAAGACTAACTTGTGCACCCGTATTGACAATACCCGACCCTACAGAAGGATTTGTTATTTACAGTGATGCATCTAAACTAGGCCTTGGGTGTGTTTTGATGCAACATGGTAAGGTTATTGCTTATGCCTCGAGGCAACTAAAGCCACATGAGCTTAATTACCCTACACATGACTTGGAGTTAGCCGCAGTTGTACACGCACTAAAGATTTGGCGACACTACTTATATGGAAGTAAGTGTGACATATACACTGAACCATAAAAGTCTAAAGTATATTTTCACACAAAAAGAGCTGAATATGAGGCAAAGAAGGTGGTTGGAGTTAGTGAAAGATTATGATTGCACTATCAATTATCATCCAGGGTAAAGCTAACGTGGTAGCGGATGCTCTAAGCCGCAAAACTAAGAGCAAATTATCATGTTTGCTAACGAAGCAAGAGGAATTGGTGAAAGAATTCACCAAGATGAAAATTGAGATCGTGACTCACGAAGAAAAAGTACAGAAGCAATGCTAGCAACACCGGTAGTACGACCACGTTGCGAGATAAAATCAAAGAGACTCAACCACGAGATATATTTTTGAATAAGATGAAAAAACGAGTTCGAGAAGGAAATATTAAAGGTTTTGAGATAACCGATGATGGCGTATTGATATACGAAGGGAGATTATGTGTACCGAAGAATGAAGAACTCAGAAGAGAAATTCTTGAGGAAGCTCATAGTACGCCATATCTTGCTCACCCCTGGTGGTACAAAGATGTATCGAGATTTGAAAGAGATCTTCTGGTGGAGAAGTATGAAAAGAGACATCGGATCATTCGTGGCAAGATGTTTGACGTGTCAGCAAGTTAAAGCTGAACATCAAAGGCCCTCAGGTTTGCTAAAGCCCCTTGAGATCCCAGAGTGGAAATGGGAACATATAACAATGGATTTTGTAGTCGGGTTGCCACTATCGGTTAAAAAGAATAATGCTGTGTGGGTTATAGTAGACCGAGTAACGAAATCAAAGACATTTTACGCAAATGAAAATGACGCTCAAAATGGACCAATTTGCAAAGATTTATATCAAGAAGATTGTAAGACTACACGGGGTCCCTGTAACGATAGTGTCAGACAGAGATCCGCGTTTCACTTCAAAATTTTGGAAAAGTCTGCAGACAGCCTTGGGAACGAAACTAAACTTTAGTACGACTTATCACCCACAGGACGGACGGACGATCTGAAAGAACGATACAAACACTAGAAGACATGTTGAGGGCATGCATGCTCGATTCGGGTGAAAATTGGGAGTCAATCTTGCCTTTGGTGGAGTTCGCTTACAATAATAGTTATCAAGCGACCATAAAAATGGCTCCGTATGAGGCATTGTATGGAAGAAAGTGTAGATCACCTCTGTATTGGAGTGAAGTAGGTGAGAAGAAAATTTTAGGACCGGAGCTAGTGCAACAGACCATTGAGAAAATAGAGAAAGTTCGAGACAGAATGAAGGTAGCACAAAGCAGGCAGAAATCTTACGCTGATAAACGGAGGAAGGATTTACAATTCAATGTGGGAGAAAAAGTATTCTTGAAGGTGGCACCTATGAGGGGTGTTTTCCGTTTTGGTGAAAAAGGAAAACTAAAGCCGAGATACATTGGTCCATTTGAAATTTTACAAAGAATTGGTGAGCTAGCATACCAATTGGCATTACCACCGAAATTGTCGTCTGTTCACAATGTATTCCATGTATCAATGCTCAGAAAGTACGTTTATGACCCAAGTTATATCGTCAATTATTCGGAATTGGAAATCAGAAATGATTTGACTTATGAAGAAGCACCCGAGGCTATCTTAGAACGAAAAATACACAAATTAAGGAATAAAGATGTGGCGTTAGTCAAAGTACAATGGAGACAACACGATAAGAATGAAGCCACATGGGAACGTGAAGAAGACATACGAGCTAAATATCCGAATTTTCTAGACCTTGGTAAGTATTCGAATTTCGAGGACGAAATTAATTTTAAAGGGGAGTAGATTGTAACACCAGAAGTTGGGAAAATAAATCTTATAATTTCATAAGTTAGGAATTTTGGTTTGACCAATTAGGAAATTTAAGTGAATACATAATTAACATTTTTTGTTCAAAATCTCTAGCAAAATGAATATTATATTATTATGGTTTCAAATTTTAATATATATATATATCCATTTACATGATATTTTATTAATATCTACTTTCATATAATGTATTTAATTATATAAAATAAATAAAAATCTGATATATATATATATATATATATCATATATATAACCGTTTACGTTAAGTGAATTACACTAAAAACCTACATTAATTAAATACATAATTAATACATGCCTAGTTAATGCTTAGCTTCAATAACTTCATTAATTAATACATACATTAACTAAACCTAACATTATTTGATTATCTATATATATATAAAAAAAAAACAATAACAATACCCTCATAATTCAAAATTTCAGCCGAACCTCTCTTTTCCAAATTTCTTTTGCTTCGCAGGTATGGCTTTAATTTACATAAAGTGAAAAGTATTTATGTAGATGTATATATATACACACATATATATAAAAAAAAAAGTGTATGTATGAATCTATGATGAAATGATAAAAATATATATGTATGGAGGTGCTGTGTTGTGCATGTATGTGACATATGGTGTGTGTGTGTGTCGTGTGTCAGCGTGTGTGTGTTAGTGTGTGTTATTCTTTAATTTATGTTGTAGTGTGTGTGTGTTTGCTTATATATATAAATATAAATGTATGTATATATATATTAAGAGTTGTGTATATTTATGAATGCATGTGTATGCATGAGTATATATATATATATATATATTAATATATATGTGTGTAGATATGATATATTGTGTGGGTGTGGGGTAGTGTGTGTGAGTGAAGAATACTATTAAATTTAAATGACGTGTGTGTCTATTATTAAATAAGTATATATTTATATAATCTATAATATTCATATTTGTAATTTTTATAAGATTCTTATTATAAATTCTATAATAATACTATTATTAAGATTTTAAATTTCTAAAACAAATTATCATAATAAAATTTGTAGGCGACGAGGTCTTTCGAGCATAGAAAACTTACATTCTTCACCACTTTCTACGTCAAACGCTACTTTTGAGGTGGGGGTTTTCCTAACTTTACATTTATTTGTCCTTGTTAAATGCCTTATATGTGTTACCTGATAATTATACAACTACGTGCTACGTGTCTATAGTCGTGCGGGACCATAAAGAGGTCCGGGGCATAAAAGTTCCCTCCGGGGAAATCCCGGCAGTGCGAGCCATGTTTCAACATCAACAGCTACAGCTACAGTTCAATTTCCAATTTACAAGCATGTTATTATGTGATATATATTTGTGTATTTAGCTTGGACAAATTACCTCCACGGAGCTGTTGATGCTCACCCCCCAATAAAATTTTCTATTTGATTCTTTGATGGAGTTGCATTTGGACGTGCATGGCGGTGACCCGAATAAATATTTAAAATAATGAATTGTTATTTTTCTCTATTTGACTATTTTTTTAATAAATGTTTTTTGGAACTTGAATTATTTATGTAATAAATTTTAGAAATTGTCTTTTAAACCTTTAAATATTATTATCTAATTTACTTAAATATTCTTTTAGAATTATTAGAAAGCGCAATTTAAAATGAAATCGTACTTCAATTTTATAAATCGTATTTTACTTTGGAAAGTATGAAAATGAGATGTTACAAGTATATATATATATATATATATATATATATATAATCATTGGAAAAAACTTCAACGGTTATTCCAACGGAATTATACCATTGGAATTTAGTCCAATGGTATACATCCGTTGGAATGTTCAATTATTTTATCTCATTATTTAATATCTTTAACTTCTCAGTAGATCAACCATCATCAATTTGCCCCAAGTCAAGCACATTTAACTGTGTAGTTTCAATATGATTAACTCCAGAAGAGAAAATATATTTTATCGATATGGATAATACTATCAAATCTTTTAACTCATATTGAAATTTTTCAATGGTATTGAATTTTCCAACAACATGTTATACCATTGGAATTTCTGTTGGAATATTAAAAATTCCAACGGAAATTCCAGTGATTAATTCCAACATTTTGTTTACTGTTGGAATTTTTGTTGGAATTTTCCAATGGTATGTTTTAGCGATGTAATTTATGTTCGAATTTTTAACATTCCAATAGTATTTCCAATGGTTTATTTCAACGAGTTTCTTACTGTTGGAATTTTCCAACGGTTTGTTGTGGTGTTAGAATTTTCGTTGAAATTTTGCATTCCAACGGGAATTCCGACAGTTATAGCAACGATTTTGTTTATCTTTGGAACTTTCATTGGAATTTTCGTTAAAAATTTCAACAATTTTCTATTTCGTTGAAATTATTTTGTTGGAATTTGAATGTTTTGTTGTAGTGAGTCATGAATACTAGCTATCAATAATGTTTGGTATAAAGGTGATTTTTTATTAATTTATGTGTAATAATATTCATGTGTTGTTGTATGTGAAACAATGAATAGCAGTGTGATTGTTTTGCTTAGACGTTCGACACCGCAAACAAATCAAGATAAAAAAAAAAACCATAGTCTCTAATTAAATGTCTAATTACCAAATCAAAAGAAAATCAATAATCGACGCCTTGAAGTGGCATCGGTTTATTCGTTGTTGTGAGGCCCACTCCCTTTCATTTTTTTTTTTTTTACTTTTATCTACTTTATATTGTTGTTAATTTTTTTTTTAAACTATAGAACATCCTTTCTTGTTGCCATATTGATCTTTTTATTATGATATTACACATTCAAAACAATTTCACTTTAGTTCCATTTTCACTTTTCTGGTTGAATTTTGAATTTTTCACTTGTTCATTTTTGTTGTTTTCTTAATTCTTTGTTTAATTACTATATTATGTCATTATTTCCATAAGACAGTCAATAATTTCAATAACGCAATAACAAAATTAGGTGGGGGGAAGCCTTGCGCGCAATTTAACGAGTATTGATTAAGAGCCCACACATTATTAGGCAGCCACTTAATAGTTAATACTTGTAAATTAGTGAATTATGCAGGCATTATGGCATTAAAATCTTGACTAATCATGAAGTTACATTGTTGGCCCTAGAAACAAACCACCAACACTATGTAAAAACCCTACCACATCATTATTATACCTACAAAACTTATAATTTTGCTGATGCATTACAGACCTAATATACTATTTTCCATAAAAAATAGAAAATTAAGATCATAAGATGGATTTGCATTAAATTAACGGTTCACTAATTTAATTTAGTGTTACGGCCACTACCGGCGGCCGACTGCCAAGGTTGACTGCGGTGGCTGCTGGCTGAGCCACACCTTTTGTTGGCTTGATTAAGAGGGTTGATGAGGACACCTCAACCAAAATTGTGGCCTAAGATAAAGAAGATTATTTATTTACTTTTGAAATCTGTGGCACTAATTTATCAGTAGTATAATTTTGAGATTAATTGATTGATAGGAGTTAATCCACCATTACCTATTTAATAGATGCTGTACTTCATTAATATATCTTTTTTAAAATGGATTAAAATTAATTTATTTAAGTAGGTAGGTTCGCGAAGATATAGATTTATTAGGCCCAAACTTATCGGAGTAGCTCATAATTCTTCAGAGCAAGCAGCCCAACAATACTGACACGTTATCTCAATTGGATCAGCCCTATTTTAGACTCCATGCAAGAACCATAGAGCCGAAGCCCAATCATATATGACAACAAATCGATATTAGGCTAATTTAAGAGACTGGATTGAGCCGACCTCATAGATCGATCTCCAGTTGACGAGGAAAAGATTTATGCTTGGAGCTGTCCAAAAGGGTGTGGGCTGGCCAAAAAACCCGCTGCTTGGTGGCGCGGGCCTTAAATACTCTGACTCAACCCAGCCCGCCTTCGGCTAGACCTGTCCTTATTTTTTTTTTCCACTTAAAGGGATCCAGAGAGTAATAGGACGCGAGACAACTAACTAAGATCCATTTTAATCTACCGGAAAAATCAACATAAACAAAGATGCAGGATAGATTTAAATAAAACTAAAAAAAAATTGTTATGTTCATTAAAAAAAATAAAAAAGAGTTTGAAGAGAAGGAATTGGGCATAATTGATCATGCAAAGTAAAGACATCATTTAACACATTCCACCGGCTATATAAGATCCTAAAATAAGATATAGTTGATATGTCCAATTAGATCTTATTATATTGTTTGCTGATGGGCATAATTTTTGTCCTCAGATAATTTAAAACTAAATTATCTATTTTCTTAATATGTTGGACTCAACATAGGTAAATATAGGAGTGTTCATTTCTCGAATCAATTCGAAATTTGATCCAATTCGGATTCGAATCTCAATTTCAAATTAAGATTTTCAAATTTCAAATCGAATTTCGAATGTGAATATTTGAATCGAATAACAAATTGGGAAATTTTTCGAATTCTACTCGAAAATTCGAGATGAAATTCGAGTAAATTCTATTCGAATATTGATTCTTATTCGTATTTCAATTTAAAATCGTGTACTGATTTGAACTTAATTAAAATATAAGTTTATATTATATATTTTAAAAATTATACAGATCTAAATTGCATATGAAAATAGACTTAATATAATTAGCTGACGTATAAACAACATTTAATTTCACATGGCTATTATAATAAAATTATTGCAGTAGAATTATAGCATTTGTCAAAGCTAGTTTTATAGTTCAATCTCATTTCATAGTTTCAGCATTTATGTGTAGTTTTTGAATTGTCTTATGCTGTATTTAAACTTAAAAGAATAATATGTTTTTATTTCAAAAAAAGAACAACATACTTTTATTTTAATAAATGTCAGCTTTAAAAGAGTTTTGTTTTTAGTTTTTGTAATATCTTTAAAGTCACAATATAGTTTTGATAATTTATATGGTTTGTTTATGTTTTTGTTTAATTATAAAATTCTTTTGTTAAAAATAAAATTGAAATTTTGCTTGAAAATATGAGTTTTGGATCTAAAAATATGGGATTGAAACACAGCCATGGATTTTTTTTCCTAACAAATTTGGGTTTTTGGAGTAACTCGAATTCGATTTGAAAATCGACAAATTTAATTTGATTCAAAATTAATTGAATTAGGTTCGAATTTTGAATTGAGGGTTTAAAAATTCCATTCGGTTAATTCGATTCAATGAAATCGAAAAATTCGAAATTTGATTCGATGAACACGATAAGTAGCTCCATTTTCAATCTTCAGGATCTCAAATCATCTATCCATCATTTCTAATACCAAAAAAATATAGATTATTTTTGGAAGATGCTTATGCGGTGCACACAGTTGTTTCACATAATTCACTCTTGCATTCTCTTTTCATTGACATCATAAATTTGATGGCAAAGAAACCAAGTAAGAAAAATTCTGAGACATGAGCATTTAAGCAAAAGACACAAGTTTGGACATAAGACTAAAAAAAGGGCTAGCCCGTCGACCCACCCCACCAAACCCTGTGGCCCAGGAAGATTAGCCCATTGAGGCTCGCTTCCAAGTGGGCTGGCATATTCTCAGTCCAACCCAACCCATTTATTAGGCCAGCCCGCCTATTTTGATAGCTGTAAATGCTTCAGTATTACCAATTTGAATTGAAAATTCAATTTACTTTTTATTTTTGAATTTAATTTACCAAATCGAAACAAGAAGGGAATTATATTTTTTATATAATATTTTTTTTAACTTTCCACTGTTATTTTAACATTTTGCTCACCGGAATATTTTGTATGCTATTGGATTTTAAAACATAAACTTAATGTCATGAATCCTAAGGGTAGAATTTAAATGGAATAAAAAGATGGATCAAAAGATTTTAACCAAAAGTATACAAGCATTCGGCAGTTTGTTTCGCCGTTTGTGTTTTTCATTTTTGGGTAAAACCATGTGTCCAGAAATGATCAAGATCCAAAGGGTCATCAAATATATTAGAAGCAGATTCACAATATAGGGAGTGTTTGCAAACTTAAAAAAATGATTCTCAACTTCAAAATGGAAAAAAAAAAAAGGTCGTTTTTTGCATCTAGAAGCTCAGAATCACTTTTTTTTAAGTATTTGCAAATACTCCCATAAGGTTACTTGGTGACAACTTGATAGGCAGATTTTGTTAAAAGGCATAAACACAAGATTTTGAGTTATAAACTCAACTGAACAAAACTTGAAAGGTTTTCAGAAAATCACTAAATGTAGCAAAGGCTCACTTCTTATAGGAACAATAATAATTAGATAAAGGGTAAATTTGTGTGCTTATAAGGTTCTTCAGTTATTCTCAAAGCTGAGAGCACAATAAAATCTCTCAAATCAGTTTAATCTCCTCCTCCTAGTAACACGCGAATCTCCACTATCCACGTCCGAAATTCTCGAAGCATCATTTCTTCTTCTCGAAGAAGTAGAAAGTGCCACGGTAGAATCGATTTCAACCGCATTATCCACTGTTTGGCTCTCTGAGTGTATAGCCGCAGCAATGCTAGACATAGAATCTCTATCATCAAAAGGTAAAGGCAGTTCTTGACTTCTTTCGACTGGATTGCTATGGAAAAATGATTCGACTAATCTCTCAGCAACTAAACTCTCAGTCGAATTTATGGCTGATGCAGGGCTAGACAATGTATCGGATCCAACATAACGTGATCTGCGATAATATGATGATGGATAGCCGCGGGTATGATTATCCCTCATCTCGTCATTAACTGGGCTGCTATCCGTTAAGTCGGCCATTTCTTCTCGTACTCTTCTAGAAGTTATAATCTGGTTGAGCAACAAGTTACTTCTCTCGTAATTTTGAGACTGTAATTGGGCTAATTCACGGCTTTCTTCGAACGTACCCCCGAGACGTCTAATCATATCCTCGATTGGCATAGAGAACGAAGCTCTCTGAATAGCTTGCCTCCAGCTCTCAACCCGTCGGGCGTGGGGCCTCGGAGGAATATTTGGACTGCAATCCGTGTTCCGCTCGCGGATATTAATGCCACGCCCGTAAATTGGGGTCACATTTTTTACGGTAACCTCTCCTTTGCAAACGGGACATTCCTTGACATCCGAATGATGATTTAACCACCGGTAAATACAGGGCCAGCAAAATAAATGACCGCAACAAGTAACAATGGGCTCCTTAGCCAAATCCAAGCATATGTTGCAATCGAAAAAGCTACCTTCTTCAACGTTATTTTTCCCAGCATCGTCCTTCTTAATTAGACTTTCATCTTCGGGATAAGCATTGCCATTTTCACGCATTTTTGCCCGTTTGTTAGGTCTTTCCTCGGTAGCTAGACTACCCTCACCAATCTGTTCTGCATTCCCACAAATCAATTCACGTTCAGGATTTTGTATTTCACGGGGAACTGGAATTCGACTCCACATAGACTGCAATGTATGACCCCTTCGCCCGACCCTGTGAGGCGGACCATCTAACCAATCCTCCAAGTTTCTAGCAACATTAGAATAAGATCCAGATGTAGGGTAACCACCATCACTTGAATTATGAAGAGGTCCCAAATTGAGATCTAGGTTCATTGTACTAGGGTTACCCTCTGCCATTGAAAATTAACCTATCCCAAAATTAAAAAAAAACCCTAATTTCCTTGCAGTTAAAGCCAAACCTTCTGACTAACTCAGAAACAAATGAAAGCGGAAAACAATTTCTACAGTTATATTACCTCAAAAAGCCTAATGCATTGACATAAATATCCTAATTCAGTTACTTATATCGGTAATTTAAATTAGAATCAAATGAAAATCAATACAACTTTAAGGCTAAACTGAATCAAAAAAGCCCAATCAAATAAAAAAAAACGCGAATTTATCACTGAAAAAGGGCAAAAGAAACACACGTTCAGGGAGACTATAACCAAACCATCAAATTTTCCCTAAATTAAACGCAAAACACGAATTAATCAGCACATTATTCAAGTTAAAACGGATAAGAAGTCATAAAAGTAGAGAGAGGTAGAGAGAGAAACCTTGGAGAAAACGATTGTTTCTGATGAGTTGACGAGGAAAAAAAAAGGGGTTAGGGTTATAAATAGGGATAATTTTACTTTTGATACCTAAATTTTACCACCTTTTTGTTTTTAGTACTCATTGTTTCAATTTAATTATTTTGGTACCTAACGTTTTCTGTTTTGATCAATCCCACTACCAACCGTTAGTCTGCCGTTAAAAACAAATAATTTACCTGTTCCAATAGGTAAAAAGGGGGTGAATCCTAATTAGTAGGTCAACCAACCATTTTCCCCCAAATTCTCCAAGTTCTTCCCCAAATACTCAATCAAACCCTAATTCATTCATTTTTTTATATTTTGCATAATTCCGTGTTGTTTCAGTTCAATTACATACGGATTTGAAGTACCCAAGCATTATTTCGTATTGGACAAGGATTAAATCCAAAATGGGTATGAAAAAATGAGATTGTTGTTTAAATTTTTGGTATGCAATAATGAGATTTTTTCCATATTTTGCTTCAATTTGTAGTGTTGTAGTTCAATTCCTTACGTATTTGGGTTATACAATGGTTAATGTACATTGCCCAAGGATTAATTTCAAGATCAGTAGAAAAAATTAGACTTGAGATCAAATTTTGCATATTTAGTATTATCCAAATCTTTTGTGTTCCCATTGGGAATTTTTCTTTTTGATTTCAAAGATGAATTTGAATTTTTTTTTATTCTTATCCTTGATTGTTGGAATTTGTCTGCTTTTCAATTTGATTTGTAGAAACCGACCAAATTGGGTCTGGGATATGATTTTTTTTTCAGTTGAGTTTAATGTAATTTATTGGGTTTTTTTATTATTAATTTTAAAAGTAATTAGGCATTGAAAATCCGAACTGTTACTAATTTATTAATCAAGAAAATTTTAAATTATAAAGTACACTATATTAATAATAATCTGACCTATCACTTAATAAAATTAGTTAATTTTAATCATTACGTGTTAAAATTGAAAAATATAATTTATATTATTCTTTATAATTCTTTAAAATAAATAAATTTGAATTTTTACTTTATCAAAAATATTAAATGTAAAAGAAGGTCAGTGTTTCTTATTTTGAAATTATTTAGGATTTGTGCATGGTTTTGATTTTAACATTTTTATTAAAATAATTTCAAATTTAAAGTTTTTATTTTTAAGAAAAATTAAAGCTCATAAATGGTGCACATAAAAAAAGATAATGCAAAAAAGGTCTATCCCTTATTTTTACCCATTCTAACCTGTTATAACAGGTCAATTGTTAAGTTTTAAAGGCCAACTAACGGTGTGTAGTGAAGCTGATTAAAATAGAAAACATTAGGTACCAAAATTGATTAAGTTGAAACAATGGTACTAAAAACAAATAGGTGATAAAGTTTGGGTATCGAAAGTGAAATTATCCCGTTATAAATACATAAGTGAGAGGCGTAGTGTTATTGAATTGTTCAAATGGATTTTCCAAATAATCTCTTTCCCCCTTTTTCAGTGAGAGATACAGACAATTGAGATCTGGTTAGTAGTTAGTACCCTTGGTGGGTTTTGGGAAAGACGAGATAATTGCGTAAATTGGGTCTTAAGAGGGTGTTTGGCTGAGCTTATAAGATGTTTAAGAGCTTATAAACTCTTAAAATGTGTTTGGTAAAATTTTTTCAAAAGAGCTTATAAGCTCTAAAAAAAAGCTGTTAGAGAGCTTATAAGCTTCTTAAAAAAAGTATCTATACCCCAATTTTTTTTAAAAAAGCTTATAAGCTCTTTATTTTTAAACAATCAAAAGAGAAAAATATCCTTAATAATTTTATAGTATACCAAAATTACCCACACACAATCAATCTGTCAAATCTTTTTTCCCGTAATCTCTCCAGAAAAGATTTTGGATTCTCTCCATCTTCAAAAACCCTTACAATTCTCAACCAAAATCAAACTTCTCTCGTACAAAAAAATTACAGAATATCTTTTATTTCTGCGAGGCTTTCTTCTTCGAGGCCACTGATAAACTCTAACACCCCTGGTAAATTCTTGTTTATTTTGAACAATATATTTCAATTTATTAATTTTTGGTGTGATAATATATACACGATTTTGTGTGAATATGTATAGGTTCTGGGTTTTGTTGTCTTGCCTATCCTTTTTTGTTTGTTGTTGGGAGTATAATATTTTTGTTAATCAGACATCATGATTCATGAAAGTTAAGAGTGGGTTTGTGTTTTTTGTTAATATGATGAAAAACTGGATTGTTAGTACTTTGTAGAGATTAAAAGAAAAAAGATTCGGCTAAAAAGTTGAAAAATTGCCGCTGCCGCATTATTCTATCCTTTTTTATTTGTGTTGGTACTGTTCTTCTTACTTCTTGATATTTGGATGTATTGATGGTGGATAAATAAAAGTGTTAGATAGCCAAACAAGAAAATACAATTTATGGGAGGCAGGGTTGCAATAGTTAATTAGTTTTTCTTTAGATTTTCTTTTTTCTTGATCTTGTTTTTAACTATTAATAATATGACTAGTCATGATCAAAGTTTCTGAATCATTCTTTGCAGTTTCCCATTATTTTTATAAATTTTGTATTCTTGTAACATTTTTTAGACTATTGTGGTGGTTTTCTTCTTTCTGGTAAATTTTGTAATTCTTGTAATATTTTTTATTCTTTTTTTTTTTTGAGTGAATGTAATATTTTTTATTCTGGAATATATTGAATTACCTCTTTTACTTATGATTCACAATAAAAGCTTGTAGATGGATAATCAAGACAATAGAAGTAAAGGAGTTATGTCGAATGTGACTTTTGGTAAAAGTAAAAATAAAAGTGCAACTAAAACAAATCAATCGACTGAAGGACGATACTCTGCAAGGTGGGATGCATTTTTAAACCTTAAGTTTGTCGAGGTTTGTGAAGAAGAAATTGGAAAAGGTAATAGGCCAAATAGCCATTTTAATGTCAATGGATGGAAAAATATAGTTCGGAGATTCAATGAATTGGCTGGGAGAAGTTTTGTTTACAAACAACTTCGAAATCGTTGGGATTCTTTGAAGAAAGAATGGCTATTGTTCAAGAAATTAATGTACAATGAGACTGGAATCGGTTGGAATCCCATGAACCATTCAATTGATGCATCAGATGAGTGGTGGGAGGGAAAACTCGCGGTAATTTTTTCTAAAACATTTCTTATTCAAGCCAATAATATATGTTACTAACTTTATATTCGATTGACCTGGTATACTTGATTAATGCAGGAAAATGGAGATTATAGCAAATTCAGGAATAAAGATTTATCATTATTTTGGTTCCGATATGATAATCTATTTTCGGATATTGCTGCAACTGGAGAAAGAGCACGAGCACCAAGCCAGAAATCTGGGAATGAGGTTAGTGGTGGAGAAGAGATGTTTGACGATAATGGGGAGTCAAATGATTTTGAAGAACACGTGGAAATAGGTGATAGTGATGACAATAATTACATAGAAATAACTGACTGCAACAGAAATTCTGAAATGAAGGAAGGAAATAATTTTGTCAATGAAAATATGTTCCCATCTTTTGCACCAGCTAAAAAAAGAAATAACGGGGAAAACAGTAAAGGGAAGAAAAAAGTTTCTGGGGCAGCTTCACTAAAGGAAGATATTCAATCCCTTTTACAGTTTATGGAAAAGAAGGGTTCTAGCACATCTACACATTGCACAGATGTAAGTATTGTAGCTGCAATGGAAGTATTAAACAATATGCTTGGAATAGCACCAATGAGTGATATTTGGAATTGTGCTTGTAATCTATTAAGCAAGAAAGATATGCGAGAAGTGTTTGTTTGTCAACCTTCTCATGAATCTCGCTTATCTTGGCTAGAATTTAACTATGATCAGTTCAAAAACAATAAATAATTTTATGATGATTTAGATGTCTTTGTTTTTCTTTTGTTTTTATTTCTTGGTTGGACTTAGACTAGTGAATTCTACATTGACTCGTGTCTTTTGGCTTGGGATTTTGACATGGAAATATTTATATAAATGCAATCTATCATTTGGAGTTCTTTACATGTTTAATATTTCCATATATGCTCGTTTGTCTTTCTTTCGCCATTTTTTCCTTGTTTTTATTGTGTTTTTTATATACTTGTTGTGTTAATAATAATATATTAATTATTTTTCATGAATGTTTTTATAGCTCAATGGAGCCTTGGGATATCAGAGATTATGATTCTATATGGTCGTCTTCAGATATAACAATTGTGCTTTAATTCATCCAAATTTTTTTCTTGGTGAGGAAACTAACAAGGATGATAGTTGGGATCATCAAAAAGTGGATTGGTTCATCTTATGCCAAATAACAACACGTAGTATTTTGACATATTATGATAACTATATTCATAAGATTCCATGCCGAACATCTATGCGAACGGGTCACATATTCATAGAGGAAATATTAAATGGACATGGAAAAAGATGTTATCAAGCTTTTCGCCTAGCAAAACCCGTGTTTATGGATTTATGTCATGAATTGACCCACAAATACGATCTTCATCCAACAAGAGGAATGTCTATCTTTGAGGAAGTGGGGATTTTTCTTATGACTTGTGCTCATGGTGTTGATAATAGGCTGATGCAAGAGATATTTAATCATTCAGGTGAGACTATCTCAAGACACTTTCATAGAGTTTTAAAGGCTATTAGTAAGCTTGCTAATGATATAATTAGACCACATCCTGAGTATAATGAGGGCAAAGGATACCATACGCCTCAACTGTTAGATAAATGTTTTTATCAAGATTTTGATGATTATGTTTAAATGAGTTTTTATACCAAAAATATGTTTATAAATGTTGTCCAAATACTCCTAAATGATTTAAAATGTTTTTACTAATTTTTGGAGTATTTCTTAGTATTTATTATTCGATAAAAATGGACAACACTTTTGATGGTTTTGTTTAAATTGGTTTTTACACCAAAACAATGTTTATAAATGTTGTCCAAATACTCCCAAGTGATTTAAAATATTTTTACTAATTTTTTGGAGTATTTCTTGAAGTTTATTTTTGATAAAAATCGGACAACACTTTAAATTGGAGGTCGACCGGTCGCACAAGAGGTCGACCGGTACCTGAAGAGTTGAAAAACGAAAGCGTAAGCGAAAGCAGAAACAAATTCTGTGAAAAAAAGAAGGAGGGGGAACGATCAAGGGTGAGGCCGACCGGTCGCACCCTAGGGCGACCGGTCGCACCCCCCCGTCGACCGGTCGACCCCCCTGACGACCTGTACCTGGATCGCACTAATTTTTTCAAACGGTCGAAATCTTCAACAGGGCAACCGGCCGCCCTATGCTATTTTGTGACAGCAAAATTATGTTGTTTGAAATTTTTGACAACAAGATTTACTTTTGATTTTTGTACAATATTTCTACATCTTGTGATCTTCTTTTTGTAGACAAAAGTGAAGATAGAGGAGCCTATGTTGGGAGCCAATGTTGGTGAAGACTTCCCTATAAATAGAGGATGAATTGAAGACACAAGATACAACACATACAAGCATAAAACACAACAAGAAATCTGGAAATTGTTCAAGCTTTCATTTTTACATTCTTGTTGTAATAGCCTAAGTACTTTCACTTGCACATCTTTGAGGTCTAGGTTTTTGATTCTTGATTACACTTGCACTCAATCTTTGTATTGGTTTCATAGAGTTGTAATCTTGAATTTTGTCCATCATTCAACACAAGACATCCTTGTGAGTATTCTTGTGGTAAGAATACACTTGGGTGATCTAGGTGATAGGTGTTTGAAGAGTGTGGTACTCTTCAAAGGTGGTGAAGGAAGATTGTGGTAATCTCCTTGAAGGTGTTGTAAGAGGATTGTGGTGATCCTCAAGGTGTTGTATTAATTGTGGTAATTAATAAAATCTTTTTTTTTGAAATCCATCCAGGAGATCTTTGGGGTGGTAGAGGATTAGGCCCTAGGTGGGTTGAACCTCTTTAAATCAACGAGTGTTGTTTAATTTCTGTATTTACATTCTTGTCATTTACTTGTTGATTCGAAAAAGAGGGTGATTTGCGAAAAATCGGCATAATCTATTCACCCCCCCTCTAGATTATCGTAGCCACTTGGACTAACAAGTGGTATCAAAGCCAAACTCTTTGGCTAGCTCGTTCCGAGTAAAGAGGAAAGATCCATGGCTACGAATGAAGCTTATCTCACCACCGGCGCCTCCACCAACAAGCCACCACTATTCGACGCCAACAACTACGCATTTTGGAAAGACCGCATGGAGTGCTTTCTACAAGGGTGCGGATTTGATATTTGGAATGTGGTCATTGAAGGAGTTGCTCAACCAACAACAAAATTGGAGGATGGTACCACGACTCCCAAGCCGTTCAAGGAATACGATGAAAATGACAAGAAGGCTTTCTTTTTAAACGGTAAGGCCTTAAATATTTTACATTGCTCTCTTACCGCCATCGAATATAATCGCATAAGAGGCATACGGTCGGCACATGAAGTTTGGGAAAAATTAGAAACCATCTATAAGGGCACAAAGAAAGTGAAGCAAGCAAGAAAAATAATGCTTGTGAAAGACTTTGAAAATTTCAATATGCATGATGGTAAAAGCATATCAAAAATGGTGGAAAGGCTTGACAACATTGTCAATCCTCTTGTGGCTCTTGGAAAGGTCATCTCCGAAGAGATAAGGTGACCAAAGTCTTAAATGCCCTTCCGGCTCATGGTCCGAAAAAGGTGACGGCAATCACGGAAGCTCAAAATCTTGAAACACTCAAGTTTGATGAGCTCATTGGGAACCTCCTTATTTATGAAGTATATCTCAAGGAGAGGAAAAATTCTCAACCATCCACCTCTAAAAATGGCACGCAAAATATTATTAAAGGCTTAGCATCTTCTTCTAATAATATTTATTATGCTAGTGATGAGGATGATGAAGAAACGGCGGACTCTTGTTAGAAAATTTGCAAAATTTGTAAACAAAAATAAAGCAAGAAAGCAAGAGACAATTCTTGTTTCAAATGCACGGAAAATCCGGGCACTACATAGCCGATTGCCCAAAATTAGCGGAAGAGGAACAAAAGAAGAAAAAGCATTTTCGAAAAAGAAGGCGTTAAATGCGGACGTCAAAACTTGGGATGAATTACTTGAAACAACCGACGAGGAAGGAGAATCCGAACATGGTCTTATGGTCATAGACGATGAAAATACCGAGGTACACTCTAATGCTTCATCTTCTTCCCTAGTTGATGAATTACAATGTGATTTTGATGAATTGCAAAATGAGTTTCAAAATTTGATTGTTAAATACAAGAATTTGAAAAAGGAGCATAAAGAGCTTAAACTAGAAAAAGATAAATTATTTACTTCTTATGATTCTCTTGATAAGGCTCATGCTATTACTCTTACTATGGTCCGTACTCTTGAAACCGAAAAACAAACGCTCACAAATGATATTGAAAATTTGAAAAAGGATGTGCATCGATTCAATTTAAGTACGGATAAAGTCACAAAAATTTTAGATGCACAAAGAGGTGAGCATTCTAAATTAGGACTTGGTTACAAACCTTTTCAAAATGCTTTTAAGAAAAAAGACCAAGGTCCAACCTTTGTACGTGCTTGTAGTCCTCGTATTATTACTTGTTTTTATTGTGGTAAGAATGGACACTATGCTAGCAATTGTAAATTGAAGAATAATTTTAGCTATTATTGGAGACCTAAAGGTCTCAAAGCTAATCCCCATGGACCCCAAAATTATAGGGTACCTAAAAATAATTCCTTTGTAGGTTATAGGGGCTATAACAACAATGGAAGATTCAAAATGGCTCGTGGACAGCGGATGTTCACGCCATATGACCGAAAGAGAGAACTTTTTACCAACATCAAGCTCCAAGAAAGAGGTATGGTCATGTTCGGCAATGGCGAAGGAAGAATTCTTGGAAATGGAGAAATTGGTAACTCTTCTTTCTCTCTTAGTAATGTTCTTTTAGTAGAAGGGCTTAAGTTCAATTTGATAAGTGTTATCCAACTTTGTTATTCAAATTATAATGTTGTTTTTAATAAAGAAAAATGCCTTATTTCCAAAAATGATAAAATTATTTGTGAAGCAATTATAAAAGGCAATCTTTACAAAATTTGTACAAGTGATTTGGTTAGTCAAAATGTTTCTTGTCTTGTCGCAAATAATGATTTAACTAGTTTATGGCATAGGCGACTTGGGCATGTTGGATACAAAAATTTGCAAACTATTTACAAAAACCAACATGTAAAAGGACTACCCAAATTGAATTTTGAAAATCTTGGCTTATGTGACACTTGTCAAAAGAACAAATTAGTTAAGAGTAATTTTAAGCCCAAAAATGAAATTTCCACTACCAAACCCCTACAAATGCTTCATCTTGATTTGTATGGGGATATTGGTACGGCAAGTCTAAGTGGAAAACATTACACTTTTGTTATAGTTGATGATTTTTCTAGATATACTTGGGCTCTATTTCTTACAAATAAAAGCGATGCCGTTAATGAGTTTGTTAAGTTGTGTAGACTTATTGAAAATGAAAAGGAAGATACTATTAAGTCGATTCGAAGTGATCAAGGTGGAGAATTTGACGGCGAATTTAGAGTCTTTTGTGAAACCAAGGGATATAGTCATAATTTTTTGGCTCCAAGGACACCTCAACAAAATGGAGTAGCCGAAAGGAAGAATCGGACACTTCAAGAAATGAGTCGGTCCATGCTCAATGAATTTTCAAAATATTTTTGGGCCGAAGCCGTAAGTACCGCTTGCTATGTCATTAATCGAGTTTATATTCGTCCTAAAATGAATAAAACTCCATATGAGCTTTGGAAAGGAAGAACTCCAAATATTAGTTATTTCAAAATATTTGGATGTAAATGTTTTATTTTGAATACTAAGGATCAATTAGACAAACTTGATCCTAAGGCCGATGAAGGAATATTTATGGGGTATTCAACCAAGAGCAAAGCATATTGGGTTTACAATAAGACTAGTGGGGTTGTTGAAGAATCCATCCATGTCAAATTCAATGAAGCTTCGGGTGTTGAAAGGATACCCAATGATGAAAGTGATGAAGAAATATTGTTGAACCCATTGTTCAAGATGATACTCAAAATGATCAACCTTCAAGCTCAAATGTTCCTCAAGAAGATAAAGGTGATACTTCGAATCTTCCCGTAGCATTGAAATTTAAGGGAGATCACCCAAAAGATCTTATTATTGGTGATCCCCTTGATAAAGTAATGACTCGAGGAAAATTTGCCGAGAAAGCTCTTATTTCTCAAAAAGAGCCTAAAAATGCTAAGGAAGCCATTGAAGATGAGGATTGGTTTTTAGAAATGCAAGAGGAGTTGAATCAATTTGAAAGGAATGATGTATGGGAATTAGTACCTTGTCCTCCATCTCAAACCATTATTGGTACAAAATGGGTATTTCGGAACAAGCTCGATGACCAAGGCAATATTGTTCGAAACAAAGCAAGGTTATTGTCAAGAAGAAGGTATTGATTATGATGAAACATTTGCACCCGTAGCACGTTTAGAAGCTATTCGTATTTTACTTGCCTATTCTTGTTTTAAAAATTTCAAGCTTTACCAAATGGATGTAAAATCCGCATTTTTAAATGGTATTATTCAAGAAGAAGTTTATGTAAAACAACCTCCGGGGTTTGAAAATTTTTCTAGGCCTAATGATGTTTATAGACTTAAAAAGGCCTTGTATGGTTTGAAACAAGCACCCCGTGCATGGTATGATAGACTTAGCTCTTTTCTTTTCCAAAATGGTTTTACAAGAGGTAAAGTTGATACTACTCTCTTTGTTTTTGAAAAAGGGCAAGATTGCTTGTTAGTGCAAATTTATGTTGATGATATTATTTTTGGTGCTACTAATGAATCCTTGTGCAAGAAATTTTCTAAGTTAATGCAAGGTGAATTTGAAATGAGCATGATGGGGGAGCTCAACTTCTTCCTTGGACTTCAAATTAAGCAATGCCAAGAAGGAATTTATATTTCTCAATCAAAATATACAAAGGAGCTTTTGAAGAAATTTGGCATTGAAGAAGGAAGAACCGTCTCTACCCCAATGGCAACAAACGTCAAGATTGACAAAGATGAAAAAGGCAAGTCGGTTGATGAATCCAAATATCGAGGTATGATTGGTAGTTTACTTTATTTAACCGCAAGTAGACCGGATATTCTTCATGCCGTATGCCTATGTGCTTGTTTTCAAAGCAATCCCAAAGAATCTCATATGAGTGTCGCTAAAAGGATTTTTAGATATTTGAAAGGCACTATTCAATATGGTTTATTCTATCCAAAGAATGAAAATTTTTCTCTTAAAGGTTATAGTGATTCGGATTATGCGGGAAATATTGATGATCGGAAAAGTACTTAGGATCATGTCAATTTCTAGGTGATTGCCTAGTTTCTTGGTTTTCAAAGAAGCAAAATTGTGTTTCACTTTCAACGCCGGCCGAATATATTTCGCGGCATTTTGTTGTACACAACTTCTTTGGATGAAACAAACCTTAGCGGATTATAAATGTTCTTTTGAAAGTGTTCCTATCTTTTGTGATAATATATCCGCTATAAACATTGCTCAAAACCCGGTTCATCATAACCGTACTAAACATATTGAGATTCAACATCATTTTCTAAGGGATTGTGTTTCAAAACGAAAAATTGAGATATCTTTTGTACCATCTCAAGATCAATTAGCGGACATTTTTACAAAACCGCTATCTTCCGAGACTTTTGCGTCAATACGAGCTCGGTTAGGCATAATGCATATTGAATGAGGTCTATGATTGCATTTTGCACGCTTTTAAAACTTAGGGGCGAAAAATCGGATTTTTGGTTAAAAGCTCGGATTTTGGAAAAACAGAAAGAACACTGGGCTGGTTGGGGGAAGGCCGACCGGTCGCCCATGACATCGACCGGTCGCCCACCCCCCCAACCGGTCGCCCCTCACCATTTTATGGTTTAAATCGTTTCTGTTTTCAGTTTCAGCCATTTTGGCTCAACTTGTCTATTTTTCGTCCCCTACGCACTTTCCACACAAATTTCACTTCAAATTTGTTTTATTACATACATTTTATATTTTGGACTTCATGAGGCTCGATTATCATCATCATTGTTCATCTTTACCGATTAGATGGTAGGAATTTCTCCTTTTAATCTCAATTGGGTTGAACCCTTGAGAATGTGCTTGTATCTTGATATATTGTTGAAATTCTTGTATTAATATGTTGTTAATGATGATTGATGATGTATGTATATTGTGGTATTGAAATTGGTGATGAAAGTTTTTGGCTTAAACGAATCCCAAAGGCATTATATTTCTCTTGTTTTGTTCAATGCACGCCAAGTGTTCGACAAAATGTCTCAATGAAAAATTCTTCACCTACATGCTTCTCTTGATTTGAAAAGCCTTATAAGTTTATAGAGATCATGTTTTATCAATCAAATGAGCTTTTACAAATCACATGAGCAATTTTTTTCTTTTTATTGAATTTAAGCTTAAATGCTCAATATGCTCGATAAATCTATAAAATTGCGCACTTTGACATAATTGTATGATGTTTTTATCGTGCTAACATTATTTTTGATGATTTCAAAGGGGAGAAACAAGAAAAACGCTCATAAGCTCAAAGAAGCGTAAAGTAAGCTCGCAAGAAAAGCTATTAGCTAAAGCTCTTAAAAGCCAAAAGCTATGGAATATACTTGGTCCATGTGATGTATTATGGACTTTTATACTTGACTAATGATGCTTTTACAGGGGAGCTTATAAGCTCATGATATTCAAGCTTAAGTTGTAAAAGCTAAGCTTTAAGCTTTTAGTTGTTGCTTGTATACTTGTTCTTGATATGCATATTGATAGGGGAGCTTGTGCAAAAATGATTTTGAAAAATCTTTGCTCCTATCCTTGTGTGTTTGTACTTATGATAAATCTCGCTTATAATGGATTGATGTTTTAGACCGGAAAACTTGTTTTGTTTTAAAATCAACTTCCTAAAATTGTTTTGGTTTGTAATCATCAAAAAGGGGAGTTTGTTAGATAAATGTTTTTATCAAGATTTTGATTATTATGTTTAAATGAGTTTTTATACCAAAACTATGTTTATAAATGTTGTCCAAATACTCTAAATGATTTAAAATATTTTTACTAATTTTTGGAGTATTTCTTAGTATTTATTATTCGATAAAAATGGACAACACTTTTGATGGTTTTGTTTAAATTGGTTTTTACACCAAAACAATGTTTATAAATGTTTTCCAAATACTCCCAAGTGATTTAAAATGTTTTTACTAATTTTTGGAGTATTTCTTGAAGTTTATTTTTGATAAAAATCGGACAACACTTCAAATTGGAGGTCGGCCGGTCGCACAAGAGGTCGACCGGTACCAAGAGTTGAAAAAATGAAGCGAAGAAAGCTAAAGAAACAAATTTTGTGAAAAAAAGAAGGAGGGGACGGTCAAGGGTGAGGCCGGCCGGTCGCACCCTAGGCGACGGTCGCACCCCGTCGGCGGTCGACCCCACGACGACTGCACTGGATCGCACTAATTTTTTCAAACGGTCGAAATCTTCAACAGGGCAACCAGCCTATCTATGCTATTTTGTGATGACAAAATTATCTTCATTTTGAAATTTTTTACAAATGACAAGATTTACTTTTGATTTTTGTACAATATTTCTACATCTTGTGATCTTCTTTTTGTAGACAAAAGTGAAGATAGAGGAGTCTATGTTGGTGAAGACTTCCCTATAAATAGAGGATGAATTGAAGACACAAGATACAACACATACAAGCAAAACACACAACAAGAAATCGCAAATTGTTCAAGCTTTCATTTTTACATTCTTGTTGTAATAGCCTAAATACTTTCACTTGCACATCTTTGAGGTCTAGGTTTTTTTGATTCTTGATTACACTTGCACTCAATCTTTGTATTGGTTTCATAGAGTTGTAATCTTGAATTTTGTCCATCATTCAACACAAGACATCCTTGTGGTATTCTTGTGGTAAGAATACACTTGGGTGATCTAGGTGATAGGTGTTTGAAGAATGTGGTACTCTTCAAAGGTGGTGAAGGAAGATTGTGGTAATCTCCTTGAAGGTGTTGTAAGAGGATTGTGGTGATCCTCAAGGTGTTGTATTAATTGTGGTAATTAATAAAATCTTTTTTTTTTTGAAATCCATCCAGGAGATCTTTGGGGTGGTAGAGGATTAGGCCCTAGGTGGGTTGAACCTCTTTAAATCAACGAGTGTTGTTTAATTTCCGTATTTACATTCTTGTCATTTACTTGTTGATTCGAAAAAGAGGGTGATTTGCGAAAAATCGGCATATCTATTCACCCCCCTCTAGATTATCGTAGCCACTTGGACTAACATCAACATCAAAGGTACATACCATTTTTTAAGGTATGTGATTTTTCACTTACAAATAGTAAGTTTACATGCATATTTTTAAATTTATAAAATAGTCATGAATTATCATATATTTCTTTTTTAACTTTATGGTTGATAGGATTGCATTGGAGCAATTGATGGCACACATGTTAAGGCTCGATTACCACAAGGAAAAGCAATACCATATATGGGGCCGAAAAGGATATCCCACACAAAACATTCTTGTTGTTGTAGATTTCAATATGTGTTTTACATTTGTTTTTTGGATGAGGAGGAGTCTGCTCATGATTGTAGGATATTTGGAGAAGCTATTCGTAGTCCGGATCTCAATTTTCCTATTCCAAAAGGGAAAAAATATTACTTAGTTGACGTTGGATACTCACATATGCCTGGATATATGGGTCCATATAAAGATCAAAATATCAGATATCATCTTGATGATTTTCGTGGAGCTAGAACACGACAATTACGTGCACCGAGAAATTGGAAGGAAAAATTCAATTATTATCACTCCTCGTGTAGGAATTGTATCGAACGAACTTTTGGAGTCTGGAAAGCAAGATGGAATATTTTCGCTGATATGCCGTATTTTCATATTGACACACAACGAGAAATTGTGTTGACAACTATGGCAATTCACAATTATATTAGAAAGAAAAATGTTCCAGACAAGGCATTCCAAATAGCTGAGGATGAAAGTTATGAGCCATACACCGATCGCGTTGTTGAAACATCAACTAGAAGCTTTGATGTAGAAGAAGAAAATAATCAATGCAATACTTATTGGATGGCGGTGCGTGATTCAATTGCTATGGACATTGCTGGAAGTAGATGATAGTTTCATTGGTGTGATTTAAACAATTTGATCTTCGTTTTTTTTTATGACTCATTTGTTTGACAATTTAGTTGTAATTTATTTATTATTGGGACTTTTAGATTTATGTAGGGAGTTAATTTATATTTTTTTATAATGTAGTAGTTGTTGGAATCTCATAAATAATTTATTCAAACATAAACATAATAGATAGAATCATTCCCATGCAAAAAAAAGAGGTAGAATTATGCAGAAATTTGAAGAGTCGTGATAATTCTAATATTTACATGAGAGAGGATCATACTTTTAAATATTTATATTATATAATAAACTATGATGAGTAAACAAAGAAATTTTTTTCGTTAAACATATTTACAGATTTCGACAATTAAAATAGTCATCAAGTTTATTTTAACTTTTTTTTGCTTTTGTGATAAAAATATCCACTAAACTTTTGTTTGAAGCTAAACTAAAATTTACAATATGTGTGATAATATTTTAAAATAATTAAAATACAAAAATATGTCAAATACAATTATTTAAATAGTTTTAATAGTGTCATATCCTTTTTGATCATTATGACGGTAAAAAGATCTTATATTACCAAACACTTTAACGAACTTATAAGATATAAAAGCGACTTATAAGCTCAACTATCTTATTTTATCCAAACACTCGTGACTTATTTTTAAAATAAGATCCAACATCTTATAAGCTCCTAAAACGACTTATCGGATGTAGGAGCTTATAAGATGTTTTAAATAAGCTTAGCCAAACACCCTCTAAATGGGAGTGTGCATTGGGATGGGACGGTTCGGAGATTTGGAAATCTCAGAACCCTTCCCAAGTTGGAGATTCTAAAAATAAAATCTCAGAATCGAACCATAGAAAAAAATCTCCGTCCGAACCATACCGAAAGTTCGGGATGGTTGTCTGGAGATTCGGTTCTAATGGGATGGTACGGTCTTGCGATTCGATTCAGACGGAGATTAGCCATAAAAAAAATATACAAATTTGAAAAAAAAAAAAAGAAAATCAATATAAAAATCACCAAACGGATATAATTTGAAGAGAGCGGTCCAAAGTTTCGAGGGCCCGGAGCAAATAAAAAATGGAGGCCCTAATGTTTACATAAAAAATATTAAAAATAACAAAATCAATTTTTAAATATAATTTATTGATTTAACATATATAATAAATATATTATATTGCAACTTTAACATATTGGTCTTACTAAAATAAATTACGAAAAAGATCGTTCAATATAATATACAATAAAAAAAGACAAAAAAAGGAAAAACTACTAATAAGTTAGCTATGAAAAATTGATCTTCTTGCATTTTTATCTGCAAAATCATCAATTCAATTTTTCATAATCAAGTCTTTCTAAAAATTCACTCTCAATTGAAATCAAAGACAATGCATTCAATCTTGTTTGGGCCATTGTTGATCTCAAACATGACTTTAACAACTTCAATCTGGAAAAGCTTCTTTCTGCAGATGCAACAGTCACTGGAATGGTCAACAATATCTTGTATGCAATGGATGCATTGGGGAAACAATTCATTCTCTGCAAAAAGTTTAAAATTGCACTTGTTGTTTTTGCTTCCGTGGTAGCATATGTTGTATGATCTTCAATTCTTGATACAAATCATCTCCATCCAAATCTGAAGTACCTTGTCCTACACTTTCTCTTTTTTGTAATTTGTTTTTAAGAGTTTTGCATTTAGCCTTCAAGTCCCCATCAATCAATGAATTCAACCTGTCAACTGTGAAAAGAAATCCAAACAAATCTTCATATTCCTCATATTGTTCAAACCTTTTCTTTAATGAGCCAATCGTCTGATCAACTATATATAAAAAGTAATGGACTCTAAAATCTTCCTCTGGAGATATTTGTTGGGAAAGCTCACACGAAAGCTCATCAAAATGTCTTTTTCTATGTATTTGTCTCCTCTCAGGAAAAATAGGATCAATCTCCATTGATGAAGCGAGTTCCTTAGTAGTATTGATGGCCTCTCTAAATCCAATTTCCCTATACTCTTCAAATGAGGCAATTAACCCTTTCACCTTGATCATAGCAACATCAATACGTCTTCAGATTGCAAGCTTTTGCTTACAAAGTTAACTTTACTCAATATATTAAACCAAATAACCATACCTATCAAGAATTCAAAGTTTCCAAGTTCAAATGATGCCAAAGACTTAGCTTCACTTCTTATTTTAGAGTCGATGTCTCTTTCTGCAAGTTCAAGTAAAGCTTCTCTTACTTGTTGAGTTTGAAGAGTGATAGCTTTCACGCTTTCAATACGACTTTCCCATCTAGTGGTTGACAATGGCTTTAGAGTTAAACCTTTTAGCGTCACATGATCTACTAAAATTTTCCACCTCTTTGTAGAATGCGAAAATAATGTATAAATCCGTTGTATCACTCCAAAAAAATCTTTTGATTTTCCACAAGAATTTGCAATATCACAAAGTGTTAAGTTTAAACAATGACAACCACATGGAGTGTACAATGCTCTAGGATTTATATCCAAAAGCCTTTTAGAACGCCTTGGTGTCTCCCTTTCATATTCGCCCCATTATCATATCCTTGCCCTACGACATTATCAATATCAAGACCAAGACTATTCAACACATTTTGCAACTCTTCAAATAACCCTTGTCGATGTATCATCTACATTCGTAAAACCCCAAGAAATATTCTTCTACTTTTAGTGGACTTTTAAAAATATCAACACATCTTATAACTAGAGTCATTTGCTCTTGGTTACTAACATCTGGAGTACAATCGAGTATCACAAAAAAAAACTTAGCTTCTTTGATCTTTGTAATAATAGAATTTTTGATTTCAGAAGCTAACATATATATCAACTCATTCTGAATTTTATGGCTAAGATAATGATGATGTACCTTGCTTTCAAGATGTTCTTTCATCACAGGATCCCACTCTGCAATCATCTCAACGGCAGACATAAAATTTTCATTGCTATCTTCATACAACTTTTCATTACTACCACGAAATGCTAAGTTTTGCTTAACCATTCTCCAATGCATTTTTGCCCTTTTGATTTGATCTTGAAAAGCATTATCAATTGTTTTACCTTTTTCCAATCTGATGTGCGACTCGTACCAACTAGAATAGTTGTTGATATGCTCAATACTTGACTCATGTATTTTAAGGTTGTTACAAACATGTACCCAATCACAATATCCCTCATTTGCTAGTTGACTTAGTAGAGGTCCCTTCTTAAACAATTTGCAACAAAAACAAAATACTTTGTGAAGTGCTTTTGAATACACCAACCAATCTCTATGGTGTTTTTGACCATTTGGCAAAATCCGAGTGTAGAAATCTGAAGAAAAACGCCTCTTCGATTCATCTTTGGGACCTTTTCCTGATAATACATCTCTTATAGGACCCTTTTCTACTAATAGATCCTTCCACTTCAGATCTAAATTATCCCAGTTTCTTGGATCAAATATGTCAAGTGAAACTGGTGAACTTGGTTCTTCATTTACTATACTAAGATCTTCATCATCACTTTCAGACTGAATAATATTTTCTCCATCACGATTAACATTGTCAATATTTTCCAAGTCATCAATACTTTGATTACTTTTAATCTTATTCACATCTTCATCTATATCATTTTCCAAGGCTAAGTCTTCATGCAATTCATTACCATCAATTTTTTCTTCATCGTCTAAATCTTCAAGTGACGGGTTTGAAGGTTCTTTTACAATAAATCTATCTAGTGCTCCTCTTTGAGACTCGATAAATTCTTCAACTTGTTTTCTTTTCTTACGCTTTTCATATCCACATTGATATTTCCGAGTAGGAGACATTCTTAATTTCTATTCAAAACAAATATACAAATAAAGCTAATTAGTACAATATCAAATCCTTCAATATAATCATATATTGCCACTCAACTTGAAAGCAAACAAATACAAAAATTCTACACATCAATTATATAGATAAAGAAATAATTCTTGCAAATAATGAAAACAAAAAATAAAATTTAACAATTCTAAATTTTAAGACATCATCTTACCAATATCAATGGAGGTTGGCTTTTTCTTGTAATTTGGGGGATGGCGATGTCGGCGTCTCCAGTTGGAAGATGCAAATAGGTTTTAAACTTGCTTGCAATTTGATTCTTCTACTTGGTGTTTTGATTTTGAAAAAATAAAAATAAAAAGAAAGAGCAAAAAAACGTTGAAACTGGGAGCCAAAAATTGTAGGGTTTTCAAAAAAATGGGATAAGTTAAGTGGGCTTTTAGATAGGTCAAATTGGGCATTGTTTAATGTTGTTTTCGAAAAAAAAGGGGGAAAAATCAAAATATGCGTCCACCAAGATTTGATATGGAGACCTTGCAGACTCCTTAATCTGCACGCTGCCACTCTGCCAACCGACCTTCTTGGTAAATTTTAGACAACAATTGTTATTTATCATTACTAAATTATATATATATATATATAAAAAATTCTCCGGGGGCCCTTGCCGGCGGGGGGCCCTGTGCGGCGGCACCACTTGCACCGCCTCAGGCCCGCCCCTGAATTTCAGTTTCTTTTTAGTGTAGTATCAAATAAAAATTAAAATCATAATAGATAACACAATCCTAAATTCTAAACTTAATAACCTCTATAATACAATAATGTTCTATTATTTAGGCAATTGTCCTTTTATTGACTTAGAACAATTATAATTAACTAATAATTTTGATAAATTAGTATGAAACAAAAACTTATATAAATTTATAATCTCAATATCTCCTACTTAACAACTTAATATTATCAATAAAATTATATTTATAATTTATGTGATGTGGTAAAAAAATTAAATATGATTTTTATTGTTATAATATGGTACTATTACTTGTTTAGAGTATGTTTCTCTTTTAAGTGCAACTTACGAATCATTTAACTAATTTTAATTTTAAAAAATTTACTCTATAATTAATATTAAAGTTTTTTAAAATTCATAATAGTTGCATATTATGGTCTTTTTAGAAATATGTTTTATATTCGATTTAGTTTCAAATCATTTGTAGTTAAATTCAATAACAAAATGTAAATAAAATAGAAATAATGTATAAGTATTTTATAAAAAAATCTTTAAAATTGGTTCTAGCTTCAGGTCCTCGGTTCGGAGTGGTTTGGCATGGTTCGGTACGGTTCTCGGTACGGGTATTTGAAAAATCTCCAGAACTGTACCAAAAATATTTCCGGGACAGTACGGTTTGGGGAAAATCAAAAAGTCAATGGATATTTTCGGTTCGAAGATTTTTCGGTTCGAATATCGGTTCGATTTCAGTGATATCCGAGTCCCGTGCACAGTCCTAGTTTTAAACTATAGACCAAGGAAAATTAAGATAGAGAGGGGATAAAGAGAATTAATCAAACACAAAAACTTGTATGAGACCTATCTCACAGATCTAAATTCGTAAGACGGGGCCTCACGTGGCCCCCATAATTTTCTCTCCTTGTTACCCTCTTTTCTCTCTCCTCTCTCTCCTTACCATCCGCACACCAAATATCTCATGGTCCTCTCTCTCCTCATATCCCACTCGTCTAGTGGTCCCCTTCTCTCTCCCCCAACGTCCCTCATTTATCTCTCACAAAAACTTATATGAGACGGTCTCACGGATCTAGTTAGTGAGATGGAGCCCCATACCCCGATCGTGACTTTTTGTGATCCACGGATCGAACTACCCGACCCAACTCGCCCCTGTTCTATTCTCATTTCTGTTTTCTCTTTCTCTCTCTATTCTATCTCTCTCTCTCTTCGTATTCTCTCAGACGAAAATTCTCCCACACACGAAACCGAAACCGCCCCCACCACTCCTCAACCCTCGCCCACGTCTCTGAAAACTATCAAAACCGTCCGTTCAAGGGTCTATTTCTGCGATTTATGTGCGTGTGTTTTCATATCGAGCATAGTCATTTAAAGTTTGAAAGCAAAACCAGGTTTTCCTTTCAATGTATGTAATTTTTCTTTTTTTTTTTTGGTTCTATTCGATTCGTTTGGTTCTGTAGCTATTTTGAAAGTTGTTTCATGGATATTTTGGTTCTGTAAACTGTGTATATGTTAGGGTTTAATTTTTGTATGTCAGGGTTTAATTTTCAGTTCGTATTTTGCTAGGATTTTTTTTAGCATGTTTTTTTTAAGTGAAGTGTAGACTATGGGGGTTAATTCGAGCATGTGTCTTAGATGTATTTTTAGGTTTTTGTAGTTCGTAATCGAAATACCATTGTGTTTATTAAGTTCTATGTACATGTATAGTATCAGTTTTGACCTTACAAGTATTACTTTTTGTTGTAAATGTATCAGTTGTTATAAACAAAGTATTACATGTGTTTTACATGTATTTTTAAGAGTTATGTATTTCGTATGTAAGTTTTTTAGTATCACTTTTGCCCTTACAAGTATTACTTTTGGTCGTAAAAGTATCAGTTGTTGTAAAGAAAGTATTACATGTGTTTTTTATTATGCTGTTTATATAATTTTGTAATACTATGAAAACTATCACTTTTTATATAACAAGTATCACTTTTTATATAACAAGATAACTTTTTATATAAAAAATATCACCTTGTATGTAAAACGTATCATGAGTTTTTTGTAATGATATAGGGCCTGTTTGTTTATGTTTCCATGGTCCATTTCCAGTTTTTGGAGTTGGAAATAGAATTTTGAGAAATTATTGATTTTCGTGTGGAAATTGGGATTGTGTTTGGATGAATGAATTGAAATGTGTTTTATGTAGGGTTGGAAATGAGATTGTGTTTGGTTTGAGTAGTTTTGAAATATTATTTTATGTATATAATAATTGAAAAGTTGGTAGTGGTAGGGTCCACTTCAATATTTTAATTTGAATATATAATATTATATTTGTAAGATTATAGTTGGTGGGTCCCATTAGATAGTTATAATTTAAAAATAGTAATATTTTAAGTAGATAAAGTTGATAATGATGGGTCCCACATATATAATTGGGTTAAAATATGAGAGTGATTGATTAGTAATGATGAGTGATGTAGGGTAGTGTATAGGTTTGAGAATAGAAATTATAAGTTTGAGATGTTGTTTTATGTGAAAAATAGAAAATGAAAATGATGATTTCCATTGAAAATTTTATGAACAAACATGATTCCATTTTTATGTATAGTTGGAAACTGGAAAGAGGCCATTGGAAACATAAACAAACAAGGCCATAGTGTTCCATATGTTTTTGTAATGAAGTGTATACTATGGGTTTAATTTGAGCATGTGTTTTAGTTGTATTTTTAGGTTTCTGTAGTTCGCATACAAAGTACTATTGTATTTATGTTCTTATGTAAATGTATCACTTTTGCTTTTACAAGTATTACTTTTGGTCGTGAAAGTATCAATTGTTGTAAACAAAGTATTACATTTGTTTTTTTATTATGCTGCTTACATGATTTTGTAATACTATGAAAAGTATCACTTTTTATATAACAAGTATCACTTTTTATATAAAAAGTATCACCATGTAGGTAAAATGTATAATGTGTTTTTGTAATGGTATAATGCTCCATATGTTTTTTATAGGGTATTACAATAGCTGGTGAATCAACAATAGTTCATGTTACGGATAAAGGAGTTACAAAACGAGAAAGTAGAAAGAAAAAAAGGGTATTACAAGGTTAAAGCCCGGAAGTCTGGAGATGGAAAAAGAGCAAGGGAAGAGAAAGGAAACGTGTTGCTGGGAAAATGAAAGTTGATAAGGATGTAACACCGAAAAAATAAGAAATTGACGATGAGGATCAAAATATTGTAAAGAAGATGAGGATTCCGGGGAAAGTAAAGAAAGATGTGATTTGAAGAAAGGTAATATATAATGTTTTTAGTAATAATCCTTTTGTCGTGTTTTTAGAATGTGGTGTTTTTTGTTTATTTTGCGTGAAGACAAAAAAAAATGTGGTGGACGAGGAGGAAGGTGGCAAGAAGAAGAAGAAAGCTAGGTATAAATGTATTTTTGCTATCAATAAAATTTTCTATGTGAACAATGATTTGGCGGGTTTTTAACAAAAAATTGTGAATTACTAATAATTTTACATTTGGGGTAGATTCGATTTTTTAAAAATTTAAAGTGGGTCGCTAGTTGAGTTAAGACTAAAGATGAGCCGTTAACTCGATTAACGATTTGCATGTTTTTTTCTTAAAGTTGATTCGATCGTTATTACATTTCACGATTTGCATGTTTTTTTATTTTTATTTTTTAAAAGTTGATTCATCGTGATTACATTTCATTTGGTAGGCACCATTTGTTGATAAACTTTATATATTTTATTGGTTAACTTGATAACTTGTGGGTGGTGTTTTGAGGATGTTGAAATACACTTCTTATATTCTATTTTTTTTTTCTTATCCGAAATGTACATGTATTGTCTATGATATACATGTTAAAATAATTAATGGACTAATGTAATTATTGTTGCTTCTTTCTTAGGAAGATTTCATTTCAAAATTCTGTAAACACCACCTATAAAATATGAAATTAACAAATAAATTAAATAAAGTTAATATCAGTAACTAAAGGGATCAAAAAATATGAGCATGAATTAAACTTCAAATTACAACTATATATATCTACTAGAACCGCACCCTTGTGTTACACGGGATTGTCAAAAGACAAAATTTGGTGTCACAAATTTATTTGTAATAGTTATAACCTTACAAAGATATTCAAATACTAATTAAAAATATTAAAAAATAAATTCAATATTTAGAAGATTATCATATAAACCGTTACCAAAGACGGTCTTGACTTGAGTGTCGTAGGGACCTCCTTGGGATAACCCGAGGCTCGTCTAACGTTTGTGTGTGTGCGGTATTTTTATTCAATATAGTTTACAAAGAAGTTTTTGAGCTTAAAGTGAAAGGTTTATATGATAATCTTCTAAATATTGAATTTCTTTTTTAATATTTTTAATTAGTATTTTGGTATATTATAAGGCTATAACTATCACAAATAGATTTGCGACACCAAAATTATCTTTTGGCAATCCCGTGCAACACAAGGATGTGGTTCTAGTAGATATATAGCTGTAACATTTATTTGCAGTTTAATGGAAGTGGAAATGGGTCGAATAGCCCTTTCCAAAATGTAAAGATGAAAAATAGCCATCGTTTGTAAAGACATCCTTTATAGCCATTTTGGCCAAGCAAATGACGTTCATACCCTTCTAGCATGTTTGTTTGATATTTGGACTATTTCTCTCTTTTTCACTTATCTCTATGTGCCTCTTACTCTTTATTTCAAGCTTTTTTAAAAATTGAATTTGTATATTTCGTTTTCAAATATGTAATATGAGTGTTGAATTATAGATATCGAAAAGAGTATTAATTTGATATATTATACATGCAAAACGGATTTAAAACGAAAAAGTTGTGTGAATTCAAAGTTTTTTTGGTGAAAACAAAATAACTGGGTTATAATAAGTGAAAGAACTGGATGTCAAGTTACTGTAACTTGATGTCGAGTCACAGTAACTCGATGCTAAGTTACAGGGATGTGTGTCTTTGTGCAGTTAAATTGACTCAAGGGCAAATTGGGTTTTTCACACCCTAAAATGGCTAAAAAACATGTGTTTGAAAAAGATGGCTAAAAAATATTTTGGTTTGATGGGAATGGCTAAAAAAAACCCCACTGTTAATGGAATATAAAGCTCCATTTGGATGGAAGGATTTGAGCTATGGATTTCAAATCCATAATAAAAAATTCATTGAGGTTGTTTGGATTGAGTCATTTTGTAATGGAATCTAAATCATTGTAAGCTATTTTTAGAGTTACTTTAGAGGATTTCAAATCCTCCATATTTGGAGTCATTTGAAATCCTTCCGAAATCCTCTCATTCAAATGCGGTTCCTAAAGATTTTGTGCTCATACTTTTGATCCCTTTAATTACGATATTAACTTTATTTAATTTATTTGTTAATTTCATATTTTGTAGGTGGTGTTTGAGAATTTTGAAATGAAATCTTCCGCAAAGAAGCAACAATAATCACATTAGTCCATTAATTATTTTAACATGTATATCATAGAGAATACATGTACATTTCTGATAAGAAATAAAAAATAGAATATAAGAAGTGTATTTCAAAATCCTCAAAGCACCACCCACAAGTTATCAAGTTAACCAATAAATTATATAAAGTTAATATCAAGAAAATAGTGCACCAAATCGTGAAATGTAATCACGATTGTAATCAACTTTAAAAAAAATTAGAAAAAAAACATGCAGTCGCGAAATGTAATAACGACTGGAATCAAATTTAAAAAATAAAATAAAAAAACATGTAGTCGTTAATCGAGTTAACGACTCATCTTTAGTCGTTAACTCAACTAGCGACCCACTTTAAATTTTTAAAAACCGGAATCTACCCCAAATGTGTAAAGTTATTAGTAATTCACAATTTTCGTTAAAAACCCCGATTTGGTTTGTTAATTATTAGATATTTTTGAGAAATATGTCTTATTTAATGCGAGGATTTTATTTCGCAATGTAAACCAGGAGTTGTTTGAAGTTATAAGTAGTTTAAGCGATAGACAAAAGAAAGATGTAGAAAATATAGGTTTTGGGAGTTTGTTGAAGTTTTCAATTGAGTCATCATCCCCATGGATATGGTGAGAAGACTGGTAAAAAAATTTAATGGTACCAGTTGAATGTTGAGATTTGATAATTTTGCTTTTGCCGAATCGCTGGACGATATTCGGGGCGTCTTTTTAGTACCTATGGGGAAGAGACAGGACTATTGAAGAGCTTACGCGGCGTAAGTCCGTTGTTTTTATGGACGAGTTGAAGGAGAATTATGGCATTGATGCTAACGAGTTTAGTGCCTAGTTTGAAGAATGTTTTTAGTACGTTATTGGATGGTGGTGATGATTTTAAAAGAGTTTTTGTTATTTATTGTTTGTTTGTGTTTTTAACACCAAGGAGCAATATTAAGGTGGATTTGAACTATATAATATGTTTTGGTTGATGTGAATAGGATAGGAGAGTACGACTGGTGTTCGTACATTTTAAAAAAATTGTGTGTGGCGGTGAACAAGTACAACGAGAATGAGTGCAAGATATGTCAATTGTTGCGTTATTGTGTTGTTGATTCTATACTTTCATAGAATGAATGGTCGGATCTGAAGATAATACCACCCCGATGGTCTCCTTTCAAAGCCGCCGGGGTAGCCTTCCAAATAAAATGACTTGTTGACATCCTCGAATCCAGGCTTGGGAAGCCGAGCGGTGGAAGAGAACGACCATCCCAATCATCCTTCCCCAGGTAAGTGGATGTACTTGGGACAACGCATTCCCCACTTCAAAACCATGTTGTAGTCAACCTTGGGAGAGGTAACCTCGATCCGTGACAAGAGACTCGGGCATACATAGAGATACACCCAATTGGAGGGAGCTCGGGCACCTCCTCAAAGATCCGGCCCAAAACCGCATGAGTCAGGGATATTATAACCCCGATATAGAGCATCCAGCTCGCATCGCATCAACATACCCGGATCAAGTTCTAGTCGGTTTCGGTCCAATCGTCCTAGAATTCATTGGGGGCCTTTGGTGCGCCCAGACCCCTTTGCCTATTTAACCCGATGTCGAAGGCCTAACTCCACACCCTGGGCCCACTCGGCCCAACTCCTCGCCTTGATTACATTCGGTCCAAAGAGCCTTGTCCCCGCTCGGCCTGCGCCCGCCCCACCCATGGGCCAAGTTTCCTCTCCACCACTTGGTCCCGGTACCCGATTCCTCTTATGGGCGTTTCGTGCCCATACATCACTTCACCCTTTATAGCATCAATCAATTTGGAGACAATTTCTTCATTCTCTCTCTTCGCAACGGGGTCTTGTATTCGAAACCTTCATCCGAACTCGTGATGTCAACTATATCATCACCTCCCCTTAGAAACCTCCATCTCGAAGGAGGATCTTCAACCTCTACATCGACAAAGTGTGATCTCTGTTTTGACTATTTTCCATGGAACCGACATTTTCAAGAAAAAAAAAAAAAGAAAGAAAAGATCGCTAGAAAATTACCAAAGTAGGCTTGGGATGCTTTTTCTCTCGATTCGACCTAAAATCTGCTCGTTCTTCTTCTCTCTCTCTCGGTATACTTAGTACGCGAAAGCAAAAGTGGAAATGAAGTGGGCAAAGGCCTATTTATAAGCAAAAATTTAATGAAAAGCGCGTCCATTTAAAAAGCGCGCCCATTGGGAAAGACAATCCCTTCCAAATACATTTCAAACCAATAGTCATGTCGTTTGGGTTCACGTGCCTCGATGGTCCAATCACAGTCGCCACGATCCGCCATAATTTCCCGGTTAATGTGTCGTTTTAGTGATAAATGATGATTGACAAATCAACCGTTTCAAATTTATTCAACTTCTCTCTCTTCAAGTTCAAACCCGTCTCGGGACATCTCCTCATTGGCTTCAAACTTGGGGCTATTGATGATGCCCGAGTGAAATTTGACAAACTTGTGATAATTAATACGCTCACGTGGCAATCAAGACTGGCCGACGCGTGCCCCCACACTTAGCCGAGCCGACAAGCGGCCGACCAACTGAAGGCTTTCAAGGAATCAAGTACTTCCCACAAAATCAACTCGACCGAAATGAACTTCCATCGCGTAGACCAAGCAGCCACCTGGCAAGGCACCAGCGGGATAAGTCAATAAGCGCTTTCCATCACATGGCAGTCATGCAACTCATGCATAGCAAGAAGGAGACAAGTGTCCCACTAATATTGTAGATATAATGATTGATAGGCTATTAAATGTAATAGTATAAACGGAACTCATTTATGAGGAAAATGCCAAGAAAAAACACATATATAACTTTGTAAATTCAAACTCTGCCAAGTCAGAGACCGACCTTAGCTCATCAGTTCGACATTTCAATAAAAAGGCATTTCACAACCACTTTTTACATTTTGCAATTAGTATTTTTACATTTTGTGTTGTTGAGCGAATTATAGCATCAACAATTACATCTGGGAAAATATTTTGGTAGGTACGTGCATAGGATGGGAAGCGTCTTAAAGCCAACACTTTGAAACTGATCGTTTTGATAAACCAGTATGCTTATAACTGTTGTAATGCCTAGAGTTTGTATAGGAAGATGTTTTGTCTTGTTGCAGTCAGTTCATTTCCAGGTTTTCATCTACTAGCTTAAGAAGGTGATGATGCCTAAATGCAGGGCCGCTCCTATTGTAAGTCGAGCGAGTCGGTCGATTCGGGCCCGAAAAAATTACAAAATTTAGGGGCCCAATTTTTTTGTATACCATTTATATATAGTACATATCTAAAATAAATAAGACAATAAACAAATTGTTGGTTTGTCCTAGTGGTTAATGCATTCCACCTTAAAAATCTCAAAATATAGAGACCAGTTCGGATCCTATTGAGTGGGATTTTTCGATTTTTTTTTTTGTATTTTGTTTATTGATTTGAAAAAGAAAAGCTCTCCACAAATGAAGGGCATATATTCCTTTGGGCCTCGGGCACATATTCTTTTGGGCCTTGTAGCCTTGTTAGTTGATAACAACATATCACATTTAATTTTCCTTAAAGGCCTTAAATTAAATTTTCTCAAATGAAAGAAACAAAACAATTGGAAAAAAAAATGGGGCCCAAATTTTAAAGTTCGACTCGAGGCCAAAAATTGGTAGGAACGACCTTGCCTAAATGGTTATGGTGGCATAAGTAGGGGCGGATCTTAGAGGACACAAAGACGGGTCAAGCCAGTCTGCAAACTACCAAGAAGCCCGTATATATATGTGTGTCATGTTGTGTTTGTGGATTAAACTTAGGCCCAGGGCAGATCTTAGAGGCACACATCACTGGCTTCACTCGGTGCAAACTATCAAGAAGCCCGTGTATCTATGTGTGTCATGTTATGTTTGTAGATTAAGCTTAGGCCCTAGCCCACTAAAAAGTCAGCCCCATCTACTTCTATTAATTTTATCTCCGAGCCCAGCACACCAATCCAATTGTCCAGTTCAACTAATTCTTATTTAATAAAAGAGTTCATTTATTTTAAATAAGTAAGACAAAATCACTTTTCCATTTCCAATTGAATGGAGGAGACCTAATGCAGCACCACAAAGTCAAAGCTTAGAGTTTTTTCCTCATGATTCCTTAATGTTTTTGTAAGAAAATCTATAGGTAAACATTATGATAATTGTAAAGTGTAGGTAAAATTGTTATAGGTAAAATTATTATAGGTAAAATCATTGTAGGTAAATATTTACCTAAAGAGTCTAAAACTTTTATTATTTACCAATAGTATTTTTGTCGGTAAATTTAAAAATCGTCGATATAATTTGGGGGAAATTAATATTTTTATTCTGTAGGTGACTGTAAAATTTAGTGACAAAATTATTTATGCCAAAGAAATTTTGTCGGAAACTAGAATTTTATTGTAGTGTTTTCTTAATTATTCTTATAATTTTTCTTATTTAATTAATTTTGTTGTCATTATCTACTTGTTGGGTATGATAAAATATGCATCTATTTTTCTTTAATGGATTGTCTTTTCCTCTATCGAAGATACAAAGTAGTTTATTTAGATATTAAAGAATAATAAAATAATTATTTTAAATCTTCATTGTATTAGCTAATTTTGTTGACATTATATATCTTGTTGTATGTTGGTATTTTAATGAATTACTACATACTAAATTATAATTCTCTTTGAAATTAATTGAGATTTTTGAGTGGTACTTTGTAATTATAAACATTATTAGCTAAATCTTAAAGTCATTCCAAGAAGGGGCAAAACACTTTCTTATGTCGCCTTCAAACAACAACATTTTCTTAAGCAAAAATTTGATCCCGTGAATATAGCCAAAGAACGTGACTTTATGAATATTCAGTTTTTAGATGAATTTTATGCTTTGAAGTATGAGGTACAACTTCAAATAATATTAAAACAATCAATTTTATATATATATATATATATATATATATAGGGGAGGGGTTATATGAGACCACCTTATAGGGTGAGTCCGTAGGGACTAATCCTAGCCACATATCTAGATTTTCTAATGGTTGTGATTTTAGAGCTAAAATTACAAATTAGATCTTTGGAAAATGGAGGGAGGGGTAAATTAGTAATCCTACATAATTACCCAACAAAAACGGATTCTGTTAACATTTATAATCACGCAATATCTCACCAAAATCAATCCAGCAAAATCAGTGATCCAGCAAAATCGGCGTGAACAGATAGATCTCTTCCTTCTTCTTCATCGAACGTTTTTCATGAAATAAGGCGAACCAGCATCCCTAGCTTGAGTAGAACACCATTTTTGCTGCGTAATTTTGTGGAGAATCAACTGCATATCATGATACATGCAGAAGAGATAAACAACATATTTGAAGAAGAATTATACACATCACTTGGAAAAGGTATGTATGATATTCATCATATTATGTAGATATAAAATCAGTATCGCAATATGATGCTAGCTAATCTGCAATGCAATTCGTAATTCTAAAAAAAACTCTCAACAAAACTCTGTAGTCATATATCTGCATATGAAGGTAACGGTTTCTGCTTACGTGGTATCGTCATACTGCTTATGAAAAGCATTACTTCGTTAGAGTGTTAAAAATTGCAAAAAAAAAAATATCATGAAAAAATGCTCTCAAAAATCATGCATGTGAATAATTAATTTGTTGCTTATGAATAAAATCGTTGCTGCTTATGTAATATTGTTATGTTGCTTGTAAACACATGCATGCTTCATGAAAATATGATTGCTTATGTAGAATCTCAGTAGTGCATATTAACAAGCAATATATTGCTTAATAACTGATTGGTACATATATGCCAGGGAACAACATGAAAATATCTCGAGAGCGACTTGAAATATTGACTGACTCTACGAAGTACTGGATACCTGAATGTGAACAACAAATCAAACCTCAACAATCAATGATTTTTGATGATTTGTCTAAGGGAGTACAATTCTACCGAAATTACGACCAAGTTGCTGGTTTTGATGTACGAATAAGTACAACAAAACGCTTCCAGGGTGAAATAGTACGCGTGCAATATATTGTATGCAACAAAGAGGATTCAAGAATGTTGCCAAATCATAGAAAGAGGATAACAATAAAGCTAACGATACCGATGAATGTTCGAAATCGCATACGAGAACCTCCGGACGAAGTCGGATGTATGAACAATTCATATGCAACAAACTTCAAGTACATAAACAATGTATGAACAATTCGTATGCAATGAACTTCAAGTACAAAAGCAATGTATGAACAATCCATATGCAACACAACTACATTAGGCTTAAAATCGCAAAAAAGTTATACATAAGTGTCCCCCATATATTACATATGCAACAAATTTGTACTACATAAGCAAGAATTGTAATATGTAAGAATACATTGATAATATAAAAACATATTGTTTGGGAAATAATCATTATCTCTTTGTAAGCACCAACATGCTTCTTCATATGCATACAAAATATCCTTCACAAGCAACATATCTATTTAACATTCATAAGCCGCATCAAATTTGTTGTATTGCATATCTACACATGCATTATACTAAGTCTACATTAGCATTGCATGTACAAATAAAACAATTTGCTTATGTAGAATAACACAATTGCATATATAATATTTATACATGAAAAAAAATTAGATATACACAGGATAACCATCCTATAAACTTTACACATAAAAACTTCGTACATACCCAAAAAATAGAAAAGTACGATCCTACCTACATGTTTATCAAAATATTTGTAACATGACATCATAAAACAAAAACCGCATAAAGGTATCTTGTTCGACATAGTGTTACAATATCAAAATCAAATTCCTACAAAAAGCCTAAGAACACAATTTCTTCATCCATTGTACTTTTTTGCCTCGAGCAAATTCTTCGCCTTGTGTTCGTTCGTGTCAGCCAACGCAATAGCAGCGGAGTACTTCGCCCGCAGCATGGATAACTGTGCATAATTTTTCTTCTTCAACCCACTATCCTAGTTCCTCATGCATCCGCCCATGTATGTTTCCATGTGGCGCATGGCAAAAACACCACAATCCACCTTATTATTGTTGTCCCTCCAGTCCATAGCCAGCCTCAACACTTCAAAATTTTGTATATAACGCACATCCAACGTACAACCTTTGGACAAAATGTTCTAAGCAAATATCTGGCGCTGCAAAAGTCACAAAGCATGTGCATCAGAACAATTTCATATGCACATACTTTCAACTACATAAGCATTTAATGAACACTACGCATGCAACACTACTACTAAAATCTAACTGATGAAAATTTCACATGTAAATAGTAATACCTTCATAAGCAGAATTACACAATTACACAAGCGTGCAAACAAAAATATACATAAAAAATAGAATTAAAGTGGAGTCAAATTATTCAGCATTCCACAAGCACCATAAACAAACTAAACAAGCAACCTTAACAACTAACATAAGCAAATGAAAAAGAAAGAAACACGTACGTGAAAAAAACAACCACCAAAATAGTTCTGAACAAAAAAAAAATCAATGTGCAAACCGATATGAAAATTACACAACAACAACTAAAAATAGATTGAAGTTGCAAAAATCGAACGAACAAACACGAATTATGAACCTTCATAAACCCTATAAAGCTGGCAACTACCTACAAATTGAAACCTTCGAAAATACAACCAAGAGAGATGAAAACTTACCTTCAAAACAACTGCAAATCCTTCGAAATCGAACTCGAAGACTTAAAGTCGGAAATTGAACTCGAAGATGGAGAGAAAAAATTTTGAAACTGAAACGCTGGAGAGAGAGAGAGAGAGAGAGAGAGAGAGAGAGAGAGAGAGAGAGAGAGAGAGAGAGAGAGAGAGAGCAAAGACGTGAAGGGTGGGTGATCGACGTGAATGAGGGAGTGAGATTTCAATAACTGATTCTATAATGCAAAATGACCACCCTACCCTTCTTAATTGTTGAAATAAAAAAATAAACATAAAAAACCCCTAAAAATCTAGACCACCCAAAATTATTGATCTATGGTTAGAATGTGTCCTAAAGGACTTACCCCAAGTAAGATGACTCATTTGATCCATATCCTATATATGTATATTGCAGTTAAATATTACTTTTTAGCCCACCCTACTACAAATTTCTGATCCACCACCTGGACATAAGGATTTGCGTGACAACTCTTTAACCATTCAACCAATTCTCGAGTGATTCGTTGCTTCATTTTCACCACAAATTTTGTCTCTAGAAACTGTTAACCTGGCCTTCAAATATGAGGAAATATGGGCCCTGGTGTGTACATTAAATTTAATGAACATATCTATATGCAAAATTCATATAAACATTTGCAGCTAGGTATAACATTGATGTGGGTTTTTTTGCAGGTGAATGAGTTAATATGCATCCGAGAAATAATTTACTCAATAATCAGGTCTTGGTTATGGAAAAGCGGATATTGGGCGAATTGGATTGTTATGTTGTCTTGCTCTTTGAGCACAAATCCAAGCGGCTCATTAGAAAAAACTGGGTTCAGATTCATTTTCAACAACTCATATTAACATTTTCAATCTTAGCCACACATCTACCCCAAATGAAACTTACCTGACTTTCAATACTATTGGTGGATAACATGTCATGGTTGGCGATGGCCTCAACAGCGCATATTGATGAATATAGGATGTATAAAGGGAGAATTTCACTTGTGCGCCATTCATTATGTGGCACGTCAATGGCAGTTAATTCAAGTGTATGCTCGAAAGCATGATTTGCCGTCTTCGATATCTTTGAATATGATTTGCTTGAAAGAAGCAAAGTCAATGCGTGTTTTTTGGATCAATTTTGTGGCAATATTTGAGCAAGCTTTAATTTGTGCAGGATCAACAGATGTAAGTCCATCCTTTGGCTTCCTTGTACATGCAGAACATGTGATTCTGTCAGTGGTTGAAGTAGTTTGGTAAGAAATTAGTTTCAAAGGGCTGAAATGCTGAATGATTTGTTGTGTTTCTAGAATGTCCATCTCTTTTTCCTCTTAGTAGCAATGTAAATGCACAAGACAATCAATATAACTTACACAATGTGGAATAAAATAGAATGTGAACACCCACAGGTTAGACTTTAAAGACTTGTCTCATCTGACCAACTGAATTACAAAATTTAAATTTTGTCTCATTGGTCCATGAGTTTTACTTTTTTTTTGTTTGTTTGTTTAAATGCCGTAATCAATCGGACAATTCGATGTCGATAGTTTCAAAAATCAAAGGAAACAAGACTTAGACTATTGTGAAAGAGCATGGCTAGTGACACTGGCTCCATTAAATATACCAAAAACAAATCATGACTCAGTCTTGATTCCCAGCAGGCCAATAAAAATGATGATTTTAAAAAAAATAAAATCAAATCTTGTGCATTCAGCTGGCCAAACATTGCCATCTAGATCATATTCAGCCTTTATTCTCTATATTATCGATTCTTGTGCCAACATTTGTCTCAGGGAGGTGATTCGGTTTAGGCTTACAAATGAACAAATAAAGCTAACTACAAGATAGAGATAATGGAAGTATTTGTTTCGGTCCGGAATTCTTTTAGCCATTTTTAAGTTCAATTATCCATTCTGTCCTTATTTTCAGTTTTTGGGACTGGTTCATTTTCCCGAGAAATGCACCACATCGATTCTTAAAAAAAATGGTTAGGTAACTCAACAAAGAATACAATGAGAGTATTATGACTGTCATTTTTTTGGTCAAAATGCCTAAAAAAGACGTTTAAAAAAACATGGCTAAAAAGATGTTGACTTAGCCAAACGGCTAAACAAGCCTAGTTGCACTATTTGTTTTCTATATTGAACTGGGAGATAAATGCGATCCCTGAGGTTGCCTAATACGTATTCGATTGCTTATTATCACGGCATGTGAAATCACAATCATCTAGATTGAATTGGGAAAGGGAAGAAATATCTACATAGTATAATGGCAACTATAATTGTACATGTTGCCTAGAACCAATAGTAGTTGATAACATAATACATGCTACTTAGTATAATGACAACTAGAGATAGTTGACTTGGATGCAGAGTTGCAATTTGAAGCTTAAAGTCAAACATACATGTAGCCATGTACTTCTCTGAAGTTTCTGCTCAAGTCAATGTTAGAGTAGGGTGCCGCACTCCAATTAACGTGGATTTATCCTACTAGTAAAAACAATTTGGGAATTATATTAATATAAAAGGCATTTTTCTTTATCTTATGTTTTGCATTTATTATTTAATTGCTCATAGATAAAGTCCTTAGATCATTTTAAGCTATGGGGTATGGTTGCGCATTTGATGACGATCATGGAACATGCTTCTAAGGCTTTGATCTTAAAATAGTTCCAAGTCAATGGGTTATTCAAGATAGGGCATTGAATAACCCCGTAAGACTTGTGTATATGATGCATGCTCGTGAGACGAGAATGCTATATTCCATTAACATTAGCGTTGAGACGCAAATGCATATATACGGGTGCTTGTTGGCGAACAAGTTCATTGAACATGACCCAATGGAAATTCTTATATGGAAACTTTGTTTGTCGAATAAGAATTTTCATATTGCAATAGTACATGATTAATCCTCGTACTTGAGGCACGATAGTAGTCTTGTGTCTATCCTGCAATACTTTGATTTATCTTTTGATTGCTTGACAATCACAAAGCGGGTATTTTGGGTATTAGACCGATGTACATGGAGGCTTGTCGTGACCAACATAGAATTCGACACTTGTCTTTTGATAAGGAATTTCGTGTTTTCATAGTTTGTGATTCAAAGACTCGCAAGGCACGATGAATTTGATTCATAAAAGAACCACTAGAACTTGAAATGGAATCACAGTTATTAAATCAACTGGGTTTCGATAAATCCATACCCAAGATTTGATCGGGAAATTAGTTGTCGAAAGGATTGTACATGTATGGAATTGCAATTGAAATAGGTTTACTCGCTATTTCACCTAATACTAGGTAATCATGCTACTTGCTAGATGTTACCATGATTTGTAGGTTCTTGAAATTAAAGAGTTGATTTCAAGTATATTAATTAATATGATTAATTAGTAGAATATATTATTCGAAAGTTACAAAAGTTGTAAGCCTGCTGCTAGTGTTAGTTGTGAACCTAAAAGGGTCACACATAATTTTGGTTGTTGACATTCGAAATTGATAAATTCAATAGATGGATGCAATTAATTAATATAGATTAATTAATTAGAGTTTTAATTTAATTCAATAGTTGAATTAAATATTTAATTAAATAATATGATTATCTAATTAAATCTAATTTGATTAGAAAGCTCAATAAAAGGAATAGAATAAATTATTAATCAATTGGATTGATTAATTTGGGCTTTGGGTATTAATTATTTGAATTAATTAATTGGACTATAAAGTCCAAACCCATACCATAATCTAGTAGGCCTAATTGTAGAAGCCCACTAGATAATTGAAGATAAATAAATAAGATTTATTTATATATATGTGATATATATAATGATATATATATATATATGAGATATATATATATATATACTTATGAGAAAAAAAAAATAAAAAAAATACACGGCAGTTATCCCATTCAACATTTTGGAGTAATGGTTTAACCCCATTTTGGTTAGTGGGTGGTTTTCATTCTCTTTAGTTAATAAAACAAGAATGAGTTTTATTAAAAAAATAGATGTACGTGAACAATAACAAGAGGAATTTCGTGATTTGAAAAAAGGGAGAGCCTGCCGTGTTTTGTGAGGAAAAATTAGAAAGTGTTCTTACGTTTTTCTTCATTTTTCATTTTCTCAAAGCAATTCATCTTCAATTGTTGTAGATAATTATTAATTAATAATTATTTATCTACACAATTTATTCTTCAATTAATTGTTGATTGTGGAATTAATATTCTAGTCCACTATCAATTCGAAAACGGAATAAATTTTACTAGCGAAAGATTAATTCCGTGTCTACAATCAAAAGGTGGACTCGATTGGAGGGAGACGTTTGAATCCCTATTGGCGAGCATTTGGAGTTTTGGTGATTGCCACATATCCGGGGAATTGATTCCTCTCAATCTTCGCTAAAAGGAGAAGACTCTACGAGGGTAATTTCCTTTTTCACTTACGAATCAAAATTTGTTTTTCGCATGATAACGAAAATGTCGTCGTTACAATCGCTACGTGAACCTACGGGGTTAGTATTTATTGTGATGAATGCACTTGTTTTAATTAGATTAAAAATTTTAAATTTCATTTGTCGAACCCGTGTGGTATAGCGAACCCAACAAAGATGGTATCGTCAGAGCCACGGTTTGCATTTTCGTTATCGATTTTGATTCGTTTAATGTTTATTTGATAAGCATGTTATAATTGTTAAAATACGTTTTAATAATTATTTTGTGTGTGATGAAAGAGTTTTATATGATCTAATTGTTGGGATAAATTGTTGAAGAAAAAAAAAAAGATGATTTGGCTGAAATCACAAATTTTGTTTCTTTCTCAAACGTCATTTCCATTCTTGTTTAATGGAAGCAGAAAGAAAAAAGTGTTTTCTTAAAGTTCTGTACATAACAGTTAATAAGAAAAGAAAATTGCTTATGATTTTCATTTTTCAAAAGGTTGTGTACAGTTGTGATATTTATTTATAATAATCACCAATCAGTCATGAAGATGTTGAATTGTGAGAAAAGTGTGTTTCTCATTCAGTTATTCGACGTCAATTAATTTTTTTCTTCTTTTATTTTCTTTAATTATTTGATTTTCAAGGTTAAAAGGTTAACTTTGAAATTAATAAAATAGTTTTTGGAATATTAAAGAAAGATTTATCCCAAAATTAAATCTACACACAAAATTGGTAAATTTATATGCTTTAAATTCATGTGATGGATGTTTTAGCATGATTTATTTAGGGATGATCATGAGCCTATGACCAATGTGATTGGATGTGTTTTATTTCTTTGGGTTTTTGGGGCCTGCGAGCTTCTTATTCTATTTTTGTAAGTTCTTTAAATTTTCGCATTGAGAGTAGACTAGGTGGTAAGGTTTTCCATTTATTGTAATTGGAGGACGTTCGATGCTAAAGGCCCACGCCTGTGTGGGTAGATTTTACAAATGTAATAGAATAGGAGACTCAAGGCCCATGCGTGTATGGGTACATTAATAAAATGTAATAGAAATAGTTCTATTTATTTTGTCCTTTAGATTGACCACAGACCCATTTTTGGCTCAAATGGGTCGCATAGGCTGGCCATGATCATCCCACCGCTTTTTGCATAGGATGCATGTTAGATTTATTTAATGCTTTTTGCTTGCGCTCATTTGATGAATTGCGTTAAATAAAAACCCACCTAGTAATTAGGTTGATGAGGTCTTGAAAAGAAAACCCCAAGTTTTTGAAACTTAACAAGGAATTTAATTTTAATTAATTCCATATCAAACCAAATGGACAAGTTATGTTGGACATATCGTTCCATGCCTTCCATCAAAGGTAGAAGACATGACGATGCTACCACACTTGGTCACTGGCCACGAGTCGTGGAGTGGTCTTGTGGTGGAAAGCTGTGATCTCTACCAAGCATTGAGATGCTTGTGGGATGGACTCGTCTTTATGTTGGCCACGAGTCGTGGGATATTTTGATGCTCCATCTACACAAAGGTTTGATGGGTTACGTTTGACGCTTAATACCATATAGACTCATAAAATTGGGGTATATGGGAAAAGCGGCAGAATAATCTTGAGGGTTGTATAAATGATACAATTGTCAAAGAGTTGACTACCAATGGAAATATCTCATGGGCTCATAAAATTGGGGTATGAAATATTTTTGTTGGGCTTCAAGCCCATTAAGAAAATTAGATTTTCCGAATTTTATTATGGGGTTAATAAAATTTGATTAAAATAGTGGGAGACATTTAATATTAAAGACCTTATATTGAATGAATATATTTTCCATAGTTTACTCATTTTCTGCTTCGTTTGTTTTTGTAGATATCTCTACTAAAATGGCTAAAAATCCACTTGCATCCATACTTGAGCAAAACAAATTAACTGGCCCAAATTTTGTCGATTGGTTGAGAAACCTAAAAATTGTCCTTCAGTCGGAGAAGAGGGCTTATGTACTTGACAAAGTGCCTCCTCCACCTCCTGAGGATAAGACATCAGATGCCTATGGAGAATATCTCCGTCATATCGATGACAATCTTCAGGCTCGGTGCTATATGTTAGCATCGATGTCAAATGAGCTGCAGAGGCAGAATGAGGGTCTAGATCATGCTATTGAGATCCTTATTCGCCTACAAGAGTTGTATGGTGAAAGAACCAGGCAAATGAGATATCAGATATCGAAAGACCTTTTCGGATGTCGTATGATCGAGGGCTCTTGACCCAAGACCATGGGTCAAGATGATAGCTCTCATTGAAAGGCTCTCGTCCCCTTAGAGTCGTTATGGACAATGAACTCTATGTGGACCTTTTGCCGCACCGCCTCCCTCATTTGACACATTTGTTGTCAACTTTAACATGCACTCCATGGAGACTAGTCTCCCGAATTGGTGAACATGTTAAAAACGGGTGAATCCACTATCAAAAAGGATAAGCCTGTCTTGCTTGTTGGATCCACTTTAGGATCAAAGGTCGCAAAGTCTAAGAAAAGGAAATGGAAAGGAAAGGGTTCCTCTAAGCCCAACAAGAAGGCAAAGGACAATGGCAAGAAAAAGGTTAATTCTCAAGCCAATGACAAATGCCATAATGCGGCAAAATGGGGCATTGGAAGAGGAATTGCAAGGAGTACCTTGCGAGCCACGAAACGTTCGTATATATTTTGTTGAAGTTAACTTATCGATTAATGATGCTTCTTGGGTATTGATACCGGTTGTGGCTCACACATTTGCAATGATTTGAGATAATGACAAGAAGCGATGAAGAAGCTTGATAGAGATGAGACGGTCCTTAGGATGGGGAATGGAGCAAGAGTTCTTTGCATTAGCTATAGGGATTGTTTATCTAGCTTTAGAGAATGGTTTTAAATTGTGTTTGAACAATTGTCTTTATGTTAGGATATTATTAGAAACATTATTTCTATTCTGTTTTGGATAGAGAAGGTTTTAAATTTGTCATTGAGAATGGAAATTGTTCCATTTTCAAAGATTCTCGCATTTATATATTCCGGTTATTTGGCGAATTGTTTGTACACTATTACTCCCCATAAACCCATACTCACAATTCAACAAAATAAAAGAAAATTAGATAATCATAGTTCTTTCACTCTTTGGCATGCTAGATTAGGTCATATTTTGAAAAGAGGATACACAAGTTGGCGGAAAAACTCGACTTAGGGGAGAGCAAAAATTACCAACATGTGAATCATGTCTTAAAGGAAAAATGACTAAATCACCATTTGTTGGACAAGTGGAGCGAGCGAAAAATTGGATTTGATCCATACGGATGTTTGTGGACCACTAAGTGTTAGTGCACGAGGGAACTATCACTACTTCATAACTTTTACCGATGATTATTCTAGGTATGGTTATGTATACCTTATGAAGCTCAAATCAAACTTTTGAAAAGTTCAAAGAGTTTAGATATGAAGTGGAGAAACAAATCGGTCGTAGTATTAAGACTCTTCGATCGGATCGAGGAGGTGAATACTTGAACAATGAGTTTCTTGATTATTTAAAAGAGAATGGGATTCTCTCACGGTGGACTCCTCCTGGTACTCCACAACTCAAACGGAGTTTCGGAGCGTAGGAATCGAACATTGTTAGACATGGTTCGATCTATGATGAGTTTCACTATATTACCTCTTTCATTCGGGGCTACGCCTTAGAGACGGCGGCATATCTATTGAATAGGGTGCCATCTAAAGTCGACCCAATACACCATATGAAATATGGTGTGGCAAGACACCCTCCTACAAGTACCTCAAAGTATGGGGTGTCTTTGCTTATGTGAAACAAAGAATCGGGAGATAAGTTAGATATGAGATCTATCTTATGTAAATTCGTGGGATATCCAAGACATCATAGGGTATTATTTCTACGATCCTTTGGAACAAAAGGTGTTTGTTTGAGGAATGCTACTTTCCTTGAAGATGAATTTCTTTACGAAAGGAATGGTGGAGTAGTAGAACTTGAAGAAATTCAAGAACTGAGAATTTCCCGGATGTTGCCGCGAGATAACACGCAGTGAAGTGGACCATCAAGCACAACCTCTTCGGAAATCTATAAGGGTTTCAAGGGTGCCGAGAGGTGAACCTTTTGTTAGAAAACTAAGAAGAGGGTCTCCTTTTGGATAATGATCCAAGAAGCTATGGAGAGGCAATGTCAGACATTGACTCAAAGAAATGGCAAGAAGCAATGCAATCCGAAATGGATTCCATGTACTCCAACAAGGTATGGACCTTGGTGGACCCACCACAGGGAATTGTTCCCATTGGCTGCAAATGGGTCTACAAGCGGAAGCTTGGAGTAGATGGAGAGGTAGCGACCTACAAAGCACGTTTGGTTGCAAAAGGTTATACTCGAAGCAAGGAATTGACTATGAGGAAACTTTTTCACCAAAAGAGTGATGCTTAAATCCATTCGGATGCTATTAGCCATATCAAAGATATTATGATTATGAGATATGGCAAATGGATGTGAAGACTGCTTTTCTTAATGGAAACATTAAGGAAGAAATCTACATGAAGCAGCCAGAGGGCTTCATATCCAGTGGGAGCGAGCAAAAGGTTTGCAAACTCCAGAGATCCATTTATGGACTCAAACAAGCTTCGAGGAGTTGGAACATCCGATTTGATGAAACGATCAAAATGTTTGATTTTCATAAGAACCCGGATGAACCATGTGTCTACAAGAAGGTTAGTGGGAGTGCAGTTGCATTTGTTGTGCTCTATGTTGACGACATTCTACTCATTGGGAATGATGTAGGCATGTTGCGATCAACGAGACTTGGTTGTCTAAACAGTTCTCCATGAAGGACTTGGGAGAAGCATCCTTTATCCTAGGGATAAAGATCTATAGAGATAGATCTCGAAGGATGATCGGACTATCCCAGTCAATGTACATAGACAAAGTGCTAAAAAGGTTTAGCATGGAGGAATCCAAGCGAGGATACCTGCCAATGAGTCATGGCGTTTCACTTTCTAAGGCTATGTCTCCCAAGACACCTGAAGAAAGAGAAAGAATGTCTCGCATACCTTATGCATCCGCTATTGGGAGCATAATGTATGCAATGTTATGTACTAGCCTCGATGTCGCACATGCTCGAGTGTCACGGCAGATATCAATCTAATCCAGGGGATGATCATGGAAGGCCGTTAAGATGATCCTTAAATACTTGAGAAGGACTAAGGATATCTTTTTAATATATGGAAATGGAGAATTGAAACTAGAGGGATTCACGACGACTCTAGTTTTGATCTGATATAGACGACTCAAAGTCGATGTCCGGATATATATTCACCTTGAATGGAGGAGCGGTTAGTTGGAAGAGTTCTAAACAAGAAACGATGCAGACTCTACTACATCGAGGTGAATATATAAGCGCATCGATCATGACAAAGAAAAGAGGTCGTTTGGATACGAAACTTCATCCAGGGTTGGGTGTTGTTCCATCCGTAGTTGATCCAATAATGATTTATTGTGACAACAACGGGGCTATAGCGCAAGCAAAAGAGCCAAGATCTCATCAAAGATCCAAGCATATAATGAGGCGATACCACCGATCGGAGAGATCATTGGTAGAGGGCGGACGTCGTTGTGGATCGAGTCGCCGGCAAAAAAAGCAGACTACTGACTAAGCCCTTATACGAAGGTATTTGATGGACATCTCGAGAAGATGGGCCTAAAATACATGGGCAATTGGAGCTAGGGCAAGTGGGAGATTGTTAGAGTAGGGTGCCCTGCACTCCAATTAGAATTGGATTTATCCTACTTGTAAAAACAATTTGGGAATTATATTAATATAAAAGGCATTTTTCTTTATCTTATGTTTTGCATTTATTATTTAATTGCTCATAGATAAAGTCCTTAGATCATTTTAAGCTATGGGGTATGGTTGCGCATTTGATGGCGATCATGGAACATGCTTCTAAGGCTTTGATCTTAAAATAGTTCCAAGTCAATGGGTTATTCAAGATAGGCATTGAATAACCCCGTAAGACTTTGTGTATATGATGCATGCTCGTGAGACGAGAATGCTATATTCCATTAACATTAGCGTTGAGACGCAAATGCATATATACGGGTGCTTGTTGGCGAACAAGTTCACTGAACATGACCCAATGGAAATTCTTATATGGAAACTTTGTTTGTCGAATAAGAATTTTCATATTGCAATAGTACATGATTAATCCTCGTACTTGAGGCACGATAGTAGTCTTGTGTCTATCCTGCAATACTTTGATTTATCTTTTGATTGCTTGACAATCACAAAGGGGTATTTTGGGTATTGCCGATGTACATGGAGGCATGCGTGACCAACATAGAATTCGACACTTGTCTTTTGATAAGGAATTTCTGTGTTTTCATAGTTTGTGATTCAAAGACCTTGGCCAAGGCACGATGAATTTGATTCATAAAAGAACCACTAGAACTTGAAATGGAATCACGTTATTAAATCAATCGGGTTTCGATAAATCCATACCCAAGATTTGATCGGGAAATTAGTTGTCGAAAGGATTGTACATGTATGGAATTGCAATTGAAATAGGTTTACTCGCTATTTCACCTAATACTAGGTAATCATGCTACTTGCTAGATGTTACCATGATTTGTAGGTTCTTGAAATTAAAGAGTTGATTTCAAGTATATTAATTAATATGATTAATTAGTAGAATATATTATTCGAAAGTTACAAAAGTTGTAAGCCTGCTGCTAGTGTTAGTTGTGAACCTAAAAGGGTCACACATAATTTTGGTTGTTGACATTCGAAATTGATAAATTCAATAGATGGATGCAATTAATTAATATAGATTAATTAATTAGAGTTTTAATTTAATTCAATAGTTGAATTAAATATTTAATTAAATAATATGATTATCTAATTAAATCTAATTTGATTAGAAAGCTCAATAAAAGGAATAGAATAAATTATTAATCAATTGGATTGATTAATTTGGGCTTTGGGTATTAATTATTTGAATTAATTAATTGGACTATAAAGTCCAAACCCATACCATAATCTAGTAGGCCTAATTGTAGAAGCCCACTAGATAATTGAAGATAAATAAATAAGATTTATTTATATATATGTGATATATATAATGATATATATATATATGAGATATATATATATATATACTTATGAGAAAAAAATAAAAAAATACACATATTATCCCATTCAACATTTTGGAGTAATGGTTTAACCCCATTTTGGTTAGTGGGTGGTTTTCATTCTCTTTAGTTAATAAAACAAGAATGAGTTTTATTAAAAAAATAGATGTACGTGAACAATAACAAGAGGAATTTCGTGATTTGAAAAAGGAGAGCTGCCGTGTTTTGTGAGGAAAAATTAGAAAGTGTTCTTACGTTTTTCTTCATTTTTCATTTTTCTCAAAGCAATTCATCTTCAATTGTTGTAGATAATTATTAATTAATAATTATTTATCTACACAATTTATTCTTCAATTAATTGTTGATTGTGGAATTAATATTCTAGTCCACTATCAATTCCGAAAACGGAATAAATTTTACTAGCGAAAGATTAATTCCGGTGTCTACAATCAAAAGGTGGACTCGATTGGAGGGGAGACGTTTGAATCCCTATTGGCGAGCATTTGGAGTTTTGGTGATTGCCACATATCCGGGAATTGATTCCCTCTCAATCTTCGCTAAAAGGAGAAGACTCTACGAGGTAATTTCCTTTTTCACTTACGAATCAAAATTTGTTTTCTCGCATGATAACGAAAATGTCGATCGTTACAATCGCTACGTGAACCTACGGGTTAGTATTTTATTGTGATGAATGCACTTGTTTTAATTAGATTAAAAATTTTAAATTTCGCTGTGCGTTAACCCCGTGCAGTATAAATAACCCAACACGATCAATGCCCAATCAATAAAAACTTGTTATATATGATTAATCAGACAATCATCTTTGTCTTCACCAAACTTCATTCATCATCATTTGTCTGACTTATTATTCAGCCTTTGCACTTGCAAAAACAAGTGTTTAAACTGCTTCATTGGTTATTACACCTTTCTCAATCAAAGCTGACGAAAACGCCAAAGAGGGTAAAAAAGGAACATAAAAAATGGAGTACAAGCATTTCAGCCACCAGCACAACTTAACTCTCCACAAAGTACAACCAGGCCAGCAATTCCAATGCCATGGCTGTAATTTACCATGCAGTAACAACTCCATCTTCGCCTGCTGGAACTGTAATTTCTTCCTCCACGAACATTGTGGCAATGCCAACCGATACGTCAAACATCCGTCCCACTCGCTGCACCCTCTCGTTCTCTTACCAATCCCCACTTATTGCAGCGGCTCGTTCCTGTGCAACGGGTGCAATGCACCGGGAACCACATTTTCCTATAGCTGCACATTGTGCGAAATCGATCTCCACGTGCCTTGCGCCTATTTGCCACCAAAAGTGAGCCACAATAGCCACCAGCACGAAATATACCTCAGTTTCAGCCAATCGGATAAAAATGGCTCCCCTGCAAACTGCAAAATTTGCACGAAAGAGCTGAGCGCTAAGCAGTGGTCGTATTTTTGTAATAAACCTGAGTGCGATTTTCGGGTCCACACATTTTGTGCCACTAGTGAAGTAAAACCAGGGCTGTATCAGGATGATGGACCTGATAATGATCAGATTCAAATCCCGGTGTCTTCTAATCATAATACGTGCGTGTATCAGACACAGGCGCCAGCAGGGACTCCTGAGGATGTTCTTGCTGAGATGTTTCAGCTTCAGATGCAGTTGCAAATGGCTCAGCAACTGAACCAGATATTTAATTCGGCTAAGTATTAAGCAAACTATTTATATTTTTTCAGGTAGAAGCACATAATCACTTTTTTATTTTTCAGAGTTTGGAATTTGCGAACACTCCCTTAGTCGTTTTTGCTTAAGTTATTTCCTTGTTGGTGGATTAACAATTACATTATTGATCAAATTAGTGGTTGAGTTGTACTTGTGATGTGTTTTAGAAGTTTATTTCAAGTCAATGGCTATCATTTTTTAGCAATTACAACTTTATCATCGATTTCCAAAACCATGGGGAGGACTGTTTCAAGCTATAATTCTTTATAACTACCAAGTGATAATTACAATAATCCCCTGAGTTTTAGCCTAATTAAAAATACAAAACTCCAATTATATTTTAAAATTAAGGTGTCCAGAAAACCCTTTGTCATTTGTATTTACCTAGCAAATATCCTCCTCTCTAGGTTACTATTTGTAAAGTATAAGGAAATCATAAATGAGTATTTGTAAATTTAAAAGAAAAATGAGTTTTCTTTTGTAATCAGATTGAACCTACGTTATTTTTAATTATATACCGAACCAAAAACCTACCTTCACCTCTTGACTTATTATATAACAATCAAGTTGCCAAAACTGGGAGAAAAATATGAACATGTTCACATAAGAGACATTGACTTGTTAAAACTTCCAGTTTCTTATATTAGCCTTTATCCCAAGATTATCAAAAACTGAACAGAAGAGGAAAAGAAAGAAAAACACAGAAAACAAACACGAAAATATGGAATACAAGCATTTCAGCCATCACCACACTTTGACCCTCCACAAACTCCAACCAGGCCAGCAATTCCAATGCCATGGCTGCCAATTACCATGCTGCAACGACTCGATTTTCGCCTGCTGGAACTGCAAATTCTATCTCCACCAGCACTGTGGCAACGCCAACCGATACGTCAAACATCCGTCCCATTCGTCCCACCCCCTCGTCCTCGTCCCTAGCCCGACATACTGCAGCGGCTCATTTCTCTGTAACGCCTGTGGAAAACCTGGAAACACTTTCTCCTATTGCTGTCCACTTTGTGAAATTGATCTCCATGTAAATTGTACCTTTTTGCCCCTGAGAGTGAACCAAAATTCCCACCAGCATGAGTTATCTCTTAGTTTCACCGCCCTGACAGGGCGAATTCGCCTGATTATTGCAAACTGTGCAGAAAAGAGTTGAACTCTAGAAACTGGTTTTATTTCTGTGACAGGACTGAGTGTGATTTCCGGGCTCACACGTTTTGTGCTACTGGTGAAGTGAAACCAGGGCTGTATCAGGATGATCAACCGGAGGATAGAATTGGTAATTTGACGACTGATCAAAATACGAGTGTGTATCAGATACATAGGACAGAGCCGACCCCAGAGGAGATTGTGCTTGAAATAGGTCGACTTCGGATGGAGTATGAAATGGCTCAGGCTCTTGGCAATATAATTGCTTACTACCCCAGATAATTGCTTGGATCCAAATTTAATTAGCCTGTTTTTCGTAAAGAATAATGTTTCAAACCTTAGTGGATTGAGATCACGTGTTTTGTGTTACACTTGATGTTCTTTTAATTAGGGAAAATGGATAGGCGTGATATCCATTACAGTAATCTTATGTTGCAATATGTGATTTTGTTTATATGATTATGTGAATTCCGTTTTTGTCTTTCAAGAACAAGAAATATTTCCTTTTTCCATGATAATAATCAAGTCATGTCACACAACATGTGTGATGGTGGCTTAATGTCAACTCTCAAGTTATCCTTCTATTTTATGTTCATAATATGGCTTTTAATTACAATCAGGGGCAGAACTAGGAGTCGATATTTCGGGGGGGCGATCAGAAGCTGAAAGATCAAATTTTTATTTTATAAATTAATAAGATTCAAAATATATTATATATTTACATCAATACAATGTCAATATTCATCATTAAGCATCCTTAAATACATAATTATAATCCTAATTAAAATATATTAAACTTTATATCATCTCTCTTGCACATCACGAAAATCATTTATAAATAACTTTATACTAAATCTTTGTGCAATTTGCTTTTCAATATATAGTAGCAAATATTCTAGAAAATGCATCATATTTTGTATCTTCATCTACAAAGAAAAAAAATTAAGCATAGTGTAGGACAATCAAAAGTTTCACCTAAACTTACATCATCTCAATATCTAATCAATAACATATTAAAATTAAAAAAAAAAAAAAAAAACTGATTCATACTAATGCAGGGCTTTGATAAGGCCATCACATTAATTTCTAACCCACTGATTAGTCATTATCAAATCAAAATATAAGAATAATAGGTTAGAATTGAATCCAAAATGTATATATAAAAAAATTGAAAATGTTAAGGGTGCCCTCCCGCACACTTGAGTCGGCCTTTGATTACAATGACCTTAGACCATCCACAATTACTATTTGAAGGGGATATTTCCTATATATCCCATGAAATATCCCCACATTCATTGTGGACAAATATTTCGGTGATGTGGCAAATATACGGTGCAAGATTTGTCTTAGGACATTTCTCTTCTAAGTAGAAGAAAAATTAGATGGAAAGTTTAAAGTGTGGGGCCATAAATATGTGGTTAGAGGTATATTTAATTGTGGATGTGAGATATTTAGAGGAATTATATATTTATTGATAATGTGGAATAATGAGTCGGGCCCACATATATTTGGAACAAATATAACTTGAGAATGTTAGGTGCCCTTATCGCGAAATTGCTATACTATTAGACCTTTATAAACCTATAACCTTGGGATTGCCAATATCTATTAGTTTAGCAAGATATTATATCATCCATAAATTAATAATCTATTAATTTATGGAAATATAACTTCTAGGAAAAAATTATTTGTGGATAATTATCATGCTCCTCTAAAATCTATTAAATGATTGATTATTTTTCTTGCCACCAAACAAAATGTCAAAAGATCCAACCTTGTAATGAGGGGGTTATACAAGCTGCAGAGATGTTGAATTTGTAGAGTTGTGTGGTGAAGCGGATAATCGAGAGCGACATGTGAATTGTGAGTATTAAGATAATAATTCTATTGTAGGTCCATATTCTCAAAATGAAGCTCAACACAATTACATAGAACAAATTTTTATTTTTTTGAGCTACACGAGAAAACCACAAAAAGTTCTACTACCTTAACAATATTCATAGATGAGATTCAAGGTTGAGTGATTTTATTATGAAATTTTCTGCATTAATCATAAATATATTATATATTAAAGAACTATTAATTTATATATCGCATGGGGCCTATATGAGTTCTCGTAAATCTGTTATTTTATAAATTTAGTGAATAATTAATTTAATACGTTGTCCTCAGTGGGGACCAGGACAAAAATATAATTTAAATAGTGAGATTATTAATTAATTAATTATTAAATTATCGAGATTCTACTTTATTACTAACTTTTTTCTTCTCATCCTCCGTGATTACAAGTTCTTCCCTTCAACATAGAAACACATAAATATACCCTTAAAGCTCAAGATCGATTTGATTATATATTTAAGTCAAGTGTCGATTTATAGTTTTATTGTTTTTTATGAATATGACTTTTTTGGGGAGGAGGAGGGGGTGGACGGGCGGGGGGTAAGGTGAGAATATATTGTTACCCACAATAAGAAATACAATCAACAAAAGTTGATATTAGTACGACAAATGACTAAGAATATTAATCGGATCAACCGATAAAATAAGTTTCAAGCTACTTCAAGTAACCTCTCCACCGTATACAAAGCCACTATTTAAGAAAAGAAGAGAACAGGTCAAGGTGGTGTCACCGCAGCAGTCGCTTGGCAAGGCAAAGCAAGAGTTCCAAAATTCTCCAATATATATATATATGTGATATATATATGTGTGTGTGCGTGTGTGTGTATTTTTCAGAATAGTATATATAAATAAAGGTCGACAACATATTTAATAAGTTGGGGAGTAGGTACTAAAGCTTAGACATATTTTCTTGATGATGAGGTCATGTGTTTTTACTATTAGCACTTTCAACAAAAATATTATTTTGATAAATATTAATTAGAACTAGAACGGTATATATGGGATATTTTCGTGTATGCATCACATTTAAATACTTAAATAGATATGCATTGTATGAAATTAAATAAACTATATCCAAGAAAACCACTTATTTATTAGAGTTAGACATGGTACTAATATATTACTCGTAAGGCAAGTCATTGTAAGACACGAGTCTCATGAACTCAATCTCGTGAGAGTCAAATTAAACAAAATGGGTACAAACTAGTATAACACTTGTGGTGCAGTGGTTTAGCATATCTGTATGAATTGAATGTTTTTGAGTTCAAATTCTTTTGTTTCATTTTTCTTTATAATTATTTTTCTTTGCTGAATTTTTTTTTTGTTGGTAATTGATTTTCTATTATTATTTTTTCTTCATTCATTTGTTTGTGCAATTTATTTTGTTATAATATATTTTCTTTGTCCATTATATTTTTGTGCAATTTCTTTCTTTCTTTCTTTCTTATTATTATTATTATTATTATTATTATTATTATTATTATTATTATTATTATTATTATTCTTGTTGTTGTTGTTGTTGTTGTTGTTGTTGTTGTTGTTGTTGTTATTATTATTATTATTATGGTGAAAAATTAAATGTGCATATTCAAGTTATTATTACTAATACGATTAAAAAACATGACAAATAAAGAGTAACATTTTGAAAAATAATACTTTTCAATTGGAATTAGTACTTATATATTTATATTATTATTACTAATATGTTTTAGTGATCTTTTTATTTTGATGAAAAGAGTAACATTCAATGACAATAGTATTACTTTTGATATTGAAATTGATACGTTTTTATATTTTGGGTGATTCTTTTCATGTAATTAGTAATACTCTTAAACGAGACCATAAATAATACCTTATAAGTAAAACGTATCAATTTTTATTTTAAACGATCAACTTTTACTTTAAAGGTATCACTTTAAAACACATTTTTTTGAGTAAAATTGATACTTTGAATGGCCTTAAATCCAATATATTCAATAAATTATAAGGTGCTACAAATATTTTAAAAGTAAAAGTGATACTTTTCGTGAAAAGTGATACTCTGAAACAATACCATAAATATTACTTCGCAATTAAAAAGTATCAATTTTGCTTTATTATTATCGATGTTTATTGTAAAAGTATCACTTTGAAATGCAATATTTTTTAGAGTAAAAGATATTTTTTTCGAATAAAAAGTGATAATGAGATCATGTATAATATTATTTAGTGATGATACTTGTTAAGTAAACCTCAATTGTTTCAGTGATATTTTTCTTAATGAAAAGTCTCGCTTTTGATGATAAAAGTGTTACTTTTGATATTGCAATTGATATATTCTCATATATTAGTTGATTTGCTTTTCATGTATCTACTAAAAGAAAAAAACAAAGTTGACACATGCATGTGTTTACCTCATTAATTTTGGATATTTGTCAACTTATCATTCTCTTAATTCTATATGACCGGCTCACATTTATCCATGTGGCTGATACGTGTAAAATAGACGTACATTTAGGGGCTTAAAATAATATATATTTGATACATTTGCATGTATATTTAGTATGTTTTTACTTGGTTTCCTTAGAGGGGCATGATACTGCGTATTCTTATAACTTTTTACAGAAATGGAGCTTAATCGAAGAAATATCGGTTGAAAGGCCCGGATAGGAATGACAAGTGCGAAGAGAAGATCGAAAAAATGAAGAAATTGGATAAAAACACGTCACACGGCCAGACGGTGTGGTACCACACGGCCGTGTGACATACCCGTGTGAAAAATGATATATCCATGTGAAGTTAGAAATAAACAGTGGATGAAAACAAACCGCACGGCCGGACCGTGTGAAGGCCACATGGGTGGGTGAGGTGTACTGCGTGAAAGCCACACGACCATGTGAGGTTACACGGTCGGGCCGTGTGACTTGCTGTCTCGGATTTTTGTGTCATTTTCCCACTCCAACTATACAAGTGATCTCTCCAAGCATCTATAAAAGGGACCTAAGGGCTGCACGAAAATTACAACATCTATACCACATACAACACATTAAATTACACAGGAATACAAGATCCAAGTTCTTCTGAGAGAGGAGGCTAGGTCGCGAAGAACACCACAAGGCCTTTCGCATCTACGGGAGCACAAGAGCTTCGAAGGCTTGGAAGGAGAATCCATCCTGACAAGAAGGGGTTTTCTTTCTTAGTTTAGATCTCTTGTCTGTGCTTAAACAATGTCATAATGTTGATTCCAATGTGTTGTATGTGGTATGGATGTTGTAATTTTCGTGCAGCCTTGGGTCCCTTTTATAAATGCTTGGAGAGATCACTTGTAGAGTTGGAGTGGGAAAAAGGCACAAAAATCCGAGACAGGAATACAAGATCCAAGGTCTTCTGAGAGAGGAGGGATAGGTCGCGAAGAACACCGCAAGGCCTTTTGCATCTACGGGAGCACAAGAGCTTCGAAGGCTTGGAAGGAGAATCCATTCTCGCAAGAAGGGGTTTTCTTTCTTAGTTTAGATCTCTTGTCTGTACTTAAACGATGTCATAATGTTGATTCCAAGTTTGTCTATGGATTTGTTATCAATGTTTGGCTAATATTTCGGATCTTAGGGCATAAACAAAACTGTAGATTCATGTTAAAACTTGATTAATTGCTTTCATAATTGGTTCATGTATTCTATTTTATGAATTTGAGTGCTTATTCTTAATTGTCGATATATTATCTGATCAATAATTTGCATGTCATACTTGTTAGTCCATAATCCGGGAGATGAGTTCTAACAAGACGAAAATCGAATTCAGACATAAACTGGGTAATGTATCGGGAGACTACTTCTGTTTGTGGTGAGTATTTCAATTCAAATATATTTTGGGAGTTAATAATAGTTGTGATGGATCGGGAGACCTCAATTATTATTAATCTACTATATATGCGCCACCCGGGTGGGGGGATAAATTATTTTAGGAATTGAACCCATAGAAACGGATGAATTGGTTTTTGAAACTTTAATTGAATTTAAAATTGAAGAAATATGTTGAGATTATGTGCCTAAGGTTACTTCTATGGTTGTTGAAAATACTTGTGGGGTTCGCAAATTTACTTATTTTTCTTTTATTTTCGATTTAATAAAAAAAATGATATTCGGTCGCTTCAACAAAATTGGAATGTGATATTATTATAGCTTTAAGTGTTTCGTAGTCAATCCTTTAGGAATACGACCTTGATTGCGATTATCCTATATACTACACTCGTACACTTTGCAGGTTGTAGAGATCCAAATATTTTTGGCGAATAAGTTTTTGGCGTCGTTTAGGGATTGAAAGATTCTACTTAGATATACTAATAAGTAGTTCAATCTTAATTGAAGCATTTTTTGTAATTTTTTTATTTTTTTTGATTTTTTCGAAAATTATTTTTATTTTATTTTGTCCTTTCTTCGGTTATAACATTGTTTTTGTTAAGTGCGGATAGTGCATGATCACGCGTTCCAAATCTACCCGTCAATACCCATTGATTTGGAAATCGAGAAAACAATGAAGCAACTAAAGATAATATCTAAAGCAATGGCGGATGTGACTAATCCAAACGCAAAGGGTGAACAAACAATGACAATGCGTCCATCCGGGCGGAAGACAGGCCAGGATAGTGGAAAGGCCCGCGAGAAGGGCAGTTAGGGACTACTTCCAGCTGAAGGTAAGTCAGACTTATGGGGGTGTGGCCCCTCTGCCGATCAATGCGAACAACTTTGAACTAAAACCTGCATTGATCCGGATGGTGTCACAAAATCGGATTTGAAGCAGAGCCGTTGAGGATCCAAACGCGCATCCTGGCGCACTTTTGAGAAATTTGCGATGATCTTGTTAAGATGAATGGTGTTTCGAGGATATCATTCGATCCGCATTTCGCATTCTCTCTGTAGCGATAAAGCTAAGGGATGGTTATGCTCTCTAACACCACCAACAACAAATTGGGTTGAATTAAGCCGATATTTTGTAGCCAAATACTTTCCCCCTAATAAAACGCTGCAATTGAAATTTGAAATCTCCCAATTTAGGCAGTTAGATTCTGAGCCACTATTTGAGGCATGGGATAGATTCTGGGAATTGTTAAGGAAGTGTCCTCAACATGGATATCCCGACTACCAACAGGTCCAGTATTTCTATAATGGTTTAAGTGGCAATACGAGAACGATTATAGATGCTGCATTTGGGGGTGCACTACTAGGGAAATATCCAGAGGAGGCACTAGAATTGTTAGAGGAGATGGCAAACAATAGTTACCAATGGACATCCGAGAGGTCTATTGTCCGACGTGTGGCAGAAGTTCAGGATGAGAAAGTCGCCATGCTCTTGTAATCGTATCCATGCTAAATATGAAATCTGGATATGATGCGACAAGTGACTCCAAGAGATCTGTTGTTGTTGAAGAAAAAGCGAACTTTATGGGACAACAAAGGAACTTCAACAACAATTATAGAAATAATCAGACACCCAATTACTATCATCTGGGGTTGCGAAACCATGAAAATTTCTTTTATGCTAACAATAAAAATATTTTGACCACCTCCAGGGATTTAATGTGGGTAATCAAGGCAAGAGTGGAATCAAATGAAAATAAAGCATCTATTGAGGATATGTTATCCTCATTTATCGGAGAGACTAGGGCAAGACCGAACAAGAATGAAGCAAAGATAGACTGAATAGAAGAACAGGTCACTCAATTGAATACGAACATGAATGCAAGATTGAAATATCTAGAAACGCAAGTAGCCTAGATCGCAACTGCAGTGGGAGGCCAACATCGAAAGGGCAAATTCCCAAGCGATACTGAACTGAATCCGAGAGAACAATGCAATGACATTCGTATGATGGATGGTACTAACTTTGAGGGCTCACAGATTTCAACCGACACAATTCAACGACAGTGAATAGAAATCTGAAGTCTGGCTGCAGACGTAAAACTTAGCGCTTTATGGGAGGCAACCCAATTTATTTCTTATTTATGTTCATTTTTAATCGCCTTCAATTTTAATCGCAATTTTATTTTTTTAGTATTAACTTAATTTTTAGTTGTGTTTAGTTTTGTGAGTTGTTGTGTAGAAGGCGTCACGGCAAACTCCCCGGTTATCCGGGAAAAAAAGTACAAAAATTATATCACACGGTAGTGTGAAACCACACGACCAGGTCGGCGAGAAGGCAATGTGCCCAAACACCATACGGCCAAGGTCGTGTGGTCACCACACGGGCGTGTGGAAGACGGAAGATAGTAGGCCCAACACAGGGCCACACGAACATGGGCCGTGCGGCGTCACATGGGCCGTGTGGCCCATCAGACAGTCGAGTTTTTCCCCTATTTCACCCCCAAAACTCTATTTTTCTCCCACTTTCTCCCACCCAAACCCTACAACTCAAAAATCCTCTCCCAAAACTCTCAAGCTCCTCTCCAAATCTCTCCACATTCACTATAAATCTCACCCCAAAAAACACAAATTCTTCATCTTCTCAAGAAACCCATCACCTAAAGCCTTCAAATTTTCAACTTCTTCAAGTTCTACACCGAGTTTGGGAGTTGTCAAAGTTTAAATTTCAGATTTTTTTCACCTCATAAATTTGGTTTTCATGGCTTCTAGGGGTGAAAGAGGAACAAAAAGGAACACGAAAAGAAGAAGGGAACAAACTTTGGAGCCCGAGCCCAAACCACAATCGGAGTATGAGCCCGACGAGCCAAAAGATTCGAATGTCATCTTGCCAAATGACACACACCGGGCTAGATGAGCAATACTCTATTATCGACCATGGATAAATACAAGGTATCCCGATGAACCTACTCTTGCTAATTTAGGTTTATTGGATGATTTTCGGGCAATGTGTGGTCGGATTGATTGGAATGAAATATTGAATGGGCATTGGGCTACTTATTCGGTTTATACACTTGAGTTTTTGAGTAGTTTGAAATTAGTGGTTCGAAAAAAGAAATTTGATAAGGATTCGGTTATGGTTGGTGAATGAGCCGAGGGAGTTGACTATTGATGATTTGAATGAAATATATAGAACTCTGGATTATGGGGTTGAAGAGCATGAGGATTTTGATAAGGATAGTTTTTGGAGGGAAATAATTGGGAAATGAATCTACACGCCAGGTACCTCGAAGGCATCTAGCATTCGAAATCCCGTGTTCCGCTATGTACAAAAAGCATTAGCGGAAACGATTTTTGCGAGGGAGGAGAGTAAAAGGGCCTTGCGGGTAGATGAGTTATTTATTATTTGGTGCATGGCGCTAGGGATGGAGGTTGTGCCAAACGCCGGGGCTATGATAGCCCGACAATTTGATAGGCTGAGAAAATATGAGAGGGGAGAAATTTGTATTGGGGGGATGATTACTCCTATTGCTAAATATTTTAATGTTAGCTTTGAAGGGTATGAGGAGGTCGAGGCCTAAACCGATTGATTGATTTGATTGTTTTATCTTCTATGAAAATGATTCAATTCAATGGGCATGATTCTTGGCTAAATCGGTGAGTATAGAACAAAGGTTAAGCTTCCTAACCACGAAGCTACATCTATAAGAAATAGGGGTAATCTGGTTGCTAAGAGGTGAGCAGGGGGGTTTGTTCTTTTCAAGAAGAGCAAGATAAGCCTATGAGAAAGGTGTCGGAATCCTCTAGACAAGGGGGTATCGGCCATTTAGCATGAGTGATAGGCTAGAAAGGGTGGAAGCCGATGTAGGAAAGTTAATAGATGACACGTATCGGTTGCGGCTACAATCGATGAGTACCCACGAGTACTTATGGCGATTCGATACCATCACCCAAAGAAGACACATGTACAAGATGATGCCTCGTATGGATCAAATGGCATATTTCACAAGGCCACTACCCTCCACCTCCACCACCACAGCGATCCATGTAAGTACTTATTATGCATTCCTCTTTCTTTTGATAATTTCCTCATATGTTCGGAACGAAGCATATTTTAAGTTTTGGGGGGTTGTCAAGAATGCGTAATTTAGTACTTTCTTGCATTTTGCATTGCACTTAGGATTGCATGTAGAGCATATTTGCATAAAAAAATTCGATTTTTTTATGATTTTCGATTTTTTTGATTTTTAGCACGTTTATCGCTTTAGCATATTTAATTGCTTTGAGTGTAATTTTTAATCAAGATTTTGAAAATATGCCCAAAGCTTCCGTATGATTTTGCTATGAGCATTTGATTTTATGAGATGACATATTTATGTGAATAATGCAATGAATAGTTGATGAGATGTCTTTGATTTGTTTGGCATTAGTTAAGAAAATTGGGTATTTGATCATGTTGCGAAAAATAAGCTTGTGAGCTTTTGTGCCTTAAACTGCTTTATCTTATGCAGCTTATTTGTTCTTGAGTGTGTCATTCATGATTGCTAGAGCTCTAGAACTTGCTCTGGTATCTTCATTGAAGCCATATGTCATGTGTGTGTGCAATTTTTGAAAATGATTTAATGACATCTTTGTTTAGCCTACTTAGCCTAAAAAGCCTACCTATGAACTCATGATTCCCTAGTCAGCCAATTTTGAGCCAAAACTTTTTATTGTTAGCCATATTGATCTTTAAAATTGAAAACATGATTTTGTCTTTGAAATTTCTTGGGCTTATAGAAAATGAACAAGTTTGGAGGAGAAGTGGTGAAAATTTATGATAAAAGAGTGAAAGTTGGCAAAAGAAAAAGGGATGAGCAGTATCTAGGTGAATAAAGAAAGAATGAAGCTCGAAAAAAAAAGAGAGAATCTCTGGAAAAAAAATATATGGAGAAAATCGAGCAAAAGAAAGAAAAATTCTGAAAATTGTGAACAAAAAAGAGTGAGACTAAAGAAAAAGAAAAGAGGCAAAAATGCCTAAGGATGAAAAATGAGAGAAAGGGTGGAGTTGAGTCGAAAAAGCAAAATATCTTGAGAATGATTTTTAGATGAAATTTGGTTGGTGAGTTGCAAGTCGTGGCGCTTAAATTCTATATGCTCAAGTCAAGTCACTTAATCCAATTTCCCTACCTTACCAAAGAGCCTACATTACAACCAAATGAAAAGTCCTTTTTGATTCCTAAATTGTGCACACAAAAGTGGTAGAGATGTTAAGACGATTTGCAAGCTTGTGGTAGTTCTACTTTCATTGAATTGATTTTGAGCGTAAACACTTACCATACACTTTGAGAGATAAAAGATACACTATCTACTTGTGAGTCGCGATGTCAAGTACCCGATTGAGTATTATTTATGATGAACTTATGATTGATGACTTCTTGACAATGAATTGCATGGTTTACTTGAATATGAAGCCAAATGAGATTAAATGTTTATAATGTTCTCGTGTGTTCTTTTTACCCCTTGAGATTATTTTTCTTAATTTGCTCGAGGATGAGCAATGCTTTAAGTTTGGGGGATTTTGATACGTGTAAAATATACGTGCATTTAGGGGCTTAAAATGATATATATTTGATACATTTGCATGTATATTTAGTATGTTTTTACTTGGTTTCCTTAGAAGGGCATGATACTGCGTATTCTCGTAACTTTTTACAGGAAAGGGAGCTTAATCGAAGAAATATCAGTTGAAAGGCCCATATAGGATTAACAAGTGCGAAGAGAAGATCGAAAAGACGAAGAAATCAGACAAAAACATGTCACACGGCCGGACCGTGTGACATACCCGTGTGAAAAATGACATGTCCGTGTGAAGTTGGGAAGAAACAGGGGACGAAAACAAGCCACATGGCCGGACCGTGTGAAGGCCACACAGGCGTTTGAGGTGTACTACGTGAAAGCCACACGACCGTGTGAGGCTACACGGTCGGGCCGTGTGACGTGTTGTCTCAGATTTTTGTGTCCTTTTCCCACTCCAACTCCACAAGTGATCTCTCCAAGTATCTATAAAAGGGACCGAAGGGCTACACAAAAATTACAACATACATACCACATACAACACATCAAATTACTCAGTAATACAAGATCCAAGGTCTTCTGAGAGAGGATGGCTAGGTCGTGAAGAACACCACAAGGCCTTTCGTATCTACGGGAGCACAAGAGCTTCGAAGGCTTGGAAGGAGAATCTATCCTCACAAGAAGAGATTTTCTTTCTTAGTTTAGATCTCATGTCTGTGCTTAAACGATGTCATAATGTTGATTCCAAGTTTGTCTATGAATTTATTATCAATGTTTGGCTAATCTTTCGAATCTTAAGGCATAATCAAAACTGTGGATCCATGTTAAATCTTGATTAATTGCTTTCATAATTGATTCATGTGTTCTATTTTATGAATTCGAGTATTTATTCTTCATTGTCGATTATCTGATCAATAATTTGCATGTCATACTTGTTAGTCCATAATCCGGGAGGTGAGTTCTAACAAGACGAAAATCGAATTCAGACATAAACAGGGTAATGTATCGGGAGACTTGTAGGTCCCGGGGTGTAAGTGTAAGGTTTAGAAGGGGGTTGAATAAACCTTACCAAATTTTCGATTTAGGCCTTTTAAATCTCTGAGAGTTCTACACACATGTGTCCTTGATGGACAATCGAATTAGTCCTCAAGAGAGTTAATCTCTCAACAGATTTCGGTGAAATTGTTAATAGAGTAACTCGGTTTGTTGGCTATAATTTGACTCAATTTGTGGTTTTGTTTTCATTGGAAGACTTAACACCCTTAAGTTTGATTAAGCAAGTTTTTACTTGATTTGATTTAGTACTTATAGATTATCAAATGGATAGCAAATTTATCAGATATAAGCAATTAAAAGTGCGTAAATTTAAATGAAATGTAAATGACACAAGAAAGTTTTTATAGAGGTTCGAAGATGGGGTAATTCTTCTACTCCTCTCTTCTCCAACTCCCGGAGGAATCCACTAAGTAATGATCGGTTTACAAAGTGGTAACAGTCCGGATACAAGTCTTGATCACAACGGCCGACTTGATCCTTTGGGACTCGATCACGAGACGCCTTGATCACTCGGTGGCTCGTGCGACTCGCCTTTCTTCACAGGCGGTTTGCTTTGCTACTCTGACTCACTTGCTCAAGCACTTTGGATTTGATCACGAAGCCCTCCAAAAGCTTAAGACTTGGTTGACCTTGAACCTTTCTACAATCCTTCTTGGAATGTAGACCCCTTGTTTTCAGTATTTTCCTCTTCAAGCGATTGAAGTTCTCTTTCCTTCACGGGTAAGTGTTGGATTGATGTACTTGAGATGTAGGCTTGAGGATTGAGAATGTTTGATTATTGATAAGCTTGTATATCTCACGTGTGTCATTCATCCACGCATTATCCTTCTCAATCAAACTCCTCAGCCTTTTATAGTGAACTTTCAAAAATTTGCCCGTTGAAGAGATAGGCTCATTTTTGAAAATCACTTTGCGTCGTTGGTCTCATTCTTGGAATTGCCATTTCCTCGTATGAAATGTTTTATCACCTTTTCAGAGTTCTGACACGGTGTAGTGCTTCCCATTGGTTCATTTCTTTTGCACGCTTCTGGGACTGAGCACTCCAAGAAAGGTAGTATGGAGATATTACTTGTTTAAGTAAATCTCTTGATTTACGGCAACGGTTCTTCTTTTACGATTATCTCGACTTGATTTGCATTTCCTCGCTTCCCCAGGTGACTTAGAGTCAGCTTCCAATCATTGGATGACTCTTGTCGTCACTTTGACTTGAGACTTGGCCTCTTGAGTTGACTTGACTGATGTTCCACTGTTTGTATCTCACCGCTTCTTGATCGAGTTCTGTCTTCTTCTTTGTTGTACTCAATTGTCTCACACAGAAGTTTTCCTTCAAGCCTTGATTGTCTTCTTGCAAGTTGGAGCGTAGGCCGACTTAACTCGGCTTGGCACTCTAATTGTTACAATACATTTCAAAGCAAGAATTGGGGAGCCAACTTTCTATTCTAAGTTTTACATGGCATTCATCAAAATCTAAACAATAGAATTCCTAACAATTTCCCCTTTTTGATGATGCCAAAACTTAAATCATACAAAGATGCAAATAACACAGATACATACTGAGATAGTGTATTGACATAGAATGTATGCGCATAATCAATCTTTTTATTGATCATATCATTCTTGTACTTAACACAATGTTTACAAGGTGTATCAGTATGAAAAAAATTTGCATTATTACGGAAGACTTACATTGTATGTATTTGCATATAAAATACACGAAGGGTTGGACAAAGAACACTTCATCTCCTTCGTTGTCTCCTTCTTTCATCTTGATCAAGATCTTCTTCTCTTCTTTCTTCTTCTTCTCGTCACCGCATTTCTTCTTTTTCTTCTCATATGCCTTCCTGGCGCCTTCATCTTTCCTTATTCTTTTCTGTCTCTCCCGCCATAGCCGAGTTTGTCTCTTGTTTTCTTCTTCTATCCTTTTTGCATACTCGGCGTTGGTTTTAGCCACTGCAAGTTCGCCACATGGTCAAGCCCGGCCAGTAGATCCCTCCTTTCTTTCCCGGATCTACGTATTCAATATTTCAGGCGAGAGGCCAGGTGCAAGCTTCTTCCTCCACCGCCGCTTCTTCCTCTACCTCTGGGCGATATCTTGTCATCGGGCCTTCTTCTTTTCCAACTCGGTGAGTGCCGGCGGAGTGAGTGACCAAGCAGAGGATCGGTTGTCTGGCATGTCTGTCAAACTTCTTCACATAATGTGAGACCCTTTTCCCAAGACAGTCCCAAGCTTGAGCCAAGGACATATTTGCAAAATAACCTTGATTCGAGCGTTTTGAATTCGTCAACTGATCTTGGCTCTGTCCCGACATCCGAAATGGCATACGTGTCTCTGTCAACTGGAATGCCTCCGTGTTCTTTCAAAATGTTCATCACCCTGGCATCCATTCTTCCTTCCACCTCCTTCATCCCTCGCTTCAATTTCTTTTCTCTTCTCGGCCATAGATACAAAGCAGAGTGTTGGAGTGGCGAGTCACGGAGTTTTCGCTTATAATGTCATTTGTGAGGACCTGTTGGGGTTTGTGCAATCATCAAGGTCATATTCTTTGATCCTTCCCCCTCAGCAGATTTTCCTTTCTTGATTTTAAAATTTCCTCGGTGATTTTCCCTTCTCATTTGTTCCCTTGTCACCGCTCCTTTCTTTTCACCTTGATTTTTTTGCTTTAAGGTATTCCTCTTCCCCTTTTTGGCATCATCAAAGGATAGAGGAACCCCGGGAACATCTTTGGCAAGCATGAAGTCGAGTCTCCGATGGTTGAATTTTGCTTCAAGTCTCATTGCGTTGTATCTTGCACGGAATTGATCGAGTAGCGTTGGATTCTGTGAAATCGGCTTCATCTCACCATGAGAAGGCTGAATTTTCTTGTCATGTGTTCTTCCAAACTGTATATCATTTGCATTTCCGCTCACGCAGCAGCCTTGATCTCGGCAGTGTGAGCTTCGTGCATATGGTCAATGTGTTCCGCAGCCTTCGTTTTCGATCGACATTTTCGGCTCTCCACACCAAAGCTTGTTGAATAATTGCGAAGTATCTCACCTGTTCCACACGCATTGATTCTTCTTTGTTGCCACCATTCCCTTATCCTCGATTGTGATGCCTCTCAAGTCACCGTAGGTTGGCATCTCTGTTGTCCAGCGCATATCCGGAGGCTCGATGCCTCTCCATCTTTTCAACTTCAAAGAAAGAGTGCCTTGAACACTTCCATCTTGGTGATTCTTCACATTGCGGTGATGGCCATCTGTTGTCGAAATCGAAATCGGTGGAACAATGGTGCCTCGAGTGAAAAACAGGAGCTGGTGCGTGATAGCGTGCTTGCTCATTTTTCGACTCTTCGTGGAGTTCGGTATCTCCGGTGAGAAAGGGAAAGATTCCACAAAGGATTCATCACCGCCATCCGGGATTTGTTCGATGATAAGCGGTGGGCGTGAAGTTCTTTTGGGAATCGATCAGTGTATCTTGAGGACCCGGAGCGGTGGTATTTGGTTCAAATTGGGTTTTGTGGTGCGATGAGACTCGGCTTCCGAGCCTCAATTATCTTACAACCGTTGGTCTCGGTGATTTCTCCTTTTGAGTAGAGCGGTCCTCGGCCTTATCGAAGCGTCATCGGACGATGATGAGATTTCCATTGGTGGCTCATCATCAAAATTAAAGGTCTGACGAGTAGTCTTGGGATCGACTTGCTCGTGCCTGGAACATCCGGTGAGTCTTTTGGATTTGTCATGGGGGTTGACTCAGCTTCTTTCTTCGCCTTCCGATCCCGAGAAAGGTGACATCGGGGTTGTCCTGGGAATCATGAAGTGCGCCGATCTCCTTCTCGGATGGATCGATGGTTGCGGGGAGGGATGTTCTCTACTTGGTGTGTTACCCCAGGAAGTCTCAACCTCCCGTGGGCCTTCATTTCCTCCAGCCGGTCTCTCGGCTTGCGAGGCTCGCCTTCCCTTTCGCGAGTGTCACTGTCTTAGGGTCTTCTACTGATGGCATCCATTGGAGTCTCAACCCCATGGATTGCGCTTTCATCGCCCAGTGTTAACTCCCAGTACATTCCTTCGTGCCTCGATCGCATCGATCAGCGTCATTAGCCTTCAGAGTTTGTTGGCACCTCAGTGAGAGCAGTCTCAATCGCCTCGAGCTTCGTTGGTGGCAACTTGTTGTTCTTCTTGTGTTTGAGTGTCTTTTGCTTCGCCTCCTACATTCTTTGTGGAGTCATCTGCAAAGATCCTCCGACCTTGCTGCAATGGAGGGAGTTTCCCCTCACCGGTGGCGCATCAGGTGAGTGACTTGGAGTGGGGTTACTCGTCTCCAAACTCCCCCTATTGCAATTGATGGTTCAGCCGTTGGGGCGGTGGTGGCACACCTTCAATAGGGGTTGGCTCGACTGGGGTCCCCACTAGCCCAGTTTCATCGCCATCTGCCTTATTGCCTTCTTCCGAGTTAGCTGGGGAAGTGGTAGCAGCAACATCAGTGGCTATTTCTTTGAACCACTCCCATTGGATCGATTTCAGTGTGTTCGGAGGACTCTCCTGGTCCCTCCATCGGTCTTTGCTCGTGAAGGATTCTTGATTCATGCAATGCTTGCTGCATCTCCGCAATTCTTTCTGCGGCAGCATTCTCGGGTTCCTCATCACTTTCGGAGAAGACATCAAGGAGAGGATGGAAGTGTTCAGGTCACGGAGATAGGGCGGTACTTGCCTTTTTGCGTGCTTGGCTTCTTGACAGCTTGCTTTTCTCTCTCCTTGTCCTTGTAGATCTGCAGAATATCCATGCGATTTGTCTTCATCTAGAGTGGGAGCACATGAGATAATCCAGGAAATTTAGCGATTCCTCTTCTTCTTCTATGAATTCAGGCCGTTGGAACTGTTCCCTTGACTGCTCAGCTTCCATTTTCTCCACTCACGCAGACGATTTTGGATGTCTGGGTAAGGTGGAGATAGGATCATTACATCACTATCTCTGCTTGGGCTGGTTCTTCTTGAGTTTGTTGTATGAACTACAGTTTGTGTCTTGAGTTGCCTCTGCTGATCACCTTCAGCAGACTTGGTCTGTTTCATCAATTACATCGGAGACTCTACTTCTCCGGTAGTCTCCGATATCTGTGCTAGTGAGTAGCCGACTCACTGGTTTCTCCTGTTCGGATTGCTTTACGAGTCTCCTTCGTCTCTGGTTTGTACCAGGGGAATTTACAGTTCGAGGCGGCGTCCCTCGAGTCTTGGGCGGCGGGGCGGTGCTTGTGTTTGTTTCGAGGAGCTGGCCGTCTAGGCTTGTCGATTCTCCTCCTTTTGACGATCGAGAGAAAGAATTTGTGGGTCCTTCTCGACCGCCGCCGCAGGGGCAGGTGACACGGCCGCTTGGGCGGGTGACTCTGCTGCAGGGCGGTGACTCGCCTGCTGCGGGCGGGAGCATGTTTGGTTTTCTTTCTTTGCAGGGGCAGCAGACTTTTTGGTAGCTGCAGGGAATTTTCTTTCTTGGTTGGAGAGGAAGCAGTGTGTCTTGGGGTGGTGATTCCCCTCACCTGGTGTCGCTCTCTTGGCGTACGACGCTTCGAGCACCAGAGAGATTAGCTCGAACATCCTCTTGTTAACATGGAAGGCCTTCCCATGTCTAAGAGGTACTCCTTTCACCTCCAATAGCCGCCAATCACCAGGCCATATCCCGAGAAGATCCTCCAAATGACCCATCTTCTTTGAAGGACTTGTTCCCACGTTCGGGCAGATCTGCTGTAGATAAACTCCATTGATTTATCTTCTTTTTCTTCGATTATTGCAGCCATCACAATCAATTTTGCCTTTGTGATTTGGTCAAAGTCGCCAAATTTGATGTCGATACACTTGGCAACAATATCCAACAATTTGTGATAGTCCTCCTTCGCCGATCTCTTGTTTTCTTTGTGTATATTATTTTGTCAAACAACGTCGGACTTGGCTATTTCTTTCCATGCGTCACCCAAGTTTACATCAGCCTCTTTGATCTCGGATGCTCCCTCTGCTGGTAGTGAGCAATATTCACCAAATCTTGGCGGTGATAGTCACCGTTGCTTCCGTGAAGCAGATGACTTGATTCCTTCATCGTGAATCTCGGCATTCACGTAGAATTGTGCGACCTCCTCCACATAGGTCATAGGATACTCGAGTGTTAGAAACGGTTTGATCCCGACATTTCTAACTTCTCCGCGATTTTCTTCACCAGGGTGTCGTCGGACCGCTTCACCATTCCGTCGAAATCACGGTCGAACCGGTGTGGATTTGTTTTCCCAACTTTGTAAAGTTATACGTTGGTGCCATTTCTCGAGAATAATTTCAAGGAAAAATTCAGAAATTTGATTTGAAGGTTGATAGGGTTTCGAGAGTATTTGCCTTTGCTTTTTGAGAGAGAGAGATTGAGCAGGTTTTTAGAAGTGAGAGAGAAAGCAGAGGCGAAAAATGGTTTAAATATGGTTTATGAAAGGGCGTGCAGACGGTTTTGAATCGTGATCGAAATCAACGGCTTGGATTTTCGACGCATATTGAGCGATTCATGTCTCGTATTTAATGCGGCAGCATTTATATCCAATCATAGGCTTGGTGTGCGGCTTTATGTCCTGTACACATCATCATTATCCGACGTGTCTCTTAAAACATTCTCGCTTAAGTCAAAAACGATTGCGTTTTTGTCACTTTGCTCATAAGTTATTCAAACTTATCTCTTAGCCGATTTAACTGCTTTTCACATTTCTCTTAGTGACTCCTATCGGTGACTTGGTATAGTGACTTTTTTAAATTGGTGATTCTTGAGCTAATTTTTGTTTTTCGGCTCTTTTTCACCTTCTTTCCTGTTCCATTTCTTTTCTTTGATTCTTCTCGTGTCTCGGCTTAGCTCAATTAGCCCCAACTCATGTTTGAGTTCTTCAAATCTTGACTCACATAATGGTTTTGTGAAGATGTCACTAGTTGTTTGTCGGTTGAGATATATTCCAAGATAATGTCCTTCTTTTCAACATGATCTCTTATGAAATGATATCGACATCTATATGTTTTGTTCTTGAGTGCAACACAGGATTTTGAGTGATTGCAATTGCACTTGTGTTATCACACATGATTGGAATTTCTTTTTCTTCAACTTCATAATCTCTCTTTGTCTCATCCATAGGACTTGGGCACACTTGTTTGCCCCATGCCTATGTATTCGCCACCACCAGAGAAGTGGCTATTGAGTTTTGCTTCTTGCTAAACCAGAAATTAATCTGTTTCCAAGCATTTGACATGTGCACGAAGTACTTTTCTGTCCACTCGTGCATCCAAAGATAGTCAGTCCGAATAGCCAATTAGCTTGAATCCACCTTCCTTTGGATACCATAGCCCTACTTCTTGATTTCCTTTTAAGTATCTCAATATTCTCTTAGCATTGCGAGTCATATGGCTCTCTTTTGGAGCAGATTGAAATCTTGCACATACACCTACAAAGAAAGGTGATGTCCGGCCTCGCTTCTTTGTGAGATAGAGCGATGATCCAATAAGTGCTCAGATCTTGTTTGATCTACTGTGCTTGCCATCCGCATCCATGTCCATTTTGGTGATGTGTTCATTGGTATTTTTACTGAGAAGACTTCTCCTCCATACCAAATCTCTTCATTAAATCTCGGTGTATTTTGTTTGGCTTATGAAGGTTCCATCCTTCATTTGTTTCACTTGAAGTCCAAGGAAGAATGTCGCTCTCCCATCATGCTCATTTCAAATTTACTTTGCATGAGGTTTGAGAATTTTTCACATGACTCTTTGTTAGTGGATCCAAAAATGATGTCATCCACATATATTTGAACAAGCAAAGATACTCTTCTTGTCTTGAATTACGAAAAGTGTTCTATCTACTTTTCCTTTAGTGAATCCATTTTCGGTTAGGAATTGTGACAGGGTATCATACCATGCTCCGGGTGCCTGTTTCAATCCATACGGGGCTTTCTTGAGTTTGTACACTTTGTCTCCAAGAGTCTTCTCGCTCAAATCCTGGAGGTTGTTCAACATACACTTCTTCTTCCAATAATCCATTTAGGAATGCACTTTTTACATCCATTTGATATACAATGAAGTTTTTGTGAATTTGCATAGGCAAGAAACATCCTTATAGCTTCCAATCTTGCTACGAGGAGCAAATGTTTCATCAAAATCTATTCCTTCTTCTTGGCAATATCCTTTGGCTACCAATCTTGCTTTGTTTCTTACCAGAACCTTCCTCGTTCATCTTATTTCGAATACCCATTTGGTTCCAATAACATTTTGATGTATGGGTCTTTGTACTAATTCCCATACTTTATTTCTCTCAAACCGATTGATTCTTCTTGCATAGCTTGAATCAATGTGTGTCATCCAATGCTTGTGACACATCTTTGGGCTCTATTCTGCGAGATGAAGCATGTGAACATTGCTTCTTGTTGAGTTCGGATCTTGTCTTGACACCTTCTCTCATGTCTCCAATGACAAGATCGGTGGATGGTCTCGGCCATCTTACGTCAAAGTTGAAGTAAGTTATGGATTTGGATTCGACTTGACGGTTGTGTTCTTTGTGGTCGGCTCTCTCGTGATCACTCAGTGCAGATTTTCCATTGTTTTTGAGATTCGGCTATCTCATCTTCTTTCTCAATTGATAATCCCCCCGCCTACCAAAGATAGGGATTCTTTCGTGAGATTGGATGTTTGAAACTTATCGGTGACTCTTCAATGTCTTTTCCATTTATGTTTGGCTCATCGAATACTACATGAATGGATTCTTCAGTAACCATAGTTCTTTTGTTGAGTATTCTCAGAGGCTTTGCTTTCGGTGAGTATCCTAAGAAGATACCCTCATCGACTTTAGCATCAAAAGCCTTTAGGTTGTCTTTGCCATTATTGTGGATGAAGCATTTACATCCAAATATCCGAAATATGCAACATTTGGTTTTCTTCCAGTCCAGATCTCATAGGAGTCTTTGTCACCGCCTATTTATCATACATCTGTTTTGGGTGTAGCAGTCGTGTTGATTGCTTCACCCAAAATCTTTTTGGTAACCCCCTTCACTAACATGGTCTTCTTCTTCCTTGAGGGTTCTGCTTTCTTCTTTCGCAACTCCATTCTGTTTGTGGAGTCCTTGCGGTGATAGTTCATGACCAATACCATTCTCAATACAAGATCGAGTTATTATTCCATTGACAAACTCGGTTCCTCTATCCGATCTTATTTTGATAATGGTTTGACTCTTCTCATTTTGTATTCTCTTCATCAATTTGTGGTAGCTTTTGTAGAGTTTCTTTCTTCTTGCACATGAATATTGTCCATGTATATCTTGAGTAGTCATCTACTACCACCAAAGTGTATTTCTTTCCACTTATGCTTGGTTCCATGGGCCAAATAGATCCATATGAAGTAGATGCAATATTCTTGTTGAGGATGGGCATGTCTTTTCTTTGAATGACGACTTGATTTGTTTTCCTTCCGACATGCATCACATATACTTTCCTTCTTGTATATCGAGTCCTGGAAGTCCTTCTACAAGATGACTTCTTGCTAGCTTATTAATTGTTTTGAAGTTCGGGTGACTCGGCTTTTTTGTGCCCACAACCAACTTGATTCGGTGTGCTCTTTGCTAGTAGAAGCAGTCTTTGGGTGTTGCAGTTGACCAATCCACTACATACATATTTTTCTGTCTACATCCTTGCAAAGACAACTTCATTAGATTCAACATTTTTGATTTGGCATATTCCCATGTTGAATCCAACATTGTAGCCCTTGTCGCAGAGTTGGTGATGCTTAGTAAATTGAAGTTTAGTCCTTCAACATATGCAACATCCGTGATTTCTAAACCATTCCTTTTGATGGATCCGATTGCCTCTTATTTCACCAGGAGCTTCATTTCCTCCAAATATGACTTTTGCTCCTTTGACTTCCTTGAATTTTGACATGATTTCTCTTATTTCTGTCATGTATGTCCGGACGACCACTATCCATGTACCAGGTTCCTTGGCACTTTCACTGTTCCTTGAACCCGCAATCAAGGAAATTAAGTTTTAGGTACCCATTCTTATCCGGGTCCCGAGGGGTTAGAATTATAAGATGATCCAACCAACCTATAGCCAAATGATTTGACTCAAGAGGTTGCCATCTATCGGTGCCATAATCATAATCAATCCTGGCAAATTGCTTTGGGGAGTCAGGTTCATACTTGTCTCTTTTGTCCGTATGCCTGCATATGTGTTTTAGCAATTGCCTTTCTTGGGTAATTGTGGTGTCTTTGAGTGTAGTGCCTAGGTGCATATGTGTCTTGATGAAAGCTCTTATGCTTTTGGAATGGCCTTTGTTGAGTTCTAGGCCTTTGCCATTTGGGCTTGTATTCCATAAGTCTAGCCGGTAGTTCACATTATTCGATCGGCTTGGCTTGGATATTTTCTACCATTCCCATCATATGTATTTCTTCTATGAGTTTTCGGGATTTTTGGTAGCTCGCTTCTTCTTTACTGAGTATTGTTTGGAGTCTATTTGAGGGACTCGGTGAATCTCTTCTCGGCCCTTTCAAAGACTCTCAACCATTCATTTTCCTTTTCCTTTGTAACCAAGGCCAGTTTGCTTAGTATTGTGCTTTGGATTGAAAGTGTGTGCATCATTTAGAGTTTTGGATTTTTGGACTCTTCATGACTTGAAGATCCTTTTTCCAAAATTACTCTTGAGGTTTGACATGGCACAAAGGAATTAAATCCTAAGCTTTGTCTTGTCTCCACATTCTCTTTGACTCATAATAAGATCATCCAATGATTTAGATGCCTTAGTGAATGAGGCAATAACATTTTTGAGGTCATTCTCCTCTTTTCTATAGCGAGCAATTTTCTGCTTTATTAATTTAGCATTTTCAACTTTTAAACTTTTATTCTCATCACCTATTTGACTTAGAGTACTCGGCTCCTTAGTCGACTTTGAGTTTTTGATTTTTTTTGAGTATTTGTTTTCCTCATTCAATAGTGTGTGTGAGGTTTTAATGTGCTCAAAATCTTTCATCATTTTGCCTAATGAGTCATAAAGATCAGTGGGTGATGAAGTGTGTGTGTGTCGATCACTATCACTAGTGTCCGAGCTTGTTGAGTTAGATTGTACCTCATCTTCTTGATCTTGTTCTTTGGCCATTAAGCGGATCAAAGCTTCTTCTTCGAGTCACTTGAATAGTCACTTCTTGCTCTCGAGTCATTGTCTCTCTTGACTTTGTCTGTCTCAAAGCAATCTCTGCAGACCATCATTGCCTTTTTCTTCTCTTGTCTTCTTTCTCTCAAGACCTTTCTTTCTTCTTCGTTTCTCGTACTTGTTGACTACGAGGATATGAGCGATCAATGGCATAGTGACCTGGTTGTCTACAATTCCAACATAGATATTCACCTTTTGATCACTCTTTCTATTCTTGAGTTGTCGCCCTTTGATACTCAACTTGTTGATGATCATTCTCTTGATTGGCCTATCATCCCTTGATTTGGAGGGAGCCGAGTGTCTTTCGGAGGATTCACCCTTTCCTCTTTTGTAGTTCTTGTTAAAGAACTTGTTAAATCTTTTAACCATTAGGGCTATTTTTCGGGTCAATTGCTTCTTTGACCTCGACTCTCCTTCCGTCTTTGACAACTAGAGCACTGTTGTTTTGGGTACATTGTCTCTTCCTGGTCTTTCCTTCTCGGCTCAAACTCGTAGGCTTTGAGGTCCGAGAATAACTCGTGATTGGATGTCTTTGATAGGTCCATGGAGTGTCTCAATGCCATGACCTTCATTTCCCATTCATTTGGAAGACTTTTTAGGATCTTCATACACATTTCCTTTTGTGTATATTCCTTTCCAAGTGTAGATGACTCATTTGTGATTTCAGTAAATCGAGCGTCTAGTTGGTCCAGGTTCTCTCCGAGATCATTTTGAAATTTTCAAACTTCAGACAAACCCATCGATAATTTGTTTTCTTTGATTTGCTCGAACCTTCACAAATCAAAGTCAACTTGTCCCCATTTCCTTAGCCGTTTTGCAAGATTTGACTTTGTTGAACATGGCTTTATCCAAGGTTTTGTAAAGAATGTCCTTGGCTACATTGTCCAGGTTGTATCTTTTTCTGTCATCATTTGTCCACTCGTTCTTGGTTTTTCAACCATGATCGGTCCGGTCTTGCATCTTCTTCCCCTTCACCGCATTTGCAACTCTTAAATATGTTGTGTTCACCTTTAATATTTGCAGAGGCCCATCTTCTATCACTATCCACATCTCATCATGTAATCTTTGATAGATGAGCTCAAGCATACGAATTTTCCAATCATCAAATTCTTCAATAGTGAACATAGGAATGCGTGTTAGATTTGCTTCCATGATAATAATTTTTAATGATAGAAAAGAGTTTTGAAAGATAAGTACTAAAGCAGACTTTTGAAAAGATTGGAGATCTAGTTCAAGAACGATGCGGAGGGTTCAATGAACCAACGCGCTCCGATACCACTTGTAGGTCCCAAGGGGTGTAAGTGTAAGGTTTAGAAGGGGGGTTGAATAAACCTTACCAAATTTTCGATTTAGGCCTTTTAAATCTCTGAGTTCTACACATTTGTGTCCTTGATGGACGATCGAATTAGTCCTCAGAGAGTTAATCTCTCTTGACTCAATTTGAGTCATTAATAGAGTAACTTCATTTGTTGGCTATAATTTGACTCGGTTGTGGTTTTGTTTTATTTGAAGACTTAACACCCTTAAGTTTGATTAAGCAAGTTTTTGACTTGATTTAGACTTATAGATTATCAAATGGATAGCAAATTTATCAATGAGATATAAGCAATTAAAAGTGCGTAAATTTAAATCTTTGAAATGTAAATGACATAAAAGTTTTTATAGAGGTTCGAAGATGGGGTAATTCTTCTACTCCTCTCTTCTCCAACTCCCGGAGGAATCCACTAAGTAATGATCGGTTTACAAAGTGGTAATCCCCGATACAAGTCTTGATCACAACACCCGACTTGATCCTTTGGGACTCGATGAGACGCCTTGATCACTCGGTGGCTTCTCGACGACTCGCCTTCTTCACAGGCACCGCTTTGCTACTACTGACTCACTTGCTCAAGCACTTTGGATTTGATCACGAAGCCCTCCAAAAGCTTAAGACTTGGTTCACCTTGAACCTTTCTACAATCCTTCTTGGAATGTAGACCCCTTGTTTTCAGATATTTTCCTCTTCAACCGATTGAAGTTCTCTTTCCTTCACGGGTAAGTGTTGGATTGATGTACTTGAGATGTGGAAAAGCTTGAGGATTGAGAATGTTTCAGATTATTGATAAGCTTGTATATCTCACGTGTGTCATTCATCCACGCATTATCCTTCTCAATCAAACTCCTCGGCCTTTTATAGTGAACTTTCAAAAATTTGCCCGTTGAAGAGATAGGCTCATTTTTGAAAATCACTTTGCGGTCGTTGGTCTCATTCTTGGAATTGCCATTTCCTCGTATGAAATGTTTTATCACCTTTCGAGTTCGACACGGTGTAGTGCTTCCCATTGGTTCATTTCTTTTGCACGCTTCGACCGAGCACTCCAAGAAAGGTAGTATGGAGATATTACTTGTTTAAGTAAATCTCTTGATTTGCAACGGTTCTTTTCTGATTATCTCGACTTGACCGCATTTCCTCGCTTTCCCCAGGTGACTTAGAGTCGCTTCCAATCATGGATGACTCTTCACTTCAACAACTTGAGACTTGGCTTCTCTTGAGTTGACTTGACTGATGTTCCACTCACCAGTATCTCACCGCTTCTTGATCGAGTTCTCGTCGCTCTTCTTTTTGTTGTACTCAATTGTCTCACACAGAGTTTTCCTTCAAGCCTTGATTGTCTTCTTGCAAGTTGGAGCGTAGCCGACTTAACTCGCCTTGGCGCCTCTAATTGTTACAATACATTTCAAAGCAAGAATGGGGAGCCAACTTTCTATTCTAAGTTTTACATGGCATTCATCAAAATCTAAACAATAGAATTCCTAACAAGACTACTTATGTTTGTGGTGAGTATTTCAAATCAAAGATCTTTTGGGAGTTAATAACAGTTATGATGGATCGGGAGACCTTAATTATTATTAATCTACTGTTTATGCGCCACCCGGGAGGGGGAATAAACTATTTTAGGAATTGAACCCATAGAAACGCATGAATTGGTTTTTGAAACTTTAATTGAATTTAATATTAAAGAAATATGTTAAGATTATGTGCCTAAGGTTGCTTCCGTGGTTGTTGAAAATACGTATGGGGTTCGCAAATTTACTTAATTTTTCTTTTATTTTCAATTTTATAAAAAAATTGATATTCGATCGCTTCAATAAAATTAGAATGTGATGTTATTATAGCCTAAGTGTTTCGTAGTCAGTCCCCGATGAATACGACCTTGCTTGCCATTATCTTATAAACTACATTGTATACTTGCAGTTGTAGAGATCCAAATATTTTTGGCGAACAGTGGCAACCCTAATGTACAAATTTAAAAGATAACAAATAATCCAAACAACTAATTTAAAAAATAATAAATAACCAAAATCAAGAATTTTATCTATACTATATTTTAAATTTGTTATCTTTTAATTTATTATTACTTTTATATTTGTTAAAATCAAGGATTCTACCTACGCTATCTTTAATTGTTATTTTTTTATTACATTATATTATACCTTAATCATTTTCAGAAGAAAAAAATATTTTTTTATTGGATTCTAAAAGATACGTTGCTATTTTTAGGAACTTAACAGCTAAATTTTAAAAGATAACAAATAATCCAAAAACCAAAGATTTCATCTACACTATATTTTAAATTTGTTATCTTTTAATTTATTATATCTTTAAATTTATTATCTTTTAAGTTATTATATTATATTATATATATAAATTAAAATACAGAAAAGACGAACAAACCCCCTATACCAAATAATGTAGTTTGCAATAAAAAAAATATTTAAAGTGAACTATTTGTATAATACTCTTCTAAATTTTGAATTTCTTTTTTACTATTTCTAATTAGTATTTTGGATCTCTTATGACTATTACAAACAAATTTGCGACGCTAAAATTTTATTTTTACACAAATCCCCTATAACACGCGGGTGTTATTCTAGTATACTAATACTTTACAAAATAAAAGTGATACATTTCAAGTAAAAAAATGATACTCTAAAACAAAACTATAAATATTAGTTTGCAGGTAGTAAGTATCAGTATTTGCTTTAAAATTATCACTTTAAAATGATTTTCAAAGTAAAAGTGACACTTTACGAATAAATAGTGATACTCTTAAATTAGACCGTAAATAATGCTTAGAAAGTATATAGTATAACCTGTTCCTTAAAATTATTCATTGGTCGCTTATTTTAATAGCAAAAAGTTCAAATTAGAGATTTTCACAAATTCTTAACTCAGAAATTATCATCACAATTCCTCAGTTTGTGTTCTTTTTTTTTTTTTTTTTTTGTGAGTACAATTATAAAGTCCTGATAGGGGTGAGACGTGTGGGATTTGATCCCAGGTCAATAGCCTGGTTTACAAATGCTCAAAACAACTGAGCTACAATCAATTCCTCAGTTTGTGTTCTAATATTGAACAAATGATGGGGAAAATTATTTCACAATACAAGCAACATATTGTAACTCTTGTTTAGGCAACGATACATAAATCCTCTAACACGTGCCTTCTCAATCCCAAAGTTGCTACGCAAAAGAAAAACATGCAGAATAGAAGAGAGAAAATTATTAAATAATAATTAAATGTACTTGAAATTGACAAATAACTACAAGGAAGAGGACTTGAACGCGGGTTGTTTTCAAACCGCTAAGTTGCAGTGTTGTTTGAGTTAAAATACTGACCACTGTGTACATTTAAACTTCTATAAATTAATAATATTGGGACTGCTAGAATTTATTAATTTAACAAGATTATAAATAATTGATAAATTAATAATATATTAATTTATATAACTATGACTCATAGAAAAGTTTTTTTGCTTGTGAATCGTAATGTCCATCTAAAATCTATTAAAATATTATAAAATATTGAATTATTTTTCTTGCCACACAAAACATTAAAAGATTCAACCATGTAATGTATTATACAACCGCATAGATGTTGAAACTATGAATTATTGGCCAACGAGCAGATAATTGAGAGTGACGTGTGAATTATAAATTTGAAGATACTAGTTCTACTATAGATCTCCATTCTCCAAAAGAGATTCAACAACAATGACATTTAATTTTTTTTAGCTACGAGAAAACCACCATAAAATTTTTACTAAGTTAGCAAATTTCAAAGATGAGATTCAATGTGATATCAATTTCAATAAGAAACAAATAACCGTTGTGTCATTTTTATGAAGTCTTCATATATTAATCGTAAAAGTATCGTATATTAATGAATTATTAATTTAATTATTGACTTATATTAATTCTGTATATGTATTATTTTATAAATTTAGCGATTTATTAATTTAGCACGTTGTCCCTGAATCGGGATCGGACAAAAATATTATTTAAGTGAGGTTATTAATTACTCGAGTAGTAAATTACTGTATTTATAAACCGCTTAGCGAAAGTTGACCCTCATAATTTGTAGTGGGCTGGGCAAAGTTACGACAAACATCTCCGTTCTAAAATTGTACCACTTTCAAGTGGATTGAAGTATTTGGGCCGAACTATTCGAAGCCCAAGTAATCCATCCGTCGATGGATAAAATCTATGGCTTTTATCACAAGAACAAAAATAATTAATATTTATTGGAAAACACACACAAAAAAAGAAGAAAAAGAAGAAAAAAATGAGAAACACGAAACAGGAAAAAGCTTCTCTCTCCACATGATTTCTCGTCTTTGAAAACTCCCTTCTCAATTTTCTCTGAGACTCTGATACCTGAAAATTTTATTGAATTTGTGCCAAAAAAAGATAGTGTTGTTACAGTTTGGAAAATATCGAATTAAAGGTGAGGAACTCAGGTGCGATGATTACCCTCTTGTGCGCTATATTATTATTGTTATTTTTTTTTATAATACATCTGACTGTTTTTCCTACTTAATTGAATTTCTCAGAACCATTTCTTATTTATAGTTTTTTCAGCTTAATCTTTCGCTATAAGAATTGGGATTTCTTGATATTTTGATTTGGCTATTGGTAATGCCTACACATTTGCTTATACTTTTGTCCTTTTCAATTGTTTTTAATCAGGAAAACTTTTTATGGGCTCAATTTCATAAGTTTAATAACATTTCTTTAACTCAAAGTAGAAACTTTTTGCTAGAGTGGTAATAGGATATTATAATTCTATTGTGAGAATCATTTCATTAATTCAGAAGTTATGACCATGCGATTGGTGAAGTGTGAGGGGCGGACAATGTCTATGTTACTCTATTTTAACCTGAAGTGGTTATTTGAACACAACTTGAATTTAAGTGATAAGTCTAGTTAGCACAATGAAAACTCAACTCGTTCTAGTACAAACGGAGCTCAGAAGTATATGTTGAGTTTCAATTGTTTTTGTTACGTTTTTTAAGATCAATATTATAAATGCAACATACCTCAAACAAAATTAGGCATGAAGTGGGGAAACTTTTAGGTGTTTGGCCTTATATGTTCTTGCATTGATTGAAAAGAAGTTCTGCACAAATGATAAATTTGTTCTTTTCTTTGCCTTCATAGTAAATTGTGATTTTTCTTCAGATTCACAGTCGGGTTGTTGGTGATATTATTTTAGTTTAGAGTTGCAGTTGCATCTCATAGAAAAATAACAGTTGGTGGTCTTTATACCTAGGATTTTTGATCAAAGAGTAATTGTGGATGATAAATGTAGATGTAGATAAGGTTCTTTTATCGAAATTTCAAAGCAAGCATGGCTAGCACATTACGTGCCTCCTTCACAGATATAACCTCTTTTAAAAATTTACAGTGAGCTTTAGTGATTAGTTGATTGAAGAACAATTTTTTTTACTATAATTGTAAGTACCTTGGTTCAATTTGTTCTATATGAAAGATTAGACATTACGCTGCTGGCACATCATGGATGGTTATGTATTGCTCTTCCAGCACTGTCTTGTCTGGTTTAGCATTTGGAAATCCTACTTGTGATCCAGAACATGTAGATCATTTCCATGTTGCAGGTTTAGATCAAGATGACACCTGTTTGCCCTTTTATCAAAGCTTCTCGGCCTGACGATGCGTCTGGCAAGAAACCTAGTGAGAACCAAAATAGACAGCTGGCAGTCAATGATAACAAGACTCAGCAAGACGCAGCAATTTCACCCAAGTGCCCTTTTGGATATGATTCTCAGACATTCAAGTTAGGTCCTCTCAGCTGCATGATATGCCAAGCACTTCTATTTGAATGCAGCAAATGTGTGCCTTGTTCCCATGTATACTGCAAGTAAGCAAAATGTAGCCAAACACTATCCACTAACTGTTTAAGCTCATATATGAAGTGAATGACTTTTCTCTTTCCGCATTGGTGTTGCTAAATGCCTATGTTGCTTTCTCTGGAAATACTTTTGATGGGTTCTTTTAATGAAAACCAGAGCATGCATATCAAGGTTCAAGGATTGTCCTTTATGTGGTGCTGACATTGAGAAGATTGAAGATGATCTGACTCTTCAGAGCGTCGTTGATCGCTTCATTGAAGGTCATGCAAGAATCAAGAGGTCTCAAGTTGATACTGACAAGGAGGAAAGAGAAGGTGATAAGACAAAAGTAATATATGAGGATGTGTCACTCGAACGAGGTGCATTTTTGATGCAGCAGGCCATGAGGGTGAGTCTTTAAGTTCCTTTCTGTAGTCATGCCATGAATGGTTGTTCCACTAACTGAGACCCAACTCTTAAACTCTCATTTTCGTCCCAAAGAAAATCGCTCAATTATCTACTATGTCTTGGTTCCCTTGCTATCAATTTCTTCTTATGTTATCTCTTTCATGTATAGGCACTTCGTGCCAATAACATAGAAAGTGCAAAATCGAGGCTTAGTGTGTGCGCTGAAGATGTTAGAGAACAATTGGAAAGTGTGGGAAACACTCCTGAGTTATGCTCTCAGCTAGGTGCTGTTTTAGGTATGCTTGGTGATTGCTGGTATGTCCTCCTTTTAATCTTTTTCTTGGATCCAGACAGAAAATTGACATTATTTTTAGGTTTAAATTTGCTTGACATGTGTGTGCTTAAAATCATTATTCGATGAACACTCTTTGTAGTCGAGCTACTGGTGATGCTAGTTCTGCAATTTCTTACTTTGAGGAAAGTGTCAATTTCCTTATGAAAGTGCCCAAGGATGATTTGGAGGTAGGCATTTATGAAATTCAGTCTGGATATTATTATCCTGGTGCTACTTAAAAGTTAATATCTATAAAATGTGGATAAATATAGTTTCCGTGTTTTTGGATATGTGCAGATAACACATACACTTTCTGTTTCGCTGAACAAAATTGGAGATCTAAAATACTACGAGGGAGATTTACAAGCTGCACGGTCATATTATTTTCAGGCTTTGGATGTCCGTCGCAATGCAATGAACCATCATTCAACTGTGCCTTCTCAAGTGAGCAAACTTAAAAAACTTCTGATGCTACTTTTTGCAGTTTTTTGTTCACTCCACGGTGAACATTAGATTTGAGGATGTGACTTATGTATATAAGAGTTTTAAAATAGTAATGACTGTTAATAAGGTTATCAGATATTGAAGTTATACTAGGGCTGTAAATGAACCAAGCCGCTCACGAGCTATTCGGGTCTCGGTTCGAAAAATCATTCATTCGAGATCGTTCGTTAGGCTTAACGAGCCGAACTCGAGCCTAAAATCCGAGCTCGAACTTTTGATCGAGCCGAACTCGAGCCTGCAGATATTTGGTTCGAAAAATCATGAACATGTTCGTTTACAGGCTCGCAAGCCTATGTTCGAGCTCGGCTCGCGAACATGTTTGTTTACTGGCTCGCGAGTCTAGGTTCTAGCTCGGCTCGTTAGTTGAACTCACGAACATGTTCATTTACAGGCTCGCGAGCCTGTCTTCGAAATGGGCTCGTTTGGTTGAGTTCGAGAGCATGTTCGTTTATAGACTCGCGAGCCTATGTTCAAGCTCGTTTAGATTGTAAAATAATACTATTAAAAAAAATAGTGATCAACCCTACAAAACCAAAGTCGAATAAATTCAATAGTATAATATATATATAAATATAATTATCTAATAAACCAAATCAAACTAAAAATATAATATATATAATTATATAATCTATATAGAAGCACAAATATAGTACCAACCATATATACTAAAACAAAAAACAAAGTTAACACATGTCATCACCTCATTAATCTTGGACATGTGTCAACTTCTCATTTCTCAATCCCACATGGCTGCTTCACATTTATCCATGTGGCATTCTATATACAAATTTTAAAGATAATAAATGATCCAAAAATCCGGATTCATCTTTGAAATTTATTTTCTTTTATTATTTAGCATATTAAATAAACTGCAAAAAACAAGCAGGAAAAAAAAATAATTGACATTGATAATTTTTTAATAATCGAGAATATAAAGAAAAAATAATCCAACTCTAATTACCACGAGCTTGTAGCTCAAGTGGTATCGCTCACCCTTTGTAAGGGTGTTGACCAGCGTTCGAACCTTGTATCTTTCAGTTTCTTTGAAATGTATCCCGTCCCCTTCAACCACTACTCCCAACTTATAAAAAAAAAAAAATAATCCAACTCTAATTTGTACACAACTCACAAATAGTTTGAAAAGTCAATGTCGAGCCACTCATCTCCTTTACATATTTTTATTGACAAAGATTCTATTAGTTCAACGTATATATTTGTTTATAGAAGATATTCTCTCATTTGAATTGATAGTATATTTTGAATTTAGAAGATAACAAATTTAAAAGACAAATAATCCAAAAATCAAGGGTTCTATCTATACTATTTTTAATTAGTTATCTTTTCAAGCTTAAATATTATATTATATGTATAAAAAATATAGAAAACGAGCAAGGGAAAAAATAAAAAGATTTTATTAGTTCAAAATATATATTGTTTATAGAATATATTCTCTCGTTTGAATTAATAATATATTTTTGAATTTAAAAATAATAATTTTAAAAGATAACAAATAATTCAAAAATCAAGGATTCTATCTACACTATCTTTTGAATTTTATTTAATGAACAAATCTCATGTAACACACGGGTGTTGCTCTAGTTGATGTATATTCAAAAAAGTGTTGGTTTGGATATTTTTAAATTATTTGGTTTTGTTAAAAATTAAATTATTTAAAATAATCGAATAGTTTGGTGAGAACTAATAAGCATTTAGTTTAAAAAAACCAACAAAACTCGTGTATCACATGAGAGTTACCTAAGATTAACATGCCCTTGCCACATAAGATGACTGGGAAGCTCAACGACGAATCTCTTTACGATAAACAGATCCATTTTGGAAGTTCGTTATTACGGGTAGTTCCTACGAAGGATCGGACTAATGACGTATACAATACTTGAATTCTCTATGTAGATGCTACATAGTTGGTAATCATCCTTCAGAGACTACGAGTGTAATAGGAGCATCCGTCGACAAAAGGATCACCCTAAGATGATAATTTCATGGCTATTGAGAACGAATTAAATCAGATGGTTCTATTTCTCAATTTTTCTGACTTGCTCACTAATATAATCATCAACTAGTACTATTTTATCATAAAGTCATAAGCATATTACAAATGTTTTAAAACATCACATATAGATTTTAAAATATTAATGTTATTAATAATTATCCAGAACTAAAATTTATTAGTAAATTATGATTCTAAAAACTTATGGCATTTCATTTATGGTTTGCTCTTTATTAATATGTAAATTTTTACCTAACTCTTATGCATTTGATTTTTACTTTTGTATTGCTACAACTGATTTAGTCTTAATATGAAATTTGATTAAGAAATAAGGACAATTTAGCATATATTTTAAGCCTTAACAAACTCGAATTCGATCTTTAACGAGCTCGAGTTTGCTTTGACGAGCTCGAATTCCAGCTCAAGCATATAACGAGCCGAGCTCGTTTAAGTTTAAATTAGCCGAGCTCAAGCTAAGCTTGTTTAAGCTTAAATGAGCCTTTTACGAGCCAAACTCGAGCTAAGCTCGTCGATTATGTTAAACGAGCTTTTCACGAAGCTGAGTTCGAACTGTTCGCGAACTAAATAATTTTTAAACGAGCCGAGCTCGAACTCAACTAGGAAAGCTCGTAACGAACTCGAACCGATCCAAAAACCAAACGAACCGAACTCGAGCCTGTTCCTGTTCTTGTTCGGCTCGGTTCGGCTCGTTTGTAGCCCTAAGTTATACTTAGTAGTTCAATTATAAAATTGATCCTAAGAGTTTCTATGGTAACATTGAAAAAGATCCTAATCAAAGGTGTTTCTATTCTAATCTGATTAGATAGAACAAATCAAATATTAATCAGTTTGAAACGGATTGTTCAAGGTTTTTAATCAATCAAGAACAACAGCGCGCAATGTCACCTTGAGTTCTTTGAACTCTCTCAATTTGTAATAACACCGGGTAGTGAGTTCACTTTTTAGGTTTTGTATTGACTCAGGGATGGGTTTAATTGCAGTTGAGGTAATATCTTTTGGCATAATTTTCACTTCATAAAAATGGAAGAATTTAGAGATATGAATCAGTGAATTAAATGATGTGAGAATAGGTAAGCTAGAAAATATCTTCTGATTATGGGTATGCCTTCAAGGTTAAAAGTTAAACTCCAGTATTAAGTGTTACTTCAGTTTCACTTCCTCCTTTCTAGCTCTTCTACTTACCCTATAATGAGTCCGGATATAATGGTCATGTATGGTTATGTTTCTATGGTCTATTTCCAGTTTCTAGTGTCGGAAAAATGAAATTTGAGAATTTATTGGTTTTCGTGTGAAAAATGGAATTATGTTTGGATGAATGAATGAGAATGAATTTTATGTAGGTTTGGAAACGAGATTATGTTTGGTTGAGTAGTTTTGAATTAGTATTTTATGCGTATAATAATTTGAAAAGTTGGAGTCTTCAATATTTTAATTTGAATATATAATATTATATTTGTAAGATTGTAGGTGATGGGCGTGGGTCCCATAAGGTAGATAAAATTTAAAAATAGTAATATTTTAAGTAGATAAAGTTGATAGTGGTGGGTCTCACATGTATAATTGGATGAAAAGATGAGAATAGTGATTGGTAAGTGATATGAGGTAGTATATAGGGTTGATAATTGAAATTATAGGTTCGAGATGTTTTATGTGAAAAATGGAAAGTGAAAATGATGATTTCTATTGGAAAATTTATAAACAAACATGATTCAAATTTTATGAATTGTTGGAAAATGGAAATGGGCACTTGGAAACATAAACAAACAAGGCCAACGAGTGACATGAGTCCGGATATATATGAAAAGTGTCTCGTTTAACTCAAACAGGCTCTATTGCTCAAGAAGCTGCGTTGAACTGCTATGGCTTATAGGAAAAGTCTAATATCGCTGTTTAACTTTGTGTATTTGGGTTTTGTCTATTTTCATTGGTGCTTGTTGATTTTAAGTACTGATACATCCTGTGTCCATACACTATATTATTTCCTTATTTGGCTCTGTTGATTGTTAATGTGCGCCTTCTTGATTTAAAAACTCAGTTATTAATACAGGGATATCTATGACGCAACAGATTTAATCATGGTTTTCTATTTTTTCCAAGTTATTTGATTTATTTCTGATCTACTAGTGCAATAACTGATGCAATATAAGTTCATGACCCTCTGATTTTTCCTTCTAATTTTCTTTTCTAATTTCCAGGTTATAGATGTCGCTGTATCCATTGCTAAAGTTGCTGATGTCGATAGAAATCTCGGAAATGATGATACAGCAACTGCTGGTTTTGAAGAGGGCATTAAATTGTTGGAATCATTAAAAATAAGTGCTGAAGAAGTTGGGCTTGAACAACGGGTATGACTTAGTTATTTTCTGCTTGAATGCAGTTTTAGCAGCATGGATTTCTTTGGCTTGAATTTGATTCGAGCCCTTCTTGTTTTGCAGCGCCTTTCTGTACTGGAGTTCCTCAACAGTCAACTTGGAAAAAAATAGCATGATTCTACTTTCTAAAAGACGTTATTTCAATGCGCGAAGCAGATGAACCAATGAGGCCCTATGGTGTTAGTTTTTGTTCCTGGTTCCGATGTTTTAATGTAATAAAATTTGGTGAACATGAACTAATTTCTGTAAATGTCTAAGAAATAAAGTATAGGAACTAGTAACACGTTAAATTTCTGTAACAAACATAATTTTGTCGTTTTGAGAGCATTGCATTGCAAAATTGTGACACTTAGTAGTTAAAGCATGTAGCTCTGAAAGCTTAAACCCCAAATTGCTTTGTTTCAAACAGACTGATGATGATGAAAATAGTTATATCCTTATTATGTCCTTAGGTTTTTTTTTATTAAAAAAAAACATTCCCCACTTTCATCTTTGCCATTCTTGGAAAAGCAAAATTTAGTTGCATGTGGCTTGTACCTGTTTAGAAGATTTTAAACAGAAGATTTGACAACGAAGGTGATATATGGTTATGTCTCCAACATCCAATTTTCATTTTTCAACTATTCATAAAAATGAAATTGTGTTTGTTTACTAGTGTTTCATTAAAAATCATTATTTTCACTTTCCATTCTTCACATAAAATATCTCAAATCTATAATTTTAATTGTCAACTCTAACTCCTACATCACTTATCAATCATTATTCTCATAGTTTCATCCAATTATAAATGTGGGACCCACTGTCACCATTTATATCTACTTAAAATATTACTATTTTAAAATTATATTTATATAAGGAGACCAATCACCTACAATCTTATAAATATATAATTATATATTCATTTTAAAATATTGAAAGTGAGACTCACCACTACTTTTCAAATTATTATATACATAAGAAAAGCTACTTTACAAGTCACAACTACTTAATCAAACATATTCTCATTCCAAACCTATATAAATCTAATTTCATTCATTTATCCAAACATAATTCCATATTTTACACGAAAACCAGTAAAGTTTCAAAACTCATTTTTCGACACTAGAAATTGCAAATGGAGCCTGGAAAATAATCATACAAGGCCTAAGTTTTTACACAGTGACTCAAAAACTTTCACACCGACAATAGTTAAGATTTGCTCCAAGGGCATGTTGCCCTCTTATAATACACGCAAGAGACGAATCTTCTCTAAGTGCAGTTGTTTCCCATCAATAATTCGACATATAATTCCAAGAGAAAAGGTTTGTTCAGTAATCCTCGAGTATCAATGTTGTGAAATCTACAAAACTTCCAAACAGTTACACGACAAAATGACGAATAAATTGAAAATCTGACCAGGCTGCTCTTCTATCATGAAATAAGTATAGTTCTTTACAGTTGTATCATATACTTTGGATCCGCATGTTCAACCTGGCTGCTCAATAGTAAATCTACTGTTGCACAGCATAATCAGTTTGTACTGCCAAATCTTGTACACCAAGGTCATGATACAGACCGTGGACGTATTGGAGTATCGGTTGATCATCCGTTCCCTGCTTCACCTATATGCATCCAAAAATATTCAAGACCATGGGAAGTTATAATCTATTATGACCAAAAGATCAATCATATGATGCAAACAGTGGTAACACATGAGCTGATCAAATCGTTTGTTCATACCTGTAGTGAAATGGATCCAACAACATGACCTGGCACCAATTCCCAAAAACGAGCCTGAGAAACCTCCGCAATATCTTCACGGGAACTAACCTAATGACAAACAACACAAAAACATTTCAATGAAGGCACAAATTTCTTTTTTTTTTTTTTAAATAATGAAGGCACAATTTGGACATTAATTACTTTTGATATTTGTAGAATACAAATATATATATATAATTAATTTTGCTCCCTCCGTCGATAACACTCAAAAGCTGGCAATGATACCCAGAATTTACCTGTCTCCAACATTTGCTCAAAGCTGAAGAGGGAATGCTAGGCGGCGCCATCTGTAGCAAAACACCACCTGTAGCTTTAAAAAGTGGCATGACAAGCATAAAAACGGTGACTGAAACTAGTCCCAAACACAAGACTTCAGCATTGTTAACCCTACAACACAGGAAAAAACAATTAATAAAACAGTGTAGCAGTGAAGCGGACTTGGAGAATAAAACTTGATTAAAATATAGCTTTTGTAGATCACTTCAAATTACCCAAGGCTAAGCAACCAGGATGCTAGGATTAACCCTGCACTGAGAAACAATTGACACACAGCAGCTTAATATCTAAGAATAAAATACACCAAAAGATGATTATTTCCAAGAAAAGAGAAAAACAATCAAGTATGCTGTTTCTTGTACCTGCGAATGGAATCAGCTAGAACATGCAAGCAAACAGAGTGATAGTTCATATCTTCAGCTTTTCTGTACACTGCAAAAAGAAATAGAAAAATCAACAAAAAGATGAAGCAATCAAATAAAAGATGCACTTCTAAGTAATTACCTGATGATGGTTAACTAAATGCATGTCGGGGAACCATGGACAGACAACACAACTGATTACACAAATATGTAATTTGGATAAGAAAATAATCCAAAAATGAAAAAGAAACGCACCAATACTGATTCGGGCATAATTTCTGAAGAACCAAACACCAATAAGATTTACCAGCAAATTCGTGACAGCTGAGATGATCAAGTAATGCCTAAGAAACAGATCAGAGATGACCATTAGCAAATACATCAACTAAATACATGAATCTAGAAGAAAATGCAGATGATGAAGATATAACTGCGACAAGATTTTCACTCCATGGAAGAGATAACAGCATGCAAAGTATTCTCCCCTTGCCCCCTCTTATTCTCCATCTTTCATGTTTCTTAGTTTTCTCCCTTTGTTTCTCCAAAGAAAGTGCTCAATGGTTTCAATTAAAATGGTTCAGTATATAATGTAATGCTCTTAACCTTGTTGTTACTCAGCCGTGCAATGTGAAAGCACTTAAACAAGTATTAGCACCTAGAAAGTTTTTATAAAAACTGAATGCGCAAAAACGTAGTAAAACAAGATATGAGGTAACTCTTATATTTATTACAACAATC